>CM062252.1:26948517-28148517 GCA_031216285.1 Syzygium syzygioides | reverse complement strand
AACTATTTCTTGTGGAAGGTGACATAGCATGAATGATAGATAGCGCAAACAAATCAACTTAAAAACACGCACACAGGCGCACAATTGCTCATGGGTGAAATTTTGGAGAAAGCTCTCTCAATATATTTCGAATATTAACTGTGAAATTGTTTTATTTTCGGACCTAACTAATAAAAGCCCTAAACCTTAGTTAATCCGAATTAACCCCAGGCAGTAAAGATAATAGGAAAAGTGAATGAATGAAGTCAGACAGTGTAGAAAATAGGCCTCAAACAAAAAATCGACCAGAAACCCATGTAAACAATGGACTTAGAGACCCAAAAACGGGGGCAAACGGGGCTCCCAAAAGAGGCAATATAGTGCTCAAAGCGAGCTTTTTGTACTGGTAATATGAGCCTCATAACTCCTCATGAATAAAAAGTTACGACTTGTTTATCGAACCTTCCACAAGCTCTTGATCTTGGCCCGCATCTCGACTTTTTCGCTTGTCCGACCACAAGCAAAAAATCCTCAACAGCCGTGTCCTTACCAAAAGGAACCGGCGCATTTTAGATTATGTTACAGCTGAAAGTTGGATGCTGTAGATTTGAAGCCATGGATATGATGCTCTAGAGGACATCGTCATGGACAAATAAGGGGACCTTTCGGCCCCGTTATTTCAGGCAAGTGCATTGGATTCTGCTGAGCAAAAGAAAATGAGGGTGGATAAAGTGAACATCGGGGAGAGCACGTAGAATTTCTGGGGATCGCAATAGAAAATTTACAAAGTTTTCCACGCATGGTTTATGGCACTAATCATTTAATCCACCGTTGCTTCTGTCTTTTACTCCAAAGTCTCTCCCTCTCTCTCTCTGAACGTCATGTAAACCACTTAGTGATATTCTTCAATGAAGACAAATTACCTTCACAATAAATTAATCTTTGTTAACATGGTGAATATTACTCATATGGTATTTTAGAATCTACTTTGCTAACGTTTGAGAAGTATGAGAGTTTCGGAAATTTCGAATTTGAAAAATTTTAGAGTTCACAAGTTGCAAGATCACTTAAAGATAGTGAAGAGAAGAGATGAGAGAAAAAGTAGGGTGAATTGATGGACTTATTTCGAAACATAAAATGCTATGTATCCAGCCAAAAAGGATGTGAAAATAGCTTCGATCGAACTTCAATCTATCTTGTGTCCATAATCTTTTGCAGATCACCCTTACACACTAATCGTAATCTACGACCATCTTTCCTCACCACCGGCTGCTGTTGTCGCCATCGCCTCAGACAAAAATCAACCAGGGGCAGATTTACATAGTACCTACATGAACAGAGTATAATGATTCATCTAATGTTTCCATATACTGTGTTTTCCATTTTTTCAAACAGCATTCTCTTGCTCGGTTGCTCCTCGTAACAGCATGGGCCAGCATTACATTTTACTTTTGTTAGGAAATTAGGCAAATTTATTGCATCCGGCGGCTAGCCGTTCTTGTTTGGCTTCATGTCTGTTCTTTTTATTTTTCCTTTCCCCCCCCCCTCCCCTCGTTTTTATCACTTTATTTTAATTCTTGCAGCCAAATAATGGCGTCTTTCTAATTTAGTACTTGCACACTAAAAAAGATAAGTTCAGGATCAAATTCACATGGAAGCTAGGGACAGAAAAGTGTAAAATCATCGTTCCTTGTCCCCTCTAACACTATCCTCGGTTTGATCAAAATTCACTTTTGACTTTTGCAGACAACCCAAATTCTTGATCCCCACCTTTCATCATCACTGCCTCAAAAGTACGCGAATGCAATTATGCTCCCCGGGAATATCTAAAACATTAACGGATTGAAGAAGTGAAGAGAAAGACAAAAGGTGCGCATAGTAAATATTTTGTATCTGAGAACTGATTTTACTTATAAATAATTTTTATTTTGTGCCTAGAAATTAATTTTAAATATTTGAAATCATTTGGTAACGGCTCAAAATTTTCATTCTTGAAATAGAAAAAGGACAAAAATACGTTTGGTAACAACACAAAATTTCTTTTTATTAATAATATTTTTAAATATTTAAATATTTCTTTCTTTTTTTCTTCTCCTCCTTCTCGGCCATGGCCTGGTCGCCGGCCAGGCCAGGGCCAGTGAGGATGTTGCATCCTAGGCGAGGATTGCTCTCGCTGGATCCGGCGAGGGCCGCCCTCGTTGGCCTTTTCTAGCTCTTGTCCGAGCCGAAGAGGGCCACCCTCGAGGCTCGCGACCTGGGAGAAAGCTGCCCTCGTTAGATTTGGCGAGGGCTGGATTTTTGCCGTTGCCCTTGCCCAGGTCACGAGCCTCGAGGGCGGCCCTCGTTGACTCAGGCGAGGCTTGGAAAAGGCTGGTGAGGCGACCCTTGCCCAGGCCGCGAGGGTCCAACCCTCGCCTGTGGTCGATGAGGGCCTTGATGCCCTCTCCGATGGCCGGAGAATGAAGAAGAAGAAGACTAGAAAGAATGGGAAAGAAGAAAAAGAATAAAAATAATTTCTTTTTCAATTCTGATTCTTGTTCCCATAATCAAGAAGCTACTTTTTTTTTGTTTTTTGATTCTGTTTCAAAACTGATTTTGAAAATAATTTTTTGTAAATTTGTGCCCGGGAACAAAAAGTTTACCAAACGGATTTTTGTTCCAAAATTGATTCTGGGAACAAAAAAAATATAAATTTTCACTGTTTGGCAAGTTGCTAAATGGGCCCAAAGTGTTCCTTAACTCCCTGAGAATGCAATTCCGGAACGAGGGTTTTGTTTTGCGTTGTCGATCGTGCACAATGCGAAATATTATGTGTACTTACATACTGCACTCGTTTCATTATGGCGGGTTTCACAATTAGTGATGTCGTATCTTTTGCTTCCCGTAATCAACGATGGTTTTATCAATGCACGTATTACCGATGGTTGAAGACGCAATCACAGAATCCGCAAATGTTCAAGTTTTCACGGCCAATTATGCCACTTGATCAGACAATGCGCCTGATGATGGATTGCTAGCCACAGAAATTAATTTATGAAGCCACCAATTTGTCGTTCTTTAATTTGCTATTTTGCTCGTCTCTTATTCGTATAGACGAAGAAGAAGGCCCCTTCGTTTACTTTGCAAACCGAGACTCAAGCACTTGTGCGTACCTATAAAAAAAATGAGGTGAGCAGATCGCGGGCTGGGTTCGAGTCAGCCGATCATGGGGGGATCCGACCCAGCCCAATGTCGAGCACATTAAGCGGTCAGAGTTGATGAATGAATGACAAACACAACTCGACATGCCCATGTTTAACTAAACGTATGACCTTGTGGCAGGGATATGGTTTTACCAAAGTTAGAAATTTTTAGATGATTTTTCAGGACAACGTTCTCATCAAAGGTCCTTTCATATTTGATATTTTTCCTATTTGAAGTGAGTGACTTTATTAAAATGTGCAACTCTTCAATTTTCAACATGTCTCAAAAATTGTTAATTTCGCATTTTAGAGAACTTAGCTAGTGCCTTCGGGGCACTCTCAACAAGACCCTTGTATTTATTATTCATCTTTCTAGATTAACCGATGTATTATTGGTTTTGTAGGAACCCTTGCAAATGATAAAAGCTAATCAGCTTTCAAATTTCAAGCGATATCATCCAAGTATGCATACATGCATGCATGCACAGAATACCGGTTGCAACATCAAAGTTTAGATAATATTCCACAACAATTTGCATGAAAGTAAAGCCCATTTGAAAGCGAAGCCCAAACGAATGACCAATGGCTAAGGATAATCTTTTCAAATTGGGGCAGTCCAATATATTCCATGAACTAAGGGTTGAGGACAAATGTAGTATTTTTCTAATATTCATTCACTAAATAAAGCAAAAATCTCACCAAAAATCAGAAACTTTTCCCCATGGTACAACGACATCCCAAACTTTTTTTCGTTTCACAAATATTTCAAAACTTGTACCAACGACCAAAAGTACCATGTGCGGACAGCAAAATTAATTCTGTTTCTAGTGATCGTTAAAAATCAATTTGGTAGCATGTGTGGACAGCACCACATAAATAGATTTGACGTGGGTGTGCACCTCGCTCAAGTCACTTCTCCATATTGTGTTTTTAAAGGAGCAAATTAGGGCAAAATGGGGCAAGATTAGGGTTAAGGTACTTGCAATAGTTTGGGGCAAGCATAATAGAATTTGGGGCAAGGCTTTATCCATGAATTCAAATGGGAGTAGCACCATAAACGTCGCATCACGTGATAGCTTTAACAATGAAGTTTGTCCCACATCGTGCAAACATTAAGGGTGGCTCAATCTCTTCGTACGGAGCTCCAAAAATCCCAGGAGAGGTTCTACGTCTGCCCTTTGTGGGAGGTAAAGGGCTGTTGATTTTCGGTGGTAGATTAGGGATTGAAAAGTTTGTGCGTTGTTGATTATGGATTTATACTTCTCAAAGTTAATTTTCGAGTGGTTGATTTGACCTGTGCTATGCATTGTTGAAGCTCCTCTCGCCCATATTAAGTTGTTGGTTTGCCGTAAGTTAATTTTTGAGGTCTTTGTCACTCCTAATGCTAAGTGCAAGTTTGCAACGGAGGAATGTACTAATTGAAAATTTGCTTCTGGTCTTCTATGGGATGATTATTCCAATCATTCAACTTGAGCCTGATGTACATTGTTGAATCTGAAATTCTTCTTGTCTTGGACAAATTGATGATTGTGGATTTTGTCAATGGGTTGATCCTGGGTCCTCATTGCATGAGAGAGAAATGATTCGCCGATCAATGGGAATTAAGTCTTGAAAAGAGAATCGAAAGGAAACTCAATTCAAGCATTTGACGAGAAAGTTCACTCTCCAAGTGCAGCTAGTGCATATGATGCTGCAAGAATCGAAAATCATTGAAATAGCATCCAACGATTATTCAAATTAGGTCGTGTAACTCGTAAGTTTCATGGGAACTACACATATTTTTCTGGATTCTGGTGCCTCTCAATGGCATGTCAAGAGTAATGTAAAAAACGGCAAAACTACATGCAAAGATGAAGCTCCTCTTAAATCAGATTGCCTTCCAAGTAAGTTGTCTACACTGCGGTAGACATTCATACAAAGAACCCTGAAAACAAAAGAATAATCTGCATTGGCTATACCGAACTATCGGCCAGCCAAAGGATTGTCAAATGTTGTCAAAGTAAACTTAGTACTTTTGAATTGTCACTTCATATGGGAAAAAGCATGAAATTGGATTTTGTTCTAACCGAATCTACTGAGCCTCACAACAAAATGATTTATTGTGTAAGATAAATTATTAATCTCCCTCCTTCGGCCTTTTAGAGCTTATTGGGTTCATCCTACTTCATCAATGCAAAAGGAATTTTGAGTATTGCAGTAGAGGAGGAAGGATTTGCTGTGCACCATCCAAAGAACATAGTATTAACCAGAAATGCATCTTTCAAACACATTGAGAAAATGATATCTTTGTGGAACTTTTTTCTAGCATTGAAAACCTTTATCGTTCAGTGCCAGTAATCTAATTCAACCTTGAATCAGGTGTTCTTATACACCTCGCTAAGTATGAACTAAGTAGTTCATATATCTGCAGACACAAGAACACGTAATCGTCTGAGGAACCATCAGTCCTTGGGAAAGTAAATAAAAGTTTTCACCTGTTTCTAAAAAGAATGCAAGATCACTTAAAGAAACAGAAAAAAGCTGTTCCCAAACTCCAAAATTCATTATATCAACCATTCAAATTACATCTGCCATGGTTCAGTCATCACTTCTTCTAATCCAAAGTGCATCTTCCAACACCATTTTTTAAGGTTCAGCAGAGGTGTAGAGGGTCCAGAGCTTTAGCACATCGAAAGTTCAGCAATTCAACTTCAGCAAATCCATTTTCAGCACAACCAACTGCAGCACATCCAACTTCAGTACAGTTCAGTCCAGGCGCAGAATCAGAGTGGAGCATGACTTGCAGAATCTTGAGTTGCAGAGTGTCCAGAAGCTTCAAGTGATTCATGACTTGTCTTTGTTGCAGAGGGTCCAGGAGCATGACTCGCATTCCCTCTTATAATTTCATGGATTATGCCACTACAAGGCATCTGAATTACCAAACAAAAAGCATGTTATGATGGAGGTTCGTGCATTGAAAGAATCATACAACAACTGGCCCAGTTCAGTTTTGAAAATACAAAGAATTTTTTTTTGAAAAGGTTATACTCTCAAATATTAGTTCCAGGTGGATTCTAATACAAAAAGACCATTTCTAGGCCGAAGCTGTAAGTGGATTATCATACAAAGAAACCAATTGAGCATATTAGTCTGGTCATAATGGAAGCAAAATGAACTACTCACCTTTTTTCTCTCAGATCTACTAACATTGGATTGGGAACTGACAGCTCCAGTTCTTGTATTAGCATCTGCTTGTCTGCTAGATTGTCCCTTCCACCTTGGCTGGTCTCAGATGTTTTCTTGGTCTCCCCTTTTCACCCTACATAGAAAAAAATATATAAGTTTCAGTGAATATACTCAAGTAACAAACGTATTATAATCCTGGCAAATTTTCTTAGGTTTCGCACCTTTGGAATTATTGCTCTCTTTCCTGGGCCTCCCTGGAAGCATTCTGAATGGAGGAGGCAATATCAGCTCTTCATTGGACACTGGCCACATATTTCTTCCCATTCAATGTTGGCAATAAAAATTGGTAACATTTTCGTATGCATCTTTCTTCAAACAATCATCAACATAATGATTAACCTCGTACTTCACGTAATTAATACATATGGCTACAGGGTATTCTTGAGATATCCCACTGTCTACAATCACATGTCCTCCCTCCCAAATCCGCCACAAATCTATCATCATGAAAATCAACTTCAAACTCATCCCTAATACATGCTCTTGCAACCTAGACATCTTTGCTTACTCTACCTTTGCCTTGATTCTTGGAGATAATTCCTCTCCTTTATCTACCATCAACTGGTTTTCTAATATATTCTCTCCATCAATGTTGATCATACCCCTCTAATGGATCAGTCACAAACTGCCAGAATAGACAACTTACAGGACAGGATCTACAATCTTAGTCTAAAATCTTCTGTACTTGAAATTGCATAATGTGAATTAACAAGCAATTCAACAGATGTAATGTAAGGTTAAACATACGCCTCTAAGAAATGAACTTCTTGTTGCTCATTTAGAAGCTTCCCAGAGTCTAAATCTGATAGCAGCGCCTAGTGCTGCTCTTGATGATGAAGACGATATTCACACGGTGCGCATGCTTAGACAATAATGGTCTAACACCTCGATTACTCAAGTTAACTTCTGAGATTCACCAGAAAAGTAGACTTCTCTTTCAGGAGAAAGATAAGTCAATTCACATTTTGGTCCCCCATTATTCATGCCTGCATGAATATCATCAGGGAGACATTCCACTCCAATACAAACTCTCAAGGAGAATGACACTGCTTTTGGAGTTTTGTAATAGGTAGCAAAATAGGTCACATTCCTCAACTCATTGGATCCTCCAAACAACTTCAGGTCCAGATAGATAAACTGCTTTGACTCTTTTCCCATCGTCATCTCTAGCCACAGTCTATTCTCCCTGGAGATGTTGCGCAAAGTAATCTCTAGTTGTATACCAACAGGTAAACCATGAATAAAATGAATAGGGTTTTCTGAATCATTATCAGGGACAGTAATTTCTGCAGATAAGCTCAGGAGTGTTCTTGAGAGCTCAAATTGCTTAAGAGAGAAAGCATCAAGCATCTTCCTTAAGAAATGGGGAAGGGAAAACATGCTGCCTGCAGCAGAATGAATGTCAGGCATTGACTTCTTCAGTTCAGATAGGAAAGAAGATGGCTCAACACCATGTTCTTGTTGAAGGCACTCCACCCGTGACACTACAGCTGCTAGCCTTTTCAAATTAACAATATAGCTGCAGCCTGTCATTAATATTGATAAATTCAATGTCAAGGAAACACTTGTAAGCTCCATGAGGTACAACTCATCTTCTTTAGACAACCCTGTGAACCTGCACTTCATATCCCTGAGTGTCCTCTCTAGCTTTACCAGTAGAATGTCCAGCTGACCAACTACTCTACAACACTGACCAAAGGTGGGATGATAATAGGACCAAACGCTAGCAAGCAACTTCAAAGTCCTTATATATTGCAAAGTGAATGCTACTGCTGGAGAACCCGTGCATTTTGTCTCTAGTGTCTCCAGCTCTTCCTCACAAACCCTATGACAAAAAGGAGGTTTAAATTATTGTAGCAAAACAACCTCATACATATGCACAACTAGTCGAATTTGAAACATGCATAGGGTAGAGGGGAGAGTAAATGATATGATTCAAGTTACAAGAATCGGGAACTGCAAAGGATTACAAGAATGAGGATCATGAATCAACATTGGGAATTTAAGGCAGCATAGAAAAAGTGAAATTTTTCAATAAAGCAGAATATATTTCAAAGTTGGCGCCAATCAAATGACATATTAATATCTCAATAATCGAAAAACTTCAGTAAGACTTTAAATGAAGAGGTATATGTTGGTGAAAATTTGAGTTATTTTTTTTTTTGAGGTATTTGATATCCAATAAGAGTCAAATCCAAACAATTGAAGTTAACGCAGAAACAAAAATGTTAGAAGCACAAGTTATCCCAAAACACAGACCAAATCAACTTTTTTACAGTGGTAAGTAGCCAAATAGGACCTGCATCATTACCCAAGGGAAGGCATGCAATCCAACTGCTATGTGTCATACTGAATACTCATATGGAACTTTCGTACATGATTGATTTGATTGGGCACAAAATAATAAAACTTATTGCAATGTTTACAATGAATATCTTTCATTTTGGAAAAGAAAAATGATAAAAGACAAAGATCAACAAGAATCTCAATCATTATAGTGCCTAGTCCTTAGAAAGTTGATCTATAACAATCCAACTCCCAGTCTCTATCAGTTTCCTAATTAACAAGCCTCTTAAATATCAACTGCCAATTGATCTTTATAAAACTCTGGCGATTTTCATGTGGAGAAATTAAACAGCAAAGTGAACTTAGACTCTGGATTTGTTTGGACCAAGCCAAATAACAGCTTGAGTAAGACAGGGAGATGGACATCGCAATAAGTAATGCTTATCAAGTATTCATGTTCAAGTTTCATCAGACATCAGCAGTTTTCTTTGGCCAAAATTTTATCAGTAGTATAGACAGGACAGATTTGATATTGCATCTGAATGCTGGTCTAGCAAGATGTTAATCCAAACAACTTTACTAGAAACTGCCAACTCAATTTCATAATAGGTGTAAAGAAAAAATGACCCTGTCATAATACTACCTTAAAATCTTCAATACTTCATTTGTAAAACCTGCTTTTACCAAGTGCCAGATGGCTTTGACCTTGGTAAAGATACCATTCAGGGACTCGGTCAAATCATCATGAATCTGTAGCTGTTCTGCAGTTAACTTTGGTTCCTCCGTTGGCTGCCAGAATTTCCGGGCATACGTCTTCGTGTGCTCAAAGCTAGCTTTCCCCAGAGGAAACTGATCAAGATCATTTATCTGGTTGCTAGCTAAACTTGCAGCCCCATCTTTACCCATATTTGCTAATATCTGCTCTCCATATTCAGAAATGTTATCTTCCATGCAACTACTTCCCTGAGAAAAATATGCGAATAGGGCAGTTTGACTAGTAACATCCCCAACAGCATGAGAGATCCTCCCCAAAAGGGTAACTGCATAAGAAAAAACTCTCGGAGGAATTTCACCAATATTTCGTTCAGCAAAGATAGGGGCCGAGATGGATAATACAAGCAAAGCAGCTACTCTGGCACAATCAAAGCTCAACTTGCCATCAGAAGAAGGCTCCATCTGATCCAAAGGAACAGAAAAGATTAGATAAAAATGAATGGATCAAGATAGTACAAGGGACTAGAGGATTATATGAAGCTTAAAGCAGCAACTTAACAGCAAATGACAATCAAGATTCTTCCAGTTGATGACAAATTCAATCATATGATTTCAAAATTTACAAGCCACTCTATTTAGTTGAGGGTCATCCAAAGCTACACACTTCTAATCCAAGCCACAGGAAACTTTAAAAAAAATCATATCCAACAATTAAAATGAATTAAAGCAGTTTTAGATGTACTTGCCAGCTCCTCAGAGAGAGAGAGAGAGAGAGAGAGAGAGAGAGAGAGAGAGAGAGAGAGAGAGAGCTGCTAACCTCATGAAAAACTTCATGGATAAAGCAAGCTACAAAGTTCCCATGCCGTTGACCAACATGGAAGAGTACTGAGAATATGTCAACTTCATCCTGGGCAGCATAGAATTTGCAGATTAGACATCCTTCAAACCATTAGAGACAAGAAGATCAAAGTACTAAACTAGAATTTAAAAAATAAATATACAGCACGAACCTTTTCTATTGGACCTTTGAGATGTAAGATGAAACAAAAGAACTCAAATTCATTTAAGATGACAAACCTGAGGATATGTCTCCAGATTCTGTATAAGGCCATTAACAGATAATTTAAGGAGCTCCAGATCACGCAACTTCACAAATCTAAGTACTTTCCTCACTGCAGCTCGTACCAATTCATTTTTATCAACAAGAGTTCCAAGGAACTGCAAAATCAATTGAACTTACAATTCAGAAGATTCCGTATGTATAGATCTCAGCTGGCAATGCCCACAATAGAAATAAAAAGAATGGATTCAGCTCACCATGTGCATGTGCATTACTTCCAAACTAAGATGATCACAGGTTGCCATATGACACATCGTTTCCAAAGCTTTCAAGCGGACAATCACTGAATCGTCATTTAGCATATCCATCAACAAATTTATAGCCTCACCAGAAAATTCAGAAGAAATCATGCATAACCTTCGCATGGAGTCGCAAACAGAACTTCGGACCTTTTGGATTCACCACAAACAGATCCCACTCGTTAAAGCAATCATACAAGACTAATGCTAAAATGCCCCAAAAAAGGAACAGATAGGAAAAGAAGCAAATAAAGGTACGTAATTCAAAGAAAAATCTATTTGGAAGAAGAAATTTGGCATATATCAACAAGTAAACTTAATTTGGAAGAAGAAAACTTCAGGTTGTTTCCAATGCTCACAACAGCATAAGCAAAGTATTGTATATGTTGACCAGCTTTCTTATCAAATCAAAATTCTCCTATGGGTAAAACAACAGAATTACCTAATGTCAGTGCCTACAAGTCTTGATATTGGACCTGCATATCCATATCCCAATTTTTTTGGTTCTCGCTTTTAATTGTTCTCTTCTTTCGTCAGATGTGTTTCAATTCACTAAATTACATTAGATTAACATATTGAGCTTGAATTCCAACTTAAGAGAGACAGCAATATGCATGTTTGCATGTCTGGCCTCAAAGGGAGTTCTTAGACCATTTGAGATGGTCCCCAGTGATCATCCAAACATAGGAAGATTATTGTTCTTTGATTGCTGTAGAGTTCAATTAAAGAGTTAGATATGCTCTGGATCCATAATATTAGTATACACACATAAGAGACCAATCTCAGAGATCATGCTAGTTAAGACTGTAAGTGAATTTGCACATCGAAGGCATGAAACAGAAGGCATAGATATAATTACATTTTAATCAATCATGGAAGTTAATAGTATTAGTCTCTAGCATTACGCAGAGGATTTAGATAGATACAACTGAATTGTACAATGCAAGAAGGCAGTTCAATTAACATAGGTGATTTTACATGGCAAAGATATCATTCCCGTACAAATGAAGTCCACAAATTTACCTCATAATATTCATCTTCAAAGCCATGCACTAAAGCACCTGCAACACTTGATGCTGACAGTTCAATTGGTCCTGTCGATTGACACACAGATCTCTTCTCTTTCATACTACCTAGGACCTTCTTAGATAAGCTTTGTAACAGATACTTCAAAGAAACAGTTTGTGTCTTCCCAAGGGCAACAAATGCTTCAACCCTAACCTCCATACTCATATCTCTGACCATAGAACAAAGCTGATGACCACATGTAGTTAAACAAGCCATCTTAGAGACCATAATCTTTGATGTACGAAAAGATAAACATACACTTCAAGATGACAACCCATGTTTCAGAAAGCTCAAGCTAAAACATTGTAATATATGTGCAGATTAGGTCTTAACAAATCAAGCTACTCACCTATAATCAAATCAACCCCCCAAAAAAAGGAGATTGGTGAAGACTTGACCGTAAGTAGTTCACATTTTCACTTAACAAGTTCAAATTTGCTCACACTTGACACCAAACCCGTGAATCACATGCCTATTTTGAGTATTCCGTTCACTACCGTTTACGCCAAGTTGTTGAACTGTTGCGTCCAACTCAAGTAAAAATAAACTTCACCAAATCTCCAACTTTAATTAATAAAAAGTATCAACTTCTGGAGTCAAGTGAAATTCACCAATTGACATTGCTTTTATTGCGGAATAGACAAAATCACTCAATTCTATTAATTAATTTAAGGAAAACATGAAAAGAATACAAAGTTCAGGAAAAAGTGGTATATAAACAAATGCATGTCCAAATTATCACAAGACTAGCCATAAACTAGTCACATCTCCTTGGCGTTCCAACAAACCATCCATTAACCATAGAAATTACAATCATTTATCAGGAACAACCAAATTAAAAGCAAAGATAGATCTGCACAGCGAAGAATATCAATAAAACCAAGTTTCACAATCAAACATGGTCTACAAGAATCCAACTCACATGATAAAGCCACTTCTAAATATGCCAAAATATAAATTACTCTCAGGAAACACCGGTGAAACTAGAAATGTAGCTCTGAAATAGCGTTTTTGACATTATCTGGGGCAACTAATATACTCCCAATTTGAATAATTATGCGCTTGAAGCATACTAGTGCTAAAAAGTATATCCCCACGCGTGTTGTTGACAATGTATACAAGAGAATGATTACTGATTGTACAGAAAAGAAACATGAAATCTAGAATAGAAAATCTTGAGTGCTGGAAGACATGCTTGATTACTGATTTTAAATTTTGACTTTGGTTCAGTGGAACCATGTAAACTAATGGAAATAACTCCTACAAGAACACATTGTCTGTGCAATATCAGAACACTTGAACAGATTAAGCTAGAAGTACACATTTGGCAACAAAAGTCTAAAAAATTCAATTTCAGGAACAAAAGTAAATGCTAAATTCCTGAGATCCTCCGCTCCACCTCAAATTGGCAAGTTAATTACTTATACACATGGCTTACTGTCAAGCAAAATTCTTCCAGCCCTTTTTGCTTTAAGGAAACAACAAGAGCAGAGAATTCTCAAGCCTACCTGGATAAATATTGCATCTGACTGCTCTCTCCTTTCTGTCCCCTGCATCGATGCTACAAGAATATGCCCCCAGTCACTGACCTAAATCAACACCCAACATGAAATTAATGAGTGGCAACTTGTATATAGTGCAGCAACTAGCAAAGTTATTTCACTATGTAAACTGGGAATCAACTATTTAATGGAAAACAAATTCTAGCGATATCAACACCAAATCATATTCTAGTGAAGAGTTTATTTGGAAGAATGATAATGGCTAAAGGGCAGCCATGCATCTCCGATTGATGACACAAAACATTCAGAGCACTAACTCAAAGAGAAATAAATTAAAATAAAATGACCGAAATTGAGTGTACCCAACAATACTCCAAAGCTTGTGTGAAGCATGCTAAAATATATAGGCTCGACATAATTCTTATTATTGGTACTCGTTTTCACGAAGAATAGGAATGGACAATTTGACTTCCATTATACATATAGATTCACCATCTAAATCCAGGTCCCGGGTTCCTACCCCGATGTGTGTGACATTAAGCACTAAGTTACCTTTATAACCAGTTTTCCAGATAGAACTGTTTTGATATTCCAAACAGACTAGCAAACATTTAAAGTTTAACAACAAAAGTTGCCACGAAATTTGAATCTACCTCTTAGGACTGCCATGGAAACAAGGAAGAGACAGTAACTATGATGATTGCATTACATAGTAATAAACAACCAAAAAGCAAACTTTACAAATCCTATTATCTCACCGTTCGAACAGCAGCACACCTTACACAAGCTTCCACATCCCCCAAGAGCTCCACAGCACGATTATAGCATCCTTCAACAAGACCACGATCCTCAAAAACACTCGACTTGCTTAGATTGACCAATCCGTCCAAAGCAGCTTCCCTGACACATGGATACGGATCCTTCGTGAACCCTAGGAACACGGTGATCAGCACGTGAGGCCCAACACCGAACCTCTCGGCGTTTCGGAGAAGCCATCGCCGCACAGACCCGGAGCGATCGAAGCAGAGCGAGACGAAGAAGCTATCGAACTGGCCACCCAAGGAAGAAGAAAGGGATTCATCTCGCTCCGCTACGAGCGCAAGGGCGTCGAGGGACTCGGCCGCGGCGCGCGCCGACTCGGACGAGAACAGGCGCGAGCGCACGCAGTCGAAGACGGCGCGCGGGAGGCCAGGGCGGTGGGAGGCGAGCTCGGAGAGCAGCTTGAGGGCGTGCGGCAGCAGGAGGGGGTCGCGGCCGTGCTCGAGATGGCGACTTAGGGCTTCGAAGACGGAGGCGATCAAGGAGATCGGCGTCGAAGGGTTGATGACGAGGGACCTCAGAGAAGCGAGGTTGTGGCGCGTGAGAGGAGTACCGGGGAGGCTCGGTAAGGGGCCGAGAGAGGGTTCGCCGGAGCTCGCCGCCGGCGGTTCCATCGGATCTGGGAGGTGAAGCTTGCCTTGCTCTGCTTCTGCTCTGCAACTGGGGAGGAGAAGAAGAGGAGGAAGAAGAAGAAGAAGAACGGCGGGAACCGAAACGGTATCATAATACGTCGTTTCGTGGGCCGGAGTTGAACGCGGGCTCTCCGGGCTAAAGATCCGGCCCGATTTAGTAAATGGGCACCGCCTTTTTCTTATCGGGTCGAACCGGCCCTTTGGAGCGAGCCCGACGGCAAAACAAAGGGCGCGATACCATTCTGGAGTTTCTGAAGTGAATATCGGTGATCTTATTATGGTTGAGGGAGTGAATACAAGGGTACGCAATGTCTTCACCCTAAGCCAATTAGGTGAGGACGCGTGTTTACGCCGGCAAGAACGGTCCCCCTCTAAACCTAACTGCAGATTCGGTCCGGAGGGGTCCGATTTCGAAATGGGATTAATCTGCCCGTGATGGATTGACCCGGCCCGTTTATTTGGTTTATTGTGACAACGAAGAGGTGGTTGGCGAGTTTTCTCATCACGTGAAATGTGAAGGAGTAACATTCCCGGTCTAATTGGAATTGGTAAACTCCGCCTTTATAATATCTGCATTAATTTAGGTTTATGGAAGGGTCTTCTAACATACTCCTTCGATAGGAATGACTAATGTATTCTCAGCTTATTCCTAATGAAATGGCATTTCCTTCGCGTTCTGTGGATTTTGCCAGCGATTGGGTTACGTGTGTGTTGGGTGTCTCTGATTGGGTGTCTGAATTTTGGGTTCAGGTGAGAAGAAGCTATCGAAGGTGATAGTGCTGGACAAGTGGAAGGACAGAGCCAGCAACACCACCGAGGGCGGTGGCCACAAGATCAATGAGAACAAACTCCTCGCCAAGAAGTCCAGGTTACCCTTTCTCTCTCTGTCCCTTTCCCTTTCTCTGGAAGACGAATTTCTATGGAGTCGCTGTATTGCACTGCTGCGAACTAGCTGTGGTTGTTGAGATTGTAGCTTGGTGGCAGCCTTTTTTTCCCCGCTGAGATGCGAGAAGAGCCAAACTGACTGTATTCAACAAATAAAAGTCCCATTATTTGAGATCTGCTTTGGAACTCGGTGCTTAGAAGTTAGGATATTTACATGCCTATTTACTTCTTTCTCTTACTTCTTTTACAGATTTATGGTGCTCGTTTGATTGATTTTTGTCTTAGTGAGAAACCTGAAGTTCTCTTTTCTCCTTTGCCTAGCACAAAAGGCCAAGTCCACAAAGTTGTAGAGATCGCGGGTTTAGAAATCTACTGCAACTCCTCCGATGAAGCTTCGAGTTTGACGATCAGGGACAGTGCTGGAGACGATCAATGCATGGGCAATGCTAATTGTGAAAGCAATCAGTTTCACCCTATTCTAGCATCATTGAATGTGTCAGTGTCACTTTCGGTATGAGTTGTTATTATCTTGCCTATCCTTCTTTCCGTAGACACAGGAGTATTTTCACGTCGAGCCCGTTATTTATGCACAAATTTGGTCTTTGTTGATGCTAATAAATGTGGAATTTAATGACCTAAAGGACCCGCCAGCTGTTAATGCACACAGTTTTTCTTTTATCATTGGCCTAACTTTTTTAACCATTCTTGAAATAATTGATTTTCTAACCATGTGCAGCATGAAAATGGTATCCCAGTTTCTGATATTTATGCATGTTTTTCAAAGTAAAAAGAATCTTGTTCACGTGTGCATCTTGGATAAGGATATAAGTACGAATTCAATATTTGACCTCAATAATCAATTTGCGATGCAACTCATCTTACGTAATGTTATTAATATGGTCTCAACTATCTTCTTTTGTTGTCATTGTTATGCTCTTTCTTTTCCTTTTACAGATCCTTTTGTACTTACCATGGGATCCAGTGGCTATCGTTAAGAATAATATTTTTCAACGTGATGCTTGTCATTAATGTGGCATTGTTTTCGTGAAGCACATGGTGATTTATAGGGTGGTGGACTGGTAGATGTATTCATCATTTGATCAGCTGCGTCAGAGGTGCCGGTTCTTTTGTAGTGAGGGTCTCCTAAAGCTTTTTTTGTAGATTATCCCCAAAGGGGTACTCAATTTCTTCACAGATTAGTTGTCAAAGCTCATTTCTTCTCAAAGGGATTGGTGTCGTTTCCCTGAAGAACAAAGATCATGAGTACTTTTCCTTTCCATTTAGAATTGAAGAAGGTTTGAATGGCTAGTTGAACAACCCGGGAGGGATTTGAATATACTCTGACATGGTATATGCAAGCTGAACGAAGAGAGCATCAATTCCATTTTACAATGATCTGTCAGAACCTTTTTTTTTTGTCTGGAGCTCTATACTCTAGACTCAGTTGCGTATATTGTTGAACAGTTTCTCTGGGGATCCCTAAAATTTTCTCAAAGGGCACAGAGGAATGAAGGGAAAAGAGAAGTTTTTCTTTTGGGGATGGGTAGTTAAATGTCTTTAAAAGTGTTGCAAATATCTAAGTCGTAAACAAAGGAAATCCAATCTCAAAAGAGTGGGAAAGCTGGTTGGGAATGGAGGGTTGTTTTTCAGTTAGCTTCAAGGTTCTATTAACTAAATAGTTGGTTTGAACAATTCGGTTAGGCAAAAATGGTCTTGGTTGTAATTCCTAGATGCCTTCTCATAGCAGTGATTAAAGCGTTGCCTACCAGGAAAGGTGCCACTAAGGCTGGTTCGTCATGCTTCCTGTGATATTTCACCATTAGACAAAACAGTGTATTTGTCTATTTCCACTGGTGGTTTTTTGCGTTGGAGTTTCACCATTTAACAATTATTAATTATTAGCTCCCACTTAGATGTATGCTGAGTTCCTGTATATAGTTCCTGTATATGTCTTCATTTAGGGGGCCTTCTTATGTTTGCTTGCAAAATTAAACTTAGTCAATTATGCATGTGCTGCTTCTGGGTTGATCTGTCTTAAATATGCACTTCATGTTCTACTTTCATGGTTCTAGCATATCGTCCTTACTATCCATTGTATTCGTGTGCCTCTTATGTTCAGATGCATGAATTTGTCTAATGATATCTCACCTATCACTTCTAGTTCAGCAACGTCTGGTGCCAGATCTTTGTTAACCCTTTTCTTATGAACTAATCTTAGAATCAATCTTGCTTTTGAATCTTCCTGAACAATCCAGCTTTGATACAATTTGTTGGAAAAGTCTAGCACAATTGAAGTCTAAATATCACATTAGGAGATCTAATAGGCAATGCCTAAATAATATTTAACTTACATAACATTTATGAGAACAAAATGATCTACATAAGTCCCTTACTCTATAAATAGCCAACTGGATATACCGAATATTGGGTATAGTCACTCGAAACATGTATGATTATTCACCAACTGATGATAGCAAGTTAAATTTGCTTAACATAATGCTACCTTTTATGATGAAATTTCTCAGTAACATTTACATGATATTGTTCTTTTTAGATTCAGTGCTCCCATTATGTATTATGATTAATGAGCATTGTCTTTGACCTCTCGTTAGTGGTAAGTGATTTTTCAATAATTTCTCTCTCTGTATAATGAGAATTGTCTGTATAATGAGAATTGTCTCTCGTGCTTTGAATTGATCAAGCCCGTGTCATACTAATGCGTTGCGTCTATCCACTTTCAGGCAACACTGTATC
Organism: Syzygium syzygioides; assembly: GCA_031216285.1. Taxonomy (NCBI): domain Eukaryota; kingdom Viridiplantae; phylum Streptophyta; class Magnoliopsida; order Myrtales; family Myrtaceae; genus Syzygium; species Syzygium syzygioides. Next base: position 28,130,112 of record CM062252.1, on the reverse strand, counting down.
GACGGGGAAAAGAAATTCGGAGTCCAACTCTTTTGCACTAGCTTTATCTTTGGAATGTCGACCCATGACGATGTATTAGTAATTGGAAGCAAGCCAGTCTTGCTTAGGAGTGAAAAAATTCCAGTCATTGATGTCCGTTAATGTTGTTTTAGTTTCTTTTTTTTTTGGTTACTTTGTACTACAAAACTTGTTTTGCAATGGTATTCACGCAATGAGAGTGGGAAGAAAAGAGATTCTGGCGTAGTGTTGGGAATCGTTTTTATTATCATTTTTCCGTCTTGTGAATATGAAAAGAAAAAAATAAGAGAATAGAACCAACCTAACCTAGTTATTCATTTAATGATTTGGTTTTGTATTTGCGGCGGGTTCACAATTCCAATCTATCTGCGCGAAAAAAAAAAACCTCCTTGGCTCAGCCCGGGCCTTGAGGTGTATAGTGAACAGGGTCTCGGGTGGGTCTGTGTGGGTCAAGCATGACCCTGTAGGTTTCGGATCGTGTCAGGTATCAAGAAAGCCCGACTTGTCCCGACCCATTGACACCCCTATTAATAGGCACATTTAACTTGTTTTAATTTATTTCCATACAATGCAATCCTAATGACTTATACCCGATACCAACCATAGGAAAACACATACCAAATTGAGGTGAGAGTGTAAAATGAGAGAATGCAAGATCAAATGAAGGCAAGAGAGAATGAAAAAAGAGTTATAAGTTGTAAACCTATTTATGATTTATTTATGATCCATTTAACTTTATATTATGTTTAAACTCATTTATAACTCATTTTCCAAATGTAACTAACACATATAACAACTTAGTCCATCATCTATGAGTTAAGAAATGAGTTTATAACCATTTTGACAGGTCTACATATGATAACCATTGCTCTCCTCTCCTTCCCTCTCTCTATTCACATTCTCCTCCATGCCCGTCAAGATTTGGAGGTGGTGTCCTTTATCCAGTCAAAGAAGGCTCAACACAATGTATCGCTCTGCCATGGGACTGAGCTGAGTGTCCATGTTGAGATGGAGAGAGAGAGAGGGAGCTAAGGAAGAGATCGGAGGGAGACTGGCCATTAATGAGCTGGAGCAATAGAGATCAAAGATCGGGAGGGTGGCGGAGGCTACGGTGGTGGCGCAACTGGGTAGCGGTGGACTCGAAGATAAAAAGAGAAGAGAGAGGGAGGAGGATTTTATATTTTTGATCATGTTTGGATGAATATAAAATGACATATACCCCTATTATCATCCGAGCTATTAGATTGATAGCCCATGGGATTAGAGGAGGAGACAAGTCTTATTTGCGTAACTTATGTTAACAATCTAAACACAGATCAAGAAGAGGAGAAGAACACAAGAATTAACGAGGTTGGTAGTGTGCCTACGTCCTTGGGTAAGCCTCCCAGACCCTCTTTTTTATTTTTCTTTGTTCTATCTTCTTCTGTTACATTAACACACACATATATACAAAAGGGATCCCCATCCCTTATTTTAGGCTTGATACCCGAATCTCCCTTATTTAGCCTTAAATACAGCAAGATACATATAGAGGAGATCCCCTATTTTAGGCTTGAAACGCGAATCTCCTTTATTTAGCCTTAAATTCAGTAATCAACAGCTTGTGCTAGCAACTTATTCATATGTTTAATTAAATTCTTCGCGCACTTTAAGTAATCATTACTGTCCCACGTCAGGACACTTCGGTCCTCATCGATTCTCTCTCCAAAATATTCTTCTTGTCTGCGTGTTTTCTTCCTTCTATAATCTTCTCTTGAATTCTCCACCCAAAAAACATGTCTGCGTCTGTCCTCTGTATACATACAGAGGAGAGACATGTTTGAAAGAACGACTCTCGTGCCCTTCAATCTAAGTTCTGGCCCCCTTGTTGTCTATGATAATTCGCCTATAGGAGTCAACAGATACCGGAAGCATATCGGCACAGGATGGCTCACTTAAAACACCACCTAATAGCTAGTGGAAACATTGGAAAAGAAAGTCCGAAAACTCGTTCCCGTGCGCTGGGGAAACCTTTTCGCGGTTCTTTTTCAGCTGTCATTTAAAAACTGTAGTGAAGCAAGAGCGTGCAACATGTGAAAATTGGAAACATTGGAAGCAACAATTAATCATTGCAAAACTCTTTCATCGGTTCTTATTCCTTGTCTTTCACTTTATTTCCTTAGGATTTTGCTTGTTATTTCCAATTTTCATATATAGAGTCAATAATTTTAGCTCTTTTTATTTTTATTTTTATTTTTATTTTTATAAGGGACAATTATCTTAATAGAAATAGGGAAAATACCACCAAAAATCCCATACTATGTCACGTGTGATAAATTTATCCAGAACTTTTTTTTTGTGACACTAAAAATTCTAAACTATGTCATCTGTAACAAATTTATCTTGAACTTTTTTTTGCGATATGAAAAACCTTAAACTATGCCACTTGTGACATATTTACTCTACAATACTTTGGTCCATGGGCATTTTCTTCTTTTTCCATTTTATGTTTTGTTTCCTTTTTCTTTCTTTTCTTCTTCAGCGAGGGTAGCCCTCACCGGCGTCGGCGAGGGCTGTCCTCGCCTGCCTAGACGAGGGTGACCCTCGCCAGATTCGACGAGGGCAGCTCTCGCTCGATGCCGAATTTGGTGAGGTTGACCCTTGTTGGCATCGGGCGAGGCTGCCCTCACAGGAGAAGAAAATTTAAAAAAAAGTAAAAAAATAGAAAAAAAGATGAAAATGCCCATAGGCCAAAATATTGTGAGGTAAATGTGTTACAAGTGACATAATTTGAGATTTTTCATGTCACAAAAAAAGTTCAAGGTAAATTTATCATAGGTGGCATAGTTTGAGGTTTTTTATGTCACAAAAAAAGTTGAGGGTAAATTTATCACAAATGGTATAATTTAGAGTTTTTGATGGTTTTTTTCCATAGAAATAATTCTTGTTCTTTTTTTAAAGTTTCCTCAAGAGTAAAGAAAATTATATAGATGTATGTTAAAATCATTTATTTTGCACTCTAAAATATTTTCTATATTTCTCAAAGTTACGAGAGACAAGAGAATGAACTCTTCGATATGGTAGATGGATCTCCTCATAAGTTCTCTTCGTATTCCTTCTCTCAAAGAAAGAAAAAGAATGAGAGGAAACTTAAGGGTTCTTGAGTGGAAAAAGTAGACTCCACGTCAATTTCGACTAATTATCGTTGGGAAGGTAGGCATAGTAGCATCCCGTGCTTGGGGCAACAAAAAAGAGCTTCGGCTTCTGCTAGATTAGCCTGTGCTTATTAACAATGTAGGGTAATCGACTTAGCAACCTAATATCCCTAGTTACTAAATACTGTGCGTAAACATCGGATAAGAAAGTCCAAAAACTTGTTCCCGTACTCTAGGGAAACCTTTTCATGGTTCTTTTTCAGCTGTCATTTCAAAGCTGTAGTGGAGCAAGAACGTGCAACATGTGAAAATTGGAAACATCGGAACTCGGAAGCAACAATAAATTATTGAAAACTCTTTCATTGGTTCTTATTTCTTGTTTTTCTTCTTTGTTTCCTTAGGATGCAGACAATTTTAGCTTGTTATAAGCGATAGTTATTTTAATAGAAATAATTCTTGTTCTTTTTCTAAAGTTTCCTCAAGAGTAATGAAAATTATATAGATGTTTGTTAAAATCATTTATTTCGAACTCTAAAATGAATTATATATTTCTCAAAGTTAATCTCTTTAGAAAGCGTATGACACAAATGATAGGGAGGGACAGTAACTTCTGCGGCTACTTGATTTTGACTTTAACATATTTATTGGCGAATAGCAATTGGATATAAAGTCATGACCAAAAAGAAGTTCTGGGCAAAGCATACTAAAGCACATTCCGTCCCCTTTCGAAGAGATAGCCTTTTTACCACGCTTTGATATTTGATTGACATGCTTTTATGGTTTAATAGAAGATTTACTCCACAGATGATATATCACCTATTTCCTCTATTTCTCAAAATATTATCTTACCACAAAACAAATATGCTTAACTTTGGAGAAGTCGTGTACAATTTTTGTTTTCTACATTGATTCATTCCACATCACAAAAAGTGAACAATATGTCATACATGCTGAGTGCTCTAATCTGAACTTTATATGTCACTTCGGCACAAAGACAAAATTTTTACCTGCACGCAAACAAGTATTTCTAATATCTTCTTGTGCGGGAACACATCTACATATTGAAAGTTTTGGAATGTTTTATCATCATAAAATAGGGGAAGGTTGTTGAGAAAACTCTTTGTTTATTACAAAAGTTTATCTTGAAGGTTACAAAATATTCTTTGTGAATAAATATGTATATTTGAGTTTGTAAACGAAATATTCTTAACAGACACCTGTTCATTTGCAGATGATGTTAACAATAATACGTCTATGTCAGTGGAAAGGTTCCTTACTATGCAAATAGCAAACAAGATACTAAGTGGAAAGTGTTGGAGTTGAAAGGACGTTTGAACTTTGGAAAACAAGCGAGAGATGTGGGACCATCGGAGTGTTTGGACGGACCAAATAGAAGGAGAACAACTTGGATAGCATGAGAGCATAAATATGCTTGGAAGGATAAAGCGGAAGGTGAACAAATTAAGATTTGGTAACATTGTAAGTCTAAATTAATCATGTTGTAGAGGAAGTTCACCTACAAACGAAGTGGACAGCACTTCACGTAACCATCCAAGTAGAGTTTATTTGATTTCAAATTGGTGCTTTGGATCCAATTTCAGGCATTGGAATCCACAGAGAAACGTTATGGAGAAGTCAAATGGGGTTTGCCGTTTTTGGCTAAGTAGATGAAATATCAGACGAGTTCGCAAAGTTGGTTTGGCCTATTTCAGTAAGGTTCATTAATTAGTCCCAAGTGAATGCTTGGACCCAAGAGCAGCCTTTGCAATGGCTATTATAACCTATTTTAAGTCTCCGACATGTCAAGGAAGTTTGGAGGGCTATACATATGCATCGAATCGAGAGTTGGAGTCGGCCTAGGAGATCAAAGCGATCTCAAACTTGTTCTTATTTGTGCTTTTTCTTTGAGAATAATTTTGTGAAATCTGATTAGATTCAATGAGAGGGTACTAGTGTAATTATTGACAGGGTGTTCTGAACATAGACCGTCAAAGGCTTCAAGAAATACGCTAGTGGAATTCAGCCTTGTTATTAGGTTGTTAGAACTGGGAGATGGGATAGGCCAAGTGAAACAATCAGATCACTGCGAATTGTTTTAAAATCTATTTTATGTCTTAGTCTCTTTACATTTCGGTTGATAAAAAGGTATTTGCTCTACATGACATAATTCGTCTAGAAGCACTATTTATCCTCCGCACATTGTTTTGCTCGAAATTTTAAAAATCCCACGACAACCGATTGCCCGTCCACTTATTTGTTAAGTGCAGTCCATTTCAAAATCCACAGACAGTAACTATTAAAATGAACAGAGAGATACCAACTTTAATGACATCAAGGCGTGCCGGACATCGCTCCCACGCGCCCGTCAATGCAGCCCCACCCTTTTCGAGGCTCAGAACACCACCCACGCCTCCAAGCTCCATCATTGCGCCCTCCGATCCTTTGGCGTGTGGACCTAGGACCGGCCTATTTACTGTGATTTTCTGCAAATGCAGGTACTTCAATGTATCTTCCTCCACTAGGAGTGTTCGATTTCCGGCATAGTCTAGTTTCAAGGTGGAACATACTTTCAAGAATAGGGTCGAATGAACAGCCTAGGTAAGAAGTCGCGATGTCTTCTAAGAAAACTTTGATCGACGTGCTTTTAAAGGTGCTAGAAAGCTTGTAATTGAATCTACATTTCATCACTAATTTGCAAGAATCGTGATTTTCCTTGCCCCATCAACGTTGGATGGCTATGGCTAACAATTGCGATATGACACGATTCGGGCAAATCGAGTATCATTGGAAAGCTCTCACAGAGCGCAATCTGATTGTACTAGTCGATTGCAGTCTTAATAAGGTTGATTTTAGGTCAAAGTTTGATCAACCACGTAGTGAAAAATTAGATGTCTATCGTTGACTGAGACAGTGGGTCCACGAATGAGTGTTTCATGGGGGTGGGAGGAAGGCCAAAGTGGGTAATGGAGAAAAAGGGAAAAAGGGAATACATTATCCCTAACATAGAATTTAGTACATTGTCATAATATTTTAAATTTAGTTATCTAATAATTCCTACGAAATAACTTGCTATTTTTTTTTATTTGTCAAAAACAAAAGAGTTGAAAAATAATAATATAGCACTTAGACTATCCTAGTAGATATGTGGCCTTTAGATAATCATGGAACGGATTAAGGAAAATGATAGTTGTTATCTAATCATCCACCTATTTTTATCTCGCCTTTTTATCTCGCGAGTTTGTACAAGTCACTATCATTATCTCTAGAAATTCGTCCTCATAAGACTAATGGCCACTCCTTGAACTAGCGACTCTCTTTTTATGGAACAGTAGATCGTACCACTAGCATGACCATGAGTCAACTTGGAATTATTTCAATAGCCACTTACGATCTATCGCATCACTTTCGGAATTAGTCAGCGTTGTTCTTGTCTGGATGAGTGCGTGCATGCGTTTTGTGTTTTGCTTGTGCGGTGGGGGGACGTGGGAGTTACACCCGTGGACACAGTTCCTCAATGGGAATGGGCACTTGCTCGTTTTGCGCGAGGAGCTTGCGCAAGGCGTGCGTCGGTACTCGTGACTCCACTACCTCGTGGCTTTGTCCCTCATCATTTTCCCTTCGCAGGATCGTCGATGGATACACGATCATTCCAAGTGGAATTTCATGGCGACGCACAATTCGTCGTCCTCTCACAATCACGACGTATTGAATTTTAGCTCACGCACTATCCTAAGTAGAGACATGGTTCCTCAAGAAGATCCGGACAGTCCTATAAAAAGAGGCCCTCCCCGGTCGGCGCTGAGCACATCTCGCGGTTGTCACGTGCGAAGAAGAAGAAGAAGCTACGCCACAGGAGGAGATTGGAGGGAGAAGATGCCTTGCCTTTACATCTCCACCAACGTGTGCCTCGACGGGGTGGACACTGACCCTCTCGTCGTGGAAGCCAACAAAGCTTGCGCTTCCATCATAGGCAAACCCGAAAATGTATGCCCCCTCTACTATATAGCGGACATTGTCAGTGTAAGAAAAATGTTTCGCAAACGGCTCATTCACTATTTAAAGTGGTTGTATCTACTCGCACTTTCATAAATTTTCAAATCAACGGTAGATGAAACGGCTTGTGAAACTTTATGTTTACACTGGTGGTGTATGCTTCATCATTGGCACTGACTATGTATGCTACTCCTTGACGATTTGTTGTCTCTCACCTGTATATCCATGGTTCACTTATTACAATTCTCACCAAATTTTATTGGAAACCTTGAAACTCTAATGTAGGATTATGAAATTATTTTCCAATTAGTTGGCCTTACCTTTCGTTCTTCACACGTCTCGGCAACACTCTTTCTTTCACTTTGACTATTGTTATAAGATGAGCAATGGTAAGTACACTAAAACTCATCTGCAAAAATCATTATACTTATTGATTTGTCTAATTGAAAGTGGGCATTTGAATACATTATCATATCATATCAAACACCCAGTAGTAATTTGTCACATATCTTAACATATCAATTCATCTAGCGTTGTAGCAAAGCCCGGCAACGACCTAATTATGCAGATGTATTTTGCAAATTGGTGTTGAAGATGATCCACTTGCGTCAGCTACCTCACTTAGAAAACTAATTTTGTAGACCGATTTTTAACTTAACCTAGAACTGTTCTCTTTATGTTTTTCCCATTGCGAAAGGATATTATTCATAGTCTAAAGATGTTACTGCATGCATGGAACAGTACATAATGGTGATACTCAAGGGATCGTTGGACATATCGCTTGCGGGCAACAGAGGACCAGCTGCATACGGTGAAATCGTTTCCATTGGAGGCATAAACTCCCAAGTGAAGAAGAGGCTGATCGATGCAATTGCCGGCATCCTCCAAACCAATCTGTCCATTCCAAGGACTCGCTTCTTCCTCAAAGTCTATGACACAACAGCGGGACGTGCTCCTTCCAAGTTGTAATGTCTTGTAATGAAATTGAAGCCATGTATCACTTGGAATTATGGAGGGTTGGCAGAGATGCACTAAGCTCTTGATGAAGGTGCATTAACTATCCGGGCACCACTCTACTTATTTATGACAAACCCTAATAGGAAGAAGCGCCGAGTTGTGTTCATGCTTCGTCTCTACATTTGAGTTTTATTGTTTTTACTTATTAGTCAATCAAGTTAATGTGGGAAAATTACCAAAAAATTCCTAAATCTATTGCAGTTGTATTAATTCAGTCCTAAACTTTTTTTCGTAACATTTTCCATTTATGCCAATTTAGTCAATCTGATCAATTTTACCTGGAAATTGCTCACATGGACGTTAGTTGTCCCTACGTGATGTAGCCGGTGCTGACATAGACATTTAAACTAATATTTTAATAATTTTTCGAATTTTTTTCTTTCTTCTTTTATTTTTCATGTTTTTTTTTCTTTTCTTTCTCTTTCTTTTTTTTTCTTCCCTTCTTCCTTTGGCCGGCAAGGCTCGACCTTACCAGGGACGGCAGTGGCCGGTGAGGTCTCCCTCGGCTCTGGCTGGTCACCAGACCTCGGCGATCGACTAGAGGAAGAAGGGAAGGAAAAAAAAACAAGAAAAAGAAAGAAAGAAATAATTCAAAAAATTATTAAAATATTATTTGTCATTCGAAAGATTGAGAATGTGAAGCGCGTGGATATCGGTAAGTTAAAATAAAGAACGCGTCCCAATCAATATATTTATTGGTGACTTCCTTACTTTCCTCTACTATTGTCCAATCGATTCATTCATGCTAGCCACATGAAAAATAACATTGAGCAACCAATGATTTGTTTACGGGAAATAATGGAACCTCCCTCGATTCTTTTTCTTTTTTTTTTTTCTTTCTTGCCTTCCTGTCCATCGATTTTAATTTGAAAAACATTATGCGATTATAACGGGTTCATCGATTATAGATGAAATGCTACTCTAAGTAACTAACTATTTCATCCCTCTTAGCGTGACCCTAACTTATTTACAGTTTAAGCTTTTGAAAGCTGTGAAATTCCAACTGCTTTAGCTAGCAGTCGAGCCAATAATTCATGGGCAACGCTATAGTTAGTTATCATTCGATTCGAACTCCCGACTTCAGAAATAAAACTTCTTTCTTCTCCTTTTCTTTCTTGTATTAGCAACTTCGTCCATGGTCGAAAATCAATTGCAAGATATAAGGCTTTACTCTTTAGGTCCTTTGAGAGGACCTGTCATCCATCCATTCGATTAGAGGACACTATTTTTTTTATGTAGAAGATAATCAAAATACACATGCAACTAAAAAGAGAATAGTCACTTGTAATAATAAAAAAGATCGTTCCAGGAACTAGGAGGACGATAAAACAAGCTGTCGTTGATCGTTCTTACACCTCTTTTTATTTATTGTTATCCGTATTTTTGTTTTTGAGGATGAAGAGTGCGGATCGTTCCTCAATCGAACGACTTATCAGGCATGGAGAATTCAAAAAACTCTCTGCTCTTCTTCTCAACTATCCCCACTAAAAGAAGCGAATTTCTTTTTTTTCCTTCTCCTTTTACTGAGCATCCGCCAATCGAAGTTAATTTTAAGCTTTAAAATATGTTACATACCATATTTATAATGATATGTATGTAAATTACTCTTAATTGTTACCTCGATTTTTAATAGTCTTTCGAAAGCTAAAAATAATTTTTTTAAAGTTTTAGCAGACAATTGAGCAGACACTTTTAGTTTGGCTTTAAGTCAATCAGAACATGCTTATAACGATGAGTTCATTTACTGGAACTGATTAATATTGGGCGATTGGTTCCGTGAATTCCCAGTTAGGATCACACTTTCGATCCATCTTGATCCTTAATCACTTAGCCACTTTCTCCTCCTTCTCTTTCAGTTATGTGAAAAATGAACATTGTTAAATATATTAAAACTCAATTATTAAACTATAACAAAGTAACAATGTGGCAAATTTTTGTTTAGTCTTTATATGCTATTCATTACGTACAATATAAAGTGCGGGGTAAACCAACTTAGTAGTCGAGTAGTTTTAACATCTCCATCATTGTACTTGCAATCTTATGTGACATACGAGGGCATTAATCACTTAGAAATTTTCATGCAATGAATCCGGCCGAGTTACGTTATTTTGATATAGTATTCACTATTTTGTCTCATGGAATGCTAATGGCTCCTTAAAGTATCAATTGCAAAATATTATTATTCATTAGCCTAATCCATGAGATTTCGACATGAAAAGAACAAAATTGCACCAAATCGATGATAAGTTGATGTTATAGGTAGTGTTTGCCATGTACCTTTTATTTTCGGTCGGATGAAATTGTTTTGGAGTGAGAGACCAATTGCTTTCATTTTAAAATGTTGACATTGCAACTCTAATTTTTGCAATTGCAAACATTAAGATTAATTTTTCGGCTAAAATGTGAGAAACATAATACACTAAGAGTAAGAGTAGTACTAAAATACAAAACAAATGAGGAAAGATACTGTTGAAGAAAGCACCACCTTCTTTCTCTTCTCGGCCACTAGAGTCAGTGCCTTCAATTGCAAGTGCGAAATTGCTTACCACAAAACGAACGAAGTGATCGATGTCATACTCAAACATGACCAATCTTCTTGAATTGCAGTGTCAAGATCAGATTCACCATGATGAAGAAAAATATCTCGATTGTGATAACAGTCATGGTTGCGGAGGTCCTCCTAACCAGATTTGACAGAACGAACAAATCCAAACCGATGTGAAATGAACTGTTCCAAGAGGTCTCTATTATTGTGAACTAACTCGCGTCCACCTCCAATTCGCATATAGGTAGTGTTTGCCACGTACCTTTTATTTTTGGTCGGATGAAATTGTTTTGGGGTGAGAGGCCATTTGCTTTCATTTTAAAATGTTGACAATGCAACTCTAATTTTTGCAATTGCAAACATTAAGATTAATTTTTCGGCTAAAATGTGAGAAACATAATGCACGAGAAACATAATGCACTAAGCATAAGAGCAGCACTAAAATACAAAACAAATGAGGAAAGATACTGTTGAAGAAAGCACCGCCTTCTTTCTCTTTTCGGCCACTAGATTCAGTGCCTTCAATTGCAAGTGCGAAATTGCTTACCACAAAACGAACGAAGTGATCGATGTCATACTCAAACATGACCAATCTTCTTGAATTGCAGTGTCAAGATCAGATTCACCATGATGAAGAAAAATATCTCGATTGTGATAACAGTCATGGTTGCGGAGGTCCTCCTAACCAGAATTGACAGAACGAACAAATCCAAACCGATGTGAAATGAACTGTTCCAAGAGGTCTCTATTATTGTGAACTAACTCGCGTTGTCACGCCCAGCACTTCGAAGGTGCGCCACATCCCTTGCAGAGGTTGATTCGTGTGCGACGTCCCAGGACGCGTCGCCGACCCAAACCCAAGGGATCAAACTAAAGCACATGCGGAAGCAATTAAAAACCACCCGTACACAGATAACGTATAACCAAGGGTAACCACTGAAATCAATTCTTGTACTGATACTGGAAATCCTTTACAATATTCATATACAGCCCAACTACCAAAAATAAAAAACGGTTCAAAGCCACTACTGACAAAAAGGGATAAGTGGCTCGGGGCTTAAGCACTACCACTAGCCGGGGCTTCTCCCAAAAATGCATCAGTACGCCTGTCATCCTCAAGGTCGGGGATATGAAAAGTCGGTTTTACAACAACCGTGAGAATAAATCTCAGCGAGAAATTCCCTAAACCTAAACTAGGCTAACATGCACCTCCTGACAAGTACTAAACAACACATAATACACACATAACAGACTCAGGCCCTCGGGCCTAAATCTAATCCCACTAGACCCTGCAGGTTAGGCGTCAAATCAATAAAAGTAACTACACGACATAAATTAATCACAGCACATACACGCACATTTCTATGTCACAACGCATGTTATGCATATGCTAGTGCTCGCACTCATGCTCATGCCTCATCAATGCACTATCGCACACTTGCACACTAGCACTCAGCCATTTCTCAATTTCTCCTCCGACCCGCGTTAAACGCATCAGGTCCGACCCGTGTAAAACGCATCAGGTCCACACTTCGAGATCGATCTCTAGCCCGCAGGCTCATGACACACAGCCCGCGTAAAACGCATCAGGCCGGACATCTTCCGGTAAACCGGGCATCGCCCCGCGTAACACGCCTCAGGACAGGTTCACTACCTCGCGTAACACGTATCAGGGTTTATTGTGATCACACATTCACAAACCTCAATTTTATTTGAACCCCGCGTTAGACGCATCAGGGCAATTTAGGTGATCACAATGCACATGTCACTCGGGCACACTTATAAATGCAAATGCCGTGCCAATGCTTGAGATGTGCACCCATGGCTATAAAGTTCACACTTGGGCATCCACATGCGCGAATTACGAGGTAACACACTCAATTTGTGCCGCGCATATTCAAATTCATAAATTAACATGCCTAAATCAGACAATCAATTTAAGTCAGCCATAGCATCAAATTAGCACACCATCCATGCACAAATTCACATAAACAGGCCAACAAGCATTCGCACATTCGAGGCCCACCAAACTAATCCATTTCTAGTTCCGCTAGACACGCGACAGGACACCATCAAATTAACCACACTCGAGGCTCAATTAGCCAGTCAATTACACCAATCGACCAATCCCAGTAATTGCACAATTAAACCTCAAAATAATCGTGCCTTGCCCAAATCAAATCCAATCCAATTCAATCGTGACCAGTCGCTAAACCACAAATTCTAGGCCAATAAGTGTCATCAAATTACTCCATCATACTCCCCAAATATTACTCTAATTGACCACCACAAAATCAAAATATGGCGCGCACAATAATTCACGTATCGAACCCGAACTTTCCCGAACTCGGGTCGATTTAATCCAAAATTGTCCAGCCCACTTGTCGCGCCATTCGGGCCACTAATCCTCCATTAATTAATCAGAATAATCCACCAAATCGACCACAATCAAAGTCCCTAATTAATTCCACAATTTGACCCCTAAATTAACCCCTAAATAACCCTAATTAACCCCTAAATCCGTCTAGAAATGCAAATTAGCCTAATTAGGGTTTATGGTCAACTCACCGGGTGTCCTACGCTTAAAACGGGCCGGATGAACAGTACTCGGTGAACAGTGCTCGCCGGAACAGTGATCGGCCGGAAATGAACAGTGACGGCCGGACTGTTCGGGAGCGGGAACGGCGGCGACGAGGCGGGCTCGGGGGCGGCTCAGCGGGACCGACGAGACTGGATAGTCGACCGACGGGCAGCGGGGCGAGCGGACAAGCCGGCGATGGCGGCTGGCCGGTGGCGGCGACGGCGAGCTGCCGGGCGAAGCAGGGACCGAGAGGGAATGAAGGAAGGGGGGGAGCTGGTGGCGCTAGAGCAGCTGTTGTGCGGCGTGGCGGCGCGGCGACGACGTGAGGAGGCGGGTGTCGTCGGGGGCTGTTTGGACTGCGTCGGGCGGAGTTGGACGACGTCGAACAGTGGCCGGCGAACAGAGCAGAGGATGGGAGGAGAGGGAGAGCAACGGGGGGTTGTGGCCGGACTAGAGGCGACGGTGATAGCTCTGGCCCGGGGACGAGCGGTCGACGGTGACGAGGGCGGCTGGGCTCGTCAGGCGCGGCGGCTGGGCTCGTCGAGCCGAAACAGGGGAAGGACCGGGAGAGAAAACAGAGGAAGAGGGAGGGCGGACTAGCGGCGCCGGACCAGCTGCCACGCGGCGGCGGGGTGGCAACGACGCGGGGAGGAAGGTGGCATCGGAGTTGCTCGAGCGGCGGTGGGCGGAGCTGGACGGGCAGCCGAGCAGGGACGAAGCAGGAGCAGACCGATCAAGCTCGGGAGGAAGAAGAAGAGAAGAGGGAGGAGAGAGGAGAAGAAGGAAAAACAAAGAAAAAGAAGGAGAGAGAGAGGGGGTGTGTCAGGCCAGCATGGGGGGTGAGGGGACGTCTGCAGAAGGTGGGGGGGAAACGTGCACGGGAAACCGGGGGAAAAGAAAGAGAGAGAGAGAGAGAGAGAGAGAGAGAGAGAGAGAGAGAGAAAGACCCGATTTGAATTTTTAGGGCGCGATCCACTGGACACGGTCCGAACTAAATTCGACCTAACTGTCTCGATTTAATTTCGGAAAATGTCTAACGATCCTCTAAAAATCCCCAAATAATATTCTAGGGCAAAAGACCAAGATATAGTAACCCTAAGACACACCACGAGGGAGGTCTACCAGTCCCAATTCGTACCCGGTTCAAAAATACACTTTTCCATTATTCCTGATAATTTCGACGCTGGCCACAATAATATCGACACCGTCCAATTTATTTCGTCCCGAAACTCCCGGAAATCGACTGCCAAGTTCAGGGTATAAATAACGGTCAAATTCGATCGAGTGCGATTCTAGCAAAATTTCTAATTTTAAAAATAGGAACCCGAGAGTGATCAGTTCCCGGGCGAAATTCCATTATAAGCGCACTGACGAATTACACGTTTTATAATTCCCAAAAATGGGCCAAAATCCGGACTGTTACAATTCTTCCCCCCTTACAAAAATTTCGTCCTCGAAATTTACAATCCAACCCGACTACTCAAATAAATGGGGGTATTGGTGTCGCATCACTTCCTCGCTTTCCCATGTGGCATCTTCCGTCCCGTGATGTTCCCAAATAACCTTCACCAACGGTATCATCTTGTTCCTCAACACTTGCTCCTTCCTGTCCTTGATTTGCACTGGCTTTTCCACGTATGACACTCTGTCGTTCACGTCTACTACCTCATGATTCAGCACGTGGGTCGGATCCGGTTCGTACTTCCTCAACATCGACACGTGGAAGACGTTATGAACCTGTGACAAATTTGGGGGCAAGGCTAGGCGATAGGCTAATGTTCCAATCCTTTCCAAAATCTCAAATGGTCCTATGTACTTTGGACTCAGTTTTTCTTTCTTGCCAAACCGAGACAGTCCTCTCATTGGCGAGATCTTGAGAAATACATGATCGCCAACTTGAAACTCCAATGGTCTACGCCTTCGATCCGCGTAACTTTTATGACGACTCTGTGCTGTCCTCAACCTTTCCCGGATAATTTTCACTGTTTTCACCGACTGCTGAACTAACTCTGGACCCGTTATACTTCTTTCTCCTACCTTATCCCAACACAACGGTGTTCTGCAAGCCCTGCCATATAATGCTTCAAATGACGCCATTCTGATACTATGCTGAAAACTGTTATTGTAGGCAAATTCCACTAAGTGCAATTGTTCTTCCCACTTGCCCTGAAAATCTAGCACACACGCTCTCAGCATGTCCTCCAAAGTCTGAATAGTCCTCTCAGACTGGCCATCCATCTGTGGATGATAGGCCGTACTGAATTGCAACTTAGTCCCCATGGCCGATTGCAAACTTTTCCAAAAACTTGCAGTAAATCTGGGATCACGGTCCGATGTGATTGATACCGGTACTCCGTGAAGACGAACTATCTGTCGTACGTATAATTCTGCCAACCTTTCCAGCTCGAAGTCTTTTCGCACTGCCAGGAAGTGCGCTGACTTGGTCAGTCTGTCCACTATCACCCAAATAGAATCGTGTCCCCTCTGGCTTCTTGGCAGTCCCGTTACAAAGTCCATTGTAATGTGTTCCTATTTCCATTCCGGGATTCCCAACGGTTGTAACATCCCACCAGGCTTGCAATGCTGTGCTTTCACTTGCTGGCACGTCAAGCACTTGGCCACATGCTTAGCCACGTCCACTTTCATTCCGTTCCACCAATAGTGCTGACGAAGATTCTAATACATCTTAGTGCTGCCCGGGTGGATACTGTAATTGCTCTTATGAGCTTCCGACAAAATCTCTTCTTTGAGCCCCAAATCATCGGACACGCACAATCGTCCTCGAAACCTGAGAATTCCATCCTCGGACACCTGAAAGTCCGGCTTCCTCTTAGTGTCCTCCATACTCAAAATTTTCTGCATCTCAAGGTCCGTAGACTACAATGTCTTGATCTTGGCTTGCACTTCCGGCTCGATCCTCAATGTCGCCATCAGACCGGAGAGGTGTCCTACCTCAAACTTAAATTCTGAGTCCCGGGCTCTCTCTAATAAAGTCCACTCTTTAACCAGCAATTGCGCGATGCTCGACTTCCTGCTCAAGGCATCCACTACCCGGTTGGCCTTTCCGGGATGGTACAATATGTCGCAGTCATAGTCCTTCAACAATTCCATCCAACGCCTCTGTCTCATATTCAGTTCCTTCTGCGAAAATAAGTACTTTAGGCTCTGATGGTCCGTGTAGATTTGGAACCTTTCTCCACATAAATAATGCCTCCAAATTTTAAGCGCGAAAATAATTGCCGCCAGTTCCAAGTCATGGGTCGGGTAGTTCATTTCGTGAGGCCTTAACTGCCGCGATGCATACGCAACCACCCTTCCATGTTGCATTAGCACGCATCCCAATCCTCTAAGCGAAGCATCACTATAGATCTCATACCCGCCCGGTCCTGAAGGAATCGTCAATACTGGCGCTGTCGTCAATCTCTGCTTCAGCTCCTGAAAACTCTCTTCGCACTTTTCAGTCCATTCAAACTTGGTTTCCTTCTTCAGTAACCTCGTCAACAGTGTGGCTATCGCTGAGAATCTTTCCACAAACCTCCGATAATAGCCTGCCAGTCCTAGAAAGCTTCGAATCTCAGTAACTGTCGTCGGTCTCGGCCAGTCCATTACTACTTCAATCTTTGCCGGGTCCACGGAGATTCCTTCTTCGGATATTATATGTCCAAGAAATGCCACTCGGTTCAGCCAAAACTCGCACTTGCTAAACTTAGCATACAGTGCGTGCTCCCTTAACATCTGTAGAACCTTTTCCAAATGCACCTCTTGTTCCTCGGAACTCTTCGAATACACTAAAATATCGTCGATGAAAACAATGACAAACTGGTCTAAGAATTCCTTGAATACCCGGTTCATTAAGTCCATGAAAGCAGCAGGAGCATTAGTCAGTCCAAATGGCATCACTGTGAACTCATAGTGCCCATATCTAGTCCTGAATGCTGTCTTTGGAATATCCTCCTTTTGGATCCTTAACTGGTGATACCATGTCCTCAAGTCAATCTTAGAAAACACCGATACTCCTTGCAACTGGTCGAACAGGTCGTCAATTCTTGGGAGAGGATACTTATTCTTGACCGTCACTTGATTCAGCTGACGGTAATCGATACACAGCCTTAGCGACCCATCCTTCTTTCTGACAAATAATACCGGCGCTCCCCATGGAGACGCACTCGGGCAGATAAAACCTTTGTCCAGTAGTTCCTGCATCTGGACCTTCAATTCCTTCAATTCTGACAATGACATCCTGTAGGGCGGCTTCGAAATTGGCTCAGTCCCAGGAGCCAACTCGATAACGAACTCTACTTCCCTTTCTGGTGGCAATCCCGGCAATTCCTGAGGAAAGACATCGGGAAAGTTGCACACCACTGGTATGTCCTCAAGCCGCACTTCACCTGCTGACGGATCAACCACGCTGGCTAAATAACCTTGACAGCCCTCGTCCAACAATTTAGTTGCTTCCACCGACGAAACCCAAGGGATCGAGGTTCCTCCTCGACTCCCTACAAATTCAAATCTATGGTGTCCAGCTGGGCTAAACTGGATCACCCTGTTACCACAGTCCATTACAGCATTCTGCTTAACTAACCAGTCCATGCCCATAATCAAGTCAAAATCATACATTGGCAACACAGCTAGGTCTATCCTGCTCTCTACACCACCAATCACTATCTCACAATTCGGGCATCCTAGCGATATGCATATCTTATCCTTCAATGGCGTAGTCACACACAATTGCACTTCTAACATAACAGGCTTTAATCCAGTCAATTCAACAAACTGAGCAGATATAAACGAATGTGATGCTCCCGGGTCGAATAATGCATACGCTATATGATGGCACAGAGAAACCATACCTGTGACCACCCCTGGCGCATTTTCCACTTCCCTTCGCGCCATTCCATACACCCGTCCTTGTGCCGGCGGTCTGCTCATAATAGCTGGCGGAGCACTCCCAGACTGGTTCCTAATTCAAAGTTGTTGCTGAATCGGGGGTCCCGCGGGACATCGCTGGGGACAGCTCCTAATTTGATGGTCCAAACTCCCGCATATGAAGTAAGCCCCAAATCTGTTCTGTTGAAGGTTTGGCTTCCCGATGTTCCTCTTGATCGGTGGGACAAATCGCCTGTTTCCTACCATCAGTTTCTTCCCAAAATGGCGGTTGTCCTTAGCCAGGGCGAACCGCGATCCAGAGGCGGCTGCCCTATCTACTTTTTCCCGCTCAATGACCTGAGCTCTCTCATACAGATCTTCATAAGTTTTCAGATTTACCGGTATCAGCTGTCTGCGAATGTCCGCCTTCAATCCATCCCGGAATCTTCGCGCCTTATCCTCCGGGTGTTCCACCATCCTTAGCGCGAACCTCGACAACCTAGCAAACTCTACCTCGTACCGATCCACGGTCATTGATCCTTGACGGAGTCTCATGAATTCTGCCAGCTTCCTTTCTCTGGCGCTCTCAGAAAAGAACTTCCCCAGGAATTTTTCAGAAAATACGACCCAAGTCTGAGCGGTCCCTTCGGGAAATACCCGTCCTTTGGTGGCCCTCCACTAATCATTGGCGTTGTCCTGCAGCTGGTATACCGCCAATGTTACCTTTTCAGCCTCGGTGCACCCTAGTACTTCAAAGGCCTTCTCTAGTTCCTCAATCTAACGGGGTGCAGCCTTAGGATCACCTTGGCCGTTGAACTTCGGCGGTTTTAACTTCAGGAACTGCTCTACCAGCTTTGACATTGGCCTAACCACATTTACCGGTCCCGGGATTGGATTCTCCACATTTCCCTGATTCCCACCATTTCCATTATTCCCGTTATTTCCGTTGTTCCCATTTGCCCCATTGGCAGCAGCGATGGCGGCCTCTACAGCAGCAGCGATAGTGGCATCCCTCTCCTGAGCCAATCTACCTCCCAGAATCCCAGCTTCCTCGAGGGCTCTTAGGATTCCATCAACTCTCGGATCTTCGGCCACTTTCACTTGTGGTTCAACACGATCCGGCTCAGGATCTCAACCTCGACCTCTACCTCTTCTACGGCCTCGACCTCTACCTCGTCCTGGGTTACTCGTCTCCCCAACTTGCATGTCCATTCTCCTGCTATAATTCCCACATCGGGATTAGAGACCTAACCTAAGCTAAACCGGTCTAAGGTCCTAGGCAGGGAGCTTAACGCTACAGCAATCAACCATTTAGCATGCGATTGAGCATAAATAGCACAGGACTTCAGTTACAGAATACGTGTACTAACCTCGAGTCCTGACGCACCTGCACTTTACGGGTCAACTAAAACAAGCACTCAATCAAGACACAGACAGTCAGGAGGTACACTTAGCACAAGAGGTCACCCTACTGGTTACCCAAAGTCATCGCTCCTTATTACTCCAGGCTTCGACCTAACTGGATCGAGCTGACCTTGCTCTGATACCAAATCGAACGGGGATGTCACGCCCAGCACTTCGAAGGTGCGCCACATCCCTCGCAGAGGTCGATTCGTGTGCGACGTCCCAGGACGCGTCGCCGACCCAAACCCAAGGGATCAAACTAAAGCACATGCGGAAGCAATCAAAAACCACCCGTACACAGATAACGTATAACCAAGGGTAACCACTGAAATCAATACTTGTACTGATACTGGAAATCCTTTACAATATTCATATACAGCCCAACTACCAAAAATCAAAAACGGTTCAAAGCCACTACTGACAAAAAGGGATAAGTGGCTCGGGGCTCAAGCACTACCACTAACCGGGGCTTCTCCCAAAAATGCATCAGTACGCCTGTCATCCTCAAGGTCGGGGATCTGAAAAGTCAGTTTTACAACAACCGTGAGAATAAATCTCAACGAGAAATTCTCTAAACCTAAACTAGGCTAACATGCACCTCCTGACAAGTACTAAACAACACATAATACACACATAACATACTCAGGCCCTCGGGCCTAAATGTAATCCCACTAGACCCTGCAGGTTAGGTGTCAAATCAATAAAAGTAACTACACGACATAAATTAATCACAGCACATACACGCGCATTTCTATGTCACAACGCATGTTATGCATATGCTAGTGCTCGCACTCATGCTCATGCCTCATCAATGCATTATCGCACACTTGCACACTAGCACTCAGCCATTTCTCAATTTCTCCTCCGACCCGCGTTAAACGCATCAGGTCCGACCCGCGTAAAACGCATCAGGTCCACACTTCGAGATCGATTTCTAGCCCGCAGGCTCATGACACACAACCCGCGTAAAACGCATCAGGCCGGACATCTTCCGGTAAACCGGGCATCGCCCTGCGTAACACGCCTCAGGACGGGTTCACTACCCCGCGTAACACGCATCAGGGTTTATTGTGATCACACATTCACAAACCTCAATTTTATCTGAACCCCGCGTTAGACGCATCAGGGCAATTTAGGTGATCACATGCACATGTCACTCGGACACACTTATAAATGCAAATGCCGTGCCAATGCTTGAGATGTGCACCCATGGCTATAAAGTTCACACTTGGGCATCCACATGCGCGAATTACGAGGTAACACACTCAATTTGTGCCGCGCATATTCAAATTCATAAATTAACATGCCCAAATCAGACAATCAATTTAAGTCAGCCATAGCATCAAATTAGCACACCATCTATGCACAAATTCACATAAACAGGCCAACAAGCATTCGCACATTCGAGGCCCACCAAACTAATCCATTTCTAGTCCCGCTAGACACGCGACAGGACACCATCAAATTAACCACACTCGAGGCTCAATTAGCCAGTCAATTACACCAATCGACCAATCCCAGTAATTGCACAATTAAACCTCAAAATAATCGCGCCTTGCCCAAATCAAATCCAATCCAATTCAATCGTGACCAGTCGCTAAACCACAAATTCTAGGCCAATAAGTGTCATCAAATTACTCCATCATACTCCCCAAATATTACTCTAATTGACCACCACAAAATCAAAATATGGCGCGCACAATAATTCACGTATCGAACCCGAACTTTCCCGAACTCGGGTCGATTTAATCCAAATTGTCCAGCCCACTTATCGCGCCATTTGGGCCACTAATCCTCCATTAATTAATCAGAATAATCCACCAAATCGACCACAATCAAAGTCCCTAATTAATTCCAGAATTTGACCCCTAAATTAACCTCTAAATAACCCTAATTAACCCCTAAATCCGTCTAGAAATGCAAATTAGCCTAATTAGGGTTTAGGGTCAACTCACCGGGTGTCCTACGCTTAAAACGGGCCGGATGAACAGTACTCGGTGAACAGTGCTCGCCGGAACAGTGACCGGCCGGAAATGAACAGTGACGGCCGAACTGTTCGGGAGCGGGAACGGCGGCGACGAGGCGGGCTCGGGGGTGGCTCAGCGAGACCGGCGAGACTGGACAGTCGACCGACGGGCAGCGGGGCGAGCGGACAAGCCGGCGATGGCGGCTGGCCGGCGGCGGCGACGGCGAGCTGCCGGGCGAAGCAGGGACCGAGAGGGAATGATGGAAGGGGGGAGCTGGTGGCGCCAGAGCAGCCGTCGTGCGGCGTGGCGGCGCGGCGACGACGTAAGGAGGCGGGCGTCGTCGGGGGCTGTTTGGACGGCGTCGAACAGTGGCCGGCGAATAGAGCAGAGGAGGGGAGGAGAGGGAGAGCAACGGGGGGTTGTGGCCGGACTAGAGGCGACGGTGATAGCTCTGGCCCGGGGACGAGCGGTCGACGGCGACGAGGGCGGCTGGGCTCGTCAGGCGCGGCGGCTGGGCTCGTCGGGCCGAAACAGGGGAAGGACCGGGAGAGAAAACAGAGGAAGAGGGAGGGCGGACCAGCGGCGCCGGACCAGCTGCCACGCGACGGCGGGGTGGCGACGACGCGGGGAGGAAGGTGGCGTCGGAGCTGCTTGAGCGACGGTGGGCGGAGCTGGACGGGCAGCCGAGCAGGGACGAAGCAGGAGCAGACCGATCAAGCTCGGGAGGAAGAAGAAGAGAAGAGGGAGGAGAGAGGAGAAGAAGGAAAAACAAAGAAAAAGAAGGAGAGAGAGAGGGGGTGTGTCAGGCCAGCATGGGGGGTGAGGGGACGTCTGCAGAAGGTGGGGGGGAAACGTGCACGGGAAACCGGGGGAAAAGAAAGAGAGAGAGAGAGAGAGAGAGAAAAGGAAGAGAGAGGGAAAAAGGAAGAGAGAGGAAGGGAGAGAGGGAAGAGACGCGCGCGGGGAGGGGCTCGGGAGAGAGAGAGAGAGAGAGAGAGAGAAAGACCCGATTTGAATTTTTAGGGCGCGATCCACTGGACACGGTCCGAACTAAATTCGACCTAACTGTCTCGATTTAATTTCGAAAAATGTCTAACGATCCTCTAAAAATCCCCAAATAATATTCTAGGGCAAAAGACCAAGATATAGTAACCCCAAGACACACCACGAGGGAGATCTATCAGTCCCAATTCGTACCCGGTTCAAAAATACACTTTTCCATTATTCCTTATAATTTCGACGCTGGCCACAATAATATCGACACCGTCCAATTTATTTCGTCCCGAAATTCCCGGAAATCGACTGCCAAGTTCAGGGTATAAATAACGGTCAAATTCGATCGAGTGCGATTCTAGCAAAATTTCTAATTTTAAAAAATAGGAACCCGAGAGTGATCAGTTCCCGGGCGAAATTCCATTATAAACGCACTGACGAATTACACGTTTTATAATTCCCAAAAATGGGCCAAAATCCGAACTGTTATACGCGTCCACTTCCAATTCGCATATAGGTAGTGTTTGCCACGTACCTTTTATTTTTGGTCGGATGGAATTGTTTTGGGGTGAGAGGCCATTTGCTTTCATTTTAAAATGTTGACATTGCAACTCTAATTTTTGCAATTGCAAACATTAAGATTAATTTTTCGGCTAAAATGTGAGAAACATAATGCACTAAGCATAAGAGCAGCACTAAAATACAAAACAAATGAGGAAAGATACTGTTGAAGAAAGCACCGCCTTGTTTCTCTTTTCGGCCACTAGATTCAGTGCCTTCAATTGCAAGTGCGAAATTGCTTACCACAAAACGAACGAAGTGATCGATGTCATACTCAAACATGACCAACCTTCTTAAATTGCATTGTCAAGATCAGATTCACCATGATGAAGAATAACAACTCGATTGTGATGACAATCGTGGTTGTAGAGGTCCTCTTAACTAGATTTGACAGAACAAACAAATACAAACCGATGTGAAATGAACTGTTCCAAGAGGTCTTTACTTGTGAAGTGACTCGCATCCACCTCCAATTCGCATAGGTATGCTTGTATCCCAAGTTTAATGCCAGCATAGCCGCCACCCTTGATTCTTGCTAGTCAACAGTATCTTGATAACTCCCTTGGGATCTCACAACCCCGATAAATCGCCCTCACCCATCTTACCATAATGGGGGCTCAAAAAGTCAATATTTGCGTAGCATTTTGAGAAAAGTTATTCGTGTCAAATATATAATAGTTCGAATAATATAAAAATTTGAGGGGTTGACCCTTTGGTGAAAAGTTATTATGCCATGTGAAGATCACACCCTTGCATAGTTAATCTCAATAATTTAAGGCCATCATGTCATGGAGGTATGATCGACTAATCATGACTAGTTTTTCGGTAATTCATGAGAAACCACAATCATCAATTTAAGGAGAAACCCCAAAAAAGCGCAACATTAAAACATATTGAGATCGACACAAATTTAAAAAATACGTAAGACCAGGACCAAAATCATTCGAGGTGATGCGTAATGGTCAACGTTGAAGCCTAAATTTTCTCACTTAAAAAATATTAATAATTAATATACGATTAGAAGAAAATTAACATGAGCTCACTCAATAATGCATAAATCTTCATTAAACCAACGAAATTCACAGATCTTCACCATGGATCATTTTTTTCTTTTTTCATCAAAATCCAATATTTGGTACATTTTTTGGCCATTTTTCGAGTCCATACTAAGATTTTTTATTCTTATTTCAATAATTAGGTCTATTTAGTACAAAAAAAGAATTAATTGACAAAATTAGGCTAGACAAAGCCAAAATTTTGATTGAACCCAAAACAAGAGATACAAGTTAAGCCCGAAGGCGGGAATGGCTATTTTGGGCCTGTCTAATCTGGGCTTTCGATTTCTTACTTGCATCCGTATATAAAATAGATTGATTCTATTGGACTTTGCTTTTTCAGCAAAGAATTTGTCTGCTCTGATTAATGATAACAAATCAAAATTTCATGGTTGGAGAAAAAACGATTAACGTATAACGTCGGGAGTTTTATACATTTTAAACTCCACCAGTAGCAAGAACCATAGTGACCAATTAAAAAATATACGTATGAAAATGGGAAAAAAAAAGTCAAGGAGTCATTTCATTTTTCACTTACGCATCCACATCCTATGTCTATGTAAAAAGTAGTTTAGGGAGGCTAGCATTTTCAAGTCATAACTATGCGCTCTCTTCATGAATACTGCAGACAAAAAGATGATTTTAGAAAGATTTCATTAATGTACAAAAAAAAAGAAAAAAATGTAAAAAAAGATTTCATCAGGGTACAAACCAGAAACAAATCATAGAGAAAATGGACGAAACTAGCAATTCACTACTCTCATATTCCCAAATCAAAGGCAAACCATAGAGAGCATGGAAAGAAACTTCACTAGTCTCCGATTCACAAACAAGCTCACAAAAAAAAATAACCATAGAGAATATGGACGAAACTTCATTGTGTGGTGCATCTTCGAACTAGATTTGTTGGAAAGAGCAAATCCAAACGGCGACCAACACTACCTCCTCGTGTATTAATAAATTCAACCTTACATATACTATCATATAATTTTGGTCCAATAAATCAATTAAACAATTATATAGTTTGTATAACGATTTATTTGTCCAAGTCCAAGGTGATTATATTTGATTATGTTAACATCATTAATGTAGTAGATTGATTGAAATAAATCACGACACCCGAAATCTAGCCCTACCCAAAATAAGAAATACAAAACAAGTCTTGAGATGAAATTGACCCAAATAGGCCACTTTAGTCCTAACTTTTGTTTTTTTTATTTACACTCATGAACAAAATAAATCTATTCATGGGATAAGTGCATTATAAGTCATAAAATATATCACAAATGTGCAATTAAGTCCAACAATTAGTATATTTAGGAACACCGGCTATCGAGGTTGAAATACCGATTATCTCTTAATCACAAATGGGAGCGTGTCTACTAATAAAAGGTTCAATGTACATATGAAGAGCACAAAACACATATTTTTGCATGTTTGCATTATTACGTGACTAACTATATATTTGTCTTTTTTTTCTTTTTTGGAGTAGCGACAATTGTGCTACTTCAATTGCAGTCTTCCTTAGAAGTGGAGTGCTCTTTTGAAATCATTTAGCAATATAATGGGCTTAATTTAAATATGTCTTTAATTGCTCTAAGTTACTCAAATGAATTCAAGTTTAATTACATATTCAAGTGAGGTATGGGGTAGGGGACACCAATAAAGTTAGATATGAATCTTTATGTGTACTTGTAACATTTTCAATCACTAAGTCTGTGGGTAAAGTAAATTTTTACGTACGTTGTAGTAATTGGGCGTGTGTTACTGTTAATCAAGGCTTCGAGAGTGAAAAGTATGGCTTAGGGATTATAATAACTGTATAAGTCCACGAAATATCACCCAACATTTCATCTTCTTCATTTTATCTTCCCTTTTTCTTCTCTTTATGCAACATTACCTAACAACTATTCTTGTCTTTCGCTCTCTTCTTTGCTCTCCTACTTGTCACTATGAACAATATGTTCTTTCTTTGCTCTCCTACTTGTCACCATGAACAATATGTTCTTTCTTCCTCTTCGCTGTCCGTCCTCCTCCACTTCAACCCCTGCTAGGCCTTAGTCTGCTTGAAAGTACCGGAGAGGGAGATGCCGATGATATTATGTCTTTACACAATAGGTGAAGCCATTAAATCCATGGACTTTGATCGCAATACTTTGAGATTTGAAATTCATTTGCCATACAAAAATGTTATCCCTCTATGACATTAGAAATGTAGGGAGAATTATCCAAAAAGTCCTCAACTTATTGTACAATGTCCAATTTAGTCTTAAACCTTTCAATTATGCCAATTTAGTCTTCAACCTTTTGACAATTTGCTAATTTAGTCCTAAACTTTTTAAATGTATCAATTTAGTCCTAAATTTTTTGATGATTTGTCAATTTAATCTTAAACCTTTTGATGATTTGCCGATATAGTCCTTCTGGTCAATAGTCCAAATATTAGGTTTAAGACTAAATTGATAAATTTTCAAAAGGTTTATAAATAAATCGACATAATTGAAAGATTTAGAATTAAATTGGCAAATCATCAAAAGATTTAGGACTAAGTTGGTACGATTGAAAGATTTAAGATTGAATTGGCCACTGTACAATAGGTGTAGGACATTTTAGGTAATTATCCCTTATTCCTTACATTTGAAGTTATGTCATTATTAATCAATCAAGTTAATGATGTTTGTCATCTAATGATTTAGTTTAATATTATGGAAATGTGATAGGGACATATATCTTGAGAATATTAAACTGTGACTCCTTATTACATAAGAACTTGAGACTTGATGTGACATTTGGAAATTCCTACATTAATTAATAGTATGTAGGAAGTGTAAGCGGTAAATGTCACAGGTAGAATTTTGGTCGGATTTTCAACGTGATAATAGTGGAAGGCTCAAATGGTAATTTTAGTGTTCATAGTTTTTGGTAAATGATTTCATTACGGTGAAATTACTGAATATTTGTTCTTGGGCTAATTAACTAGAGTGACAATGGATCACGTAATGCCACATTGGTTGTTCACGGAGATTGATACGCTCTAAGTTTAAGTATGGGATAAATAATAGATAAAAAATTAACTGAGTTGAGTCCCCCCTAGATTCCAACAATTTATTCAAAATATTTTCCAATTTATCAACGCTTAAATACCATTTTTCCTCTTTACGTACCGATTTACTTGATATCTTAACAATTTATCAAAAATCTACTTTGGAGCCATATAGTTGAACCATTTGTTCCTCTTTAAATTGTGCCAGCTCCCTTCACTTTCCACCAATTGTGTTAGCCCACATGCCCTTGGTGACATAGAGCTTAGCCTAGAAATGACATAATACATTACGTCATCTATTTCAACCCTAACCAATTAATGTTCGCGATTAGCTTAACCTATACTCATTCATTTTACTTGGCTGAGAAGGAGCTCTTCCAAATTATCTTTTTGTAACCAATCTTATTAGATCAGTTGCGCCCTAGCTCTTTGCTTAGGGACACATTCCTTCTACTTTTAGACCTAATAATTTTAATCCAGTGACAATTATTGCTTTAACTTTGGTTAATTCATCTCATCCTTATAACTCTTGTCTCGACTGTAAATGAATCTTAGAGAAGCTTTCAAGTCCCAAGTATAAAAGAACCCACATCATTGACTTCCAACTTCTCCTCAACTTTCATTTTCAAATTCTGCAAGTAAAAGTAGAGGTTCGGCACTTGTTTTATTAAAGTTTCTATCTCAAATTTTCCTAGTTGGACTAAGGGAGTTATTAAGCTGTACTGCTTTTTAACTCATGAGGTCGTCGTTTTAAAAATAAGAATTGTTGATTTTCGGTTTTTTTATTTGAAGGTGACTAAACTTTGAGTTATCAAGTCATTTTTAAGGTAAGTAAAAACTCTAGGGGCTAAGTTAGGTTGATCTACTTAGTGTTCTTACTTGGTTGATTGATGTTTGTTGATTTAGTTGAACGATATTCATGGGTGAAGTCAAGCTTTGGTGACAGAATGTTGAGTTCTTGTAATCACTTCATTTGAATTTACATAAGTATTGTCATGTGTAAAAAGCGTTTAATCGATTTCACAAAAAGGGTTTGGTTGTATTTTATACAAGAAAGTGAAAGTGGATTCGAAAAGGATATTTACGTGACGATCGACAAGTCACCTTATCGATTTTGATCATCTAACCGATTTTAGGACAAATATCCAATTTTAAAAGTCATTGATTTGAGAAAATGAAGGCACTTTAAGTTCTTATTTGGAATTTTCCCGTTCTTCTTATCAAAACAAATATTTGAAATCATACATCGCTGCCCAAATTTAAAGGCCATTTTTTAGCATTCGGGACTAGTCGCCCTTTTTTTGTAGTGTCTAAAAGTTTGTTACTTCCCTGCTTGTGGTGCACATTATAAAACTAGAGATTGCAAACATTCCAATGCTGCAACAATCGGGTCAATCAAATGACAGATGACGAAGCCCGAAGCTAGACCAAGAGGTGTCGGAATCAAACAAAATTTTTCTGACCTCTTATTTATGTAAGTAATGATTTCAAAAGAGTTAAGTCATCAAGTCAACATCCGATTTTTAGACCACGTCATTTTGAGTCAATATCCCAAGAAGAAATATCCGAAAAGTCCAAAATATATTGTACAGTCGCCAATGCAGTTATAAAATTTTTAAATGTGGCAATATAATTCCTAAACCATTTAATGATTGTCAAATGTAGTTCTTCAGGCTAATATAGGCCGAAAATAACTAACATGACTGTCGAGTCAGCATCAGTTACCCTATGTGTCATGATCGGCAATCTAAGGCGTTCGACGTGGCTCAAAACGACGATTTTTAAATGTAGTCCTTCCAACTAATTTAAAATAGAAATTGCTGATATAGCTGTCCAGTTAGCACCGGTCATCTTATGTGGCACAGTCGATGATTTGACATATTGGACAGGGCTCAAAAAATGTGTATTCTACTTGAGCATTACCATATCCAAGTACAGCCGAAAATTAAATGAAACTATTCCACCAGTGTAATTTTGCACATCTCATGTCATTTACTATCGTTATAATATAATATTTTGAATTTGAATTTGTCATGTTATATTTGCATATGAAATTATGAACTGTCATCATGTTTTGATTCCAAAATAATAATGTCATGTTATTTTCCCCTCATGTTTCAAATCATGAATTTGTCATGCCATGTTGCTTGTGGGATTGTCATATCATGTCATTTTTTCTAATATTTCAAATCTTAAACTTGTCATGTCATGTGTACATATGAATTGTATGTCATGCCTTTAAATTATCACACTTCAAATCTGAAATTGACATGTCATGTCAAATGTGTGATTGCCATATTGCGTCATTTCCCTTCATGTTCGCAATAATGAATTATCATGTCATATTGCATGTAATGATTACCACATCATGTAGAATTTGCCACGTCATGTCATTTTCCTTTCATTTTTTGAATCATAAATTTGCCATGTCATGTTTGCATACGAATTGACGTTTCATGTCTTTCACACTTCACACACATTCATGGTGCCACGCCTCAAACATGAAAATCATATCATCAATGGATAACACACCAAATAAGTGTTTTGACAACTTTTTAATTTTCAAACATTTATCGTGCATACTTCATACTTGGTGAGTGAATTAGGACTTGACAAAATAGGGTTATGGTACTAGAAAAGTGTTGGGCAATTCTAAGTTGTCCCATGCGTTACGTAACCCCGACCCAAGGTCCCCAAATTTCCTTTGACCAGTAGGTCCACCACCCCTTACAGCACTTGAGACTTTAAGTGTCCAATCGATCTAGATTTTCCTAAATGGATTAGTGATGCTCTAGTCTGGATTTAAGGATATATTTGTTTCACGGAAAATGTAACGTTTTGGAAAATATTTTCCGAAAAATCATTTCCAGGAAAATAGTTAGTTTTCTTTTGTTTGGTGATATGCAATCGAAAACATTTTTTGGTGTTTGGATCTCATTAGAAAAATGATTTCAATCCCATGATTTTATCTTAGGCAAATTTTTTTTTCGAATTTGTAAATATTTTTATTTTAAAAATTAAAAAGAAAAAGAAAGAAAAGAATAAAATATTAAAAAAGTAAAGGGAAGAAATTTCGGAAATCATTTTCACCTTCTTAAATTAAGAAATTCACTTTCCTAATTTTATGCATGAATATTTTTCTTGATTGGAAAGTGTTTTTGGTTGATTAACCATTTTCGGTGAAAGTCTAGAAAACGGATTCTCGGAAAACACTTTCCCCGAAATAAACGTACCCAAAGTGTGTGATCATTTGTAGGGATAAATTGTTTAAAAAGTTCTAAACCTATTATACGGCGGTCAATTCAATCTTAAACATTTAATTGTGCCAATTTAGTCCTAAACCTTTTGACAATGTGCCAATTTTTAATCCTTTTGGCCAATTTTGATCGGTAATCACTAACATGTCGGTCTAGTCAGTGTCGATTATCCTACATGGCATAGATAGCGTTGACGTAGGCAATTTTTGCATTGGCGAGAGTCGGCTGATGACCTCACGAGCCTAGAGTTGGAAGAAAAAGGAAAAGAACAAAAACTAATAAAAACTTTAGAAATTTTTTAAAAAATTTATTCAAGTCAATACCAGTTGTGTCATGTAAGACGTAACTAAGGATTTGGAAATATTTTAGAAATCAAGACATCCCTTGACCCACAGTTTGCGAAATTTAAAGCGTATCGTAGAGACCGGAGTTAGAGATGGACGAATTAGCAGTGCGGTAGCCATCATCCGTGAAAAATTATCTTCGCATAGCATACGATACACCGTTGACTTCAACACTTGGAGTAGGATCCGGACTGCCTTTGGTGCTTTTCTGGGTTCGGAATGGATCGCTTCGTGCCTGTTTCGAGCGCCGAGGCTTGACCGTGCACTGCACGTGCATTATCTCATCAGCCTACGTCAGCAATATGACCAGTTGGCCATGGACATGGACAGCTCCACAAACAAACAAAAAATATGTACACGACAAATCGCAATTATTTCATCACTGCATTTCAGACCAGATTGACCTCCCGGCACTCACACGCTCTATATCTTCTTTAAAGCTTAGTGTATCTGTAGACCCCAGAAAGAGAGAGGTGCCATTTTCTATTCCGGCCATCGATTCTCCACTCCTTGCTTTTTCTCCTCCAAACTCTGCAGCTATGATCGCAGTATATGATGAAAGTGGAGGGCGCATGACCTAAAGACGATAGGCTCCACCGTCGTCGTTGTCGTCGTCATCGCTATCCATGATCCGATCCGAGTTCTCTTCTCTGAAAGGGAGGGTTTGGATATATGTTATGAATGGGTATAGTACATGTTCATAGCTCATCAGGGTGATAGTGTCTGTGGGAGAGGAAGGGAAGATAATCTGAATCGGGTATGTCTTGCCTCTACATCTCAACCAATGTGTGCCTGGATGGAGTTGACGCCGATCCCATCTTCTGTGAAGCGACCAAAGCCGTTCCATCCATCATCGGCAGACCCGAGAATGTCAGTCTCTCTCTCTCTCATTACAGTCATAGAGCCGGTTAAATGAAGAGCGCCCATAATAATGCCGAGGTCATCTTGGGCCTTTTCTTGTCTGTCACTTATTTTTCATTGCATAGTACATGCTTTGGTTTACTTCACTGCACAGATATAATTAGCCGAAATAATAAGCAATGAATTGCAGATGAGAATAGATGGGTCTCCACGCGAATACATGCACAGGAGGCAAAGTGGCCGTTGACAAAGTTGGAATTACACCATACGCACGTTACCAGCTGTATTAAATAAGGGATGCTTGAAATACTAAAACCGGTATAGGAAGCCATGTTACTAGAATACTGCAACTAAGACTCCATAAGCAAGCTATTCCCAGACACCCAACAAAAATATTGTCACAAACATATCAAAAGAACTATCTAAGTTCAAAAGTTAGAGAATTTAAAAGGTGGAAAAAAAATTGATCAATGGCCACAAGATCTCGGATTGAAGAAGGCATAGAGTGTAGTCGTCGGATGGAAGATTCATGAACTACAAAGAGAGAGAGACCCCTCTTGGCGTTTAGTGGCAAACAGATAAGAGAGAGTTTTGTGGCAATGTAAAGAGATAAGAGATCGAGCTTCCAGTTTAGTGGCAATTATGTAAAGAGAGAGACCCCTCTTGGAGTAGCCATATTTGTTTTATCCTCTCTTGAAAGTGACATTTTGCTAACTTTTTATGTCGACCTAACACTAATTAGAAGCACTATTAATACCCTAATCCTCTCTTTAATTTCAATGCTTGAATCACACTTCAAAGTTTAATCAGTTCTCGAGAGTTTCAAGGTTGATATAGGGCAATTTCAATGGGGGAAAGTTGCGAGCACTAGTAGTATTTGATTAAAAATTACTAGACACAGTTTTGGGTTGGTAAATTAAAGAGAGATAATCCGCTTAATCCGCTCAAGAACTAGTACACCCATGCCACATTTATCCAAAACTAATTTAAATGTCAAAAATCTCAAACTTATACATACGTACCACATTTACCCCAAATTAGTGCACCTGTGTCTCATTTACCGCCAAAAAATCTCAAATTTACCGCAATTTTGGGTAAATATGGTATACGGATGCTAGTTTGGGTAAATGTGAACGGATGTACCTATTTCAAGTTTTTTATGAGACTAAAATTAGTTTGGAGCAAGTATGGTATGGTCTACCGATTTGAAGTTGTTGATGGTATTAGCCCTAAATGTAATATGGGCGAAATAGCTCAAATTTTTTGGACATTGACAATCTCGTGTTGATACTATTAGCTGAATTTCTAGATGGAGATAGAGATGGAAGCTACGAGAACAGCTAAATCCACGGGGTTCCAGAAAAAAAGGACACCGAACAATTTTGGCCCCAATTTTCAAGTGTCACATAAAAAGACACCCATTTTTACTTTTATGTATTAATTTCCACACACTTGTTTTTCTTGGCCGTCTCCTTCATGTAGCGTTGTGATATTATAGTACGAAATACATTTTCGTAGCAATACATGTTCAAGTAAATACTTGAGGGGAGTTTGAGGCCTTTTCATTTCTTACCTTCCTTTTCTACTTTCTATGTGACACAACCTTATTGGCATTTGAATTGAAGTGTCGTGTAGTGTCATCGCTCCAAATGTAATGCACTTGATCGTGTTGATATCTGACTACATACAATCAGTAAGCGTAACGCTGGGTGTACCGAGAGGCTTTACAAAACCTAGTTAATCAAAAGATGTGATAAGATAACGCATGCATGCTGTACTTAGCTTATTTAAATAGTAAATGTGATCATATAAATCTCCTTTTGCCTTGTTACCCTAAAATGGATGTATTGAAGGCCGTAAAAGAATAGTAAAATGGACGTACAATTGGAAAATGAAACAATGGATGTTGGAAGAGGGAAAAGGATTGACACACATACGTCATTCGCATATGTAAAAACTCAGACCGAATTTACTAGTTTTTTCGCGATGGTGAACTATGTACCAAAGCTCTCTCTCGACTATGAATGCAACCCTGATGTTGGAAAGCCTTCTTGGCCGAAAACAAGGATAAACAACTTCAATCTATTAGATCAAATGTCCTCAAGTCTAGATCAAGAGACCACACATCACCCACAAGTGTCAAAAAAGTCCTAAATCTTTTGCATTGATGCCAATTCAGTCCTAAATCTTTTTATCTTTATGTCAATTCAATCATTCCAGCTAATTTTGAACGGATTTTGCTGACGTGGATGCCGATCGGCTTATGTGGCACTGCCAAGAATAACCTGGATAACTTTTAATAATATTTTAATATTTTTCAAATTTTTAAATATTTTTAATACTTTTTTCTTTTTTTTTCTTTTCTTTTCTTTTTTCTTTTCATTTCTTCTTCCTCTAGCAGCATCCGGCTAGAGGCCAAGGCTAGCAAGCTCACCGACTGCTAGCAAGGGTGGCCGCAAGGTCACAGGCCTCGACCTTGCAGCCTCTGCCAATGGTTGGGCGAGGCACGACCTCGCTAGATCTGGTGGGGCTTTGCCTATGGCTGGCAGGGCTCGACCCTCGCTAATGGCTGCGAGGGCGAAGGCCCAACCTCGTGACCTTTGGCCACCGACGACCGGCTAGAGGAAGAGGGAGGGGAGGAAAAAAAAAAGAAAAAGAAAAAGAAAAAAATAATTAAAAATTTAAAAGAATATTATTAAAAGTTGTATACATTAGCGCCGGCGGTCGACGTTCACATCAGCAAAATCAGGCCAAAATTAGTCAGAGGAACTAAATTGGTACAAAAACAAAAGGTTTAGGACTGAATTGATACTAAAAAAATGTTTAGAACTCAATTAGCACAAATGCACAAGATTTTGAACTTTTTGGACACTTTTCCTCCTATGATGTGCATGCATCAGCTAGACACCAAGTTGCAAGTCTTTGAATCACCTCAGTGGAGGTACATTCCTTGTCCATAACGTATTTTGCTGTACATGCTGCAAAAGATTAATCACATTTCTTCTTCAATATGATGTGATTCTGTGTATTTTCTGCAGTTTGTGATGGTCACATTGAAGGGTTCATTGGCCATATCATTTGGAGGCAGCAAAGAACCAGCTGCGTATGCGGAGATAATATCCATGGGAGGCATTGATTCACAAGTAAAGAAGAAGTTGATTGCCGCGCTTGGTAACATTTTACAAGAGAAGCTGTCCATCCCAAGGACTCGGTTCTTCCTCAAAGTCTATGACACGACCGTCGGACGTACAATTTCCAAGTTATGAATATAGAATTAGGGGTGAGCATGATTCTAGGGTAGAATCGGGAACCGAAGAATGGGGACTGGTGGGAATGGGTCCGATTCCAGGTTCCGGGATATGCAAGGCAGATTTCAAGTTTAAAAAATTGGGAAATCGGTTCCAATGAGTAGGTTCCAGGTTCCATTTAAAACTCAAAACTTGGAATAAGACTTTGTGTTTTTCTTATTCAATGTCTTCGTGCAATCCTGCAATATTCCCTGGCGTCTGATGATAAATGTGTAATTTAGAAGCACTAGGCTAAGCTTCCATTTTCGGCAATATCCATTAATGAGACTTTACATTATTAATGTTTCATATTCTTCGTGTATTTAAATATGAGTTGTGGTTGGTGAATTGTAACAATAAATTGTATTATATGGTAGTCATTAGCAGTAATGACTCACTGCAGTCGCTCAATTAATAATACATGTGAAACTTGAATAGATCCTAGAACCAACTCTGGAACCTGTGTAGATTTTGAGATTCCAAAATATACATATTAGGTTTCAAGTTTCAAAAATTTGGGAATCAATTCTAATAGGTTGAGTGTAGATTTCAGGTGGAACTTAGACTAATCATGGAGCCGCACACCCCTATTTAGGATTAAGCCATTAGGAGGGTAACTTGGGTTGATTCTATCATTGTCTTACTTGGGCTTGGAAGTACTAACAAACTTCCATCTAGGAGTTACTTTTCCCCATAAAATAGTGTGCACTAGATCGAAGAACCAGAATTTGGACCCTTTAAAAATAATATAAAAACTTAGAGAGAGTTTGTCTTGCGGTAAATCAATTATCGAAAAGCATGTTCTTCATTTATTATAATTTAGCGACATTTAGAAAAGTGAGTCAACTGAGAGTATTTTCCGTGTAAAAAATTTTACACTTCGATTTTGAGTAAAGATGGACTCTTTGAAGATCAACAAATATAAAGAAAATTACCAAAAAAGTTATAAACCTATTGTACGGAGTCAATCCAATCCTAAACTTTTCAATTTGATCAATTTAGTCTTAAACAATTTGGTAATTTGCTAATGTAGTCATTTCGCCCTAGTTTGGCCGGCAATCGTTGATGTGGACACTAGTTATTACATGTGACAGGGCTATCGGTCGGCACTGATATAGATAGTTTTTTGCATTTTTTCAATCTTTTTTCAATTTTTATAAATTTCTTGAACTAACCTAGTACCATTGGAGGAAGAAGAAAAAAAAGAAAAGAAAAAAAACAGGAAATTTTTTTAAACAATTATAAAAATCGTCTACGACAGCGATGATCGTGCTATGTAAGATAGATGAGGTCCACATCAGTGATTTCCGATCAATTTTGAGTCAAAATACTATATTGATAAATTGTCAAAAAAGTTAGATGATAAATGCTGGCGGCAGAGGTGGAAGCGATAAACACAAATCAATATCGATGGTGACATTGGGCAACAGTTGTCAGACCCCGAACATAATAAGAGAGAAATTTTTCCCATCCATAATAAATGGTTTTTAGAGTTTTTTTGTTATTAAAAATTAAAAGCATTTTCTTAAAAGAGAAAAAGTCACAAAAAACTCAAATTATATCAATTGCGATATATTTACTTCTTAACTTTTTTTTGTAACATCAAAAACCCTAAACTATGTTCATTGTGACATATTTACCTTAAATATTTTCTTGTGACAAAAAAACCCACAAACTTATACTTATGTAACACATATATCCTCCGTCGAGGTTTCGTTAGATGATTTTTCAACCAAAATATCATTTTTGTTTCATTTAAGATACACAGGCGTCATGTCGACACTATATGCATTATGGCGTCTATGTAAGTAGATTTTTAACTATTCTCATTTATAGGATTTTGACAGAGGATCACACAGGCACAAGTTTGGAATTTTTGGTGTCACCGACAAAAGCTTATGGTAAATATGTCGGAGTGGGCATAGTTTACGATTTTTTATGGCTTTTACCCCTCTTGGAAAATGGCAGTTTTCGGGAAAAAAAAGTTTGCGGTAACAAGTCTTAGATCTATACAATGTAAAGTGGCTGTCAATAGGTCCTTTTCACCTAATTTCTGTTTCCAACCATCATCCGCTTGGAGAAGTTGGTGACAAGGTAGATCACATCGAGATTCAATATTTCTAGTACAGTGATTGCAACTTTCTATGAGAGTTCAGTTCAAATACGCGTTTGGTGATAGATTTTTTTTTTTTGGTCGAAAATTTGGTGATAGATTTAATCGCTTGAAGTTGCAAGTTTAGGGTAAAAGCAACATTGCGAGGTCCACCGTACACATTGATGTCGTCAAGTCGTTGAAGCATCATGGAGAAAAAAATTGTCGAGGGACCAATTTAAATGTCGGCTTAACTCTCTAAAAAATCCCAACTTTAGGTCTAATCTCAATTATGCCTTTGATTTTTTTTAAGTTTATAAAAAAAATCACAAACTTTCACCATAATCCCAAATTTATTCCCGTGTCCAAAGATCGCCACTAGCTTCTTTAAAATTATCAATATCATGGCTAGTTAGAGGTTTATTATCATAACATAGGTCTTCATCAGCACCATTACCTTCGAACGGAACAACACCAACCTTGTAATGTTGATTGTCCACGTGAAGATACGCACCGTCTCCAATACTCAATAGGTTTCGGAACCAATACGGGAGAGATTTCATCACCCCCACCTCAATGCGATATACTTTTTATATAACTTTCCTAGCTTCTATATAATTTTTCTTTTTGATTTTTTGGCATATATATTTGCATATCTAATCGGTTTTACGATATGGATTGGCATGGTTCTCTCTATGCTTAGCACACAAGAAAATCAATCCATAAATAAAGAAAGGCATGACAGAAAAGCATACCGACCAGCGATGTGATGAGACCTCAATTCTTGATCAGACGGAGTGACAAGGATCTTTGCCCTTCCATCCCTTGAATGAATTGAAGAAACAGAATGGTAGAGCTTTCGGTTATTTCACAGTAACAAAGATCCCGATGTCTCCTAAACCAATACGTGTTCTTCTCTTAATCATAAACATAATCTTGCAAAGTAAATAACTCGTGTCCTATTAATTGATTCATCTTTCATCCCTCACATAGACATTCTATGATGTTTCGCTCCTAAACTACATTTTAGACGCTCAATCTATCAAACACGACTATGTCCCTCCGCTTCTTATGGTGTTTATTGTCGCCCGAGACATTTCGGTGATGCGCCGTTTCTTCTTCGACGATGGCATCTCGTTGCCTGTAATTGAAGCTCTCGAGCTCCAATCTCCACCGTTCATAAACCCCATAAGTTCGCTCTAAACAAAAATGGCCGAGGGGTTGTTGTTAAATACGTTCAAGGACAAACAATCCATCTATTATCTGGGTAGCACCTCATTAATGATTGCATTATGGTTTTAATTTGCCCAATGAATATAATAACTTAGCAGTAATAATGTTTATTATTCGGCATAGTATTTTTTTTAAAAAAAATATTTGGTGGGGCCAGAAGGGGCAGGCCTTGCGCCTCGGCTCGGGAGGGGGACGGGCGCCTGGGCCGGTCCCCGGAAGGACAAAATCGACACTTCACTCTGGAAAACGAAGGAATTGCGGGCCCCGGCTCAGAGGGGCACGGGGCAAAATGGCCAGTCGTCCGAGGACAGTTTCGGTATCTTGGTGCTGTGGAAAAGCCACTTGGATAGCGTGGGGGAGGAGGAAGAAGAGGAGTAGGAGCAGAGACTGAGGGTTTCGTTTTATAGCCGCTGCGAAGAAGAAGAAGAAGAAGCAGAAGCGGAGGCAGCAGAAGAGGAAGACGACGGCGGCGACGACGACGACATGCCTTGCCTGAACATCTCGACCAACGTCGCCCTCGACGGTGTCGACACCTCCGCCGTCCTCTCCGAGGCCACCTCCAGCGTCGCCAAGCTCATCGGCAAGCCCGAGGCCGTACGCACGCTCGCCCTCCCTCCCTCCCTCTTCTTTTACCGCTGCGCTCTCCCTCGCTTCTCTTACGTCCCCATGAGACCTGATCGCGTCCTTTCGTGTGATTATCCGCTCGTGGGTGCGCGCGCGCTGCTCGGCGTTGAGCCCCCCTTCCGGGCGTAACCGTCGAGACTAACAGGATCAGTGGGTGTGGGTTTTTTTACCTGGAGATCGGTTGATTGTTCGTGTCCCGAGTGTGCGGTTGTTGCGATTTCGGCGCTGCTCTTTGCAAATTTTTTGTTGCTCCTTCCGACAACTGTTGGGTTCGGAGACTAGTTTTCTTGTCAAGGTTCAATCGACTAAGGTTTCCGATTTGTTTCGGGATGTCTGGCTGACTAAATTGGTGTCCGGTCTTGATGTTTTGACTTTTTATGAGCTGAACTGACAACCCAAGTGTTGGAACGAGACCCTGAGCTTCTAATGCGATCCTCGCTCTGAATCATACCGAGTTCTTTTGACTAGGCTGCGCTTGGAATGTCCTAATTGATGGGAACGACTCGATTATTGGTGCATTAAGGTACTGGCCGTTGAGCTCGCAGCTCGTACTTAGATGACCTCTGTCTCTACCGAATCGCTCGAGGGTGGAGCTACGCGGGTATCGTGGCAATTGAAAGTGCGCTACTGCATATGGAAAATGCAGAAGTGCACTTAAAAACGGGGATAATAACCTGTCATGTGGCAAATGCAGCATCTAACTGTTTCACCTAAGCATTTGATAAGCAACCTTTCCAGATCTTTGTCTGTCGGACAGTGGTCTCCAATATGCATCCTTAGACCGAAGAAAGTTTCTCTTTTCTTGGGATGTTTATTGACCAAAGTTTATTCACTTATAGTTTGATTATGTACCAAAATATGATGTATCATATCTATGTTCTGATATTGATAGTTAAGAACATGAATCAAACTTATGTTTTGGATGTGGCAGTATGTGATGATTGTGTTGAAGGGGTCAGTCCCCATGGCTTTTGGCGGTACCGAGCAGCCTGCTGCCTATGGCGAGTTGGTGTCAATCGGCGGTCTGAACGCCGATGTGAACAAGAAGCTGAGTGCCGCGATCGCTTCGATACTGGAGAGCAAGCTGTCCATCCCTAAGTCCCGATTCTTCCTGAAATTTTATGATACCAAGGCAAGTTGACCTTCACTTGATACATGTCGAAAAGATGCTAGTGCAATGCATTTTTTGTGTTCTTCTCATTGCATTCTTCTTAATTTGTTTAGGCCAATCAAAGCCAAGAATATGCACAGTGTTTGCATGCTTTACACCAGCACTAGATCATGTAATTAACTCCTTGGTATTATAAGTCAGTGAGCTTAGCACCATTAGCCTCTGTTTTATATCTCCTCCTCAGTCCAGTGGCAGATTTTACATATGCTTTCTCATTTTACAGGGTCCCTTCTTTGGATGGAATGGAACCACCTTCTGAGCTGTTGGCTGCTTTCGCCTCTGCATTTACCATGTATTTCGGCCCTAAACTCTACTTCTAGGCCTGTTGCAAGTGTCTCTTTTTAGGTGACTCTGCAATTATCCCCCTATTTGCATGTTGCTAGGAAACATGGAATATCTTGAACTTCCATTATATGCCGTCATGTGGATGTGGAAGGATTCTATATGTTATTGCTGGCTTCTAGAGTGGGAAATATAAGTTGTGCAGAGTCTGTTGCCTGGGGGATTTGCTTGATGAGTAGTGGCAATCGGATGGTTTTGTGCATATTTAAGTAGTAAATGACTACGACCGCCCAAAAAGTAGTAATTCTGGTGCACTTAGTGAAGGATTGCAATGGGTTTGGTAGAAATTATGAAAATATTGGGAGGGGTTTTGATATGAGATACCAAACTCAATTCATTTACTCGCAACCTGTGTCAAATCCACCATAGTATCTTTAATGATCAGAGTATCTGATTTAAATGTATAAGATGGCAATCTCAATTTACTGCAACAATGTCTTCGGAAACCTTTGCGTTCATTGTGAACTGAGACCAGCTTTGAGTCAGTCATGGAAATTTCAAAAGTCCTCCCCTCCGCCGCATGTATTGCACACCGATTCTCAAATCACCCCTTGGACGTAGCTGTTTCCCAATTTAGCTCTACAAGTCTATCTCAATTAGCTCCAGGCTTCATGGGATGTTGAAAAAGGTCAGCAGTGGCGAGGGTAAGGGTGAGGATACGTATTTCATGTGTCCTTTTCTCGCGTCAAACAAGGCTCAATTTCGCCTTTTCTGACCCTCTTCCCAGAAAGGCAAAGATCTTCTTGATTCATCTCTCTCGTGCTCCATTGGCTCTGTCAAGCCCGGGATGATGTTGCTGTTCAATGTTTTTCCCTAATCGCAGCAAAATAGGTTGTTTATTATTCCCTTTTCGAATGGGAGAGTTTGTTGCATGTAAGCGGAGCTCGTGTCTATTTCTGTTTAACTCCAACACCCAAATGCCCTTCATTTCTTTACCCCCCAAAAAAAAATGCCCTTCATTTGGCGTGAGAAAGGGTCCGCGTGATTGCCGGGGGTTATGTTTTTTCATTATCCAATGAGTTCTGAGCGTGATTGAGATGGATATAGAGTTCGAGGGGGGCAAATTGGAAGGAAAAAAACCGACACCCGGAGGTTACTTCGAGAATCGGCGTTCGGGGGTCTTCGGAATTTTCTCTTTCGATCGTTGTGATCTGTATGAATAACCATCAGATGCGCTATACCATCTGGGAAGGTTTCAGCCTCTAGAATTGCAAGATCGATCCCATTGTTCGGTAGAAATCACGTCTGGTCATTTTTAAAGCAGCACGTCATATTGAAACTTTTCGAGTTTGAAGGAAAACCAAACCCGAGTCATGTTGACAATCCATCCACGTACCTTTTCGACCTTAAGGAAGAAGCTTTTGAAGGTCAAACTAAGGAAGAGACTCTGTCAGACAGATGCATTATTGATTATTATAAACCGTGCGGTTTCGGAAGAGTGGTTCGTGGTTTCCTTTCGTTTCTGGGGCGATAGCAATGCGCCTCCCGCTTCGATGGCGATTTCCCAGCGAAAAACTCTATTTTTTCTCTGCCGGTGTAAATCGAGATTTACATTGACAAGTTAAAAGCCCATTGCCGAAGGGTGACGTTTCTAAGAGTTCTGCATGAGTGTACGATGGGTTGAGATGAATTAAGGTCCCGACGTCGAGTACGATCAAACGGGTTAAGCCCGTTTCGTGTTTGCTCGAGCGAACTTTCGCCAATAAACTTGCCAATTCTCATGTTTTACGTATCAAATAACTGGATATGACAAGCATCTCTTGTTGTTTCTTTGTTTTCCTCGTTTTTCTCCTCATGTCGGTATATTAAGTAGGGTCTGTTCGATGATTCCCATTAGATGCTAAATTTTAATAATCCGCCACTCAATTGGGTTAAATTGGGTTAAGCGCATTTGGCTCAGAAGATTCGATTGAGTTTGAAATTCGCTTATTTTGTTACCTAGGGAAAGGCATCACTAAAGTCGCATAATTACAAAACGTATTCGTTGGATATCGGAATTTTGGTTAATCGATATTACTAAGTCGTATCAAAAACATTCGCGATCTCATATTTGACAATAAATCATACTTCGTAGAGGTACCAATGTGATACATATATTTATTCGATTGGAAAAATAAAGTGCATTAGACTTGAACATTTTATGTAGATAATGAGTAATTGGCCTTTTTTTATTGCTAGGTTAATATTTTCAAAATATAAGTCCCTAAAGTATTGCTCATGCGAAGAATGTCAGCCGTGAAAGAAGGTGGCAAACAAGGAAATCGGATTGATTTGAGGTGAATTTGCTTTGAATTTAAAATTTGCTGGTATGATAGCTCTAAACTTCACAATATTAGTTATTTGGATACGAGTTAGGCTCGAGCGGGATCTTGCTCTAATACGGATTCATCGGCTTTTAGATGATTAGTGTTCGAAATTTTCGATATCCGGGTTTACTCAGGTTGAAAGCTTTTATATGTTATTGGGGTGAGTAGGGTTTGCCATTCAGGGGTAGGGTATCATGCCTCCCACAATTTTTTACCATTGGATCATAGAGTAAAATCACAACCGTCGTGGTTGAAATATATTGAACGGTCGGGATCTGTTACATTTCAATTCAATTGCGAAAAAAATTACGGGGGCACCTTGACCCGTGCGGCGGACTATCGTTTGATCGAGTGTCATTGAGCTTCTCTTTTCGGAGTTTCCGTGTAAAAATTTCAATGCGATGCAACTTTTTGATAAGCTTCAAAGTATTGACAATTGGGGGTCAAATGCCCAAAATTTTTTTAACATTTTGCACGCGAAACAAAAACAACGGCCAACTTTTTTCACCAAAGACAATATATAGCAGCACCCCATGAATCAAACACCATGAATCAACACCAAGAAACGACGTAATTCTTAATTCATAATTTTCCTCGCTAAATTTAATGGATAGTATTTGTTGTCAAATTTCTTACATTTTCTGGCAGAATAAACGTCATCTGTACGAGATAAGAAAGGTTGGGCTTCTTTCCCTTTTATGGGACGTTTGAGCAAAAGACGGAACTTTCTTCTATTAGGAATTTGATCCACAACTAGCCATTTTTTATGCGTACTCATCATGCCGGTACGAGCTTAAATGAGCACTCTTAAAAGGTTATCGACTTGTTCGTCGCGCATATTTCACCTCCGCGCATATAATTAAACTACATCCATATAAATTCCTTTTAGCACACAAAAAAAAATTTCAAGAGCACCGTATTTATCAATCTATATTCCTTTTAAGTTTTGTCCTATCCATCGAAACCGCACGGGGGAAAAAATCCTAGATTCTTGCCCGAAGCACCCGCAAAATCGTATTTAGCAAAAATCCCCTAAATCGACCCTTCTCCATTTTCCTCCCCCGTCGGTCAAAGAAGCGGACCACGCACCCTGCCTTAACCGTAACGACGAAGCAACAACAGTCAACACTTAATTAAAAAATTTAAAAAAAGAAAAAGAAAAGAAGAACGCGAATCCGAACGACGCGTATCGCCCTCCGTATAAAAAGCGTGCCCCCTCCTTCTTCCTTCCCTTCTGCAACGCCACATCCGACGCATTCACGAGAGACCTCCGAATCCCGAAAAGCCCCCCTCGAAAGATGTCGTCGCCCGCCGTCCTCCCCATCTCCAACCCCCAGCCCGCCGCCGCCACCGGCGGTGTCGCCCCCGCCGCCGCCGGCGGCCCCGCCCAGCCGCAGCCCCCTATCGCCGCCACCCCGGCCCTCCGCGCCTTCGTCAACCACCTCTCCAGCTCCCTCAACCACGGCCTCTCCCAGCGCCGCCCCTGGGCGGAGCTCGTCGACCGCACCGCCTTCTCCAAGCCCGAGTCCCTCTCCGACGCCGCCCTCCGCGTCCGCAAGAACTACTCCTACTTCCGCGTCAACTACCTCGCCGTCGTCGGCGCCGTCCTCGCCTTCTCCCTCGTCACCAACCCCGTCGCCCTCTTCTTCCTCGCCGGCCTCCTCGCCGCCTGGCTCTTCCTCTACCTCTTCCGCCCCGCCGACTCCCCGCTCGTCCTCTTCGGCCGCGCCTACTCCGACCGCGAGACCCTCGGCGTCCTCATCGTCCTCAGCGTCGTCGTCATCTTCCTCACCAGCGTTGGATCCGTCCTCATCTCCGCCCTCCTCGCCGGGGTGGCCGTCGTCTGCGTCCATGGTGCCTTCAGGGTTCCCGAGGACCTGTTCCTCGACGAGCAGGAGAGCCCCTCCACCGGATTCCTCTCCTTCCTCGGCGGCGCCGCCTCCAATGCCGCCACCACCGCCGCCCCCGCGGTCGCCTCCCGCGTCTGAGGTGGAGATCGTTCGCGATCGGGTCAGATCCGATCGGATCGGACCGGCTGGGTTTTAGCTTGTACAAGTAGATAAAAGAAATAATCGCGTAAGTGAATTTTTCTTTTTTTGATTTACATTCGTAGATTTGTAGGATC
The DNA here is from genome assembly GCA_031216285.1 of Syzygium syzygioides. NCBI lineage: Eukaryota > Viridiplantae > Streptophyta > Magnoliopsida > Myrtales > Myrtaceae > Syzygium > Syzygium syzygioides. Next base: position 28,085,293 of record CM062252.1, on the reverse strand, counting down.
TGGATACTATGGTTGTGGATCTGCTACTTTCGTGTTCAAAGTGATTACTTTTTTGTAGAATACGAAACTATGAATACTCTGATTCATTGAATTGATACGCTTAATGTTGGATACTCCATTGTCGTATGTATGTGTTCTCTTCGTCCAATCGCAATTGTTTGCATCTATCAGGATCGCATCACATCGGGAAGATATTGCTGCCCGATCTGTTTGTTTATATCTGCCTGGGAATTACTGGGTTTGCGATCTGCTCACGATGTGTTTGTTCTGAGAATTGTCAAAAATCAGGAGTGGAAAGTTTCGCTAAGATGTCATTGGAATATGCATTGGGGTCTCCTTTGATGTCACGTAGTTATTATAGATAGTACGCTATGTCCTGTACTAGTTTTCTTCTAGTTTCTGTTTATGTGCATGTTCGTATGGGACCCCGATCAGATCGTGGGTAAGACCACCTCACGGAAACTGTCAAGATATATATACCTTTTGTCAGCAACTGGAATTTTTATCCACATGCTCGTGCATGGTGGCTTTGGTGGGAATAAGAATTTCGGGGATTCATTTGTCCAGGAGTTTTTCTGTGTGATGGTTGTTGTGATGCTTGTTGAAACAAGATCGAGCAAGTTGATGCTTGTCCAAATGTTGATGCTTTATCAAGCTTTGGTGAAGATGGAAATCACTCGTCTTGAGTTATGATTAGTTGAGTTCTCTTCAAGTTTTCAGCCAAATTAGGCTCAGTTGTTGGGATTCATAAGCACTACGTTAGTCCTGAAAAGACTCTTTATCAATTTATGATTCTTATCTGAGTTGTCAACCGATGATGGTCTCTATCTTCATCAAAGCTTGGTAAAAGCATCAATATTTATTTTGAATGGTAAAAACATCAGTATCTGAACAGGCATCAACATGTTTGATGTTGTGAGGTGGCATCACCACTGGACATTTAAAATGTCACTGCAGAACAGAGTCGAAGATGCTATGTATCAATCAAAATCATGTTCTGGCATATGCAAAAGTTATCTAGGATGCACATAATTTATTCACTTTATGCTAAGGGAGGACTATATGATTCTGCTGGGAATCTCTGTGTGTTCTTGTGAATTGCTATTATGATGAGAAAGGGTGACTCGGGCGAAAGGTTTTGAGTTAAGATGGTATATCTTCTTGTCCTTGTTCAGATTAAATGGAGCGATAGCACGCAGGTACATGATTTGGTAGACTTTTGGTGTCTTCAGACTAGAGTCCTGCCTAGAAGGTTTAGGCTGTATATATGTGGTCCATGTGAAGCTGCAGGCTGTCTTTATGCGGTCCATGTGAAACTGCAGGCTGTATTTATTAGGCTCAGTTCTTGGTGAAGATGGAATTCACTTTGATTCCGTTCACATGGTTCGATTCATAAACCTGGTTTAGTTTTGAGTAGGGAATGCCTCCTCGTTCATGTCCGGTTTCAATGAAACTTTTGGAGAGAGGACATGGTTGATTCTGATGGTGGGCTAAGCATACGTCTGTGTCAATATAGCTGGTATATAGCAATGCTTTCTGTAAATCATTGGCATTGTCTCTTCTCGTCCTTTGAGTGCATTGACTCAGATTCCCTTCAATTTAATGGCAAGTCTATTTCAATGGAGAGTGAAATCTTATCCTCATAAATGGAGAGCCCTTGATGATTGTGTAGTACATGAATTCCTGGCGGAGTGTATGAATTGTCATTCTTTCGCTCAATTCTTGTTAGTTGGCTTTTTTCGCCTCTAGCGTGTGATATTATGTGGTATGTGTCCTCACATTAGAAAAGTCTTATCCGGTGATGTGGCTTGCCTTGCGAGGCTATGACAATTTCTTGGTGGCGTGTTTGTGGATCGGCTCCCATATCTTGTGAGCTTTGAGGAGTGATTGGCAGTCTGATCGAATTCATGCTCTGGGATTCGTCTTTGGTTTCTTCAGGGAGTTGTTATTAATCATACGGAATGAATGGAAGGTTATGTATGCGGGCCCCTTGGGCAAATTACTACTCGGAAATAACTACGACGTCTACATTGAGATCCCGACCCTTGAGTGTTTTGGTGGAATTACCATGCTGCGCTCTCGCCCGACCCCTACTTGCTTCTGTCTTAGTATTAGGCACCTTCTAAACAGCAGAAATGGAATCATGTGAACTTGCTTCTCAGTATTAGCCACCTTCTAAACAACATAAATCGAATCATCTGAACGGAATCAAAGTACCGTGTCGCGGCCGCGATGCTCAGGACAGTATGCTACAACGTGAGTGTGTATTTTCAGAAAACTGCACTCGAATCCTATGGCCTCAACACCAGATCCTAGTAAGATATTCTGCTAATCCTAGGCTCCAGATTTCGTTTCAAGAATGTCGGATCCGAAATCCTTCGTTCCCTTTTACCTTTGCTTTTTCTTCTGCATTCCCGCAAATAATTGCAGCATAGCTTGCAGCGTAATTCCGAGATTGCTCTTGGCACGGGGAAGCGCTCGCAAATAAAGCTCGACGACAAATCATCCGATCATCATTGATGCCGTGCGGTATCCACGTTCCTGTGCCCGTATCCAACGCTTTTCAGATCTCCACCGACGCTTACTGCGGACAGTTTCTTTCATTTTCCTGGTTCTTCCGTTGCGCATGCCAAACCGAAAGAACCCGCCTCCTCGGAAACTCTGCCCCTTGCCGCAGTAGAATCAACATATCGGAAAAAATATTTGAGCTCGGGCCAAGTTTTGTGTCACGAAAAATCAATTTTGCCAAGAAATTGATTCCGAAATACTAATTTTCGAAGATTCGTTTTTCTGTGATCGGTTCTTCTTTTCGCACATACTATGGAAATCTTTTTCTGATATTTTTTAGGGGAAAATTGTGACATACATTTGAGAGAAAAGTCTCAAGTACAATCCTAGGTCTAGGGTTCAGACAGTGGGGAAAGGGGCACATTTGCCGGGGTCCCGAGCATGGCTGTTAGGGAATGGAGCAATGGCGCAGGGGGTCCCGAGCCTGGGCGCGGAGGTTCCGAGCAACCGCTAGGGTCCTTGGCTTGCTCTCGAGGGATTTAGACCTGAGCCTAGGAATCCAATCTTATTTTGGAAAATAATTTCTAATTTTTCAATCTTCCCACATTCCATCTTGATTTTTCTTTTTATCTCGCTCCTCTCTTCTATGTACATGTATGTGCAGTGCTCACGGAAATCGAACCACGAACCTGGTACATTCCGGCCCCATCTCCCAATCCATTTACTAGCAGGGCCGCATTCTTGTTGGCTCACATTCCACCTGGTTAGCATGTGGTTATCTTTTTTCTCTTTCTATCTTCTTCATTTCTCTCCATTTTCACCTAAACGCGCCACTTTTCATTTAAAACAATTCCGAAGTTGATTACGCTTAACGTCATGTCGTGTGAGAAACTATACTTTTCGATACAAAAAAAAAAAGAAATAAATGGATAATGACACAAATGGTCCATAAACTTTGGCTTAATGTTTAATGTAATCCCCGAACTATTAATTTGTTCAATATGGTCCGTGAACTTTATCACAATGTGCAATGTGGCCTTTGAACTTTTAATATGTTCAATGTAGTTTTTGAATTTTTCGTACATGCTTAATGTTGTCCCTGACCTTATATTAGTGAAATGACAATATTGAACATTTTCATATGGTTCTTGGACTATATTGAACGTGTATCAAGAATCCAGGAATCACATTGAATATCAGGCTAAAGTTCAGGGATCGTATCGAACAAATTAAAAGTTTTATGGATCATATTGAATATTATGTTAAAGTTCAGGAATTATTTGTGTTATTATCCAAAAGAAAGGAACTAGCTTCACGTCCAAAAATCAACCTAGCAATGATAAGTGCCGGGAATCTAGTAAACTAAACCTATACACAAGTGGCCCCATATAGCCTGTTAGGACCATGCTTTAAGGTTGGGGTGGGTCAAAGCAACCAGCAAAGACCGACCCGAAATATAGCCGTTGGTGGAATTTTGACGAAGCAGCAGCGGCAGCGGCAGCGGCTCCTCCAAGGGGGCAAAGACGACCTGGTTTCCCCAGTCCTCCCCAACATGACCGTTCGCATAAATATGCACAGATTCACGTGTCCACCTCCCCTGCGATGTAAGAAAGTAGCCGTTGGGGGCGAGAAATAGGTGTTTTCCGGCAACGTAGACATACACGCTCGCGCCCCCACTCTCTCACGTGCTCCGTCAGACCACCTCCCTCCTCCTCCCCAACGACCACCCTTTTGACTCTCTCTCATATACTTCCTTTTTTTTCGGCTTCCTCTTCCCTGCTCTAACGAAACTCCCTCTCCTACTTCTTCCTTTTCCCCCCCTCCCCATCATATAGAAACTTTGCGAAAAGAGGGGCAAAGAAAGTAGGGTTTAGTGGGGTTGAAGGTATCTGGGAAAGATTTTAGGGTGTCGCCATCAAAATTCGTTTCTCAGCTCTCCCTCGATCCGTCCTGCTTTTTGCTCTCGCGGTCGACGCTCATGGAACGCGAGGGCTCTCGGCATGGTCGCGCCCGGCTCCCGCTCTTCTTCCTCCTCCTGCTCGCCGCCGGCGCCGGCGCCGCCCACTCGCGGGGCGCAGAGTGGGACGGCGTGGTCGTGACGCAGGCCGACTACCAGGCCCTCCGGGCCATCAAGCACGACCTCGTCGACTCCCTCGGCGTCCTCCGCAGCTGGAACGACAGCGGCTTCGGCGCGTGCTCCGGCGGGTGGGCGGGCATCAAGTGCGTGAAGGGCCAGGTCATCGCCGTGCAGCTCCCCTGGAAGGGCCTCGGCGGCCGGATCTCCGAGAAGATCGGGCAGCTCCAGGCGCTCCGGAAGCTCAGCCTCCACGACAACCACCTCACCGGCGCCGTCCCTTTCTCTCTCGGGTTCCTCCCCTACCTCCGTGGGGTCTATCTGTTCAACAACCGCCTCTCGGGGACTATTCCTCCTTCCATCGGCAACTGTCCTCTGCTTCAGGCTCTCGACTTGAGCAATAATTTGCTGTCGGGGACGATTCCCCCGAGCCTCGCCAACTCCACCAAGTTGTTGCGGCTCAATTTGAGCTTCAATACCATCTCCGGGCCGATCCCGAGCGTCGTCAGCCGGTCTGCTTCGATCGCCATTCTCGCTCTTGACCACAACAACATCTCCGGACCGATCCCGGCCTCCATCACCAAGTTGGGTACGCTTCAAATACTCTCTCTGAGCCACAACCGGATTGGAGGAACCATACCAAGTGACATAGGGGAGCTTTCTCAACTTGAGGAACTGGACTTGTCATTCAATGCCATCGATGGAAGCTTGCCCTCCGGTCTCTCCAACATGTCGTCTCTTGCGGTGCTGGACTTGGAGGGAAATCGCCTGGACGGCGAAATCCCCGAGAATCTGAGCGTGCTCCGGAACCTTTCCGAGCTCAATTTGAAGAACAATCACTTGAAGGGCCCAATACCTTCGAGCATCGGTAACATCTCCAGCATTGACCGGCTCGATCTCTCTGAGAATAACTTCACCGGGCAAATCCCGGCTTCGCTGGCCAATTTGCCCAATCTCACCTCCTTCAATGTGTCCTACAACAACCTCTCCGGCGCTGTCCCGACCGATCTCTCCAGGAGGTTCAACTCGAGCTCCTTTGTGGGGAACCTCCAGCTCTGCGGCTTCAGCACTTCAACTCCGTGCCCGACCAGCTCTCCGCCGCCACAAGCCCCTCCTCCATCTGCGGGGCCGTCCAGTCGCCGACGTCGCCACCTCAGCACCAAAGACATAGTCCTCATTGCGGCCGGGATACTCCTAGCCATCCTGCTCCTCCTCTGCCTCGTCCTGCTCTTCTGCTTGATCAAGAAAAGGGCTGCGTCCAAGAAGAAGAACGGGAAGCCCGAGAAAGCCGGCGGCGGCGGGATCTCCGAGAAGGCGACCGCATCCCGGGAGGTCGAGTCCAGCGACATCGGCGGGAAGCTGGTGCACTTCGACGGGCCTTTCGTGTTCACGGCCGACGACCTGCTGTGCGCGACGGCAGAAATCATGGGGAAGAGCGCGTACGGCACCGCCTACAAGGCGACGCTGGAGGACGGGAACCAGGTGGCGGTAAAGAGGCTGCGGGAGAAGATGACCAAGGGACAGAAGGAGTTCGAAGCCGAGGCCGGCGCTCTCGGCCGGATCCGACACCCGAATCTCTTGGCGCTCAGGGCCTACTACTTGGGTCCCAAGGGGGAGAAGCTTCTTGTGTTCGACTACATGGCCATGGGAAGCCTCGCTTCGTTCCTGCACGGTAAGTACCAGTAAATTACAGTGTAGATTATAACTAGTTATCTAAACTTAGTACTCTTGCCTACTGACTTATTGCTAACTTTTTGCTAACTTGGCATCATTGCTTGGTGCAGCTCGGGGACCTGAGACCACCGTGGACTGGCCGACGAGAATGAGCATCGCCGTGGGGGTGTCGCGCGGGCTGCACCACCTCCACACCCAGGAGAACATCGTCCACGGCAACCTCACCTCCACCAACATCCTCCTCGACCAACGCACCGTCCCCCACATCGCCGACTACGGCCTCTCCCGCCTCATGACCTCCTCCGCCTCCACCACCGTTGTCGCCACCGCCGGCGCCATCGGGTACGCCGCCCCGGAGCTCGCCAAGACCAAGAAGCCCACCGCCAAGACCGACGTCTACAGCCTCGGCGTCGTCTTCCTGGAGCTCCTCACCGGGAAGTCCCCCAGCGAGGGCCCCAACGGGGAGGACCTGCCGCAGTGGGTGGCGTCGATCGTGAAGGAGGAGTGGACGAACGAGGTGTTCGATCTGGAGCTCATGAGGGAGACGCCCACCATCGGCGACGAGCTGCTCAACACGCTGAAGCTGGCCCTCCACTGCGTCGACCCGTCCCCGGCGGCGAGGCCAGACGTGGAGCAGGTGCTGAGGCAGTTGGAGGAGATTAAGCCGGAAGTAGCCGCCGGAGCTAAGGACGACGAACCGAAGGAGGAATCTCCCGATGAATGAGAAGAGAAAGGAGGGGGTTCTTAGTGTAGAAATATAAAAGAACGAAAATTAAGAAGGAAAGATTTTAGTAAATTATTTATTTATTTTTTGGTGTTAAGCATTTTCTGTACTTAAGTGATATTTCATTATTCTTTGGTTCTTTGGGTTGGACAAAAATTTGAGGAGTAGTAAGTTTATGCTAAATTCTTTAAATTCATTGTTTCATTAATTGTTGGTGTTTGTAAATGCAATTCGATAGTGGAATGAAATTGAAATTAGCGTCGTTCTAACTCGACATCTCCAAGCTCGTCAAACGTGATCCTCACAATAGTAGGGAAATAGTGAAAAGGGAAGTGTATATATATACTCTATTTTATTGTAGGAGATTGCCTTGAAATATTATAGAAAGTAGTTTGATATCTTCTTTGAAGAGTGCATTCTTACTATTAAGACTGTGCAAAAGAATTAGAAACCGTCCGGAACTGGTAGTTCCTAAGGAAATCGAACCAGTTCCTAGTTCCAATTTTTGGATACCAGTCTAGTTTTTGGTTTCAGGTATGGAATCGCCCACTCGGCCCGGACCAGACCGGTAATATAATAATAAATATAATATATTTATTTAATTTAATTTTTTTTTTTAAAAAGAAAATTCATAAATCCCTAAACTAAATCTAACTTGCTCAACGTTCATAGCCTCACATCTAGTTGAGAAGCACCTTATTTCGTTTTTGCCTCACACTCACTCTTACTCTCTCGCTTTTCTCGGTCAATGTTCATTTTACCGTCTTCGACTCTCCATCTCCGTCTCCGTCCTTGGCTAGTAGGACTAGTTCCATCGACTCACCCGAGAACCAAACCGGACTGACGGTCCGGTTCCCGGTTGGATCCACGGAAGTGTCCGATCCAGTTTCCGGGTGGATCTATGGAATTAATGGGCGATTCCCAGTTCCAATTTTTTGAAACTGGCCTTTAGTGGGCGGTTCTCAGTTTTGGGGTAGGAATCGCCCACCTAAACTATATACTCACCCCTACTTACTATCACCTTTCTTTGTCTTGTATGAAACTATTTGGTCCAATATCGACCTATTGATTATATTATTTCCAACGTAATTAACTAATTTACTTTCCATCACCTTAATCTGTCTTAAATGAAGCTACTTTATTCAATAAAGATGCAAATATTACACTTTTTTCCCTATAAAATAAGGACAAATATCACAAAAAAACCTACATAATACCCTAAAAAACCTCTAAACTAATTTCCATCTCACAAAACCGATATCACATAACACAATTATTTCAAAATAATTTTCATTTTACAAAAAACTCAAACCGGTATCCTGACCTAAATTTACCCTTCATTAGCATTTTGTCCAATATCCCGTTAAAATGCATACGTGCCAACACACGTGGCAAAACCATTGCAAGATAGACCCGACGTGGAGGATGATAGATCCAATGTGGAAAATCCACCGTGTGTTGAATTATATGCATTTTAACGAAGTTAGATTTGGGTCTGGGGCACCGGTTCGAGACTCTTTCCGAGACAAAAAATAATTCGGAGTGAGGTGCCATTCCGTACTAGTTTGGAATTTTTTACGAGACAAAAATTAATCTGGAGCAAATATTTCGTGATATATCGATGAGGAACAATCATTCCTATGAAAAATACAGGCACGGTATTGCGCGGGGTAAAGAAAAGGGCGGGTCGGGTCAAGCCCATAAAGGAAGCGACTGCCCGGGTTTCCCCCTCCCCCAAGGCCCAGGCCCGCTTCGATTGATGGGCGGGCCGTTGGCCCCATCTGGGCCGTCAGATCGGGTTACTTTTTAGACAGAAGAAAGGGGACCTTCGTCCCAAAGAAAATGACGCGGAACAGGACCGCAGCGGGAGGGAATGGGTTTCCGACACGTGTCGCGCGTGGGAGGCGATGACCCACTCACCCCCCGCCTCGTCACGCGAGCCGCTAGCTTGCCGCGAAAGTTCGCGACCGGTACTTCATCCCCAAGAAAAGCCAGCTCGCCTCGACCAATCATCTCGCACGCAGACCTTCCACTCGCTGCAGCTGATGGACATATAAAACAGGGCCAAGACCAATCTGGAAAGGTTTCGACGCATTCAGAGGGACGTCTCCTTAAACCTCTCCTCCCCCCACACGCCCGTGTAAACCCTAGACGAGCTCAACGCGAAACCCTCCGGCGAGATATATTTTTTTGCGGGAGACATGCACTTGAACTTGGCGAACGGAATCAGCATGAGCCCGACCAAGCAGGCTTCCATTTCCGTGGGGGAATTCGGGGACAAGCGGCTCAAGAAGCGGCGCAACGGCTGCGACTCCGTCCAGGACACGCTCGCCAGGTGGAAGGACTACAACAGCAGCCAGGTCGGCGCCCGGGAAGAGGGCGGCGGCCGAGGAGGAGGAGGCGGTGCTGCCAAGGCGGCGCGTAGGGCGCCGGCGAAGGGCTCCAAGAAAGGCTGCATGCGGGGGAAAGGCGGGCCCGAGAACTCGGTGTGCAGCTTCAGGGGCGTGAGGCAGAGGACTTGGGGCAAGTGGGTCGCGGAGATTCGGGAGCCCATCAACAAGAGGTCCGGAGCGGGTCAGGGCAAAGCCAGCAGGCTCTGGCTCGGGACTTTCGCGACCGCGCTCGATGCGGCTCTTGCTTACGATAAGGCCGCGCGGGCCATGTATGGTCCTCGGGCGCGAGTGAATTTCCCCGGGAATTGGGCTCCTTCGACGCAGTGTCGCAGTGATTCGTCCGCCAGGAGTGCGTTGTCCTCGGTTGAGAATACCGCCACGTCGAGGGAGGTCGATGTAGATGCCTTTGATCCTTCCAGGGTTTTCGTGGTTGATAGCTCAAGTTTGCAACGTGATCGTGTCATGGAAAGTATGAGGACCGAGTGCAAGTTGCTGCGTCAAGCTGAAGCTCCCAACCCAACAAGAACAGAGGAAAACAGAGGAACGGCGTCACAAACAGTGGAACGTAAAGTAGAAAGACATGCGGCTGGGCGTGAATCAGTGTTCCATGGACGAAATCTGAGACACGAATCTGCGATTTCTGCTCGTGATATTGTATTTATCGCACCTGGAGAAAATTCCTATTCACGGGACAAAAGCAGATGTTCACACGATCTTCGCGATAGTTGCAATTGTCCTGAATCTGTGCAGAGCAACGGGGTTGTTGCCAATGGAACTTCCATTGAAATTGAAACTCTGATGAGCATGGGGGCCGACATGGATGGGGAATTGCTAACACTGATGGAACTTGCCAACCATAACTGTACTGGATTCGAATACAATGCCCAAGTGGATTCGATACTGTACCCTGTCCGGTTGGAAGTCAATCCTGAAACTTGGTCCGAGAACTTGAAGGATCTTAGAATGGATACGATGAAGCAACAAGTGAATGATGAATTAGCGAGGAGTATGTCATGTGATAGAATTGATGATGATTTTGAAGGAATATGTAATGAATCGCATTGTCAACCCATGTATACGAGCCCGAATGGTAATACCAACTTTCGAGCTTTGATTCCTGAGGTTGACGTACCCATGAGCATGGCAATATTACAGGAAACTCCAACGGATAATGCTACAAACTATAGTGGCCGTCCCGGTTTTACTCTCTCGAAAGCGGAGGCACGAAATCTACATTCTCCCCAGGAGTTGCTTAGCACGAGGACGTCGGACTTGAGAAGACACCCTCTCGAGCCCGTCGCGGTCCACCCGGGATTTCGGATGCCGGCCAACGGGCGCTGCAGGATGCAGGAGATGAACAAGACGACGAGCGCGAGCTCGTATCCGATGCAAGAGGCTGAAGGACTTGGCCACAGCTTTGATTCCCTGAAGCCTGATTACGACTTTGGGCTGTCGGAAGAGCAGAGCTTGCTCAACATGTGGTTCCCCGATTGAAGTTCTTCGGCTTCAGTTTTGGAAAGAAAGAAACAAAGAAAAACATTAAATTATCCTCAGGACATTTCTGAGCTAGGGGGGATAGGTCGATGTTGATAGGTTTTAGCTACGTCGTATCATGTCTTCTTGTATAATGATATTAATAAGAGTTGTGATGGAATTTGTTTAGTTCCTTCTTCCTTCGGTTGTTCTAGTTCATTACCTTCCTTCTCTTAAAATGGAGTTAAACAAGTCCGTGTTAGCTTCTGGATGTTCGGGTCATTCTAGCATGATAGACAATGTATTCAATGCGGTTTTCATAAAACCGCGTGGATTCGATTTTCAAATTTGTGCTTCAATCGTACCCGGTATCGTTCAAGGAAATCGCGCCAATTTATAGTTTGCCTCTCGCCGATTTTTCAAATGAACAAATAAAGAACGAAATTGGAACAAAGTCTATTTTGACAACATTTTTGAGAACCCACGGTTCGCAGGCATGGGGCCACCGGTGACGCAGTTGGGACGAACGTGTGGCTGTCCGGCCGCCTCGTCCTTCTTTCTCGGATAACGGGGTAGTACTACTACGGACAGACAGAACATCTTTCCTATTCTAAAGTATGATCTTGACTATAAGGGAGCTGAGGCGCCACGCCATAGCTTGAGGAGCATGTTTCTCGACCGAGGGTTCCGTTTCCTTTCCAAGCTCGGCCCCGGGCGTCCGACATCCGATTTGCATTCTCCTATGCCATTACGAAGCTCGACGAGAGATCTCCAATGAGCCCAATATTGATGCGATATAGTCCCACGGGTCTATGAATCAAGCTTCAATTCGGCAATTGAAGTCTGTCAAAATCGGTAGTTATAGTAACTTCAAGAGGTTAGAAAGTTTCATTCGATTCGGAGGTTTCGAATTGTATTTAAGTATGACCAGATTTGGCAGTAGCTCCTTCGTCCAACATCCGATCAAATTTCAAAAGAATTAATTGCATATTACATGAGAAAATTCGATACAGTGAAAGCATAACCGATCACTTGACAAATTGACCCGGGCCAATCATGAACAAAATTCTTTATAACTTGGGATAAGTATATTGAAGGTTCTACAACTTATCACGAAATTACAGTTAAGTCCTAAAACTTTTAAAAGTACAATCAAGTCCTCAAATTTATTACAAAAGTGTAATTGAGTCTTACAACTTTAAAAAAATGCAATCAAGTTTTAAAACTTTTTCTTGTGACATAAAAAACCGCAACTTTCCCCTCTGCTATTGATTTTATCATGGGCAGTAGTAGTATCATCTTCCTTGATTGCCCTTCATCCATGCTGTTCGTGGGGGAGATTTGAGGAGACAATAGCAAAACTCGGACGTATCGTTGTTGACTGAAGGCATTGACTTGTCAATTTTGACGAGTTGGCTGATCTTTTCCTGAATCTGTTATTCTCTTCTTGCGATGATACCTTGCCATCAATTATGGTGCAACTGCTATTTATGATTCTACAATCACAATTGGAGTTTCTTTTTGCGATTCTATCATCTACAAGGGAAAAAGCGAGGATAGCATAACATTAACACAGGGACACTTCCAATACTCTCTACATGCTTTGACATGTGTTGAACCACTATTTTCTTTTTTGTAAAACAGTAGTCTCTTATAGCATGATTGGCTCTTATACTCAAAAAAGCTCAAAATGCCATAGGCAATTGTATACTTATTGCCCCTGTGTGTCAACTTCCAATAAAATCTTTGTTGTTGATTGCAACGAAAGTGGCTCGTTGCTGCTGATTTCCAACAATCCATCATGCCATAAATCACCGAGACATATGGTACATGAATATAAGAGAGTTAGGATGCAACCAGAGTGAAGTTCACCAGAAACTCACAATGCCTATCAAAGATTCCATACCATATCTCTCTCCGGGAGCGACCATTGAAGGCCACAAAACATAACACATTAAACATAGAAACAAACATCCTTACATTATTCTTACTTTCGGATTCAAATATCATAAAACGAGAGTAAATGAATGAATCAAAAATGCTCGTTCTGATTTGGCGTGGTCAATGTTCATATACCTTGAACCATAGGGAACTTTTACAAAAGTTCGTTCGGGCATTTTCACAAATAGCTGACGGACACTTCAACCAAGAGGTATAGACGTGAGAATGAAAGGCTTCCACTGCGAACAATTTTCATCCAAATCATGTTCAACAATCTTGATATCATAATCATTAAACCATAGCATAGAAGAGCTTACCTTGATAATGTGGTCGTCGGCCACGAACTGTAGTTGAGCAAGGAACTAAGGTTATTAGAGCAGTGTCAAGTCCAAGCTATAAAGGAGCTTCCACTATAATTCGCAAGTTTAAGTTGAGATTTGGGTGACTGTGCAAGTGAGCGAGGGGTTTGGAAAAACAAAGATCTGCGTTTGAGGATTTGGGGCAAGAAAAGAGGGATTCCACAACGACTATTTTTTTTAATGGCGGAAACGACTCCATTTTGATCCTCGGCATCCACTTTAGCGCCGGCCGTCCGCTGGTCCGGCCGCTTAGGACAGTCGGCGATAACTAGGTCTCTACGTAATCATTTACCGGGCGAAATTGATCGGAAGGACTAAATTAACAAATTTTTTAGGACTGAATTAGCAAAATTAAAAAGTTTAGGATTGCGTTAGCAAATCGTCGATAGGTTTAGGACTTTTTTGACAATTTTTTCTATTTTCTTTCTGTCAAATTCGTTCTACATCCTCACCCGAACTCACCACACATTACTACTTCACTTTGCACTTATGATATGTTCTCTCCTTGCCCTCACTCCCACATTTTCATTTCTCGAGTTTGGTTTACTCTCACATACTCTCTTTTGCGTGGTCTCCTCTCTTTTGTAGGTATCGAAGGCCGTACTCATAAGGTGAGTCCAGAAAACTCTCTCTATCCAATATACAAAAAAGAGAATTGCACTATAGATCATTCTTTTATTCAAATAGTTTTTTAGATCTAGATTTCTGTTGTTATGCTATTGCTGCCGAATTAAAAAGTGAAAAGGCACGTTTTTAGGCTGTTATGCCACCGAAATTAAACCTTAAATCTAGATTTCTGTTCTTGCTTGTTGAGATATATAAACTATGCAGTTGGAAAGTTGATAGAAGGTGGGATGGCTAATTGAAGTGTTGCATTAGAATAAACCTATTTTAGTTGCAAACCACATAGCGGGTCGTGATTGCGATGGGATTGGGCTCGAGTCTAGGATATATCGGGATTGGTTCATAAAACGGAGGATAAGGACCGCTAGTTATTGCGATTCAAGCCCATAAATTAAGACCATTTGCATGTGAACATTGCATCGAATGAATATGAAACCCGTTTTCCTTTCGAAGATCAGATTATGATTCCGTTGTCAACATTGCGCAAAAGAAAAGGGTGTACTTCACATAAACATTACCATATCCTAGTAAAGCCGAAAAATAAATGAAATGTCTCCATATGTAGTGTAATTTCGATTGCCCATGCCATTGACACGTCATTCATGTTGGTGTAACATCTTCTCAAACTTGCCATGTCATGTTATCGGGATATCATCTAAACTTGCCATGTCATGTTATCGGGATATCATCTGAACTTGCCATATCATGTTGCATGCGATTTATTTCATATCATGTCTTTTTTCTGGTTATGTCTAAATTCGGAAATTGCCATGTCATGTTGTATGTGTTTATTGTCATTTCGTTTCCTCGCCATATTTTGATTTCAATTTTGTAACGCAATGCTACATGCTATTATTGTTATGCTATGTCATTTTCTCGCCATCTAAATTCCGACTGTGTCAAGTCAATTTGCATGTGATTATTATATCCTGTCATGTCATTTTCTTGTCATGTATGCATCCGAATTTGCGATGTCATGTTACATATTATTATTGTCATTTCACGTCATTTTCCTATCATTTTAAATCATTAATTCATAAAATTCGAAATGCTGCACGTGTCCCTCGTTAATTAATCCAATTTCACAACAATCTAAATTCGCATCCGTAAACAAATCAAACTAAATAATTGGACAATATGATCTTTACCGTTCTTGTATGTACTTATAGTACAAGATAACTAATGATTCATAGAAAGACTATTCTAGAATAAAGTAATAAAATAACTTTCCTAAGCTACGCCATCTATACAAGGAAAGAGATCCTCTCTACACAAAAAGATGAAATAAGTTTGTCATCTTTGGAATCTCTTAATGCACCTGCCAAGAATACAAGAATTGTTTCACTGATCTTGATTTGATTGAAAGCATTTTCTAGAAGTGCGTGATTGTCAAGAGATATTTTGTCCAATACCCCCCCGCAAGAGAGACATTCCAGATCTTGGAACGTAAACCAATCGATATTTGCTGTGCAAGAGGCTTTATTAGTGCATCTACGAGTTGATCATGAGTGGACATGTAGCACACTCGCAATAAATCTTGGTTAGCCATGACGCAGGAAGAGTGGTAATCGATAGAAATGTGCTTCATCTTGCATTGAAAAACACAATTAGCACTTACATAAATAGCACCAATGTTATCACATAAATGCTAGGTGTGGTTGAAGAAGATGCACCAAGTTCATGCAAGAGAGATCCAATTCCATGTGGATTCAAAAGCTTTTGTGGCAACAGAGCGATACTCAGCTTCCGTGGATGAATGAGCAACGGATCATTGCTTTCTAGAGAACAACGATTTAGGATTTTGGCTAATATAAAAACTGAAGACAGTTGTAGACTTACGGTCATCCATTGCCTACCCAATTAGCATAAGAGAATGCATGAAGCTATGGAGGGGGACCACTTTGTAAGTATAGGCCAAGATTAATAGGCCCTAAGATAACGTAAAACGCTTTTAGTAGCACTCCAATGTAACTCGGTTGGTTGATGCATAAACTGAGAAAGTTTGTTGACCACAAAGGCAATATCAAGATTTGTGAATGCAAGATATTGAAGAGCATCAACTATCTTCCTATAATGACACGAGTAAGAGAGCTACCAATAGCCATTAGGGTGGCAATCTCCTTGGCTCCAAGCATGGTTGCTCGAGCAAGAATATCCCTTATATAGTTGTGTTGTCTGAGAAAGAGACCACACTTTGTGACTATCACCCAAATCTCCAAGACGTAATGTAGATCCCCTACATCCTTTAGTGAAAATTTACCTGCACGAGCTCCCAAAAACTTTTGCAAAAATTTCATATAACTTTCTATTAGGATCAAATCATCTACATAAACCAAGAAATAAATAATGATTACATCATGTCTATAGCGAAAGAGCAGAGATTTGCTTTGGATTGGATTAAAACCAAATGAAATGACAAAGAAATTAAGTGCTTGATATTTCACGTGGGGGCCTTGCTTAAGACTATAAATAGCCTTTTTCAACCAATATATGCGATTAGGATGTGACTGATCGACAAAATCGGATAATTTATGCATATATATACTTCCTCTACAGTGCCACGTAAGAATCCAATTGTAGAAGAGGCCAAGCAGTTGATAGGGTCAAACAAAGGACAGTATGTATTGTGGCAAATGTAACAATTGAATTAAAGGTATGATATAGTCAAGTTTAGGCCTTTGGTGATTTATGCATATAGAATTCCTCCGTACATAAAAAGGCATTGTTGATGTCCAACTGTAGAAGAAGACAGCTAGTCGATACCGCCAAACAAAGGGCAACTCTTATTGTGGCAATGGTAATGATTGGACTAAAAGTATGACCATAGTCAAGTTGGGGGCTTTGGTGGAATCTCTTAGCAACAAGCCGTGCCTCGCACCAAGCTATGCTACCATTTGAGGTCCGCTTGACTTGAATTATCCATTTACAGCCAAGGTTATTATGGTGAGCTCAGGTGGTACAAGCTATCGTGTGCCATTTTGGATAATTCCTCCAACATAGCATCGCACCACTTTGGGTCTTTTATAAGCTTGGAAGACACACGTTGGTTGTGAGGGAGGTAAAGTATGTCCGGTGTTCGAGCATATCTGTTTGGGTTGGTAAATGTTATTTTGAGAGCAATTGATCATCGGATAGGAACAACCGGGTATTGATGGAATTGTGGTGGAGGGGCCAGATGAAGTGTTTGAGTCCGTGGGAGGCGTAGATGGAGCTTGTGTGGCTAATGATGGACTTGCGTCAAGGTTGGTGTTCTCAACCAAAGTTGCAAGCCCATTCAAAGTGTTGATCTAGAACTTCTCCAATCATTGAATTTGGAAGACTCATTTGCCTGCGCGTGGTATGTCTTAGCTATCTAGTGTTGGAAAGGGAGGCTAAATTCTTTTTTAAGAAATGAGAGGGTGCACAGGTACTTTGAGGTGGTACAGGCATGGATTGAGAAGTGGTACGATCGAGTGGTTTAACATGTTTAGAGTAGGAAAAGATGGACTCATCAAGCACGACAAGACGGGAGGCGAAGACTTAGATTGTTAAGGGTCATAACACTTGTATGTAATTTGATCGAGAGAGTACCCAAGAAAAATGCAACGTTTTGGTCTATATTCAAGTTGTGCTTGCCCTATGGTTTAACCTAAGGATAACACAAGCAACGAAAGACTTGAAGTGTCAAGTAATTTGGACAAGAGTTGCAAAGAGGCTCAAAAGGAGATTTGAGTCCTAAGACTGACATGGGAACATGATTTATTAAATACGCAATAGCTCCAAAAGCATAGGACCAAAAAGAGAATGGAAGAGAGGTTTCATGAAGCATTGTAAGACCCGTTTTGACAACATATCAATGATGATGATCCGAACGAGACTTAAGATGAAGCAGTTTAAGGACTTACTCAAGAGCCGGGGTTTGAGGATTTTTCTACCATTGAAGAAAAAATTGAATGGCATGCTTCTGAGCAGTGGGCTCCCATACTATGAGCAAATTGGACAAGATGATCTTTAATATTATTTCTTACATGTAATTATAGCACAAGAAAGCTAATGATTTTTGGAAAGACGTTAACTAGAGTAAAAGTAATAAAACAACTTTTCTGAGTTACGATCATTACACGGGGAAAGATAAAATACCGTATAAACAGAAAGACGTAATAAGTTTGTCATCTTTGGAATATCTCTTGCTGCACCTGCTAAGGATGCAAGAATCGCTCGCCTGACTGACGAAATCAAAGAGCAATCGATATTTTCTCCGATGCAAACATATGCTTGGATCATGTATGTATATATATTTCTACAGCAGTTCAACCTTTCCTGCCATTTCGACAAAAAAAAAAAAAACCTTTTCTGTCATCAAAAGTTGGGGAGAAAAGAAGAGTTGGGGGAGGGAACAAGGAGATGGGGGATTCACGTGCGAAGATAAACGCAAGCATCGTACGGAGTGATCCGGGGTCCAATGGTCAGAGGAGGAGGACCTATTAAACTGAAAGCTTAAAAAAGGCTCCTTCGGGAAAGGGGAGAAGCGAGAGGCGGGGGCCTCGAACATGACGATGACTTCCTTCTTTTCCGTATTAATCTAAAACAACTTTGCCGAACCCGAAAAGCCAGAGGAGAGGGGCTCAGGGTTTCAGGGTCCTTTTTCTTACCGGGAAATGACAACAGACACTTTTGCAGGTTGGCTTTCTGATCGAAAGTCGCGTCATACCCCAATTTCCAAGACGTCCTTCGCCCACTCCAACCTTTCCTGCGTCAAAGTACTCTGGATAAAAACAAGCATTCATTGAATAATCGCATAAGAAATTCTTCACATGATTTTCAACGCGCTTGTTAGCTTGATATTTCTGCATATCTTGTATTTTGAAAAATCGAAAAAGTTCAAGATCAAGACCCTTTTGGGTAGGTACATGCACATTGAACAAGCGCAGAAATATCAAGACCCTTGTTGTCCATTATGAGCATACGTATGGATCACACTAAATTTTAGCGGCCGAACCTTGAAAGCTGGACGATTGCAATCGCATTCACTTCGAACGTAGCCGATATTTCTTTCAAGGGGCGTGCTTTGTGGACTGCTGCCAGCCCGCCGTGTATACAGTAGCATCCTTTGATTGCTGTTCTCTATTCGATATCATCTACTGAAGATCAGCCGCATTTCTTTCTGTTAATTCATTCATTTAAAAGTTAATTTCAGTGGCAAACCATAATGATGCTTCCCTGGACACATTGTTCCCGGTGGAGAAATTAAGCGTGGGGTATTCTTCGATTTCTGCCTTTAAACCCCAAAAGTCTCCTTAGTGTAAAATTAGTAAAGCCTCCGAAAAGTCCTCGTGATGACTCGTGCCGCTGCTTTTTCGATTCATCTATCTCCATTCCACCAGGGCCTCAACCCCGTTGGCTCGTAGCAGATTTTTGGTCAAATTTTTATACTTTTTTTTCAATAGTTGCAATACAAGTTTCTGGTGAATTTTCTACGGATAATTAAGCACAACGATTGGAAAAAGGCCCAATTGGCCAGAAGATTGACTTCAAATCCACGTTACCTAAGCACAATCATTAGTGGATGGGAGCGTTAGGTACGGACATTTGGGTTTCCGGTTCTCAATTCTCCTCCTCCTCCTCCTTCATTCTAGGTCCAATATATTACAAAATTAATTTGTTGACTTTTTGCTAGCAATGCATGAGACCCCATTACGGGAATAGAGGAAATTTTTCGGGTCGATGTTATCATGAAGGGACGAAGAAACTTCGCACCGAACATATTCTAGGACAGATACCAAAGATTGTTGTGAAAGCCATGTTTTGAAAAGAACGAGACAATAGAAGATGATAAAGCTTTCACCGAAATGTATAGGTTAGAATAATCACGTCTCGACAAGTCATGTTAACAGTGATTATCCACGAATAGCCATAACAAACAATAGAAGAAGACAATGCTTTCACTGAAATGCATAAGTTAAATTTGTCGCGTTTCGACATGCCACGTTAACAATGATTATCCACAAATAGCTATAACAATCAATAGTAGACAATAAAACTTTCACCAAAATGTATAGGTTAGATTTGTCACGTCTCGACAAGCCATATTAACAGTGATTATCATTATCCGCAAATAGGTTTAACAATCAGTAGAAGACGACAAAGCTTTCACCGAAATGTATATGTTAGATTTGTCACATCACAACAAGCTATGTTAACAATGATTATCCAGAAATACCTTTAACAACTTTATAATTTTTCCTCAAGCACCTAGCAAAATGATAGAAGAAAAGCACCTAGAAATAATAGAAAGATCCTAATTTTTTTGCAATAACAAAGTTAAAAACAAGAGTTTTCTCCCGACAATTACATAACATAATTAACATATTTTTTTGGCTCAATCTCTTTTTATCAGAGAAAAATTCTTTGATCAGGCTTTTGCTGGATTGATATATAATTTACAAATTTTTATTAGGTCCAACGTCTATGTAACGAAAATACAATAAATAAATAAAAGACTGGCCCCTCTAAACCCACTTTTTAGCCTTCACATGTTACCAATATTTTGTGTACAACACTAATAGTTAGTGTTGGAGATTGATGGAACAAGCGAAACAATGAAAAAGCAAGGAAAAGGTTAATTAACCTTTCACTATAAAGGTACAAATAATTGACAAACAGACATAGTAAAGAGAGAAGTTAATGCGGATTAAATACAAATATTTGATAGAGAGATATGATTAGTGGATAAATTATTGTTTGATATTAGTTAAGTAGTAACTTTTGTTTTATTATCTAACTGAGCTTATGTCGCCATAAATAACAGCAGCTACGGGTGATGCTAATTATGGAATCCACTTTAAAAGATACTTGGAGATTATGTATCATGAAGACATCTGTCTATATAATGTATAAATATTAATTGAAATCCCACCATTTTTCAGCTCTAATTGGTTCCTACACAATCGAGTAAAATCGCAAGAGACATTAGTGACGAGCACATGCCAGGATCTCTGTCTGTAGTTATGGCTTTGCTAGTTAGTGGTGCACACCTAGGTTTAGTGTCTCTAACATCATCACTATTTGAAGAAAATAGGTTGAATGAGAACAAATCTGACGCCTGTGAGAGCGAGCCCTTCAACAAATATCAAACACCATAGCTCTTACGATCACCATTGAAGCTAGACTTGTACACAAACGAAACACGAGGGAACTCGAAAGCATCGGGGGTGTGTCATATTTAACTGGGTTATTACCACGAAAAATTCTAAACTGGTATACCTACGACAAATTTACCCAAATCGGTACACCTATGACAAATTTACCCCAAACTAATTTTTGATCACCAAAAATCCCCAATTGGTACATTTTTGACAAATTTACCCTCCATTAAATTGAATTAATACAAAAAAAAATCGGAAAGTAATACGCTCGTGAAAAACGGAGAGTAAAACCACAATTTGGTACATTCATCAACTATCATGTATCATTTAACTTAGCAATTTGATAGTAAAATTTAATGAAACCTAATATGGGGTAAATTTATCATAGGTGTACTAATTTGAGATTTTTTGTGGTCAAAAAATTAATTTAGGATAAATTTGTCGTAGGTGTACCAGTTTAAGATTTTTCGTGGTAATAACCCTATTTAATTAGCCAAAAAAATGGGTGTGATATAACATTGACCTCGTGAAGAAGATTGATTTTACCAAACCGAAGAAAAATCGATTGTTATTTTAATTCTATCATATGTAAAGATTGACTAGGATTGTTATTTGCACTTTTGAATAATATATTTTTGCAGAGATACATAATTTGATTTTGTTTTTTTTTACATGTTTTGGTTTAGAGGTTAGGTGGTGTCCATGCCAACTTTTGCGCATCTCGTCTAGTTCACCTCCTCGGGCGATCTTAAAGGCACACTTTCCCACATTGACCTAGTGCCCTCAAAATTTTGATCTTAGAGTTGTTGAATCCAAGATCCCAAGGAGATAAGCAAACTCACTTACCATCTAAGCCAATTTCTTATTGGTTCCTTTTAAATTTTTTACTTGGTCCCCGACTTTAGGTTCCCTGTGCATGTGCATTCTCTTAAGTGGTATGTAACTTCAGAATCATTCAATTCGTTCATATTTCTCTAATGCACTGAATTTTTTTTCTTGAGAATTCAAGACTCTTTAAATTAATTCTAGTCTGTCTCGCTTTTGTTCAGCATTAAGTTATGTCAGAGCCTCGCCAGCAGTTTGACGATAGTTTGCGATGGTGTTAGTGGTACTGGTGGCGGAATGGCGATGACAACCATCCTAACGATGTTGATTACGGGGTGCAGGCCCTTTCTGCGGCATTGTAAAACGAGAGGAGAGTGTGACCCTTGAACTCTGAGCCACTTGTGACATGCTCACAATCTTGGCTTAGAGTGCCACTTGTTCATATTTCTCTAATGCGCCGAATTTTTTTTCTTGAGAATTCAAGACCCTTTAAATTAATTCTAGTCTGTCTCGCTTTTGTTCAGCATTAAGTTATGTCAGAGCCTCGCCAGCAGTTTGACGATAGTTTGCGATGGTGTTAGTGGTACTGGTGGTGGAATGGCGATGACAACCATCCTAACGATGTTGATTACGGGGTGCAGGCCCTTTCTGTGGCATTGTAAAACGAGAGGAGAGTGTGACCCTTGAACTCTGAGCCACTTGTGACATGCTCACAATCTTGGCTTACAGTGCCAACAAGTTTTTTGAAGAAGGTAGGACTAACCGAGCTAGAGGTTATGCTCATGGCCATTCTGTTTGATCGGCGTGAACCTACGAATCAACGAAGACAACGTGACTACGAAAACAACAGTGAACATGAACATGAACTTGAAGAGTTTTCGAACAATCATGGAGGCAATCAGTTCCGAGGTGAAGGTGTACAATCGAAGTGATCCAACGCGCCAACGATAAAGGCAAGTCTACCAAGAAGGCTTGGGAGATGAAGAGGGTAGGATTAGAGGCTATCACGCAAGAAGAAATGACTTAGGAGAAGATTACCGCAAGAAAGTGGGTCTTTCGAACTTTTATGGCAACCTAAACGTCGAAGCTTCTTGAGCTCGACTTGCGAAGTGGAAAATCTCTTCGAGATGGTGGACTTGACAAAAGAAAAGCAAGTTAAGCTTGTCGCTTGCAAGCTTAAAGGAGTTGCTGTTGATGGTGGGATACGCTTCTAAATAATCCACGACGGCAAGGAAAATTATCTTTAGTTCTTATGTGGCAGACTTTCCGGTACATCAATAATCTGTTACCCTTTAGTTGATCAAGCTAAATTAATTGGCTAAAAATTCACCATAAACAAAGAATATACCATTCAAATTTTGCCATGAATAAAGTGATGTTAACACTTTCTCGTTTTTCAATAGAGGCCGGTTAGTCTGATGGTTGTATATATAACATATGGAGAATTGTGGATCTCACAGTTCACACGCATCATGTGGATACAACGCCAATAAGGTGTCGAATCAAATTCGTCAGCTTTCTGTGAACCAAAAAACTAGAACAGTGGCTAAAATTGGAAGTAATGTATGAAGATTGTAAAAGATTACCAGATTCTGCTTCTGGTGTTGTGCGAAAAAAATTAGGATATACCCTTGAATCTATGAGAAATTCCAAATCCAATCACAAGCAACAAAATCCTAGAAAAATCTTCCAGATTAGCACATCAACCTCATAACCATGGCTTCGTAGAGAGGATCACTGTCCCTGTCCTCGGGCTCTGAGTGCTCGGAGCTTCCATTTTTCTCCTCCTCCTCTTCTTCTCCTTCTCTCTCTTCCTCCTCTTGCCCTGCCCCTCCCCCGCTGCTCATGGACCTTTGGCCACCGACCCCGGCGGTCTCGAATCACCTTGATTGGAGGTCACATACGGACTCCAGACAAAGAGAGAGAGAGATTAAAGGCGAGCGACAACACATGATAGAGAGGGAGGGAGATGCTGGGTGGATATGTAATGACTTGATCCGACGAGGGCGGGAGTATTCACTAAGACCAAAGGGCCTGAATAAGTAGCGGATCTCTGTAGACTTCTAGGATGGTAAAGGGGCGTAGATGAATTGAATTATGCACCAAATAGGGAAAGAGATTTCATGGGATAAATGCGAAACTGGAATTAACTCGCAATATGCACCTTTTGACATAACAGTAAGCGTGCTCATGTAAGAGCATTAGCAAAATGGGTAATCTCCTAGGAAAGTGCCTACTTATGCCTCAAAGGACAAAATCTTGAGTCTCAATATGAGATGGACCAAAGTGCATAATATCTCAAGCAAGTTAATTCATGGATGTCACAATATGGTATCAGAGTAAGAGCCCCTCCAGCAGGTGTGTGGCTCGAGAACGAACTGCGTGAAAGTTAGTGGACTTATAACAACCCAGTTCGACAAGGGCATGGAGTATTCGGCAGGGTGAGAGGGCTTGGACAAGAAGCACCGAATAGGGGGAGAGCGTTTATGGAATATATATGTGAACCTTGAATTAATTCACAAGAGACGTGTTTTGATGTAGTGGCAATATTTAGCATTAAACTCCAATTTTAAGCGTGCTTATGTAAGAGCAATACCAAGATATTGACCTTCGAGGAAAGTGTTCACCTAAACGTCAAAGGATAAAATTATGAGACTCGATATAGGATGTGTCAAAGCAGACAATATTTCGAGTAAGTCATATAAGGGATATCGCAGGGTAAGTGGTGGCAGGGGCTTCGCCTACAATGTCAACTACATGGTGAGGCTAGTGATAGTGTGGATGGAGGGCGCCGGTCGGCATTGCGGTTGAGCAAATCACCATGAAGAAGAATAAAGAGCAACAATTATAAAGAAAAACAAACAAAACACAAGACAAAAAGAAAATATCTAGAAATTTAAACAATTAAACAAAACCACGTTATTTAATTAAGAGTTAATATCATGAAAAACTTCAAAGTGGTACACCTGTGACAATTTTATCCCAAACTAATTTTTTGACCACTAAAAACTCCAAACTGGTATACCTGTGATAAATTTACCTTTCGTTAGTTTCTATTAAATTTTATTGTCAAATTGCTGAGTTTGATGATACGTGACAGTTAATGAGTATATCGATTTGGGGTTTTAATTTTCTGTTTGTCACAGGTTTACCAATTTGTGATTTTTCGTGGTAATAATCAAATTTAATGGAAGGTAAATTTATCACAAGTGTATCGGTTTGGGGTTTTTGGCGATAAAAAAATTAGTTTTGAGTAAATTTGTCACAGGTATACTGGTTTGGAGTTTTTGGTGATAAAAAAATTAATTCCGGGTAAATTTGTCACAAGTGAATCAATTTGGGGTTTTTCGTGGTATCAACCTTTCAATTAAAATTGTCTATGCCGGATGTTGTCTGTGCCATGTTTCATGGCCAATGATAGCTAGACCACCGTTTTAGCATTTGAGGCGAAATTGAACTAAATGACTAAATTAAAATTTACGAAGAAGTTTAGGACTACATTAGCAAAATTAAAAAATTTAGGACTAAATTGACATCAACATAATAAGTTTATAACTAATTTAGTAATTTTTCCCAAAATATTTAATAGTACATATGTAATTACGAATGTAATAAGTAAAGTGTAAAATTAGAAAAAAACAAAAATTTAAAAAATCCTTCACATGCCTTATCAGCGCTTCACTATTTTAATGCACTCATTTACTGTATATTTCAAAAGTTTTCCCAAAGATAATAATTATCTTAGGTTGGGTAAAAGGTGCGAACAACGTAATTAATAAAGAAAGAATACTAAATCATTTCTCAAGAGGCCACATCACCATTTCCTTATTCAACCCCCACTCACTTTTATACATACGATGTAAGTGATGTTTATATTTATAACTCACCAATCGAAATCGAAAGATTAGATGGAGGAAACTTTTACTAATAAAAATAAGTAAAAAAGTGATCATAATGTGTATAGGGTCACTTTTTCCTCTAGCTCTAGTTGGAGGAAAGTTTCCCCATCTAGTATTTAATTAGTAGTTATAAATATAAAAGTTAATATCACGAAAAATCTCAAATTGGTACGTTTGTGATAAATTTATCATAAACTAATTTTTTGACTATAAAAAAATTTATACTAATATATCATTGATAAATTTATTTTCCTTTAGTTTTCATTAAATTTTACCGTCAAATTATTAAGTTAGATGATACTTGGCAGTTGTTCGTTTGTCACAGGTATACTAATTTGTGAATTAAATTAACAAAAACTAATAGAGGATAAATCTGTTAGAAATATACTAGTTCGGGACCTTTAGTGGTAAAAAAATTAGTATGTGGTAAATTTATTATATGTATACCAATTTAAAATTTTTTTTGGTAAAAAAATTTAGTCTGAGATAAATTTGTCACAAGTATACCATTTTAGGGTTTTTTGGGTTAACATTAGTGACATTTACATTTTGTGAAGTTTCCTAATGGATGATGTCCATAATCTGTATTCCTCCTATTGGAGATGCAAAAAAAAGTACAGCCATGAGCTAAATGGCTACATCTCTACTTGGAGAAGATCCATCCGACTAATAAATGCGTTACAAACTATAAACACCACTCGTTTTTAACTCGTTGTAGATCATTTAAATATTTAAACGGTCGTCTTACAAACCTAAATTAAAAGCTGGTGACGTTAAAATTCGCAACGCACTAATCAGAGCAATGGTTCAAGGAAGGAACCCACGTTGAAGCACTAATTGAGTTAGAAGAGAGTTAATGGCAATAAATGATTGAATGGCGATTTTTAATCTTTTGGGATAATAACAGTTTGTTTTGTACCTAAAAAAAAATACTTATCAAATAATTATAAATTATTTTGAAATTTACTTTTTTGAGAATTTATGATTCATAATATATTATTATTCTTTAATAATTTAAAAATTGTTATGCTAACAAGGTTCATTAATGGGTGGAGGAAGGAGAATCCTCGTATTGTACAAGAACGTCAAGAAAAGCGGTAGCTGGGAAATCTACGTCGTAGTCGGCAAGAGCACGAAAAAGACCAGTGCGGAGATAATGACTTTGTTGGCTTTTGGGGTTGGAGTGGGAGTGAAAAGGACTTGAGCGACTCTGTCGTGGTCAAATATCTAACCCCTCCTGGTCAAATCCTCCTCTTCCTCCCAGCAATTAAGTACTCCTGAATCCCTCAGGCCCTCTGCAATTTCCCACGTTCTTCTCTCTCTCTCCCCCTCTATCTCGCTCTCTCGCTCTCTCGCTGCGTCTATAAATACGTTTCACTTCACGAAGCAGTTCAAGGGAAAACCCCCTAACCCATTCTTTGTTACTTTCTCAAATGCTTCTTTCAGCTCTTTTTTCTTCCGGCTACTCAGCTCAGCACAGAAGAATCTGTCAAGCTCAGGAGGGATAGCGCCGATAGATTCGACCGCCGTCGGTCTGGAGCTTTCCGGCGCTATCCATCCTGAGTTTCATGGCTTCTTCTTGCTTTCTCGCCCGGCTTTTGACGGGAGGACAGCGACCCCGACAGTCAGTGTGGTAAGGATAAGGGATCTCATTTCTGTTTTCGTGATACAAGATCGGTTTATAGGGTTTCATAAACTATGAATTGATGTATGCTTCAAATTTTTGTTTTCACTCGTTGTTGGCTAGTAAAGTTTGGTTAATTTTTTGTTTAGATCACTCACAAAAAATCGAGCGACGCTCCCTGCACGGATCTTTGTCGTTTGTTTTGGTCTTTCTTGGCATTTCTCTTCATTTTTTTCCACCTTCATCTTCCAGTATCTACATAAATCTGGGTTGAGCGCTCGCAGAGGACCTGTTTTAGTATAGTGGCTTGTGTAAGTGGTAGATCAAAAAGGAACTTAATCAGTCAACTCTTTTTTTACCGGAAAGATGAGTGATCGGTTATCTGTTCCTATATTTGTCACAAAAGGTCAAGCGGAATTTCATGAGCTTGTATGATCATCAGAATCTGATGGAGCGAGAGTTGAGGACCTTTGGCTTCTACTTCCAAGGACGAAGTTCCGGTTCCTCTTTCTTATTTGAATGAGTAGTTCCACCAGCACCATAGAAAACATACCATGTTTCAGACTTCTTGGTCAAGTGCTAATCCTCCAACAAGCAGAAATTAATTGGTTGGTTCAGCAAAGATTTGGATTTTACAAGCATCTGCTCTTCCATATACACTGTATAATTAACTAAACGAGAAAATCTTTCATTTAACAAGATGTTATTGTTTATTCTGGTGGGTGCAATCCCTTTCTTCTTGGATGGACTAAAGATGTTATGAACTGTGTCATTAGGGTACTCTTTCATCTTTACTTTGACTTCTATGTGATAAAAAACTTCTGGGTCGTGCATATTATCTTATTTTTTATAAAGTAGAATTCACTGTCAAGGAATTTTCAAGATCTTCTGCAGGGTGAGGAATTTCCAAGATCTTTTGCAGGGTATCATTAAGTGACCATCCATACCGGTAGATCAAACATGTAATGGAGATATGAGATATCATAAGATCGATTCAATGATTGATATGAGCCCCTTAATGCTTAGTTTAAGTTTCTTAGAAGCTTCCTCCCAGTTATTGGAACGAATTATGCTACAATTAAGAAAATATTACAATATTCTTTGCACTAGATTTTTTCTTTTTTATAAAATGTGTAATGAGTGATCTGAAATGGATGTGACTATATTTCCACAAATTTTTTATTTAAAACACCACTTTAAGTGAATTAAAACATAAATTTTGGTACAAGATCTCTCTCTCTTCAAAATTCAACATCTCTCTCCTTCGAACTCTAAGGTGTCCTTTTGAATCACAATGGTATCGCTAAAAGGTTAGTAGTTTACGTTCATGGACTCGAGTCATGAATCACTTTTCGTGGAAGTTATGTTGTTGAGCATAATCGCGTTTCAAAGTTGCAAGACTATGCTTGTTATCAATGTAATTTTGTTGGTTTTAGTTGTTAGAAAATCGCTGCTTTATGCTTTTGTCTAAGCTTTGCATGATTTTTATGGAAGTCCAATCCCTATCCGAATCTTCAAAATGAAATTCATAATTCTTCATAAGGAAAATTCCTGAGAATGTAGCTCAAATGCTCTCTATTCTCTTTGTAAGCAATCACTATAAGATAACGGATTCCAACAATATTGATGATCATTTTGTTTGATAAAACAATAAAAAGTTCAGTTTTGATCTCTCCCGTTTCTTTTTATTGTTCTTTTTATCTTCTCTTAGTGTTTATATTCTAAGAATGGAAGAGTCAAACAAGTAAAATCCTGAACTGAGTTGCTAGCTAAACATAAACTCAATGTTTCTTTGTGCTAGATGCAAGAAAGGATACAAAGGGAAAAATCTTTAAGTAAATGAGATAAAAAAAAAGTGACAACTCATAAACCATGA
The DNA here is from genome assembly GCA_031216285.1 of Syzygium syzygioides. Lineage (NCBI taxonomy): Eukaryota > Viridiplantae > Streptophyta > Magnoliopsida > Myrtales > Myrtaceae > Syzygium > Syzygium syzygioides. The sequence goes on along the minus strand of CM062252.1, from coordinate 28,056,175 downwards.
GTTTTCCTTAAAAAAAGATGTCATCAAATGTCGATGAATAGATGAAAAAACCTAGGGTTTGGAGGGTAACTTGAGTAACTTAATGGTTTTCTTAAGCTTGAACGAAAAATGAGTGGAATTAGCAAGGCCCTTTGGCAAATTGCGAATTTCTTTCGGCTCCACAAATAGCTTTAAACACACCTTAAAATTAAATAGTACGAAATAGCCCTTGCTTAGATTTCATTAATAATAAGATTGATGAAATGGAAAAATATACCTATAATGTAGATCAATCAATCTAACCTATAATGTTTTTTCTTTTTCTTTCAATCGGTACGTGCAAAAAATAGGCCAATTTGGTGGCCTTTTTGCTCAATTTCACGTAGAGTCAAATTCTCATCAGCTTGCATCGAGACTACAGCTCCTATCCTTCGATTTCCATAAAAAGGACACGATGAACATAAATACCCTCTTTAACTTTTATTTGGATGGATTGAATTTCTTTCATACTTTCATACAAAATTGTAGGAAGATGCTACGATTTTCCTAATTCATCGGCTAATATATTTCCAAAAAATCGAAAACCAAGTGATAAAAGGTTTTGTGAAATCTTCTAGGATGTTAATGGGTATTCAAATCGGAGAAGTCTAGATGTTTGTTACTTTTTTCCGAGAATCATCTAAGATTTGAGTGTTTTAATAAATATAATGATTAGATTCCAATTTAAAAGAATAATTCTAATGTGCATTTATTTACGTCTTTCTAAAGTTCAATCTCTAACAATTTATGGCAATACTCCATTCTTTAGTTCAAATTTTTAAAGGAGAATTCTTTGGTTAAAATTGCTAACTCTTTATGATTATAATTTGTGTTAACAAAGAAGGTCAACAAGGTTCATACTAATCGCAAAAAAAACCTATATATAGATTAGTCTAAACATATTAATACGTAGAAGATTGGAAATGAAGTTTGTATAAAAAGAAACAGAAAAGTAACATAAAAGGTATCATTGTTTTGATTAATATAGACACTCATATTATCAGGACGATGAGTGGCTTTTGCATTTTCAATAGATAGGTACTCTCATTCTTTTTTTTTTGGTAAGGCGGGTACTCTCATTCTTTCCATTTGTAATTTTGATTAATTGGTTCTCTTGAGGTTAATTTCAACAATTCAATAAGTTAGAAAGTGTTATAGTAATTTAAAAGATAGAAATAGCGCGAGCCATTCTTTTCAAATTGATTTTCGTTTTGGAGATGCTCCAAATTCTTTTAGCATTGCTCTGTCGAAATTTGTCCATCTTCCCACTTTAGTTCCTAAAAGTAAGGTTTGACATTTGACATCCGTAAGCACTTAGCATTCCTCTGATGTCAAGCAGCCCTCCTAAATGCAGCCCTCCTAAATCCAACTGCCTATTGAGATCCTATGCCGGCTTTAGGACAACTGGGCAATGTCCAATTTGTATATTATATTTCGTCGTAATTAAATACAAAAACGTTGTAAATTTTTCATTTAGTTTACTAATCCAAGTCCAATGCAAAATTGCATAAAACAGAAGTTGCATGGTATAGTGTCGTGCTGTACAGAATTCACTGGAGCTGTATTTTCCTCCGTTTATGATTCGAGGAATTCTTTCGGTTAAACTTTAAATTAATGAATTGCAAATGTCAATATCCCCCCTGCATACGACTTAACTCAAAATAAGCGTTGGTGCTGGAAGTAACCTACAGAAGTCTAGTTGGAGCGGGTTTACATCTAATCCAATTTTTGTGTGTCCATCAAACCATCTCACGGTTCTTTACCAGGGCTTTCTGCAGCAGCAGTGCGAAAAGCGCAGTGGGCAAAAGATTCTGCGCACTACTGACATCTGACTTCGAAAGAACATCCCAACCACACAATCCTCCTTCAGAGGGACGGCAGAGTCAGACCAATCCGTGACCACTATTTCGAGCCCATCTTCTCGATCTGAATCCAGGCGAACCTCTGCCATCCCATTGATGCTAGCGATGGGGAAGACAACGATGAATAAAAATGACACGAAGATAGATATAGACGGGGAAGGACGGAAGGGAGAAGAAGAAGTACCAGCATGCAATATTTTATCAATCGATATCAGGTTATCCCCATCCAGTGAATGATGGGGACCGGGGAGGGGGGAGCAGGGCATGTTGTTGACCGGCTTTTGCACGTGAGTGCGTGACAACTACGTGCAGGTCACGTTCTGGGACCTTCGATCATGATTTATGTGTTTCGAAGGTGGTCCATCCCCCTAAATTCATGCAACATGCTGCGCTACTCTGTCGCCTCACCACGACCGTAAGGTTGCTTTTCTTGATATTTTGTTTGCCCCAATCCCCCCGATAATTATATCTCCACGCTTCCCTCTTCCCTTCCTCCAGTTAATCCATTCAAATTGAATCGTGAGGCTGACGAATTTTTCGCGCCAACGGTACGTAATTAAGCATGTTCATGTCAAGTCTAATTAGGGTTTTGAAATAAATCAAAAGACAGATTTGGCATCAATCATTTTTTTTTCGAATTAATATCACGAAAAACCTCATATTACTATACCTGTGATAAATTTATCTCAAAATTAATTTTTTGATAAAAAAATTCCAAACTAATTTACTTGTAATAAATTTACCCTTCGTTAGTTTCAAATAAATTTTACTGTCAAATTGCTAAGTTGGATGATACATGGACCAGTTTGGAGTTTTACCATCTGTTTATCACGATGTACTAGTTTGGGATTTTTCATGGTATTAATATAATTTAATGGAAATTAATGGAGGGTAAATTTGTTACAGATGTACTGGTTTGAGGTTTTTTGTGATAAAAAAAATTAGTTTAGGATAGATTTATCTTGAGTCAAAAAATTATTTTATGGTAAATTTATCACAAATGTACCAATTTAAGGTTTTTTGTGGTGTTAACCTTCTTTTTTCAGAAAAGAAACTAGGCTAATAATGAAGAAACTGTAGACTTGGGATTCGGTTACATGTGGAGAGGGGTTAACATCCCACAATACTCTTTTTGCACAAAATTTTTCAATTAAGTAATTAGACGTAATTCTTGAGATGATTTCCTAAAATTATAATGTAATTTTGATTTTTCGGAGACGTAATTGTTGGAACCTAAATTTTTGACCTAAGGTTTTGCCATAGTCAACTGGGAGTGTTGCTCCTCTAAAAGTTCCATTGAATGTTACAATTGGATTGTGCTCATAGAAAGCTTTCCAACTACACCCAATTTGTCCACATTGGACGCCCAATCTCAAAATATCGCAATGTTTAACTCAAACATCCAATTGTGAAGTGTCAGGAGTTTCAAGATTTGATCAGATCGTCTAAGCCCTCGACAAAGACAGGGCATAAGCTTTCCGACTACGCAAGAATCGCAATGATTAGATGTTTAATGAAGACTATATCATAATTTTTTACAAAAATTGTCTCTTTGGCCTAATTCTTGAAAATCCATGATCCCAAAACTTTCCCGAAGATTGAGTCACATAATTGAAAAATACGGGTCACGAGCTTTTCATGGGCGCAAGATTTGGGTCAAACCGACACCGAACGAGAGAAAAACGGGTAGTGAAAGTTAGCTCAAAATTGAAAGAAAATGCATTTTTGAATAATCAAAGAAAGGGATTTGCGGCAGTCAAGTCTAGCGAAGCTGTAATTGCCACATGTCACAGGGGTTACTAGGCCATGTGGCATGGTCTAAGTCAGGCAGGACCTAAACAGGGTCATTTTAACATTTCAAAAAGCCATTTTGGCCCTTTGCAAGGCTCGAATCGCCTTTCAAAGGGTTTGTGACATCTATGATTTTGGCTATATGGAATGGCTATAGAACTGACGTGCTGATCGTGGGAGAAATCAGTCATGGACCAATCCAAGGATAGGTCATGGATCAATCAACCCGATCGGAAGGTTAACCAAGGGATTAGCCATGGTTTGATCGAAAGATCGACCTTTGAATGATCAAGAGATCGGCAGTGAGTTAATCAAATGACCATACAAGTGACCCGAGCTATTCGACCATGGTCAGCTTATCAACAATAGGGGTTGGTCATGGGACGGTCTTGTACCACCACGAATCGATGGACGATCATGGATTGATTCCGCGCGGTCTTATTCCAATCATAGGTGATTCCGCACGATCACATACCAACCGTGGACGACCATGCATCGATCCATGTGACCATGTGTTGGTCATAGAACAATCGGTCCTATACAACGCCATGATAACCGAGGGTCGTCATGGACCAAGTATGCTTGGCCATGGACTAACCATGAGACACTTGGATGGGTCACGAACCGATTGTAGATCGGTTGCACATTGGTTCAACAACTTTGCCGAATGGGTTATGTGCCTAAGCCGTGTGTCAGGCCATGTGCCGGGCCACAAGCCAGCCATGTGCCTAACTTGGACCCTCCTAAAAGGCCAAAGGCCAGCCCAAGCGCCAACCATGTGCCCGTCCGGCTTGTGGACGTTGTGGAAGGGCCGCGCACCAGGTCGCGCATGGGCCACGCGCCAGTTTGCACGGGCTACGCGCCCGGTCTACATACCCAGCGGCCCGGCCCTACGCTCGTCCAGGCCAAGAACTAGGCGGACATGCCTTGTGCCAAGCCATACATGGGCCCTATATTCGGTCTACCAGGCTGCGCACCCGATTAGTGTTGGCCATTGTGCCTACACTATGGGCCACTGACCTAGTCATTCAAAACAACTTTGGCCATGACCCTCCACTTTCGATGGTGACTCTGCTATGAACCTTGGTTTAGTAGGCATAGTCGATCGTGAGTGGACATGAGGAATTCATTCCCGATAAAGTTAGTACTTCCTTTGGCATAATTCTCATGTTTAATTCTTGGAAAAAGACAAAATAGAATACTTTAGAAGAAGAAAGCTTGTTTTGCTGAGCAAGTATTTGATATTATCAAATCCAAAGTTAATTGTTACACCAAATCTAAACATTTAATGAAAGATGGTAAGTCATCTAGCTTAAGTGTCTTATACATCATTACACTTTATTAATACTAGGATGATTCACACCCAAAGTGGCCCAATGTGAAGAAGGCAAGTGTGCATCTAATATTTAGGCTTGCCCCACCATTATTTAGGCTTGCCATCTCTTCTTGTTAGGCTAGCCAACTCACCAAGATAGGCTTGCCATTTCAAGGATTTCTATTTATCCAAGTGAAAGGGTAATGATAAAAGGTTTGCTTAAAAATAGAGTCACCAACCCTTCATTTCTAACTTTCACCACTCATTTCCCTCTTCCTCTCTCTCTCTCATGCCATTATCTCTCTAGGCTACCCTCTCTCCTCTTGGCCGCGCCCTTGCCTGCAGCTGTGCATGTGCCGCGTCGTATTACTCGATTCGCTACTAAGCCACCATTAACCACAATCTTGGAAGGTAGTAAGTAGACTTATTAAACCTTGGCTAGGGTGATTGTCGCGACCTCCCCAAACCAGTCCAGCCGACTATGGGGTTTAGGCTAATGGATTACTAAACTAAACCTAGTTCGAGCTCTTCCAAGCCCATATCATTTCACGACTTAGGTTTAAGTTATTAACATGCAAATCAATTTCATTTAGGAGTCGCCACTAATCAATTTTTGGTGGGTCGATCAGACACCCAAGTGAAGCACGGGAGAAATACTTCACTTCTACGAACCAGAGATTAACTGGGTACAGGGACTTGATTACACTAATTGATCAATTAGTGTCCTTTCGGTACCTAATCTTGTTCAATTCACCACCTAATGTGTTCACACTAATCGGGAGTCTCAAAATTCAATTTTTAACTAAGCTAAGGGAAGCAACAATTAATACCTAAATCTAACATGCATAGTTGGCCACATGCGAGATTCAATTGAGCGCACAATTCAAAGCGTGCGAATTAAACGAGGTGTAATCAAACATAAGCTAATCATACAAAATGGGAGAGAAAAACAACTTTAAAAAAAGAATTTCCAATTTCCAATTTTTAATTTTCAATTTTCGAAATTTTCTTTTTTTTAAAAAAAAATTTCAAAAACTTTTTTATATTAAAATAATGATATAATGTTAAAACAATATAGAACGGATCCTGTGGAGATCGGATCTCCACATTCGACCCGGATCAGGACTGACCTGGGCGCGCCGGCCCGGGTCCACCGCCGAACCGGGCTCATTCGTTGAGCCCGGTAAAAAAAATTCTCTTTTTAAAGAAAGGGCAAAAGGAAAGGCCCAGCCCAAATTTTTTTTAAATAAATAGAAGTACAAAACTCTAAAATCATCGGCCCATCCGCGAGATGGCCCAAGACCCTAAAAAAAAGGCTATTCTAACTAAACTTAAAAAGGCTCAAAACCTAATAAACTCTAAAGCCCACACACTAAAGGAAATCCAATCTGATCAAACCCGTAACACGACTCACCGGAAACCCTACCCGATGCGCCCGCGGCCCGAATCGTCGAAAACCCTACTGGCTACCGATCCCCTTTTTTTTATTCTCTCTTTTCTTTTTTTTCCTCAATCTTTGCGTGCTCTTTTCCCCTAGATGCTCCCTTCTTTGACTTTTCCTGCCTTTTTTTTTTCTTTTTCCTTCCTCTATTCCCTTTTTTTATTTTTTCACGTGGCACTTACCTCTCCCCCATTCTGGATACCTCTCCTCTTTGACTTTTCTTCCCCCTTCTTCTCTTCTTTTTTTTGTTTCTTTTTCTTCTTTTTTATTCTTTTTCTTCACTTGGTCTTTCCTTTCCGTATGCCCAGATCGTCCTCTACTTTCTTAAGTCCCCACGACGAACCCAGAACAATCCAACGAAGAACCCCGAACAAACCAAGAAAGCATAATAAAAATTTCTACACGAAGACCTCAATAACTAAGGCTCCTAAAACTAACGTGTCATCAGTAGATTGTGTATTCATGCTCCTCTACGAGCGCCTACTGCCTAGGCTTCGGCCTCAACACCCCCGACAGACTTGACTGAGGCATGCTTTTTGTTGCCTCTGTTCTGCGGCTTCCGCTCGACCGACCCACTCACCAGGCTATCGAGAAGCTCCACCGTCAACCAAACCCCTACGCCGGACGACGTCGGAATTTGGCAAGCGACGGCCGACTACCATGACCACCATTGGACCCCCTTTCAATTCACCAAAGAATGACGTAGGGGAAGGAAGGGCGATTCTCGGCCACGACACCAACCGACGAGTGCCGGGCGATGTGGCCGAGTTGTCTCTCTATTGAATCTCTCTCTCGGAAGCTCTCGATCTCCTCTCTCTCTGTTCTCGCTCTCACTCCTCTCTCCGAACTCTCTCTCTCTCTCTCTGTTCTCTCTTTTGGCCCCCCCGTTCTTTCTCCCCCGATCTCCCTTTTAACACCGAGAGAAAGAGGAGTATCTCTTCCTCTCGGCTTTCTCCCCCGGCGACGTTCACCATTTCATTTTTGGCTCAAAGACGCCTTCGATCAGAACGCCCTCTACATTTTTGCTTTTGCCATCAGCCGCGTCTCCTCTTGGGACCATATCAAGTCCATCTTCGGCTAAGACAACTGCAAATCTACTCGATGTAGGCTGGAAGCACTGCGCCGCCTTTAACGTGCCCTATTCCTTCCGCCTTGTCGCTTCCGCTTCTACTTCCTCTTCTGTCCTCTGCTTCGTCTGCTTCATTCTTCTTTTTCTAGAAGCATTAAATGACGCTGGGGGGAAGACCACGCGTGACCAGCGTTATTCAATGCTGGTCCTTCTTTCTCTGTTTTTTTTTATCATTATTATTTTTAAAAAAAAAAATTTTAAAAATTTTATTGCGATGCTATGCTAGCCGGCGTTGAATAATGCATGATCCCCCCCTTTTTTCGATTTTTTTTTTAAAAACTAATAATAATTAATTTTTAATTAAAAATTTTGAAATTTTTTTTTCGAAGTTAAACAAGGAAAGTATGTTCTAATATGCCTTATTAATGTAAATGCGCCTAAAGTCTATATGCCAATTAGTTTAAATGAAAATATTTTTGCTTAGGGGTTAAAAATTAATTCCTAATTTTCTATGCAATTAAACCTTAAATGACTAGGCAAAATTTAGGTGTCAACAGCTGCCTCTCTTTGAAGGAGACCTCGAAAAGGTTCCATTCAAAGACAAAAGACACCTAGATTTCGTTGGCGGGGGACGTGGGATGGCACGATGCTAAAGTATGAGGGATGATCTTTTTTTTTAAGGGACAAAACTAAGATGACGTTTAGGGACTTAAAACTAGTAAACGTCGAAAATTCCACCTAGGGATTAAAACCCTATGAGCAGCTAAGATCCCGCCTAAGGACTAAAATCTATGAACGGCAATAGAAACAACACCTTGGAGGAACGCCTAGGGACTAAAACCTCATGAACGTCTAAAATTCCGTCTAGGGGCTAAAACCCTATTGAATGGCAAAGGGAATAAAATCCAGAAGAAACGCCTAGGGACTAAAACCCTATGAACATCTAAGATTTTGTTTAGGGACTAAAACCCTATTGAACAGCAAAGGGAATAAAACTCAGAAGGAACGCCTAGGGATTAAAACCCCATGAACGTCTAAGATTCTGTCTAGGGACTAAAACCCTATCGAACAGCAAAGGGAATAAAACCCAGAAGAAACGCCTAGGGATTAAAACCTTATGAACGTCTAAGATTTTGTTTAGGGACTAAAACCCTATTAAACAGCAAAGGGAATCAAACTCAGAAGAAACCCCTAGGGATAAAAACCCTATGAACTGCAATATGAACAATACCTTGAAAGAGTGACTAGGGACTAAAACTCTATGAACGGTAAAGGGAATAACACCCCGAATGAACACTATTTCCTATTAAAATGTGAGAAATCTCCACGATGAACAGGTCAAGAGAGATATTACGAGCCACAGCAATGCTTTATGTAGAAAAAGTGATTCAAGCAACTGTTGAAGCTTAATGCCTGTCGATTTTACCAGGAAAATTTACTGTATTGCAATGATTCCGAGCTGTTAAAGCTCATCACACTTGTCGATTCGCAAGCTACCGAAATGGTCACTGCACAAAAATGTGTCTTAACAAACTCCCTGATAGCGAAGAACATCATTACTGAGAGAGTGTTGATTGTACAAGCAATTCAAATCGATTTTGATTATCCAACAAACATTCGGCATCATTCGATATCACAAAATTGCCATCACGCCTGGAGAACGTCGTTAATCATCAAGTTCACTTAGAAGACAAATCATTGTCCCAAAAGGACCCTGGTCCATAAGGGGGCTTGTTAAATATGCCAAACAAGACCTCTTTAATCGGAAAGGACTTTTCACATATCCTTAAGAAGGCTATTTGATTCCATCCATTAATGTGAAAAATGGTCTGATCACTTAGTATACCTCACATGACCACTGTCGAAGGCTTTGAGAATCATTCACAATAAGTACATGTTGATCAATCTAAGAGGTCTTTTAAAGGACCGTAATGTGGATTAGGTCACGATTTCAACAATGGATGAGTATTATCGGCTAAGGAATGCAATTATTATGGATCAACATCTCCGCCAGGTATACAAGTCAAGGAACTTTAAGATGAGATAAGATAATATTGCCCCCACTTCTTTAAGCGGTAGCTTCCTTGGAAGTCCAAACTTATGCTCGAACCATCTCAATCAGAAGAGACTTTTGGAAAGGGTTGTAAGATTGGTTCGGTGAAAGGTTCAAAAGGCTCGAGTTTTTCAAAAAAGAGCTGATGATTATCGTGGCATCATTACCATATCATCTCGTCTTTTCAAAAGACGTGTGACTTCTTAACTCGTCTCGAGGGTCCATCAGCAAATCATTTCAACATAAAGAGCTTTTTTTTTTCTTCGGGCATTGGCTTTGTTTTTACTCGGTACACTGCTTTTTTATGCCCTTTAGTTCTCCTTTGCTCACCTGAACCTTTTAAGCTCTTCGAGCTTTTGAGTTTTTTTTTTATGCATTGTCGCACAAGCGCCAATTGCTTTGGAAAATCATGTGCCTTGCCCCAGTGTGGGGAGATAATTACCGCTTGGGTTTCAGAAATGAATATTCAGGCTCAACTTAGCTGAATAAAGGGTATGAGTGTTTTGGTAGAGAAAGAAATGCTCCTCTTTATTTTGGGATGTTTCAAGCTTCCATAAAGGCTCACCTGAAGTTATCACAAAAAGATTAATGCAAGTAAGAGCAAAGAAATTTTTTTCATCTTTTCACCAAATGATGTTGACCCACATCTCCAAATTTGCCCCCATTGTGGGGTGGTTCTTGACAGGGGTGTTTTGAGAGTTTTTCATATTTAAAGACACAAATGGACTTAACAATGGTCACCTATAGTGTGTAGGGTAGAGGAAAGAAATGCCTCTTTTCACTTTGATCTATATACTACTCGCGAATGAATCTCTTGTCCTCAAACAACACACGTTTTCTTTTCCGCTCAACTCTCAAGGGGTTTACAGGACGTGTTTGGGAATGGTTTGCCTTTCCTCATCTTAAGTGTTTCTCACTTGGCATAATTAATATCTCCCTTTCACTTTGTTGAGATCATCATAGATTGATCAATCTCCACAGGGAATTTTGATTCAAAATGGATGATCTGCCAAGCATCAATGCAAATTTTTGGATAAAGACAATATTCAAAATTTTTGTAAAAAGTTTATTTTTGCAATTTCTACTTTTATGCTTATTTTTCTCAAACTCGCCCAAAACCCCTCTTTTTTCTCTTTTTTTTTTCGAAACAAATTTTTTCGTCGACCTTCTTTGGTATTAAGAAAATGGGTACTTACCTGCAGCCTAATGACTTGGTAACCCTCTTCTTCGTAATTGGCTTGCTGGATGCTTGTCAAGACAGTTTAGTTGTTCATGGTCGATTGGCGGATTGTTCGAGACCTACAAAGTAGACATGCGTGCATGTATGCATGATGTGAATATCCTACAGTGATTCGGATTGCATCGAAAATGGCTCTCGGGCCTTGGATTTCATTCAAGGAAATACTTTTTCACCGAATCGGCGTTTACAAGCTTTGACAACTCTTGGCCATCCATTTCTACAAGAATTAAAGCACCCCCAGATAGAACCTTTCTAACGACATACGGACCAACATAATTTGGGGCGAATTTCCCACCTAATTAGGGTGTGATGGATAGCACTTTCTTTAGCACGAGATTTCCAACTTCAAAATGTCGAGGTCGGAATTTGCGATTGAAGGATTTTGCAACCCGGTTTTGGTAGCATTGACCATGGCATAAAGCCTCTAGTCTCTTCTCATCGATCATATTCAACTGATCCCATCTTTGTTGAGTCCACTCTTCCTCAGAGAGCTCAGCCTGTGTGAGAGTCCTCAATGACGGGATTTTGACTTCTACGGGTAAGACAGACTCTATACCATAAACGAGTGAGAAAGGAGTTGCTCCTGTCGAAGTGCGAATCGAAGTTCGATATGCCATCAATGCATAAGGCAATCGCTCATGCCAGTCTCGATAATTGTTGGCAGTTTTCGATAGGATCTTCTTTATATTCTTGTTGGCTGCCCCCATGGCTCCATTCATTTGCGGGCAGTAAGGAGAGGAATTTAGGTGACGAATGTGAAACTAGTCAAGTAAGCCATCCACCACCTTGTTGTTCAGATTAGAGCCGTTCTCAGTAATGATCGCCTTTGGAACTCCATATCGAGCGATGATGTCATGGCGAATAAACTTGGCTACATTCTTAGCGGTGACAATAGCATATGAGTTCGCTTCGATCCACTTGGTGAAGTAATCCATGTCTACCAAGATGAAGCGATGTCCATTGGAAGCCTTAGGGTTAATTGACCCAATCATATCGATCCCTCGCATTGAGAAGGGCTATGGCTCGGACATTTGACGCAATTCATTTGACGGTACGTTGATTTTATCTGCATTGATTTGGCACTGATGGCAATAACGAACATGTCGAATACAGTCGGTCTCCATAGCCATCCAGAAATAACCCAATCTCATGATTTTTCTGGCCAAGAGATGACCGTTCATGTGCGGACCGTATTCTCCTTCATAAATTTCCCTCATCAATTGATTAGCTTCTTTGGCATCAATGCATTTCAACAAAATTGAGTCAAAGGACCTCTTGTAGAGAGCATTGCCACTGATGAAGAATTTCGACGCTAGCTTTCTTATGTATTTCTGATTCGTCAATTCGCTTCCAGGAGGATATTTGCCCCCTTGAAGATAGTTCATGATGTCGTGGTACCACGGCTTCTCATCAGGTTCATCTGTGATCGTCGCACAGTAAGCTGGACGTCTCAGTATTTCGATTTTCAGTGGTTTAATGTCTAATCCCTCAATGACCTGTAACATTGATGATAACGTGGCTAGAGCGTCAGCAAACTAATTCTGTGATCGGGGTAAATACTTAAAAGAAATTTTCTCAAATTCCTTTATTAACTCCTTAAGGAATTCGTGGTAAGGAATCAACTTGGGGTCGCGGGTTCGCCATTGTTCCTTTGTCTGAAGAATGATGAGGGTGAAATCACCGTAAGCCTGCAACCTCTTAATTTTCATATCAACGGCCAATTGCAATCCCAATATGCAAGTCTTGCATTCTGAGATATTGTTGATACAAGGGAATACCAACTTGGCGGCCATAGGGTGATGTTGACCCATCGGGGAGATAAGAACTGCCCGGTCCTGGAACCAGCTAGGTTTACAGCACCGTCGAAGTACATAGTCCACTTATCACCCACTATCTCTGAAACGCGCTCCATTATGGGATCTGACTGATGATGGTCTTCCAACCTTTCGACGTTTTCTGCCAACATGTTAGCTATAGCTCTTTCCTTGACAGATTTTTGCATCATGCTGTGAACGTCGAATTCGGATACCAGCAGTTGCCACTTTGCTAACTTTCCGACTAACGCAGGTTTTTCCAACAAATATCTGATGGGATCATTCTCAGTTACAAGTAGGATTCGATGATGAAGTGTGTATTGGCGTAAGCGGTGTAATACCCACACCAAAGCCACATAAGTTTTTCCAACTCCGGGGTAATTTATTTCGGACGAAGTAAACTTCTGACTGAGGTAGTATATCGCACATTCTTTATCATCGCTGGGTCTCTTCTGAGCTAGCAAGGCCCCCAACGACTCCTCATGAATAGTCAGGTAGAGTATTAATGGCACTTTAGGGACATGTGGCACCAGACCGGCGGATGAGAAAGATATTGTTTTATTTTCTCAAATGCCTCTTGACAATCAGTATCACACTTAACTTTGGCATTCTTCTTCAGGAACTTGAAAAAGGGTTTAGCTGTCTCAGACAATTGAGAAATAAATCTTGCCACATAGTTCAGTCTCCCTAGCAAACTCCGAACCTCTTTGACAGTTAAAGGAGGCTTCAAATCGCAAATGGCCTTAACCTTCGACAGGTTAATTTCAATGCCTCGACTACTGATCATAAACCCTAATAACTTCCCAGACTTTTCTCCAAACACACATTTGGCGGGGTTAAGTCTTAACTTGAACCTTCAAAGCCGAACAAATAACTTCCTTAGCAGTTCAACGTGGTCCTTTTCATGTTTGGACTTGGCAATCATATCGTCAACGTAGACCTCTACCTCTTTATGCATCATATCGTGAAACAGGGTGACCATTGCTCTTTGGTACGTTGTCCCAACATTTTTCAAGCCGAAGGGTATTACCTTGTAACAAAAGATTCCCCAAGAGATAATGAAGGAGGTCTTACTTTTATTTTCTTCTTTCATCCGGATTTGATTGTAGCCAGAAAATCCATTTATAAAGGAGAATAGCTCAATTCTCGTGGTGCTGTCGACCAACACATCGATGTGAGGCAGCGGGAAGTCATCTTTCAGGTTTGCTCGATTTAAATTGCGGTAGTCAATACAAACCCTAACCCGACCATCCTTTTTCATAACAGGGACTACATTGGCGATCTAGCCAGAATAGTGAGACACTTCTATAAAGCCCACCTTCAACAATTTCATGACTTCTTCTTCAATCTTTTTGGATAATTCGGGTTTTATTCTTCTGAGCCTTTGTTTCTTTGGTGGGATACTCGGATAAGTTGGTAGAGCATGCTCTACAATCTCTCTATCTAACCCCGGCATATCTGCATATGACCACGCGAACACGTCTTGGTATTCTCTTAGAAGGTCGACCATCCTTCCAATTTTGATTTCAAAAAGGCTAGCTCCAATCTTGACTTCCCTAACATTCTCTGAATCGCCGGGATTTATTGTGATTATAGGCTCCGCGGTCAATGGCTTAGATTCTTCATGCTGAATCTAATCTTTCTTGATGCTTTTCCGATCACAGTCACCCTTGTCATCCGCGGTCCCAGAAGAATATTCGTTGAGCAAATCCGACTCACATATGCACCTATCATGATCATGTGAAATGTTATGCCTGAGATGCTACAAAGATGGTTAGTGATTAAATTGACAGATGTTATTGTAACTAATGACATGCATGCGTTTTGAAATCATTTTGAAAGAGTTTTTGAAAATGGGATAGTCGTCCTCACATCCTTGGACGTCCCTAAATGATTTTGAAAACTAGGAAGCGGGTAGAAGTTCAGGATTCAAAGCATCATCATTAGTCCGGTTTGGGTACTTCCACACATTCTTAATAAAACATGATCATGATTTCATTAATAAGATAAGGCCGTTTACATGACTCGAGGTCTTGGACCGATAGCTCGCAACCCAAGACTTTGATTACAAAGAGAAATAGCCCTAGACTTAAACAGATGTCCCATGGAAAGGATGGACACAGACTTGAATAAGATAAAATAGGAAAGAAAAATAGCGTCCCTACTCAAAAGGGCCGGCGGTGGCGACAGAAGGTTCGGTCCCTCCATTTTCTGTGACAGCACAAGCAAACTCCCCCTCGAATAAGTCAACGAGACCAAGAGTGGCCTCCTCTTCCTGTAGCAGCTTGGGCGGACCCGAGAAGATCTCCTTCAATTGCGAAAGAAGTAAGCCCTTCCGACCTTCTCCTAACCCAAATAAACTCCCCCGACTTCCGTAACTTCCACGATTAGCTAGGACTTCGCAGTCACCATGGTCTTCATTGCTTCTTTGGCCTCCTCGACCACCACGAGCCCCATGCCGACCTCGACCTCCGACACTACCTCGTCCTCCATGGTTATCTTGGCCACCAGAATCACCTTCATGATAACCTAGGCCTGTCCTTTTATGCCACTTGGAGACCTAAAGTGGTTCTTTGATGCCTTGGCCATGCAATCCCGGGCCGGTTCCGGGGACGTGACCATTTTCAAGCAACACTTTGCTCAACATGATTGAAGGCTTGGCCATTTTTAGGTCTGGCATGATGGTTCCAACGGGCACATAGACCATCGAGACTAACTCCAAGGTTTGATAACTTGATTCAGCCTTGTCTTTAGGTTTCACGTATGGGATTGCAGTGTCGTGA
Organism: Syzygium syzygioides; assembly: GCA_031216285.1. NCBI lineage: Eukaryota > Viridiplantae > Streptophyta > Magnoliopsida > Myrtales > Myrtaceae > Syzygium > Syzygium syzygioides. The sequence goes on along the minus strand of CM062252.1, from coordinate 28,040,789 downwards.
AAGACCTTAAAGTCAGTTTCTCTATGAACAGTTACCAGCTTCCCATCGACGATGAATTTGACCTTTTGGTGCAGGCTCGAGGGTACAGCTCCGGCGGTATATATCCAAGGTCGTCCTAGTAGAAAATTGAAGGCACTAGGAATATCAAGGACTTGAAAACTGACCAGAAAAACGACTAGACCAATTAGCAGTTCGAGCTCAACCTCACCAATTACTTCCTTCTTCATACCGTCAAAAGCACGAACGGTAGATTTAGATACCAGCATTTTCTTTTCATTCACCCTCAGACAGCGAAGGGTGGCAAGTGGGCAAATGTTTAATGCCGATTTATTGTCAATCAACACTCTTGCCACCATTCTATTATGACACTTTACCGAGATGAGTAGTGCCTTAGTATGATTGCAACCTTCTGGAGGAAAATCTTCATCGGCGAAAGAAATTTGATCTTTTAGCAAGATGACCCAACAAACTCCTCCAATTCGACGTCATCGATGGTCTCGAGGACGTGCACTTCATTCAGAACCTTGAGTAGTGCATTTTTATGCTTCTTGGATGATTTAAAGAGATCCAAAAGAGAGATCTGGGCAGGCATCTTCCTCAATTGGTTCACGATGTTAAATTCACTCGTCTTGACAATTGCCAAGAATTGCTTTACTTCCTCTTCCGAGACGGCTTTCTTCTCAACTGCCTCAGCAGGTGTATAGCAACGGCCTGAACGTGTGACGGCGTCAATTTCGTTCATCTTATAATTCCAAGGAATTGCCTTGGGGTCGTAACTCGGGTTCTCTTTATTATTATATTTTCTTCGTCCTTAGGCGGGAGTTCAATCACCATTGGCTTCATAACGCAATCCTTGATCTCTAGGGTAGAGAACTCTTTGGCCATAAGATCGATGACTACACGCCCGGCATCTCGTTCATCGGGATCTGATAGATCTTCTTCGATTGATAGGTCGATGACCATAGGGGTGATCATGTTGACCGTCTCCTCCTCATGCTCGAGTGGGTCATCCATACCTCCCCACCCATCAGGAACAACACTTTAGGGTCAATGAAGAAACTGGGTGGTGGTGAATACTTCATAAGATAGTCGAATTTGCCGCTAGGTTGACCCAGTGTGTCAACCACCTCCCCATTCTTGTGAGTGAGCTTTATGAACTCATGATTCCAATCTACATTTCTAGCTTGAGGCCCAAGATCATCATATGAATTCTCTCCTTCACTGTTGGTCACAACTAGACTCTCTGACACACCCTCACTAGTTGGATCGTTAGTTTCTGCAGGCTCAACAGGTGTCTCCTCCGACTCCTTCTCATAAAATGAATCAATAACAGCCGTCATAGCCGTCATGCTATCCTCCTTCATACTATATATTACTCCCATGTCCACCATCCGAGTGATAGGTTTCAATTTTTCTTCCATCGGAACATCCTCCCCATCTTCAAAGTATCTAGTTGATGCTAGTAATTTATAAAGTTTATGAACATCCACATTAAAGGTTTGCTTACTCTCATCACCTTTCTCAATAACCACGTTGACATTCTCAACATGATTAAGCAATGGGTTTTGTTGAATATTAGGGGATGGATTCTTGAAGAATAAAATGCCCTTGTCGAGTAAATTTTGAACTTTGTTTTTGAGAGTGTAGCAGTTATCTACATCATGACCCTTCTTGCCTCTATGGAACTCGCAAGACTTCAACAAGTCAAACCCAGGGAATTTTGGGGGATCATCCCAAGGTACTTCTTTGGCTATCATTCCCCTTCTCAACAATATAGGCAGCAACTTAGATAAAGGTCTAGGCAGAGGAGTGAATTGCCTCGGTGCCTTCTTTTTGAATTAATAGTTTTGATATGCCCTATCTCGAAACATAGATGGGCCTTGGGAGGACGAAGCAGGGGGCCTCGTCACCATCGACGTTTGTATATACGCAATCTCTACATTTTTTTCTTTTCTATTCAGGACCTTTCGACTAGTCCCTTCGCTCAATCTATCATCATGCATAGCCTCCTCTATCCTCTCTCCGGCATCTACCAGCTGAGAGAAGATCAAGCATCCAGAACCCACCAACTTTAAATAGAAATCACCAGGTAAGGTCTTGAGGAAAAGATCTAGTAGCTCCTTTTCGCTGAGCGGGGTCGAACTTGAGCGGCGAGAGTACGCCATCTTTGAACAAAGGCTCTGAAAGACTCACTTCGTTTCTTTTCGATTTGAGTAAGCACTTCTCGTGTGGGAGGTATCTTTGTATTGTATTTGTATTGCTGGACAAATGCCTCAGCCAACTCCTCCCATTTCTTGAACTTTTCGAGCTTTAACAACACATACCATTGCAACGCAGGCCCCGTCAAACTCTCTTGGAAAGTCTAAACCATTAATGGGACATTCTAGGCATATCTTGTCATTTTGTTCAAATAGTACTTCAAGTGAATTTTTAGGTCTCCGGTCCCATCATACTTAGTGAAATCGGGAATTTTGAACTTTTCAGGAAAGCTCATTTGGGCATATCGAGACAAATCTTCGATCGTGTGCTCTTCATATCCTCGCAGCGCACGGAGTTTCTCTTCTATCTTCGTGAACCTTTTGTTGTGTTCTTCCTCCAAACGGGCAGTGGCAGCTTTCGAGATAGGGTCTAGTTCGATCACTGCAGGTGTAGAACTCAATGCCTCCTCAGTAACATTCCTTCTTGCGGGTCCTTCTACGGGCTCGGGGGCTGCTGGAGGTGTGGCTTGACCGGCATTTGGCGCTGCTAACGTGGCCCTTATATCATTGGCGAATTGAGTGAGCTGAGCCGCAAGATCGTTGATTTTGTCATCAAGAGTAGCGAAATGGGCGTTCTGCTCCTCGATCTTCATTTGTGTGGCCCTTGATTGTGTCCGAATCGGTGATTGCCTCGAAGCAGTAGCTTTGCTTTGGTGGAGAAAGGGAGTGTTGGCGGGCTGTTAGACTCAGTGTGGACACTGCGATCACTGGAAGATCTCTTTCTCCAGCCTCGTGGTCTCTCAACGAGCTCAGTTTGACGATTTGCGATTACCTGAAAAACGAGCCAACGTGAGCACACGGTTCATATGGAAAGTTGGCCCATGGCAATGGTCTAGACGTTTTAAGCCCCCTTAAGAGAAGGTTTTCTAAACATTGAGATTTTAGAGTTTTTAGACATTATAGATGAAAACTTCTTAACATTGAAATGAGATTCTTTTGGCATTAAAACAAAGAAGGTACATGATGATTCCTAAGCCTAGAAATTAGAAAGAGAGAAATTACCTACACATTGGAACTAAGGAAGTATATGCAATTTTTGAAACTCCCTAAACATGAAACTAGAAAAGTAATAGAACCTCATTAACACAAAACTAGGATAACAAATTAAGCGAAAGTGTCATTCCAAACTTCTCGGGGCAACTCATTTTATATGCAACGGGAAACCTGCGGCTTTACGGAGCCGCTTGTTCTCTTGAGTTAACCTCGAGATGCGAGTTTTATCCATTTCCACCCTCTTTTCAAGATGCTCAATTTGCGCTTTCTGGGTGGGCTGGTCAGTCACTTCCAGGACCAGCGGTCGTAAAATGGTCGGAATTCGGTGATTACGGATGTAAGAATGCAAAGGCGTGGTGAATCTCTTCTTCGCCATTCAATTTCTTGGGCACGAAAATTCTTTCAGAACGGCATTTGCTCCCATGCAATCTCAATGGCACGGATTTCGTCAAAGTAGTCGTAATCTGTGCGAGTGAAGCGAGCTTGAAACATCTCCGTCTTGAGAGGTGGCGGCATCTCTTGGAGAGCTCGGTATTGGCGGGCCACCCTATACAGGTAATAGGAGGTGGCGCCAGAAAGACCGAACAGTGAGGTCAGGTTGGCGAACTTCTGAGCGAAGCGGGCTTCGTCAATCTGGAACCATTTAGCATGCCATAGAAATGCCTTGGGTTTGGGATCTTTTAGAAAATTTATCCAACGGGAATATTCTTTGTCAAAGAAATGCTTCTCTAAGACCTGAAATCTCTGTATTGGGTGCCTAAACTCATTTACTTGAAACAATTGCATAAGGTGCCCAAATTCCCTTATGTGAGAAAGAAACCATATTTGTAAAATTTCAGGGGAAGCTCACATGATTTTCTCTCCGTTTTGTTTAAAACGGTTAAGGGACAAAAATGTTTCGGCTAAAATCATGTTGACATAGTTTAATCCAGCACACATATGTTTGACCACTCAAGCAATTGAAGGATTTATGGCATTCTTACGATGAGGAAAAATGATGAGTCCGACAAATGCTAAAATGAAAATCCTACTCTTTTGAGCCATTGATTGATTTGAAAAGCACTCGGCCAAAAACGAGAATGGGTATGCGTAACAATTAGCTTTAACAATCTTCCTTACTACTTCGACCCTGACTCTTAAAAATTGTGACAATTCAGACATGGGGTCTATATCTATGGGTGGCTTGACAAGCTCGGTTCCAAGAGGCATTCCAATGGCAATACTATATTCTTCTAAGGTCGGAGTTAGCTCGAATTCACCAAATATGAAGGTTGATGTTTGAGGGCACCAAAAGTGCGGTACTGCTTGCATAATTCCGGAATGGATGTTGATCTTGAGTAACGGGAGGAGACGGCCAATACTTACCTCGACCTACCTTTGGCTATTTTGGTTCAACTGATCCCACCACGCTATGAGCTCTTTCTTGAGAGTGAAAATGAATTGGACATCGGCTCTCCTCATCGTATATAAATTAAGACTAACGACCGACCTAATTCGCCATGGACCAACAAAAGGAAATAAATGAATTGCATAACAGGAGGAATAAAGGCTTACTACATCAAGAACCATGGCAAATACAAAGACACATGCATGAAAAGTGAGGCTTGTTTACTATCTAAACAGTTTAACAAGGTGAAGCTAAGAGGGTGATCTGATCGTCGCAGTCTCGCGTTGGTGTCAGGTCCTCTTAATTTCGGCTCAGTCGAAAGAGATATTCTATAGTCACGCAGTCTCGCAGATAAGGATAAACACTTACGACACCAGGAAAGAACTTTGGGGAGAAGAAAGGCAACCTCTACATCGCGGTCTCGTGTTCGATATTGTGTCTTTCTTAGCATCATCCTAAAGCGTCCTATCACGGCCAAAGTCTAGCAGCATGGTTATGTGTGGAATGGTGTAGTGCTAAAACATCTAAAGCATGCATAATAGTTTATAAACAAATGACACTTCAAGAGTTTAAAAAAACAAACATTTATTCCCAATCCCTAAACCTGCAAAATAAGGGGTCAATGGTAAAAACATCCACGTTAGGGATGTATTTGAACAAGCTAGATGGCCTAAGTCCTCTAAAAATTCTCTAGCGGAGTCGCCAAGCTGTCACGATCTTCCCGAACCAGCCCCGCCGACTATGGGGTTTAGGCTAATGGATTACTAAACTAAACCTAGTTCGAGCTCTTCCAAGCCCATACCAGTTCGCGACTTAGGTTTCAGTTATTAACATGCAAATCAATTTCATTTAGGAGTTGCCACTAATCAATTTTTGGTGGGTCGATCAGACACCCAAGTGAAGCACGGGAGAAATACTTCACTTCTACGAACCAAAGATTCACTGGGTACAGGGACTTGATTACACTAATTGATCAATTAGTGCCCTTTCGGTACCTAATCTTGTTCAATTCACCACCTAATGTGTTCACACTAATCGGGAGTCTCAAAATTCAATTCCTAACTAAGCTAAGGGAAGCAACAATTAATACCTAAACCTAACATGCATAGTTGGCCACATGCGAGATTCAATTGAACGCACAATTCAAAGTGTGCAAATTAAATGAGGTGTAATCAAACATATGCTAATCATACAAAATGGGAGAGAAAACAACTTTAAAAAAAGAATTTCCAATTTTTGATTTTCGAAATTTTCTTTCTTTTTTTTTTTTAAATTTCGGAAAATTTTTTATATTAAAAAAATGATATAATCCTTACCAAAAAAAATGATATAATGTTAAAATAATATAGAACGGATTCGGGTCGGATCTCCACATCTGACCCGGATTAGGATTGACTTGGGCGCCCCGGCCCGGGTCCACCGCCGAACCGGGCTCATTCGTTGAGTCCGGTAAAAAAAATTCTCTTTTTAAAGAAAGGGCAAAAGGAAAGGCCCAGCCCAAATTTTTTTTCAATAAATAGAAGTCCAAAACTCTAAAATCATCGGCCCATCCACGAGATGGCCCAAGACCCTAAAAAAAAGGCTATTCTAACTAAACTTAAAAAGGCCCAAAACCTAATAAACTCTAAAGCCCACACACTAAAGGAAATCCAATTTGATCAGACCCACAACCCGACTCACTGGAAACCCTACTCGATGTGCCCGCGGCCCGAATCGTCAAAAACCCTACCGGCTGCCGATCCCCTTTTTTTTATTCTCTCTTTTCTTTTTTTTTCCTCAATCTTTGTGTGCTCTTTTCCTCTGGATGCTCCCTTCTTTGACTTTTCCTCCCCTTTTTTTTTTCTTTTTCCTTCCTCTATTCCCTTTTTTTATTTTTTCACGTGGCACTTACCTCTCCCCCATTCTGGATACCTCTCCTCTTTGACTTTTCTTCCCCATTCTTCTCTTCTTTTTTTTTTTGTTTCTTTTTCTTCTTTTTTATTCTTTTTCTTCACTTGATCTTTCCTCTCCGTATGCCCAGATCGTCCTCTACTTTCTTAAGTCCCCAGGACAAACCCAGAACAATCCAACGAAGAACCCCGAACAAACCAAGAAAGCATAATAAAAATTTCTACATGAAGACCTCAATAACCAAGGCTCCTAAAACTAACGTGTCATCAGTAGATTGTGTATTCATGCTCCTCTACGAGCGCCTACTGCCTAGCCTCAACACCCCCGACAGACTCAACTGAGGCATGCATTTTGTCGCCTCTGTTCCGCGGCTTCCGCTCGACCGACCCACTCACTAAGCTATCGAGAAGCTCCACCGTCAACCAAACCCCTACGCCGGATGACGTCGGAATTTGGCAAGCGACGGCCGACTACCATGACCACCGTCGGACCCCCTTTCAATTCACCAAAGAATGACGTGGGGGGAAGGAAGGGCGATTCTCGGCCACAACACCAACTGACGAGTGTCGAGCGATGTGGCTGAGTTGTCTCTCTCGGAAGCTCTCGGTCTCTTCTCTCTCTGTTCTCGCTCTCGCTCCTCTCTCCGAACTCTCTCCCTCTTTGTTCTCTCTGATGGCCCCCTCATTCTTTCTCCCCCGGTCTCCTTTTTAACACCGAGAGAAAGAGGAGTATCTCTTCCTCTCGGGCTTTCCCCCCGGCGACGTTTGTCATTCCGTTTTCGGCTTAAAGACACCTTTGATCATAACGCCCTCTCCATTTTTGCTTCTGCCATTAGCCGCGTTTCCTCTTGGGACCATATCAAGTCCATCTTCGGCTAAGACGACTGCAAATCTACTTGATGTAGGCCGGAAGCGCTGTGCCGCCCTCGACATGCCCTATTCCTTCCGCCTCGTCGCTTCCGCTTCTGCTTCCTCTTCTGTCCTTTGCTTCGTCCGCTTCATTCTTCTTTTCCCAGAAGCATTGAATGACGCTGGGGGGAAGACCACGCGTGACGAGCGTTATTTAATGCTGGTCCTTCTTTCTCTCTCTTTTTTTAATTATTATTATTTTTTAAAAATTTTAAAAAGAAAAAAATTTTATTGCGATGCTATGCTGGCCGGCGTTGAATAATGCATGATCCCCCCCTTTTTTCGATTTTTTTAAAAAAATAATAATTAATTTTTAATTAAAAATTTTGAAATTTTTTTTTCGAAGTTAAACAAGGAAAGCATGTTCTAATATGCCTTATTAATGTAAATGTGCCTAAAGTCTATATGCCAATTAGTTTAAATGAAAATATTTTTGCTTAAGGGTTAAAAATTAATCCCTAATTTTCTATGCAATTAAACCCTAAATGGCTAGGCAAAATTTAGGTATCAACAGTGATGTGTTACATTGTTGGGCGAGTCATATTCTTTTTGTGCTTGAATGAATCTCGTGGTTTGTGAACACTTGATATAGCTTGCCGTGCTTGCATTTATAATTGTAAGGTTTGCTCATGTGTTTGGCATCATGTTTGAGAGCACGCCCGAGCCATGAATAACTCTCACTTGGTTTAGATCGGCGTCGACGCGTGTCGAAATGAGCCTTGCTTGGTGGGTCGATATTGAGGCATACCGATCAAAGCCTTGCTTGGTATAGGTCAGTGTCATGACTGGTCGGTTCGAGTCCCAAACTTGATTTCGTGCCTGGCATGATTTAAGACTTTAGAGACAACATGGCATGATATGTACTTCGTGTGAAGTATTCGAGTTGGTATGATGCTTGTTGGCATAATCGTACGAGAGAAAAATATAGCTGTCGCCTTTGATTGGGGACGTTGCCCAATTAAGTTCAAATGAATAGCCGTCGACCTTGATTAGGAGACGTTGCCCTATTAAGTTTGGATGAATAGCCGTCGCCCTTGGATTAAGGGACGTTGCGTGGAGAATTTTCAGAAGAATCGTATCAATGGTTGATATGATAAATCTCTCGTGTGCATGCTCTTGGTTGAAGTGTTGTTGCTTGAATCAAAACGCAAATTGAGATCGTTTTATGCACAAGAACAAGTATGTTAGAAACATTTTTGTTATTGATTTGCCATCAATTGGTGTGGCTATGTGCATGTGCTTTGTTCGACGGCGAGGCATCCTCCTATCTAGAGTTTAGTGAGTTTTACTAATTGAGTATTGACTCACTCCTTAATTTTTACTGACTTGTAGGTATGGCGACACTGCCTCCCGTTTGACATGGACTTCCCGTAGAAATGCATGTGTCTATCATAGATATAGTAGATGTAGAAAAGTATACCACCTACTGTAAACTTACGACCACCGTTTGGGTGCAAGAGGATGCTGAGAACATGGTTTCCCACTGTTATGAAGCCTGGTTTATATGGTTCTATAGGGACTTGGTTGGTCCTCTCCGAGGGTTCAACGAACCGCCGGAATTCTCGTCCGATGGGACCATGGCGAATCCTTAGAGTACTAGCTTGACCAATAATGGAACCGTTTTTTATAGTATAGCTCGCTCGAGGAGTTAAGGTTACCCCAACTTTTGATGTATGAAAAAGCAGCCCGTAGAAAAAGGGCATGTAAAATATGAAGTAATAACCTATGAAAATAGCAGTGCATTTGTGAATTGATTGTTCTTCCTGGCTACTCATTGTTGTTATTATCTGGGTATTAATCGAATGTACGCTTCTGCATACTATTAAAGAAAGATAAAAAGATTCGGGTCATGACAGGGTTCCCCTTAATTATGGGTTTACTTTCTTCATTTTTATGATATCTCTTGACACCTAATTTTTGGTGACCCATTTAGGCATTCATTGCAAATAAATAAGAGATCAACATCGATCCATAAAACAAAAATATTATTAGTTTGCATATTATGAGCATTTTTATTTAATATCATTAGGCCAACATAAATTACAAATGGACAAAGTCAAGCATGGAAGCTCTAAGCTTAATTTAATTATCCAGACTAAGCTTGTAGGGACACAATTTGGACCGAGCCCATTGAAGATCTATATAGCCGAAAATTGCAAGTGCTTGGTACATGTGAGGGCTAATTGGGAAAGATTGCATTCCTTGATTATATTTTGACGCAACAAGGTCATTACTTTAGTAATTTTGATCATAGGCAAATAAGAGAGAAATATACCCTAATTTCCAATTTAGAATAAATCACATAATCTAAACTAGGAAACAAGGATATTCTTTGTTCTTGAAAGAATAACCCTAATCCCTTGCCTATAAAAACCATTTTACTCTTGAGAATAAAGGAGGTTGGCCGATAGAGAAAAGAAAAAGCACATTCACATGAGAACGTTGGAGTCAAGGGATCTAAGTCTCTCCTCACTGTGCCTACAACACTGCTGCCACGCCAGACCAACCCTCGCCGTGCCAGATCCTGCAAATTTTTCGATAACCTCCACAGCGTACCCACCACCTCTAAGGGTGAACATGGTTCTAGGTTTTACCTTGAAACTTAAGAACTAGACCAATGGGAACCCATAGGTTCTAAGTTTCAAGGTATGCAGGGTAGGTTTCAGGTTCCAAAAATTGGATAATCTGTTTCGACGGGTAGGTTTCAGCTTCTAAGTAGGTGGAATCTGTAACAAAAACCTATTTTCTCGTGATCCTGCAGTGTTTTATGACATTAGATGATGAGTGTATGATCTAAAACTACTAGTATGAATTTTCATTTTATGACTTATTAATGTTTCATATTCTTCGTGTGTCTAAATCTAAGTTGTGATTAGTAAATTATAACAGTAAGTGGTAATTATTAAAGGTGATGATTTATTGTAATTGTTCAATTAATAATATAGGTGGAACTTGAGTGGACTTTGGAATCGACCCTCGAGTCTGTGATAGGGTAGGTTTCAAGTTCTAAAAAATGAGAAACCTATTATCATGAGTAGAACCTATATGGAACATGGAACTGTTCACCTCTAATATCAATTCGCACAATGATTTTTCATTTTAGTTATATTTATTTGAACCGTAATATTAGAAAAACTATCCTTTTGCATTCTCTTTGATGAATAACAAGTTTGTTTAGTATTGTTGCATTTATTTTTATTTTGTTTAACTAAAAATGCAATGAAAAAAAAAAAACCTGCTAGACCTTGGAACCTAATCTGGAATCTACCCTAGAACTTATTCCATGTTAGGTTTCAGGTTTCAAATTCTAATGGGTAGGTTTTAGGTTCCAAAAAATGGGAAACTTGTATCCGAGGGTAAGTTCCAGGTTCCATGTAAAACTTGTAAAGAACCTGGAATCGCCTACCCCTAAGCACATCCACCATCATTGTTGGCTCACATGCGAAGTTTGTAGTTGCTGTTCCTCTTGCTGCTCGTTTTTTCCGGTCTCAACGCCATCATTCGCCACCTAATCCCGACGTCATTGTTGCTTGTTTTGCCTATTGTTGATGTTCTGATCACCAATGCTGTTACTTGCTCGCTCCCTTGTCATGGCAGTCTAACCTAGTCGCCGTCCAGTTGTTTTGTTCACTTTTTGCCGATTTCTGGTGAACTTTCACTGCCACCGGCCCTTTTGTCTCCGTCAAACACACCGTCTTGGCTTTCCTTAGCCTTCGCTACTTATTTGCTGGTCGCTTTAAGTTCCTGTTGTTGCCGGGCATGATTTGAGTCGATAAACTAATTTAGGTATCTTCCTAAACTAAACCCAATTTGAATATTTGATTACCTAATTTTTATTATTTGATTATAACTTTGGGTTGATGTGAAGTTTTTATAGGCTATTCCCGAATAGGCAGTTTCATCGTTTTAAATTGTTATATATATGTGTGCGTCTAATAATTGGGGATTTGATCTTTAGGACTAAACATTGGATCTTCAATTAAATTATTTCTTAATTTGGGTGTGGAGGCATTTAATGTATTTAATGATGTAGGGTTTAGATGTTATAATTCATTAGATTATGAACATGCATCATATAAAAATTGCATTCCATTTAGTTTATATTGCATTCATGCATGTTTCCTAACTAGAAATTCATATCTTAGGTGCATTAAGAATCACGTAATAATTTCGGAAACCATTAACTTTATCTGGTGCATGTTTAGGATTTAATATATATTATTGGGTTAATACCACGAAAAACCCTAAATTGGTACACTTGTGACAATTTTACCCAAAACTATTTTTTTGACCATAAAAAACCCTAAATTGGTACATTCGTGATAATTTTACCCCGAACTATTTTTTTGACCACCAAAAACCCCAAATTGGTATACATATGACAATTTTACCAGGAACTAATTTTTTATTATTCGAATTTTTTTATTAATTTTTTATTTTTTCTTTACTTTTTATTTCTTTTCTCTTTAACCTCCGGTTGGTCACCGGATCGGCGATCGGTTGGAGGCCGAAGTCGGCGAGGTCAGCCCCGCCGGCGCTGGCGAGGCTCGACCTTGCCGGCGTTGGGCGAGGTCGGCCTCGCCCTGCAACGGCGAGGTCGAGCCTCGCCGGATCGGGCGAGGGCCCAGCCCCGCCGGCTGCTAGCGAGGCTCGACCTCGCCGGCGTTGGGTGAGGTTGGCCTCGCCTTGCAACGGCGAGGTTAGACTCGCCCAACGCCGGCGAGGTCGAGCCTCGCCAGCGGCCGGCGGGGCCAAGCCCTCGCCAGATCTGGCGAGGCTCGACCTCGCCGTTGCGGGGCGAGGCCGACCTCGCCCAACGTCGGCGAGGTCGGCCTCGCCTTGCAAAGGCAGGGTTGGGCCCTCACCAGATCTGGCGAGGCCCAACCCCGCCGTTGTAGGGCGAGGCCGACCTCGCCTGATGCCGCCGTTGTAGGGCGAGGCCGACCTCGCCCAACGCCGGTGAGGTCGGCCTTGCCCCGCAACGGCGAGGTCGGCCTCGCCTCGTAACGGCGAGGTCGGCCTCGCCTCGTAACGGCGAGGTCGAGCCTCGCCAGCGGTCGGCGGGGCCGACCTCGCCGACTTCGGCCTCCGGCCGATCGCTGGTCAGACGACCGGCTGGAGGTTAAAGAGAAAAGAAAAAAAAGTAAAGAAAAAATAAAAAATTAATAAAAAAATTTGAAAAATAAAAGATAATATTAAAAAAATTAGTTCGGGGTAAAATTGTCACATGTATACCAGTTTGGGGTTTTTGGTGATCAAAAAAATAGTTCGGGATAAAATTGTCACAAGTGTACCAGTTTAGGGTTTTTTATGGTCAAAAAAATAGTTTAGGGTAAAATTGTCACAAGTGTACCAGTTTAGGGTTTTTCGTGGTATTAACCCTATATTATTTCCCAATTGGTAAAAGTCATCATGTAAATTTAGGTAATTCATATATATTATTTTTGTCTCTCTAGGCAATTTATTTATTGTTTTAATTATTGAGTGTTAAATTCTTGTCTACGCACCCGAGCTTTTAAATTTTTTTAGTGCATCAAGGTTTTTTTTGTCTCTCTAAGCAATTTATTTATTGTTTTGATTATTGAGTGTTAAATTCTTATCAGTGCACCTGCATGATCACCCATTGCATATTCGTGATTTATGAATAAAATTACCCAAAATTGTTTGCAAAATATTTTTTTAAATAAAGAGAAAATGTGCCAAAAAAGTGTTAGATTTATTTAGTGTAATCAAGCCTTATTATCCATGAAATCTTAAGTTCATAGAAGTAAAATGTTCTTGCGCAGTTTACTTGGGTTTTTAATCAACTAATAATAGATTATTTGCGACTCCAGAACGAATTAAATATACATGTTTATATAATTAAATCAAAATCCCAAAGTAGCGATTGGTATGGATTTGGAAGAGCTTGTGATAAGTTTCGCTTAGTAATCTATTAGCTTTCACTTGGTAGCTTTTCTTTTTTCAACTGTTGGAGGTCACAATAGCTTCATGACTCTACTGGGGATTTGAGTTAAAAATCATAGTGGACTTGGGTCTTGACTCTCCCTTTTAAAAAATGTTTTTGTTTACTCAACATGGAGACACGGTAAACCCATCTAAAAATGGGTTAGGAAAAATTCCTATCCTTTGCAATTACCCAAAGCACCCCAACTTAAGGTGTGAAATTTTTGTAGATAGAAGTTATAATGGGTGGAATGTTTGATTACCCTTCGTTTTGCAGAGACGTATTAGAATGAAGGTTTTAATTTGATATCGAAGTGGTGTTTGTATTATAAATTGCTATGTATGCTTTTAATACTTTATCATTACACTCTTGCACACACGTCCCCCACTGGACTTGGATTGTATACTAGGAAAACAACTAGGATGGTGTTGGAAGGATACGACCTTGTTCGCGAGACTAAGGACCAACCTTTTCAAACACAAAATTTTTTCTTAGTGTTGAAAGTGTTCGCCTTTGTCCACAAAGCTGTGAGACTATAGGATGACCCTTTGATTGAGCCAGAGTTAAGAGGACCCGACCTTAGCTGCGAGACTGCGGACTAGTCACTGTACCCTCTTGACCCCAATTGTTAAGCCTTTTAGTGTATCCCACCTTTATGTGTCAAACCTCACAAGTACATGTGCATGTCTCTATGTTTTGTTACCCTTGGTTGGTCAAGTAAGTTTTTTACACTCTTTACTATGTAGTTTACTTACTTTGTCATAATTTTTTAATTTTGCGTTAGTCCATGACAAGTGAGTCAATTGCGGTGCAATTTAAAATAAAAAACACTTTAAACCGACAGTTTCAAGTTTGTAATTTTGATGTTTGATGAACAACCAATTTTTTATTGTTTTCGTTGCAAATGAACTCAAACGAAATATAAGTGCCTTAAAGTGAAGAAAATCATTTATTTCTCTATCATACACATGTTTATCCCTTGTATAGCTCAGTTGAGCCTGCAAATTTATTTCTCAAACCTACTTGGTGATCATCCTCACACTAGGGCAAGATAGATGAGCTATTGGAATGAGACAGCGTATCATCCCTCACACGAGGTCAGGTAGATGAGTTACTGCATTAAGACAACGTGGTCCGGAGTGTCGATTGAAGATGTAGATCTCCAGAGTTTAAAAATGCTAATTATTCTAGAACTGATGGCATCATAAAAGTCAAAGTCTGATTGATCCATGAGTGCACTACAAGAAATGTGTTTTAAAAAAAGAAAAAAAGGACGTAAGAAAGTCGAAAAAATTGAAAAAAAAAGAAAAAAAAGGAAGAAAGAGAAACGAGAAAGAAGAATGGAAAAAGAGAGATGAAAGAGAGTGAAAAAGATATTGATGCAAAGCCCAATTGTTGATGGGAATGAAAGACTGCTTGTGTTCAATGTCGCAAAGTCATCCCCAGTATAAGTTTGGCTCTCGTGGTCGGTGAAGCATTTACGCGATAATCCCCAGCAAAGGAGAAATAGGTAGTGATGCTAAGATGATCACCAACTTCAAAATCCTTTCAATGAAAATTTTTTATGCCTATCGAATCCTTTCATTTCTCAACTCCTAAACTGAGCCTACCTTATATCTTTTATAAAACCTCTTCAGATTCAGATTATGACACTTAAATTAACATAGGAGATTCAAATGCTTAAAAGCTTTGCCCGAAGAACTACAAACAACAGTGTTACTACCTTATTTGCAAGGTTATTGATTTGTAACTCTGATGGAGATGATGAATGAATAATATTTCTTTCAAAGCCATCAATTGAATTATCTTTTGATAAATTGTTAAACCAAGCCTACGTTACGGTTCTATTAAACAACCTATTAGATTAGTAATGTCGCACTGGTTCCAAGAAATTTCATATCGGCATAGATGTCTTCATTCTAGGTAAATCTTGTTAGGAAAAACTTCCTACATTGTTTTAAATTAAGTGGATTTCTTTGTTTATTTCAAAAAATTATTGAATACTTTATTATATAACATATATATTCATTTTGTCCCATTTTACTTTTTTTTTCATATTAAGTGACTTTCTCCATCTGATGAATTTTCTCTATTGACATAATTAGATTGGTTACATGCGTCAGATAAGAGTTAAGAACTTCTCTCTCATTAATTGTTAATTTAATGATATCTTCACTTAGATTTTTTAGATTTTAAATAAATCAAGTGATTAATTATTTCATAACTAATTACATTATATTACTTAAATAAAGTGATAAATCCCGTTAATGTTTGTATAATCAATCATATTGCATCATTTAAATAAAGTAAATTTCTTCATCGTATTTAATTTATCACTTAATGTAGAAGACTCTACTTTATGTTATCCATATCTTTTATTAGTAAGATATATTATATTTTTCTATTTGCTTTTGAAGATGTAGCTTTTAATTTTTTTATGTTCCTATTATCTTTAAATGAAGTGAGTTTATTTGTTAAGTACAATTGAAATCACATATTGAAAAGACATGTTCTCATGGTGTAAAAATTTACTTCAATGAATAGTGTTATGTTTTTTTGGTTTTTCAACTTAATGAAAAGCTATATTTATCGATAGCAAAATGAAATAATTTATACCAAAATTATGAATAACATATCAATCTTTTACACATTTTATTAAGCCGCGCTTTTCCTACTGTTCATTTGGCTCATGCACTCCCTTTTATAGTATTGTGGCCGTTTTACCCTTTGCTTTTTCTACTCTTCTCATGCTTGTACCACGCTGACTCAAATGTGGGGCTCATTGGCTTTCCCTTTTTTCATATTTGTTTCTTCTCGTGCTTTCACTTTCCCTCTTGCTCTACTTGTGTGTTGGAACAGTTTCACCAGTGCTCCCTCATCTCCCTCCTTCGAGACCTCCATGCACACCACCAACTGGGTGGTCTTGGTCTGCACCTCCCGCTTTTTAATTCTTTACACCACAGTAAGAAGAGTTATCCCATGAACTAAGCTCCATCGAGAACTTCGAGCGACTTAGCGAGTGCCAACATGGCATCCGGAAAGCAAATTCCTAAGGAAGCTCAGTTACTGCCGAAATCGAAGCTGCGTTCAAATTGGGACCATTACGAGGAAGAAGAAATCGGTTCGGGCCTCAAAGAGAATAGTGGAATTCAAGTTTATGATGTTTCGGTGCCGAAGAGTAAAGGGGCAGATTATCGACGCTCAATTGCCAAGGCTCAATCTCAACCTCAGTTTGTTTCAGATGACCCTTATCACGCCCCGTACCCTATCTCCCCGAGCCTCGAGCACGTGACTTCCCTATATCGGTCATTGAATTGCAACGCCCCATGAGGCGTCACCGTCACCGACCCATTCTTTTTTATTCTTTGATCAACACATGCGAAAGCGAATCCTATATCTCCCAACTAACAATACAAAGGGGATAACATGGAAAACACATACACAAAAGCACACTTCATCTATACATGCATTATCGACCCACATCAGAATTTAAAATAATTACACGCCTGCTACTCAGGCCCTTTCCGATTACATAAAAAAAGAGAGGGGGGTCAGGGTTAATTTAGCTCATCTACCTACGAGGGCTATCTAAAAAAAAAAACATGGCCTCCTCCATGCTTGGGTATGCCATGGCTCGGGTTTGGGGTTGTAGTCTGGATCCGACTCTGTGTGACATCCGAAAATTTCGTAATAATAAGTATGTGACGTTGAAATTTTTTTATGTTCGATAATGATATTTGGATTATAAGCTAAGTATTATTTAGCTTAGTATTTGTGCGGACGGGTAGAAATTGTTCTTGAACCATAAATTGTGAGGCACGGATTCGAGAACGTAATCGTTCTGAGCTTGACATATTTAGAATTTTTAAACGTGGTTGTGTATGTTAATAGTAGTGCGGTATTAATTAAATTACCATCGTCTTAGTAATTAATGCGTAATATTATTAGATTAAACCTTAGTTAATTATTGATAACCATTATTATCTAATTGCCATTAAGGGGGGAAGATATTCTGTTTTTCTCGCAAAATTCCCTCAGACATCTTACTCTCACATGGCCTATGAAGGATTTAACCATGGCCACATGCCCTCTTAAGATAAGTTTTTTATATTAGCTGGACACCTAGCCATAGGTAATCATTTTTCTTGGCCATTACTCTTCCGTAATCAGCTTTGATTTCTTGCACCTGGCCGTGGATGGAAAGAGGAAGTGCCACCTATGAGTGCATGCACTTATCCATCTCACAATCTACTCCTCTGTTTTATTTTCATCTAGGCAACACCGAAGGAAATTTTTAGCCCAAACCATAACTCTCTTCTTCACCTCAATCTTCAAAGAGAATTTACTTCATCAACACCCGATCCAAAATCTACAAGCTGGTTTTAGGCATTCAGATTTTAGGCGAGGTAAGTGAAGACTCTAGATTTAAGCTAATAAAATTTGCTGGACACTTTTTAACTTGGTTGCTTGAGAAATGTTATTATGATGTGTGATAATAGTGAAGATATGGCGATGGTTGGATCTGCTTTGCTGGTTCTGTACATGTTCAAATGAAGGTGATTTGTTTCCTTAAAGTGTAGTGAAAATTGGCAAGTATAATGGTTAAATCTGAACGTGTAAATGTCATCTTTGAAGTGATTGTAGAAATTGTCTTGCTGGTTTTATGTATTTTTAAAAGGGTAGAAAATCATTTTACTCAAAGTGGAGTGGAGTATATTAGGTGAGTGTAAATGGTGATTCTGTTTACTTTTTAACTGAGCAAATTTTAACTTCAAATTGTGATTATGTTTACTTTTGAAACTTAACAGACTTTACTGTCAGAATTTGGACAAGCCTATTTTTAAAACTATCCATAACTTATTTCCAAAGTTTGGACATATGTATTTTGCACCCGAGTAGACTTTATTTCCAAAGTCTGGACATATGTATTTTGAACTCGAGTAGACCTTATTTCCAAAGTCTGAACATATGTATTTTGCACTAGAGTAGACTTTATTTTCAAAGTCTGGATACTTTATTTTCAAAGTCTAGACATATGTATTTTGCACTCGAGCATACTTTATTTCCAAAGTCTAGACATATGTATTTTAAACTCGAGCAGACTTTATTTCCAAAGCCTGGATATATGTATTTTGAACCCGAGTAGACTTTATTTTCAAAGTCTGGACATATGTATTTTGAACTCGAGTATACTTTGCTTTCAAAGTCTAAATACAAGTATTTTTTAAACCGATGAAATTTTTTTTCAAAATTTGGATATGTGTACTTTCTGAACTTGAGTAGACTTTAGTCTTTTGAGTTTGAACTCGTATTGCTTCATACTTATTTGCTTGAATGATGTATTTCATTTCTTTAAAGGAACATGTGATGTAAAGAAGGTGAGTATATTCATGCAAATATTTAATTGTCATGGCTTACATGCGAATAATATAAATTCTGTCACCCACAAAGTTCAACGCTGACGATGCTCCATGTGTTGGGATGTCTCGAGAGTTGGGATGTCCCGTTGATCGAGATGCCCTGGAAGTGTTCGAGAGGAAGAAGAAATGAACCCAACACATGAGCATGAATGTTTTACATGATATGCTTGCATCTGAGTAAAGTATTATGAAAAGTTGAATTGCTCATATTTGTGACATATCCAAATGGAAAAAGTTATAACATTTATTCAAGTTCTATGCATACTGTTTGTTATGCATGTATTTTATTTGTACCAGGTGAAGTGGTAAGTTGATTTTCCTACCTTAAAACTAGAGATTTCATTTGTTGGGCCTTGGCTCATTCCTTTATTTTTTCAGACATATAGGATGGACGTTCCACAGCCTCAGTATTTTGGAATTCCTGAATATCATGAAGCTGTCTATAAAAATGTGTTTGTGCCTGAGTCTAAAGCAGTATATACTAAATGTAGCTCTAGTGTCTAGGTTGACATGGGTTTGGCAAAATGGGTTCCTTATATTTTTGTTGCATGGTACTTTAACCTTGATGGCGAGTTAGTTGGCCTATTAAGGGGGCTTCGACTTAGATGATGGTGGTTCCGCAACGGAAGGTGAAGCCATCGATCCATGACGTCATTAGACTTTTGATTAGATAGACTTTTGGAGTAAAAATCTATTATGGAGATAGGTAACCTCAACTTACTTGGACTTTTGTTTTGGGATATGTTTACTAGAAGTCCTAAAACTTGTCTCAAAAGTTTAATTGAGTCCTAAAACTTGCAAAAAGTGTAAATAAATCCTAAAACTTATCAAATTAGTTCAATCGAGTCATAAAGTTAACACCGTCAAATTTACTAACGGAAAATGCTGAAGTGGCGCTGACGTGGCTTATTTTAATCATTTCTCTCTCCTACGTGGCAACTAGGTCAAGGAAATACCTCTACGTCAGCAAAACAACGTCGTTTTGGATGATTTACATATCCAAAAACGACGCTGTCTCCTCTACTTCCTCACGTTTGCAGTTGCGTTCTCCTTCTTCCCAAATCGACTTCTTTGAAACCCTAAGCCCTTCATGGTGGACGCAAATCGCAATCTGCTCCACTTGTGAGTTGGAACCACATCCCCATGGTGATTTTGGAGCTTGGCGCCCATTGCAAGTGGAAGCTCTCATCTTCGTTAAACGTGGGTACGTGCAAAAACTCGTTCTGTGGGAGCCTCGACGACGGATCGAACAGCGTTGATGATGGAGATGGCCACTATCTCTAAGCCTCTCTCCTCCTCGTCGCAGCTATCCTCGCTACGTTTGTGCTACTATTTGCATTTTCATTATCGATCTACCGTAGCTTGTTGATTCGGAAAATTATTGAGAGGAGGTTTTGTGCAAAAACATCTGAACCCAGAATTAGTGTAGAAAAGTGTGTCTTTGCTTTGCTCTCTCACCTTTTCCATTCGATTTTTCTTCTTCCCTTCGTTACTTTTTTTTGCGCTTCTTTTGTTGCTCAAGATATGCTCTCTGCGAGGTCATCATGCATTGCAGTGGAGAGACTGAGAAAAGAGTATAGATGAATTGTTTCGATCCTTCAATTGTTAACGATTCCCGTTAATCGACAAGTTTGATCGGAAAGTTGCGATGTAATTGAAAAAAAGAAGAAGCGAAATTCGTTACATTTGTGTGGCTTTTTTTCCCCAATTCAACATGTGAAGTTATTGTGAAATTTGTTCGAGGTAGATGTGATATTATTGTAGATTGCTGCCCTCTCATGTTTTATGGTAGCGCACATGTTTTACTGCAGATTTCCCCAATAGCATATATGATTTTGCCAATTGAACATGTCAAGTTAGCTTAATCTTTTCCTTAAACTAATAATGATCGGTATTGTGATATCTGGTGACCCAATTCAGTATGTCAAGTTAGCTTGATTTCAGTTGCATTCTCTAGATGTGATTATTGTGAATGCATTCGAGATAAATGTGATATTATTGCAGATTTCGTTATACATGTTTTATGGTAGTGTAAATGGGATGTGCTGGATTGGCTTCCTAAATGGGTTGTGCTGCAGTAGATTCTAAATTGGTAATAAGTTGAATGTTGTTAATATGGGTTGTGCTGTAGTGGATTTTGTTATACTTGCTTCTATTCTCTTGCGATGTAGGTTTTGCTGGTTTGAGCTTTATTATGGTTTGTTAATATGGCGACAAGAAGAATGAGGGCATCAACATCTAAATCAAGTGGTGTAACTCTTAATGAGGTCGAGTCGGAGCCAACCTGCTATTGTGGTCTTCAATCACCACTTCTTACTGCAAAGACAAGGAAAAATGCCGGAAGAAGGTTTTATGGATGTGCTAAGTTTGATGGTCCTAGTTGCTGCGATTTCTTCATGTGGGTTGACCCGAAGATACCGGATCAAGTGAGGAACATGATAGTCGACCTCTTTGAAAGAAATCAAGCACTATGCGAATCAAGCCAATCAAGGTGCAACGAGGTTGATGTGAGCTCATTGATAGCTGAAATGAAGACGCAAAGGGAAAAAGATAGACGTTTAAAAGAGGAGCTCGCACGAGTAAAGCAAGAAAAGATGCTATATCAATTGGCATTTGTTTTATGCATGTGTTGTATCATTATATTGGTTATATGTAATGTGAAAGTTAGTGGGAAGTTTCTAAGTCTTCCATAGTATGCTGTTTCTAAGTTTGTATTCAATTACTTTATCACAATCCTCTTTTTTCCTTGTAAAATTGGGAAACTCACGTTGCGTGGAAATGTAAAGAAGCTTAATTCGTTTCGTGCGTTTTTATTTTCTTATGGCACGTATGGTTAATGAACCTTACTCATTCTCAATTCCTTGAAAAGGTTTAGGCTTGCTTTGTTGTATAGATTGGTTCATTAGATTGCATTAGTTAAATTTAGTGATCAATGAGGTAGTAATGGTTTCGCCATAATCGAAGGCATCTTCTGAGTGTGTTAAATGTGATGTCAATTAATAGTTTTGTGATAATTATACTTATCTTGTTGCTAAGTTTTCTTTTTTAATTTCTTGTGGTGGCTATATGTTTCCTATACGTCGAATTGTGTTATACAAGAGAGGCCTTAGATGGAGTGCTTCTGTTATAACTTGGTCAGCGAGCTCAACGTTTTCTTTCACATGGTTTTTTTGTAATGATATTGATACTTAGTTGATATCGCACCCAGCACCAGAACTGGAACTTAAAACTTTCGTTTAGTGAATGTAAATCTGAATTAAGATGTTCAAATGTTCCATCATTGCAATGTCATATACGTTTTACACAAGAATTTCAAAAACCTATCAAGATGAAGACATTTGTCAAAATAATTCCTTGAAATTCAATATGCTTAATTCCAATTTGGGATACAACATTAACTTTAGCCACTAAACAAACATATTTGTCTCATACAAAAAAATTACCTCATATATGACATTAAAACAACCATGTTCAGCAAATACATCAATCCAAGTCTATTGTCTCTGGTGGTCCAACAGGTTAGGTGTGCACTTGATTCATAAGTCTTGAGTTTTTCCTTGTATACGGTGTACCTCCTGTGACTCTCTTCCAAACAATGGGCTTTGTAGGAACTGTTGTAGCATGAAATGAAGGCTAAGAATTCCCTTGCGGTCGTGATTGTGGTTTTGGCTTTATAACAACATGCTTGCGAGGAATTCTTGATAATTGAGGTTGGGAACTAACCTGGACTTATGATGGTGCCATTGGCTTTATAACAACATGCTTTCGAGGAATTCTTGATGATTGAGGTTGGGACTCACCTGGTTGTGCTGGTGCCACTGGTTTTACAGCAACATGCTTTCGAGGAATTTTTTATGATTGAGGCTAGGAACTCACCAAGGATTGTGCTGGTGTCATTGGCTTTACAGCAACATGCTTTCGAGGAATTCTTAATGACTGAGGCTGGGAACTCACTCGGGATTGTGATGGTGGCTTTGGCTTCATCATAACATGCTTTTGAGGAGAACTTCCCAATGAATGAGGTTGTACACTGGCTTGGGGATGTTCCTTTTCCATTGAAACTCCTGAAACTACTCCTTTGTCAGGTAGTTTCAATAATGTTGCACCAGTTGTGTGAGGCTACATAAGAATGGACATGGTTTTAGCTCAAGGAGACAATCAATTGCTATTATATAATGTGAAAACAATACTCACATTGGGAATTTGAAGGTTTGTCCTAAGATTTGTGTGAACACCCAACCCTACCATTTTCTTCTTCTTCGATTGCGGTTGTCCTTGCATCATTTCCATTTCAATTGCTAGATGTTTAAACTAAAAAAACAAAAACAACATACATGAGAATGTAGTTACAACACATGAATTATAGTGGTATGTTGTTGATCAACACAAGTGAGGTATTACTCACTGGGATTTTTTGAGGTCTATCATGAGCTATTGCATTGGCTTGAGCACAAAAACATCCATGTCGTTGATCAACACTGGCTTTAACAGAAGCATTGGCCTGTCCACTACATCCACTTACATTAGCACTAGCCCTGCATCCCCTTATGTCTACACTAGACTGAGCAAAAGCATCAGTATGGCCGCTATTATCTTGTACAAGTGTACTGGCTTCTGCACAAACATTGGCTTGCCCACGATTATCTTGTACATGTGTACTGGCTTCTGCAAAAGCATTGGCTTGCCCACTATTATCTTGTACAAGTGTACTGGCTTTTGCATAAGAATTAGCTTGCCCACTATTATCTTGTATAGGTGAACTGTAATCTATAGAAGCAGTGGCTGGGCCTTTAGATCCTCCTTCAGCAGCTGTACTTGTTGTTTCTATAGCTTTGGCCTGAATACATATTCATCATCATTAAATTGAAACCTTCACTTTTTAAACGTACAATACATGATTTTACCTTAACTTACTTGTCTTTTTTTGGGTCTTGATCCAATGGAATTGGCTTGAGATTGAACATAAGGTTCAGCTCCAGGTGTATTAGCATAAGCATTAGATGTACATACATTGGCCTAAAAAGCACTTAGCAAGCATTAATGACAAGACAACAAACTCAAAATCAACATGATCAATTAATTGAAGAAATACCTTTTTTAGAGGACATCTCCTGCAATTATGTCCAACCACATTACAGGTAGAACAAGTCATTCGCTTACCCTCTTTAGTCATTATGTTGTCTTTTATAAGCTCAATTGGTTGCTTTCTTCTGTTCCTTTTTGGCCTACCGGGCATCTTTTTAATTGGTGGGGGCTAATGAGCTTCTTTGTTAGTTTTGTCCCAAAATTTTTATCCTCTCACGGTAGGCATCATGAATTGATAAGCACTTAGGTATTTTTCAATGTAGAAGCACTCAGCTAGGTAGTCACCTGGATCATTTTGCTTGTGGTGTATTGCACAGATGGCATGGCAACACGGAATTCCACTAACTTCCCAAGCTCTACAAGAACAAGTATTCAAATTCAAGTCACAACATATTTGTCACCACCTTCCATAATTTCATATCCTTGATCTCCATTCCATATCAAGTGGCAATACCTACTAGTAGTTGTATTCTGATGTAACTTATGCACAATCCTTGGACCATAATTTCTTGTCCACTTAGTATATGCATCCTTCTAACCATGCATTCTACTCATAACCATGATTCTAATATCCTCTAGCATACTCACGATGGCCTTATACCTAGCTTCCACACACCTACCATTGAAAGCTTCACTAAGATTATTATCAACAACATCACATTTTATGTTGGTGTCAAAAAAGGCTTTACACTAGTGTTTTGGCTCAGTATAGAATAGATCATCATGACCTTGTGGAGTCATTTCCTTCAACCCCCGCCTTTGCACCTCAAATCTGCCATATTAGTACTTTTAGCACATTTCCAAAATTGTCTCGTCAATTGCTTTCCTTTGTATTTTTGACCCCAATTTGAATATATGTGCTTTGCACACATCCTATGTTCTGCATTTGGTGAAAGTTCAACTACTGAAGGGATGAGACCCTGACAAATACAAAAAAAAAGAAAAACATTAATACTAATAATAGTATTGTCGCAAAATATACATTGTCGCAAACAATTCAAGATGAGTGATAATAATATTGCATACCTTTTGTTGGTCGCTGATTAAAGCCCAACCATTGCCATTACCCGTGTCAAGGTCTTCCTTCAACAAGTCAATAAACCAAGTCCATGTGTCCTTATTCTCAATTCTTACAACTGCCCATGCCACTGGATACATTTGGTTGTTAGCATCCCTGCCTACGGCACACAACAACTCACCTTTGATCAAGCCTCTAAGGAAACACCCATCTAGTCCAATAATCTTCCGACATCCTGCCAAAAATCCTTTCTTGCAAGTATTAAAGCAAATATAAGCCATATCAAATAATGGTAGAGAATTTGGCAGTGGCCTTTCAACTTTCATTTTAAATGTGCTTGCAGGGCTTGCAGTGTAGAGCTCTCTTAAGTAGTCGTACATCTGTGCATACTCCTTCTTATAATTGCCTTGTAGTTCCTTGAACACTATTAGCTTTGTTCTCCTGCATTGACCCAAAGTGACATTCACTCCTAACTGTTCTCTAACTAGTTTCTTCAACTGAGATTCTTTGATTTTAGGCATTGCAGAAATGAGAATCATTAAGTGTTTAGCTAAATAAGTACTTGACACTCTCTTATTCTCGAAAGTGATATCACATATATGCTCATCCATGTACTTTTTCAAATGGAATGATCTAGTGTTTCTGTCAAGAGCACTATATATCATCTAGTTACAATTGGTCTGGGTACACCCGGCTCTTACAAATTTAGTAGTATTCTTGATGTATTTAATTGCTCTTTGCTCAGCCACAAAATATCTCAAAATTGCATCTTTAAACTCAATTGCATCCTCAAATGTCATGCCGACGACAAATACTAGATTCTTACCATTTCGATCATACGATGGAAACCTACTCCTTCTCCTTGAAACACCATGATCTTCCTCCTCCTCACCCTCATTATCTAAACCTGAATGAAGACTTTCTTCATCATCTGAATGATAGTACTTCGTTTCGTATCTAGAGTCATCAACTATCAAAGATCAGCTGCTAACTCTATTGGAGAGCCAACATCTAATTGGGAAGTTGCTGCAATGTCAGTTCTAGTTTTGAGCCTATGTTTCGTTGAAAATTCCTTTAAATTTCTCCTTGCATCAACTAGTTCAAAATCATCATTGTCACTTAACTATTCTACATCCACCCAATTACATGCATCATCACTATCACTCTCATCCAGATCCCTATTACCAACCTCAAGCCAATTCCTATCATCGTCAACATTCCCAATCACATTTTCGAAAACATTATCAGCCACATTATCAACACTTTCCTTATTCACATCAAACATACCTCCAGTTTTCATCTCAGCTTGCCTTGCCTTAGCAATCATCTCATCATCATCGATATACTCAACATACAATTTAATATTTCCAGAATGAAGATGATGATGTAATAAATCTATCACACCAGAGTTATCCCATAAATATCTAAGAGTTACCCCATCTTCAAGAATATTACTTCTAGGAACTCTATAAAAGAGTTTCTCTATTTTACGATCACCCAAAGCCTTAACAGCTTCAATTATGTTAGACAATGAGCCCTTACATAAGTCTATTTTAACAACATTGACCCTTCCACCTACATATTCCAAGGGCGGTCCAACTTGAAATTTACCTCCAAGAAAAACAGTAACATAAACTTTGTCCTCGGCCATTGGACCTACAAGGAAACAAAAACAAATAGTACTTTCAATCATCAAATTTAAACGAAAAGCTACTAATGATTTCAGCTGTAAAAGGACATGGGTAGGATAAACATACTAGCTAACCTAAGAGCCACACTAAAATTCCAATGCTTTCTATTATGTTTTTTATGGAACCATGTTGACGGATGAGTGTCAGCCCTCCAATACCTAATAAATTCATTCCAAAGACAAGCAACTGAAATCAAGCTAACTTGACATACTGAATTGGGTCACCAGATATCACAATACCGATCATTATTAGTTTAAGTAAAAGATTAAGCTAACTTGACATGTTCAATTGGCAGAATCATATACGCTATTGGGGAAATCTGTAGTAAAACATGTGCGCTATCATAAAATATGAGAGGGCAGCAACCTACAATAATATCACATCTACCTCGAACAAATTTCACAGTAACTTCACATGTTGAATTAGGGAAAAAAAGCCCACGCAAATGTAACAAATTTCACTTCTTTTTTTTTCAATTACATCGCAACTTTCCGATCAAACCAGTCGATCAACAGGAATCAATAACAATTGAAGGATCGAAACAATTCATCTATACTCTTATCTCAGTCTCTCCCCTGCAATGCATGATGACCCCTTAGAGAGCATATCTTGAGCAACAAAAGAAGCGCAAAAAAAAGTAACAAAGGGAAGAAGAAAAATCGAATGGAAAAGGTGAGAGAGCAAAGCAAAGACACTTTTATACACTAATTCTGGGTTCGGATGTTTTTGCACAAAACCTCCTCTCAATAATTTTCCAAATCAACAAGCTACGGTAGAATCGACAATGAAAATGCAAACAGCAGCACAAACACAACGAGGATACTTGCGATGAGGACGAGAGAGGCTTAGAGATAGTGGCCATCTCCATCATCAACGCTGCTCGATCCGCCGTCGAGGCTCCCACAGAACGAGTTTTTGCATGTACCCACGTTTAACGAAGATGAGAGCTTCCACTTGCAATGGGCGCCAAGCTCCAAAATCACCATAGGGATGGTGCTCCAACTCGCAAGCGGAGCAGATCATGATTTGTGTCCACCATGAAGGGCTTAGGGTTTCGAAGAAGTCGATTTGGGAAGAAGGAGAACGTAACTGCAAACGTGAGGAAGTAAAGGAGACAACGTCGTTTTTGGATATGTAAATCATCCAAAACGACGTAGGTTTGCTGACGTGGAGGTATTTCCTTGACCTAGTTGTCACGGAGGAGAGAGAAATGATTAAAATAAGCCACGTCAGCGCCACGTCAGCATTTTCCGTTAGTAAATTTGACGGTGTTAACTTTAGGACTCGATTCAACCAATTTGACAAGTTTTAGGACTTGTTTGCACTTTTTATAAGTTTTATGAATCAATTGAACTTTTATGACAAGTTTTAAGATTTATGGTGAACATATCCCTTTGTTTTTTGTACTTATATAATGTTTTGTTTGGATTTGTAAATCTGACAAGTATTGTTAATGAGAAGCAAAAGTATTTTAACTGAACTTGTGTGATATTCATGTTTAAAACTTGTTCAGACTTTGACTTTTGTTGACCAAATTATTAATATATTAAAAGACACGTGTCGCGCGTGACGTTCTGAGGCGTCACGCTCCGGGTCACCGAAGGCACTGTCGGGGATGTTCGTCACCATAGGGTTCCACGGGATAGCACTTGGCGCACCCGATGATCCGTCAAAGCCCCAGAGAGGTCCGAATAAGTCCTCTCTAAACCATACGTGCCATGCCTTGAAGTGGTGAGGAACCAAGTTGCTTAGTCCCTCGTCGACCCAAATGATCTTTGTATACTACTCGTACTTGGTGTCAGTCCCCGGTGCAACGAACTCGATAACCTCCACATCTTGGTCCATGGGGACATCAAAACGGATAGTTCGAGTATCCATTTCTAATCGCCTGAAAAGGGGTAAACAATAACACAAGAGTAAACTCAGTAAGTAAGACCTTTAAGCCTCGTATAGGAGGATATCTGGCCTCGGAAGCATGCCAAACATATGATTTAACAAGTCGATGGCAGATCAATAGCAAAGCCTTTACTTTGCCTTATCTATATACACGAAAAGTAACCTCATCCTCTCGGCATGCCAAAAACACCATCAAATAATTACAAGTGAATTCTTACCTCCGGTCAGCATGTAAAATTCACACAAATAATCACACATGAAGTCTTGCTTCTAATTGGTATGCAGCAAATACACATAGCAATCAAGAACACTTCATAACACATATTCATGCACAATACATCAACACGTGATCTGATTATTATGATTGCTCACAGCCACAACCGACACTTGCATCGGTGGTCTTCCGACGTAACCGGGCATCGTCCCGCCTTATCAAACACAGCAATATCTCAATCTCACTCAAAGACGGTATTCATTTAAGAGCATCGTTCCAAAATCTATCTGCGAACGGCATCCGAAATCAATCGGGTATCGTCCCCCGCAATCATATGGGTACAAAACCATTTATGTGATCACACAAGCATATCAAGCACTCAAGCCAATTATTGTCTTTCACTTAAGCCAATGCAAGAGTGTTTAGTGCTCACATGGTTAGAACATCTAAAATCCCGCACACAAAAAAAAATGCACGAAAATAATTACACGTGAACAATCGCAATACTTCGACGTGTAAAATTGCACATACTTCACTTACAAACCATCCTTGTAAAGATAGACACTCGTAAAATGACTTAAAACGTCAGTTTATCCTAAACCCATAATTATGACAACATGAGACTTCAAGTGCACTAAATAATCACATGAGCACATACACTTCTCTTTGATCCCTATAACATATACGTGCATCAAGGAAACGTATAAATTCACACGGTAATTAATAATGAGAATAAGAATAGCGGAAATATTTCATGAACAAACCATACAAAATTGCTATACGGGCTTCTTCTTCTTAGAACAAGCAATAATCAACCTTAACAATTACAGAAACTAAACTAGAACATAATCCAATAACGTAGAATCAAATCCTATCTAAGTTATAAATAATCTACCTATGACACAAGCAATGTCATGGTAGAACAAGCTCAAACAAAACTCAACCTATGTCAAAACGCATAGAATAACATCCTATCCAAGGATTAGAAGAACTACTTACTAAACTAGTCAAACTAAGAATGACAACGAACGAACGGTGACGGCGAAGAGGTGCAGTCGGCGGTGAGGCGATGGTGAGGTAGCACGGTGTCGGTGACGATGGCGACGATGAGGACAGCGCGGCGGTGAGTGGATGGCGGTGCGGAGGTGGACAGCGAGAAAAGGGAGGGCGTGAGAGAGAGGGGGTGATGGAGAGAATGAGAGAAATGAGAGAAATGAGAGAAAATGAGAAGGGTTCCTTCATAAGTATTATTGCAAGAAGGCCAATAATATAATTACATTAAAGAACTCTACTACCTACTCTAGCCTAGGTCTTCCTTTATTTGCTCTCTTCCAAGCAAATTCATGGCCAAGAGGACAACTTGAAATCTTTTTCAACAAGTCTCACACTAGACTTGCATGGCTACTAAAATAGGCACATGCATTAGTTGAGAACTAATCAAGGAAACCAAATAAAAAGCTAACTAAGTTGATCTCCTCCCCTCCTCTTTTAAGGTGGCGCCCAGCCTCCTCAAAACAAGATCAATTTTGGTCTCTTCCCAAACAAAGCTTCTAGAAGGTATGTTAAATGCTAAACTATAGGTTACTATTTATAGAATGCTATTCGTGCACATGGCACATTAATGTGCAATCTTCTAACAATCACCAAAGTGTCAAATGTGGGCAAAATGGGCTTACTCTCTTGGTGGGTATCTAACAAGGCCGAACAAGTCCATTGGGCTTGTCTTGGGCGCGGGTCTTTGTTGGGTTTCTAATGCTTAGCTCATGTCCACTTGTGTAAGGATTAACGGTCCAATGATGCTTAATTATGCGTTGTCCAAAAAGGTTGTCTCGTAATCATCCATAAATCGATACTCATAATTGGACCGAGTTCTCTAGTCAAATTCACTTGGAAGAGAGCCTCTGACGTTACTCGTACAAAATAGGAGACTTTTAGGGATTAAGGGCGACTCGTGGTTGATCCGAAATCGACCCATGGATAAGCTTGTTTGACTCATGATCTATCTTTGTTATCAGTGTTTCGATACTTTAGACCATTTCCTGCATTTTAGACGGGGTCGGATTGAGGATGTCACAACTCTTGTTTGGATAGGATCTCCACTAATAGTCGCATATGGGCGGCGGTGGTCGTTTACCTGGCATTAGGGGTGTCAGAACCGAACCGGAAAACCGAACCGAGATGCGAACCAAACCGAACCGAACCAAAAATTTCGTACATTTTGATTCGATTTCGGTTTCGGTTCGGATCATCAAAATTAACCATTTTTTTTTCGATTCGGTTTATTTCAGTTCAGTTTGGATCAGTTTGGATTGAACCAAACTGAAATAAACGTACTTCCTCTTTCCAAGACCATCCTCATTCCTCACGGCCCTCCACATTCTTCCTCTCGCCGCCGTCCCTGCTCTTCTTCTTCTTCCTCCCCATCGACTCGCCTCCCCCGCCGCCGTCGCCGCCGCCGTTGCCGGTGACGACACTCATCTCTCTCGAACCCTAAACATGGAACCGAACCGTGTACGTCGAGCACTACATCTTGGCTCGAGTGGACTCAATCTGCAAGAAGTACGACAAGTACGACGTCGAGAAGCTTAAGGACTCCAATGTCTCCGGCGAGGACCCCTTCACCCGCCTCTACTCCGCCGTCGCCTCCGACATTGACACCGTCGAGCAGGTCCTCGCACCTCCCCTCCCCCGTCCTCCTCCCTTACTTCTCTCTCCATATCTGAATCCCTCCCCTTCGCTGCCCCCACTTTGACTTTCACTCGTCTCGTGAAACTGGAGCGAAGCGAAGGAGCCGTGCATTATCTTTCGACTTTCGTTAGGATTCGGCTGTGGCAATCAACCCCGATAGCCTAATAGGGGAGAATGTTCACTGCACATGCATCGAATTTAGGTCGTGTGGATGGAATGGAGGACCACTAAGCTAAGGAGTCGCGCACTATGGTTCGACTTTCGTTAAATTTTGCTGTGGCAATTTGAAACTACGTTGCCTTTTTGGAGCCCAATAGCTTAGTAGGGAAAATGGCTATTGCATATGCATCGAATTTGGTCGCGTGTACAGAATGGAGGAGCTGATCGCCGTGTGATTTTCTTTTCTCTCTCGATTGCTTGCGTTACCGCTAGTAGCTGATGGCGGTGTTTTGCATTTTTCTTCCTGAGAAAATGGGTGTCATCCTTGTTAATCTACTGACTACTGTTGTTTGTTGTGATCGTCTATAATATCTGCATTGTTTTGTCTTGGTGAATGGTTTGTATGAGGAGGTGTTTGTTTTTTTCAACAACATGAATTCGAGTTTGAGGTCTGAGTGAAATTTTCAGTGTTCAAAATGAAAGCTACAAAGCATGTGGGTTCATGAAATGTTTCTCACTTGTTTTTGTTCAAATTGGAGCAGTTCCTTCCAACCGGCAGATGCATGGATATGACAGGCCTATTTACACAAATATTCAGTATCCATTTCCACTTGATCCTCCAAACGTTCCTTTGGAAAATTCAAGTGGTTTCTACAGGACATATTTCAGCATCCCTAATGAATGGAAAGGTATCAGTTGTTTGAATGCTCTACATGTTATATGTTTAGCTACTCTGAAGCTGGTCTGCTCAAATTAAATAACAGAATGTTACTGCTCATATATTTGAATTGTACTTCCGTTTGTTGTTTCACACCTGTATTCTCAGGGCATTGCTTGATATCTTCTGATGCTTTATTTGTGTATATCTCATAATTGTTAAATATTACTGCTTGGTGATAGAATCCACATGGAGAACTACCGAGTATGTCTTTACCATGTTAGCTAGCTCCTGTATTCATGTGGATCACGAGAATGCTGAATGACATCTAAAAGTTATGGTCTAAATTTTATACGCTCAACTTGAGCGGCTCAAGTGATTAGAGGCCTAATACGCCGAGCGTTGCTACATGAATGCAGTTGTTGTACGCCATGAAGCTGGTCATGCAGTGGTAGGCACTGCTGTAGCAAATCTGCTTCCTAGACAGCCACGGGTTGAGGTATATTCTAGCTATGACTTAGCTAGTCCTAGTCTTTTTGTCAAGGCCTTTGCTGTCATGAAAATTGCACGGTTATATGTGATGCCTAAGAATTTGATTGTATTGCATATGCAGTGGGTTTTCTTTCTTAATATTGTTCAGTTTTGCTGGTCACTAATGGGTTATATAGGCTGTATGTTTCTGTTTTTTCCCTTCGCCTTATCTTTTTTCTTTTCTTTATGGTACTTTAATGGCCACCCCTTCTATTAAGTATTTGCTTGTCATACAAAGTTTGTTAACTTGACACAGCCACTTGAATTATAATAATTTCAGGTTTTAATTGTCATAGATTGGTAGATGTCTACTTCAATGAGTGAATCTAGTGGCACAAATAGGAGGAGGACGAGATCTTCTGCATGGGAATACTATAAAAGGACAGAAAATCTAGACAAAGCTGAATGTTTATATTGTGGGGCTATTATTGGTTGTTCTACCTCTCAAGGGGCTAGTGCGATGCGTAATCATTTAGGTAGATGTAAGGAATTTCCATATGCGAACGTTGAGAAAAGGCAAAAAAGTGTCTCGGGTCAACTTGATGGGGTTGGTAGTTCTAGGTCATTTGGTCCATGGAAATTTGACCAAGAAACTAGTCGAAAAGACCTAGTAGCGATGTTCATCATTGGTAAATTACCCTTTAAGTTTGTGGAAAATGAGGCATTTCAGCAATTCGCGAGTAGGATCCAGCCGAAGTTTTCAATCCTTTCAAGGAACACATTGAGGGAGGACTATTATAAGTTTTACTTGGAGGAAAGATGCAAATTGAAAAAATATTTTTTCGATACATCTCCAAGGGTTTGTCTCACAACGGACACGTGGACTTCTTGTCAAAATATGAGTTACATGTGTCTCACTGCTCATTTTGTTGATGGTGATCGGAAGTTACAAAAGAAAATTTTGAATTTTTGTCAAATCCCGGGACATTCAGCTGAAATTATTAGAAAAGCAGTGGAGAAATGCTTGACTAGTTGGGGGATTAGATACGTTTTTTCTATAACCGTGGATAATGCGAGCTCAAATGACTTGGGTGTTCAATACTTGAAAAAAAGACTCTACTCTTGGAACACTCTAATTTTGTCGGGTGAGTTACTCCATGTGAGATTTTGTGCTCACATATTGAGTTTGATTGTGAGAGAGGGTTTGATAGATATAGATGATTCCATTGTTAGAATACGCTCAGCTGTGCATTATGTGAGGTCTTCTCCTGCGAGGTTGCAACGGTTTAAGGAGTGCATTGAGCTAGAAAACATCAAGTCCAAGAGTCTTGTATGTTTGGACATGGAGACTCATTGGAACTCAACATACCTGATGTTGGAAGCAGCTTTAAAGTTTCAGAAGGCTTTTATCTTACTAGATATTCGGGATAGCAAGTTTGTTGAAGAGCTTTCTAAGGTGAGGGGGTTGCCTACTAGTGATGATTGGGAATATGCCTGTCATTTCTTCCTTTCTTGAAGTTGTTCTATGATACGACTTTAAAAGTATTGGGTTGTTCTTATGTCACTAGTAATGATATGGTGAAAGATGTCTATGGGATTTTTATGATGATTGAGAGATATTGTGTGAATAAGGATAGGAGTTTGCAGGAAATGGCCAAGAAAATGAAGACCGAATTTAATAAGTATTTTGGCAATGTGAACAACATCAATCTAACATGGTTCATTGCATGCATACTTGACCTTCGACATAAGTGGGAGTATGCGAAATGGATGATTAATCAAGTTTATGAAAGCAAGCGGGCAGAAACTTTACGAGATAAAGTCACATCATCTCTAACGTCAATGTTCGAGCAATACCGCACCGGTATATGCCCCCAAAGCAATTTGAGGTCAAAGGGTACAAGGACAATGAACGTGTCAATGTCTCCTGTGGTTGGTGCGGACATTATGACTGCAATGTATCTTAGCCAAACGGGACAAGAATATTTGGAAGAAAAATCCGAATTAGATAAATATTTGGAAGAAAGATGTGAATGCTATAGCGCCGACTTTGATATCTTAAATTGGTGGAAAGTCAATTCTTCGAGATATCCTATTGTCTCTTCCATTGCTCGAGATATTTTGGCCGCGCCCGTCTCAACTGTAGCATCAGAGGTTGCATTCAACCCAGGAGGTCGTGTACTTGACGTGTTTCGTAGCTCCTTGACCCTGAGCATGGTGGAGGCTCTTATATGTACGCAAGATTGGCTACGATCCACACCACTTTCACTTTCGATTGAGGAGGACTTAGAAGAACTCGAAAATTTTGAGTCGGGTGAGAAAAAATTATCGTAGAATATTTTATATCCTTTAATATTGCAATAGATACTTCAATTCTCATTTTTATTGTGAATTTAATGTAGAGTTGTCAACTGTGACCGCGGAACTGAACTCGATATTGGTTTCTCTTGATGATTGACAAACAAAAGAGAAGTAGTCATCTCCTTGATGTGTAAAGAAAGCAAGTGAGTACTGGAGATTTTGTATTCTTTTTTGTAGCTAGTCCATTATTCGATTATTTTTAAAAAAGGAAGGCTCAAAAACTGCACATTTCTAATTGATGCCAATGTGCGGATTCATGCTATGAAGGTGGTGGCCAACCTTGCTGTTGACCATCATGTGTTCGGATGTGCATTTCCTCTTAGCAAGCCATATATGGGACCTGCTTAAGAAGTTCATAGAATGATAATGGTCATGGGAACATTGGGGTAGCTTGCACTGGAAAGTCTGGAGCAAGGACTCATCATTGTGGCACGGGAGCAAGGTAAGGACTCCAACTTCTTGAAGTGAATGTTGGATTCTCCAGAAGCAGAGCAGAGCATTTTGGTTTGAGAGTGCTAATGTTGAAACATCATCCTCTGGCAGAAGTTGTTCTCTGGATTGTAGATCTTTGGTTGGTGATGGATTGGAACTGTTATTTATCGCACTGCCTGCGTCTATGAGATAATGTAGTAGGAGCATGATGTCTTCACTGAGACTAACACATTAAGCTAAGAGCAGAAATTCCTTTTCATTGGTAAACTAGGATTGAATTCCACCTATTAAAATCAGTCAAACATCACATCCGCGAGGCACCATCCTGTGAACTTCTTAAGCAGGTCCCATATGTGGCAGATTATTTGTCTCTTTCCCCGAATCAAAGCAATGGCCTTTTAGGTGTTTTATGGGGAGTAAGAACTGTCTACATATTACCCCGATAAATACCCTATTCAGCTATATGCTTATGATTTGCAGTGAAAAAGGAAAAAAAGGAACATATTATTATCAAAAAATTATCATAAAAATTATCATAAATACATATTATTATTAAAAAATTATCATAAAAAAATTATCATGAAGTTTTTTTTCATAAAAACAGAAAACCAAGCCATGAATAAAAAAGAAAAAGAAACAAAAAAGAAAAAGAAACCGAAAATCAAACCGAACCGAACCGAACCAAACCGAACCAAATCGGCTTATCGGTTCGGTTCCAATTTGGTTCGGTTCGTATTTGGTTCGGTTCAAGGAGGAATCCTTAACGGTTCGGTTCGGTTCGGTTTTTCAAGAAAACCGAACTGTTTACACCCCTACCTGGCATCAATACTAGAGTACCGGATAGCCATGGTGTCAGAGCTCACTCGGCAACGCAAACAAAAGGCCGGAAGGTGAAGAGGATGGCTATTAGGTCGTCCATGTGTTTCTACTTTCGCATCAGTGAGCGGTGGGCTGACCCCCGGTTCAAGATCATATGCTTCTGCTTCTATTGGTCCATGATAAGGTCCCGCTCACGCAGACACTCCTCAGAGCGCGAAGAAGGACAACCCCGAATATGCTTCCGTACTAGAAGAACGACTCCAACACAAATAGCACAACAATAGCAACCAAAAAAGAAAAGAAAAAACTACAGACAAGAAACTAGGAAAAATCACGTAGGAAAGACTAGTTGAGGAATTCTATTAAACACTTAATTGGCATAGGACCGGGTTAGAAGAAAGAAACCGTAGAACTAGTTGAGGAAGACGATGGAGAAGGGTTGAACAAGGTGGGTCCAGTGGCGGAAGGTGGAGTCGATCACAAAACCCAAGACGAGGATCTCATTGAGCACCGGAGACGTCATGAGTTTCGGTGCATCAAGAACTGTGGTGTCTCGTCGATAAGCATGAAAACAGGATCGAGGACCAGAGTTCGTGAAGAAAGTTTCGGATTTTGTAAGGAACGAAGAAGAGAAGATGAGAAACACAGAAACAGAGTATTGGGATGGAACAGAGGAAGAAAAAAGAATAAACAAATAAAAAAAGAGGGAAAACAAATGGGTCTCACATTCGAGTCAGTGTATTACAGGCATGCGAAAGGTGGAAAAAGCAAGGGATAAAATGATCATAACATTATAAAGGGAAGTGCATGAGCCAAATGAAGAACGAAAAAAATGCAATCCATTCTATTTAGGCAATTATATAGTTTTTCATCATTGGTTATATTCAGAATAACCTACATTATTGATATTTTTTATGTAGTTAGATATGTTTTTCCTTTGCTTTATCTTTACATTAAATGGATAGTCTTACACATACTATTTAGGTAATTACAGAGTTTGCCATCACAAGTTATATTTAGAATAACCTACATTATCAATATTTTTTTATGTAGCTAGATACATTCTCCTTTACTTTATCTTTACATTAAATGGATAGTCTTACAAATACTATGTAGGTAATTATATAGTTTGCCATCATTAGTTATATTCAAAATAACCTACATTTTTAATATTTTTTTATGTAGTTAGATATATTTCTCCTTTACTTTATCTTTACATTAAATGGATGATCTTATTGGAACAATCCCATATATTGTTTTGAATATCACAAAATAATTGAAGGTTATTAATACGTGCATTGGTTGTGTGGAAGTAGCTTATAGTGCAAAATAATTACCAAATTGATTCTAAACTTATTGCATGGATGTTACTTCAGTCATAATTTTTTCAATTTTACTAATGTAATCCTAACCTTTGCCCGAAATTTCAATATAGTTCTTCCGGCTAATTGTCGAAGGAAGTTGCTAACTAGTGTTTAGTTATTGCCAGCCGTCTTAGATGGTGTGCCTACATGGACAACTTGTAGATAGCTGCATTGGCGGTTTTCCGCAATAAATGACCGGAAGGATTAAATTGGAATTTTGCTTAAAAGTTTATGACTACATTGACAAAATTGACGAGTTACCAAATTAGCATCCGTACAATATGTATAGGACTAAGATTGATAATTTTCCCTTTATAATGCACGACTAATATGCAGATAGAGTCTTGACAGGAACATCTAAAGGTTGGTTGTGCTCTATCTCTACACATGGTGAACAAGATACTGGACGTAAAAGTGTGTTTGAAATAAACTGGATCTGTGTAGACGGTGAACCGGCTACAGAACATGATATAGTTAAAGCTTGGCCGGACCTGTGGAAGGTGCAGCTGTGTAGACCCAGAAGACATCAACGAAGCTTGAGAAAATCACTGTGAAGAAGGTGAGTAATCAGTTCAGCGTGAAGCAAGAAAAGACAAAGGATCGCGACGAAGTAGAATACACGGCCCATGCTTCTACATTCCTAGATAAAAAGACCAAGATCTTCTTCCTAGTTGATTTGAATTCATATTGCTAGCAACCTGTTTCAAGGTCTGGATCCGTAGAAATCAACTTGGATAAAAATCTGGACAATTCTTCCTCTTGTGGAAGCATTCAGAGAGTCAAAGAAGCCCTACTATCTGGAAATTTTCTACTTTGCTCAGGAATAGCGGACTGGATGTGCAATTTATAGGTCTGCTGAGCAGGGGAGTGTGTTCAATAGATCCTCTAATCTAGAAATTCCATCCAATGGTTGGTTTGAAGATCAGAAGGCTATTTAAGGGGATCATGGATTGCTCATGACTAAGGCAAAATTTAGAACTTCTATTCCCTCTGGCTTTGAATACTCTCATGCTTACACTTCGGAAAATTTTTTCCGATTGGTATTCTCCATAAGGGTGGTGGTTCATGTATTATTCTCTATAAGTGTCAAAAAAGTTCTAAACCTATTGTAATAGTGTCAATTTAGTCTTAAGCTTTTTTCGTGCCTATTTAGTCTTAAACCTTTTAATATAGTGTCAATTCAATCCTTCCGCCTAATTTTGGCCTGATTTTATTGACGTGGACGCCGGTGGTGCCACGAAGGCCCGTTAGTGATGACATTGATAATTTTTAACAATATTTTAATCTTTTATCAAATTTTTTTATTTTTCTGATTATTTTTCCTTTTTTCTTTTCTTTTTTGGCTTTCTTCCTCCCATGGCCGGTCACCGGCCATGGGAGGGTGGGATGCCCTCGTCTAGGCGAGGGTTGGCTTGTGGCGGGCGAGGCTAGCCAACCCCACCATGGCCGGGGTGGTCGGTCACCGGAAAAAGGTTGAAGAAAGAAAAAAAAAGAAGAAAAGAAGGAAAAAAGAAAAAAAAATCTAAAAAATAATTAAACAATCGAAAAAATATTAAAATTTTATTAAAAAAATTGTCCACGTCAATGGCGACGGCGTCACGTAGGGCGACTGGCGTCCGCATCACCAAAATCCGGACAAAATTAGCCAGAAGGTCTGAATTGGCATAAAGACAAAAGGTTTAAGACTAAATTAGTACCAAAAAAAAGTTTAGGACTAAATTGATATCAATGTAAAAAGTTTACGACTTTTTCAACACATTTCCCTAGAGGTGCTTGTCATCGTAGAGTTATCTACTGTTTTGAGTAGAGCAGCACCGTTTATAGATTGTTGTCTCTTAATATTACCAGGTAGATTCCAACCTTTTGTAACTGTTAGTCTGAGAGACTGGAATTAGGCCAAGTGGAAGGTCGAACCTCTATACATCTATCTGGAATTCCTTCTATGTTTTCAACTCTATTATTATGTGCGAGACAAAAAATATCTGTATTTGCATAACTGGTTTTCATTCTATAATATTTTTTTTGGCAGGACGAAAAAGTTTCAATATTATTACATAGACCAATTCACCCCAGACTTATCAAATCTCACTACCACGAATTATATCAAATTAATACGGTTAGGAATTTATTTCAAAGATAATTTATTGCATGATGCATCTTTTTCGAATTTCCCAATAAAGAGAGAAAATTTTCAAATTATACATAATAAGCCTTTTTATGATGTGCATCGCAAAGTCCCTCCACTCCTTTTCTTTTCCCGCCACTCAAAAAGACGCACAAAGAGGAGCGTTGCTCCCCGCGACGAAACCCCCGTTTTCCCCTCCTCCGGCGAAACCCCTCAACGCGACTTTGCCTGCGAAATCGACCTCCGCCGGCGAAATGTCCGCGTGGCAGATACTCGGCGGCGGCGGCGATTACCGGTGGGAGCCGTTCGGCGGCCGTCCGGGGACTGCGCTCGAGGACGAACCGAACGGAGCTCCGGCTGAACAGCGTCTACCCGATTCTCCCCTCCCTTCAATGTCCGATCTTTTGCTCCAAGGTTGCGAGATCTGCTGTCTCCATTTCCGATGCGGTTTTGGGCTTATCAATTTGTAGCGTTTGCATCTTAATTCCGCTTCGTCAACCTCGAAAACAATCGACCAGTAAGCGAGAGAGTGAACTCCTAATTTTTTGGGTGACTTTTTCGGTTGCGTAGGGTGTTCGAAGCTTCTAGAGAACGGCGATGCTGCTTCGCAGGGCTTGCCGATGTTCCGGACTGGGTCGGGCAAATCAGTGGCTCTGCAGCAGTCTTCTATAGCCAAAGCTTTGTCCGTTCTGGGCGACGAAGATGGTGATGATTTCCCTGATACCGGTGAGCAGTCCCTATTCCCTAATTCTCGCACTAATTTCTCAATTTTGGCTTGGTCGCTAGAAGCTAGTAATTATGCGAAATGGTTCGTTTTTGTAAAGTTGTTGAGTTTTGAGGTGATCCCTTGGATTCGCCCTCTGTTCCAAATATTACTCTTGTGTGACAGCACAGTCTGTACTTGAAGAACAAGGACTGATCTGTTCTTAACCTTGCATAGCCTCAGTCTCCGCTATAAATTCGTCGGAGAAACATTTTTACTGCATCCTTGGCAGCAGCGAACTACGTGCCTCACAGTTCATTGCAGTCAATCAGCAGCCTGTTCACTAGTACTGCACTGCCAATGTCGCTGTGGCTTGATCGTGCAGATACTCTACAAAAAGCCAGTCAGATGCATATGATGGGGACTCTATGTCGGTGTGTCTGTATGGGATAGAACTGGTTTCTGGTGAATGCATTTATTGGAATATGGAGAAAGGAATACATGTAGAGAAAAGAAGACAGCTTGTTTTGTGATGAATCCAGGCTTAGACTGTGGTTTAGTTCATTGCTTCTTTTCTTGATACAATCACAATGGTCATTATGGGCCGGTTTTGACTGTGCTCAAAGCTTCAAATTGAGCTGGCTGAGGTTATGAAAGATGGCAGTAGTCCGTGGGCATTGTGGAATAGGGAACAACTTTGTATGGTTTACTTTAATAATGATTGGACTCCAAAAGACTCCGCAATTCTCGTGGTCCTTGATTGAAAGTGGGAATATTCTCATTCTACATGTCTCTGAGAGAGAGAGAGAGAGAGAGAGAGAGAGAGAGAGAGAGAGAGAGAGAGAGAGAGAGAGAGAGAGAGAGAGAGTATTTTCATTTGTTGTGTAAATGGACACCTTTGGGGAGATTATAATTTCTTTGTGACGAAGAAACTTCTAACATGGCTGCTGCCTGGTTTGTAGCTAAATATTTCTTTTTCCTCAACAATTTTTCTGAGGAAAGTCTGAAGAACAGATCTGACCAAATGAGGTTCTGATAAAGTTTATACTTCTCTCCAAAGTTTTCCTATGTTGTTGGCTAAATTTGCTCCACATGTACGTTATATTTTTGTTGAGAATGGTGAAAAGTATGTACAACTTCAAAATGCTTGCATGTAGTTTTATTCCATGGAATCCTTTCTTTGCACTTACGCCTCAAACACCTCAGCGTTCTAATAATTGAAGGCCCGATATTGACATGAAATTCTTGTGCAGGACAAGCGCATGTTCGAGATTTTAGGCCCAATAGATCTAAATTGCTTTTCCAGACTGGGTCTGGGAAAGTGGTTAGTGTATCTCCTACAGGTATGGAAAGAGCCAAGACGTTGCTGGGGCTGGAAGAAGGTACTGATCAATGCAATTTCACAGGCTTACGACCCACAAGAAGGCCACCCACTGTCAATACCACTAGTAGGTGTCAACTTCCATCACATTTGGATAGAAAAGAAGGTTCGGCTTGTGCTGATGCCCTGAACTCTATACCTGCTCCAAGCATCTCAGTTACTCGTGGAACTAGTTTAGTTGAAACTAAATTGAAGGACTCTGGAAATTGTTGTGATATGCAACCAAAGATGTGTGATATACCTTCTAAACCAGCTCCAATCAAGTTCCAAACAGCTGGTGG
This sequence comes from Syzygium syzygioides, assembly GCA_031216285.1. NCBI lineage: Eukaryota > Viridiplantae > Streptophyta > Magnoliopsida > Myrtales > Myrtaceae > Syzygium > Syzygium syzygioides. Next base: position 27,998,640 of record CM062252.1, on the reverse strand, counting down.
GAGATCTATATCAATTTCTGGTGATGCCCTTAAACGGGCCAGGAGTCTTCTTGGTGATCCAGAACTGGGAGACTTCTTGAATGAGGGAAACTTTGACAGCAGACCATTTTCTTTCTTGAATAAGAGAGAGACTGGCGATAATTCATCAAACAAAGAAAATGATTCTTCATTGTTCTCTCTCTGTCAAGGAACACCAAAGAGGAACCATATGTCCAATGGTTTCATTACTCCTTTGCGTTCATCCTCTAATAAAGCGTGTTCCCCAAAAGTGTTGGAAAAACTATCTTTTGGGGATAATTTGATCAACAAGTTTGATGCAGCTGCCTGTGACAGTAAAGATAGGTCCAATTTTGATGTGGCTTGTCTGCAGAAGTCCTTAACTAGTAGGTCGCATTCCTCTAGCCCTGTTATCGGCAAGTCCTTGGCAAATGGAATAGGGCCAAGGATGAATCCACATGCAAGATTGTCAGGTGGGTCACTGATGGACATTTCAAACAGAATTGACATCAATTGTTCAGGTGCTGGAAAAGTTGAAATGAAGAGACTCAAAAAAGCAAGTTTTGTTTCCCCTTTCAAGAGGCCCCGAAGTTCTGAATTCTCGTCCCCCTTGAAAAGTGATCGCTTGTTTTCTTCCAGTGGTAAGTTCCTAAGCCAACCAACTTGTTTTGCCAAATATGGTATGGGGAATCTGATATGAAAAATTTCTGTATTAATAGGCTTATCCACTTCATTGGCTGAGCAACCCCTCCATAAAGGAAAGGTGTCATCTCGATACCCATCTCAGATTCCAAGAGTATATGTGAGTGAATACTTTGCAGGGCCTCCACAAGAGCATAACATGGTAAATCAATTCTGTATCTGTTTTCAGTTTAACTAGTGGGTTTCATCTTATACCTTATTGTACTTAGGTGCAGCTTATTCCAGACCAGTTGAGAAGGATCAAACCGGATAATGCCCACAAATTTGTGTTTACTAATGAATCTGGCTTGAACTGCATTGGGGCAGAAGCCTTCCTTCACATGCTGGTCCAGTCTGGAGCGTCTACACAAAATATTTCTAGAGGGTACTTTCTTTAACAATATCTTGTGATTTGCTGTTCTATTCTCAAAGAAAAATTTCAGAGAATTTGAGCAATGAATGATACATTGTTTGTGCTGGTATCTGATGGTGCTATCTGAGTTGTAAGAAGTATGTCACTAGATGCATTATGTATGTGGCATTTTGGGGCCTGGGACTATCATATTTTGTTCGGCTTTGTGGCATATTAGCTTTAAACATCTGAAATATGCTTGTTCCAATCATGGTCAAGGGGTTCCCCAGATATTTTGATCATGCTCACTAATTCTTTATCCTTGGATTTTGTATCTTTTGCATCATTCGCTTTCTCAAACAATCCGCTCAGTTCTTTTCGCATTGTCCAGATGGGTCACAAATCACTATAGGTGGATTATTTGGAAGCTTGCCTCTTATGAGAGACATTACCCAGCTACAACTGGAAAGTTTCTTACCACCACAAATGTGCTAGAGGAACTGAAGTATAGGTATCTATTATATCGATCTCTATGTTCTTTCATGGCTGATAGAGGCAGGCTTAAAATCATAATGCGAAATTTATCTAGATATGAAAGGGAAATCAATCATGGCCACCGTTCTGCAATTAAGAGAATTCTTGACGGAGATGCCTCCCCCGCCGCAATGCTTGTGCTGTGTGTTTCAGCTATCCACGTCGATGACAATCTTAAGACTCCGAGCTCAACCACACCATTAAATGGGACACTGAACAACAATGCCATGCGATTGGAGCTAACTGATGGCTGGTAAGAGATATGTTGACTTGACCATATGGTACTTTTTCTGGTCAGTTGAAAACTAAAGTTGTTCTGCAGGTACTCTGTAGATGCGCTTTTGGATGATTTGCTGTCAAAGCATCTTATGGAAAAGAAAATGTACATTGGCCAAAAAATTCGAGTAATGCACCACAAGCTCAAGTTTGGTTTTTTAATTTTTATTCGTGAGAAATTATCAATTGCATGTTGATCATGGTTTAAAATGGTCATCTGAAGATCTGGGGAGCAAGATTATGCGGCTGGGCTGCACCTGTTTCACCGCTTGAGGTTCCTCTCTTTAACTTATACATCCTGCTTTCAACATTTTCCATCACATCCGACCAAAAAAAAGAAAGTTTCCATCACACATTGTACTTATACCATGAGATGTCAGGTTTTTTTCCATACCAATCCGCCGGGCCAAATAAAGAAGTTCCTCATTCTAGCTTTATTTTCAGGAAACAAGAATGGCTACTTTATTATTACATGCAAATGGAACTTATAGAGCTCATTGGGCTGATCGCCTGGGATTTTGTAAGCATTATGGGCTTTACCAACTTTCTGACGATATCTTACACATAGTATAGCCCTGAAACCATCATTTTGTAGGCAAGGGTGCTGGAGCTCCATTGGCATTCAGATGTATCAAGAGTAACGGAGGTCCAATCCCTATGACTTTAGTTGGAGTTACACGAATATACCCTATTCTCTACAGGGAGAGGTAATCCAATTTTCATTGTATCTTCATTCTTCACAAGTCAGGTGTAGAGGAAATTCTGCTTTATTTGATGGGAGTTATTTATTTTGGGCTTTTTTTTTGGTCAAATTTATTTTAGGTTAAGTAGTGGAGATTCCATTGTCAGATCAGAGAGGATGGAGATGAAAATCAGGCAGCTGTATAATCAGAGGTGGGCCCTACAGTACCAGAAAAATTCAACTATCAATGCTAATATGGACATTACCCGTTGTATTAGTTGATGGCACATCTGCTGAAATTCTTCTAGAACAATGCTTGTTGCATCCTCATACAAACTATGTGTTTCATTCTGAAGTTATGATATACTCCTCTTGCTCAGATGGGAAATAGAGATCATTCTGAATGGAGCAATGTGTTAGTGATCTCCTCCTACTAAGTCTTCTCTGTGAATGCTTTGCTGAATTGCAGAAGAAAGATTTTTCGGAAGAAAGAGGTCCACAACCTGAGTTTCAGCGTAGATGTCCATCCTAATAACGGATACAATGTAATAAGATTGTAAAGATTGTCAAATAGTTATGCAGGGGAAAACGACTTTGGTAATTTTGCAGTTTCACAGGATTGTTAGGCATTGCCGTTATCCTTGAAATAGCATTTGAATATTTTCCAATAACTTCAAAAGATGCATTACGAATGTTTTGATGGTCATATGAATAATGGTCCTCCCATTCGAGAATAGTAGAGCTCTAAGGAGAAAAAGCTGCATCAAATTCTTAATTGTAGTTCTGGAATTGTCTTTGATCTCATTGGCTCATCTGGCTGCAGGCGTTCCTTGGTTGTTGATGGTGCCGTTTCTGAATTTCAACGGAGTACCAAAGACTTTCATCTTTCTAACGACAGCAATAGTGAGGAGGGAGCGAAAATATCAAAGTTACTTGAGATGTCTGCTGAACCTGAAGTTCTAATGGCCGAGATGAGTCCTGAACAGTTGAATTCTTTCGCTTCTTATCGATTGAAATTGGAAGTAGGTCTCAGATTCTTGCTTGATCAATTACATACTAGCAATAATTATTCACGGTATGTCTGTCTCAGTTGACTAGGCAATCTGACATGGAGAAATCTATTGAGAAAGCTCTGCAAGATGCTGGTTTAACTGAGAGGGAAGTCACGGCATTTATGAGGGCGAGGGTGGTAGGGCTAAAAAGAAAAACTTACCATGGAAAATGTAGTCATGAAGAGGGATTTATAACAATCTGGAACCCAACTGAGAAGCAGGTAAATTTAGGCATATATTATGCTGCTTTAGGCATGCTGGCAAGATCTGTGCTTTGCATTTTGATTTTCATTGCAAGTGAATGTTTGGTTGTTGCCACAGCAACACGATTTGATTGAGGGGCAGGCATATGCTATCACTGAGCTTGTTCCAGCGAAGTCCAATTCAGATACCATTTACCTACAGGCAAGAGGACCCGCCACAAAATGGCAGCGTCTATCTTCTCGAGAAGTTGAAAATTTCAAGTGAGACCCTTTTGGATTGTTCTGTTCCTTCTTATGACAGTTTAGAATTGCAACCTCATAGCTATTCACTGCAGGCCATTCTTCAGTCCCCGCAAAGCCATTTCTCTATCGAATCTGGGTGAAATTCCTCTTTCCAGGTACGCATATCTTATCAAGGTTAAAATTATACAAGCTTAATTTTCCAGATCATGCAGACCAACAAGGTTGGTATTTGGATGCTTCAGTGAATTCGATATTGCTGCTTTTGTTCTATACGTGGGAGAGGTTTACACAACAGCCCACCAAAAAAGGCAGTGGATCTTTGCGACAGATGGTTCTAAAGTTGAGATGCAGGCTGGCAAATATGACACTTCTTTACTTGCCATCAGCTTCTCCTTCCCTCCGATTGATGATGATTCGTTTGTTCCAATCAATTACAACCTTGCAGGATCAACGGTAAGCATCATGCAATTAAGTCTAACACAATCAACTCCAGATGAAGATGAAACTTTGGACTTATAACATGCTGTTTTTGATAGTGCTGAGGTGAGAACGAGAGAGTAAAGAATGTACTTAACTGCAGTTGACATGGTCCAAATTTTTTCTAAAGAATACGTCATAATTACTCTGGACAAGATATCCATGAATGAGAGTTTCATCAAGTATTAGAGATGGCTGACACAAGGTAATCACGCCAATGTAAAATTAAGCTCTACAGGACACTGGAAAGCATTTTGGCATAACCTAGATGTAGTTACTCTATTTCAGGTGTTTTTTGTTTTCAATATGAGAAACTTCAGTTGTCCAGAGAATTTCCTGTCCACTTTGGCTGTCTATCTTGAATTGAGGGTTTTCATCCTGTATCTGTGTATCTTACAATGTTCTTGTTGATATGACAGGTCCCATGTCAGCAAATCTGTTCCCACAGTTCTACTTCCTGATTAAAGTTCTTATTGGTCCACTTTGCATTGTCTTGCAGGTTGGGTTCTGTAATCTTATTAAAAGAGCAAAAGACCAAATGAATCATCTCTGGGTAGCAGAAGCAACAGAAAATTCCAACTACTTTCTTAGGTTTGACCCTCCCTGTTATCGTCACCTTAAAGCAGCTGCTCTGTCTACTCACGGATGGGCAAAAGTCTCTGAGTTGGTATGGAGTTCAAAAATTTCATGGCAACAATTTGGCATTGGTGATGATGATTTCTATTAAATAATCTCTGCATTTACCCCGAAACAGGTAATTGATGAGCTAAAGGAGAGGGTGTTATTTATTATTGGTGATTGCAAAAGCTAGATGGTAAAGGTGATGATGCAACCTTGATTGTAAGTTTACTTATTGTATAGCCTCTCTTACTCTCACCTTTTGGTTGTAGTGGAACCCATGCATTGGCAATGTTACCAAATGCTTGAGACACAGAAATAGCAACTCTAGTTTAACACTTTGCTGCTGCATTCTTGATTGTCATTTTGGTGAGAACTTATGATGACATTGTGTTCGCACTGTAATCTCATTTAATAGGTGGCAGTTTCAATGTGCTTAAAATCATTAAGATTCTATACCGTTTTATTAGGACTGGCAATTTGGGTTAGCATGTCATAATCGTGTTTGTAATTCGTTTTAATTATGCCAAAAAATTTGATTTTGATGAAGATCGTGTTAATTCGTATCAATGTGTCTATAGATACAGTTAGCGCGTTGTCTCATGCCAACATTTGGGTTTTCTCTCTGCGATATGTGTTTTACCTCATCTCGTGTTCGTGTCATGCAAACAGTCCTGTCTAGCATTGTTAGCCTAGTTATATTAATGATCGTTATGGATCACTTGCATAGCTGAAGTCAGTAGGAGCTTTGTCCACATTTCATTAGTAGTTGGCTAATCCTTGGATATGTACTGCATCGATTCACTTGCAGAAAGAATGTGCAATTCAAGTTGATGCCTGGTGCTAGTTCAGGATGCACAGTGCTTGAAGGAGCAGCATCAATTTTGTTGGTCGGTTGATAAGCCTTCAATGCGACTAACATTCTTAAATATTTGGTTTCATTGGCCCAAAGTCGGTGCTATTCTCGGAGTCTGCTGCCATTTTGCGGTTGGTATGCTGTATATTGCTCACGTCTTCCTGAAGGATCCAACCAAGACACAATCTTCCATTTCTACTTGTTAAGTAAAGCTCATTTGTATAGACATATTTGTGGTCAAATCTCGAGTTCCTAGTTAGCCCTCTAGCTGAGAAAATGTAAAAAGCCCCTGGCCGGTCTGGTGTCATACGGTTTTTGGTTACACGAAGACTACATTATGACAAAAGCATAAGTTGTCTTCTTTAGTGCCCGTGTATATTGGGTGTTGGACTTGCTTGAAGAAGTGCTGGACTATGCACATCTTGTACAATGTTTTGATGATAACTAACCTTCAAGTTGCATTTTGCAACGTACAGTTTACAGATTGAGAATGGGAAGTCAAGTTCGTCTTAGTACGTAAAGTGGATGAAGAATGAGTGAGTCTTGCATGGCCCAAAGCAATCACAAGGGCTTGCACGATTAACGGTCATTATGGACACGAGTCTAGGCAAGAATTTGCCATGAAGACCAGCCCTGCGCATCTGGATCGACTGTCACTGATCCAAACACAAAAAAAGGCATATAGTGCCAGGTCCTAAGCCTTCCCCTTGCTCTATCTTTGTTTCCCTACCGTAGCAAATTGATAACCTTGGTCTGATTAAAGAAGAGATGGTCTTACTTTGAATGAAATCTTCTGTTTGCGGGATGATCTCCGTAATTTCAAGCATGGTCCATAATACCAAAATTTCAGTTGACATTACATGCAAGCCTATCCATGTCTCTGATTTCACTAAACAGGCATGGTCCCCAGGAGGGTCACACTTCTGGAGTGATTCCATGCTTTTAATCCAAAAACAGCTCCTATTTACACTCGGTTCCATACTTATTCTGACACATGTACAGATGGTATTGGAGTCTCAGTGTGTGCCTTCCTTGGAGGACAATGACAATCATTTTTTCCCGTCTGCTTTGCCTGGTCGGAATCTCGTGGTCCTCAAACCAAAACCTGCACGGACTGACCCATTATCACAGCGAGACACACCGGACCTGCCCCAACACCGATGGTCAAGAGAGCAATTTTGCCCATTTTGATTTATCTTTAATTTGGGATCAATCGACTGAAAGTAGCCTGTGAAACAAACAATCCTAACCGTGGTATAAAATATTTTTTCTTTCTTATTGAAACCTCTCCAGAAAAAAAATTGGTCATATCCTGGAATTCTTTTTAGCTTGAAACCATGCTACAGGACAAGTTGTGCTCACACATAATTTGCTGAAAATCATTGTCGGATCAGGGAAAAAGCATTGAAGACTGTTGTACATATTCCTTACTTTTTGGCTACTGCTTCCACCTCTATAAATAGACCAGCTTCTTGCATGAAGGCAGTTCAATATAACGGCAAATTACCATGGCCGAGCAAAAGAAAAGTAAATTAAGAGGGTGCATCAAGACCACTACAGGCCCTTGGATAGTCCACAAAGCCGGGAAAGATGGAAGGCTTGTCACACGATATCGATTCCCTTCAGAGATTGAACGCCAAAATAACAAAAGAAGGGAATGCAAGCGACGAGCCGTGGCCAGACAGATATTCGTGGGCCTTCGAGCTCATGGAAATTATAAACTGCCTAAACATGCCGATTCCAACGACTTGCTGAAGGCTCTTTGTGAAGAAGCGGGTTGGCACGTTGAAGAGGATGGAACCATTTCCAGAAAAGTAAGTCTTCTGAACGTTGTCACAATCACAACACTCAAGTGTCACCCGTTAACTTTCTTTTCTTTTTATGCTCGTGTTGTTAGAACTTTGGTTTCTTCATGATGAACAAGTGCGATTACACGCGTATTTACAAATGATGCTGCAGAATGTTCACTCGGACTTGTCAAGCTCAAGCTCTCCAATGGTGTCATTTGAAGTTCCTGATTCTTGCACTTGTGATGATCGTGAAAATGTAGAACACACCAACTACTTTGCCTTGAAAAAAGTCTCTCCAGCCATGGAGCTCCTTCATGAAGAAAATACTAACCTCGCACTGTCATTATAATCATTACGGTCATATCATTGACAATTTTAAATAACTAGATGTTGGATCGAGGAAAGTATCTACATCTTTGTGAATATACTATAGCTACGTGGAGATATTTGGAATGAAACTAAAAAGAGATTACTCAAGGAGCAGGCTTGTGGTTGAAGGTCACAAGAGTAGTGCGATGTATTATTTATGTTCGCTTATCACTCCACAAGAAGTATCGAAATCTTATTGCTTATATTTACTTGAAACGAGTACTTCTTTTTTTAATCATATTTTTAGTTCATTTTTTTTTATTTACACGATAGAGCGTGCGGTTGCCAAACTGGAAAGTGAACCTTTACCAGATTTATAATCCCCGTTGTTTGTTATCATTGCCAGATGTTGATTTGACTAGTGTATGAGGGTTATTCGACTCAAAAATCCGCATCACATTACTGCACATAGAATAAGAAAAAAATGGTGTAAAAAAAGTAAAAAGAGAAAGCAATCCAAGCACCCTTTGTACATTCTTACTTCTTTCAAGACTATTTTTTACTTGTGGTGTGGTGGGGAGGTAAATCCATCCCAATTTCACTTAATTGTGGCCAAACCTCAAGTTGCAAAGAAGAGGTCAAAGCAAGTAAGAAGCTATCTGAGTCACAATCCTTCGACTCTACCCTCTAATCTTTGCGTCCGATTCTGGAAAATGTGGGCGTAGAGAAGCTCGTTCCACACATCTGGCACTCCGGGCAAGCACCAATGGAAGCAATCCGCATAGCTTATCGGCTTTGCCTCTTGCTCTTTGGTTAAGGGTTCCCATTGTCGCCTATGTATAGATGGGTGTGCTTCCTTCCGGTACTCCGAGAGCTGAGTGATGTTCAGGATCTGAACCCCGAGGCCTCTCGCCTTCAACCGGTCGACCACGGACTCGACGACCCGCATCATTGCCAGGTCCGACCCGCTTCCCCAGTAGTCTTCTTTGGTGATCGGTTCGGTTTCCGTGTAGCAGTTTTGGCCGTCGTCCCCATCCCATTCCACGGCTCTACGACACAGAAAAGAACGTTGCCCTGCTTTCTTACTTTGTAAACGAATCTTGCAACCAAAATTGGTGCATCGATGCTATGAAAAAGCTCATACCTTTCGTGAGTTGGAGACATGCTAACAAAGAAGACTTGGGTCTTGGATCTATTCACATGCACTTCCAACCAATCCGACCATGTGTTGAGAGCCATCTCATAGGCACGTGGCATCATCACGTCTTTGTAAATTCCATCCGGACTTCCGAACGAGCCCCACCTAAATTAAGAATAATTGCCACTCGAAATTGAGGTCTAATTAGAAGTTACTTAACTCCTCTTTATTTAAAAAGATTTGGACATAATTTACATTTATAGATGAAGAAAGAGTACTTACAAAACTTTCATTTGGGGTCTCCTCCACCAAAGATACGAATCGAAAATGAGAATGTCCGCGTCGGACCAATGCCTCGCATGTTTCTCGATGGCTTGAACCCGGACGATCCGATCGGGCACCCGGTGGTTGACAGGGTCATCGGAGTTGGATTCCACTAGCAATGGTGCCCAATAGTACTCAATAGTCGCATTGTATTCCTAATTTTGTTGATAAACATTAAACTCCCAAACTCGATCCCGAAAGTAGCTAGACATCTCAAATTTTGAGACTAAAAGATATTGACATTTAAATCATTTGAAATTGCTTAGAGATAAAACTTGGATTACAACGAAAACATCATGTTGATATCAATTTCTCAAATGGCCGCTCGAACTACACATAAAAGATATGATTTTAGCTCATGATAAAACTTTATCATCTAATATTGCATCGATTCAACTTAATTTGAATTTGTCACTGGACGCATGGTTTCTTACATTATCCAATCCGACAACTCGCCCAATCCCATTATTTATGAATTTTTAGGGGAGAGTTCAATTGAGGACAACGCCAAAATTAAAATTTATTGTTCTAGTTTACTGCATTAAACTGGTTTTTGATTAAGAATGGGTTTTTACTGTATACAGAACCTGTAGACCGATTGATTTACATGAATGCCATGTCCATTTTCAAAGATATGTTAAGGAATGTGTAAGAATCTAGATTTCTCCTTCTGCTGCACTATAGCCAAAGCATTGAAAACTTTTTTCCTCATCTAAATCGTTGAAAAAACTGTCGTGAATTCGTAGAAAAGGACAACGTCGTCGATAAAAACAATGTTCACGTGCCCACGTTGTTGTGCTGTCTCCCATGTGAAAGAGTTCTGAGTTGGCAGGAAAGAGATGTTTGACTTACAGAGGCCCTGAAGATGATCAAGGAGTTGTTGTGCTTGAACGACATGGATTTGAGGTTCGGAGGAATGGCCGACTCGACCAGGCAAACCATGGACACCCACTGGCCTCGATTCAGCGAGTCACCCACGTACACGAGCCTCTTGTTCCGCAACCTCTCCAGCAATGCTGTGACATTGAACCTACCCTTGTCATCACCAGACACACAGCAACGAAACTCAACTCAACTCATAAACCCTAATCAATTTCATAAGCACATCAAAACTCAACATGCTGTGTCAGTCTTCGTATTCTTTGAAGGGTGTGATACTCTGGATAACGAGATTTGAATACAAAACTGGTATACTAATGTGGTACTCAGCAAACACTCAGATTAATGAGTCGGATTCTTTAGTTTTCTTTTAAACAAGACGAATGAGTCATGATCAATACTTAATGAAAGTGTATATATACCTAGGAAGGTCGCATCCGTGAGGTTGCCACCTCCATTGCTGATACCTCAAGTCCGTCCGGCCGAACTTCTCGCAAGCCAATTGATCCGACATGTACTTGCACTCTTGCTCCTTATAGAGTGGGTACGACACGTTGTCGAACACCCACCGCCCTGAGAACAAGTCACACTCCCGCTCCAGCGCTGACATCGATGTGGACGGTGCTGGCGCTGAGAACAAGTCACACTCCCGCTCCAGCGCTGACATCGATGTGGACGGTGCTGGCGCTGGCGAAGCCATTTCGGCCGAGCTCCGTAGGATGGCCGCTCTATCTTCATCCAGCGGCGGCGGCTGCTCAGTGTCGCGGGTGAGGTAGAAGACGCCGATGACGACACCGGTGACGAGGAGAGCCACCAGGGAGTGGAAGCTGGTCTTGACCCCCCACGAGGCAGCCACTATTTGGGCTTTGTTTGCCATTGCAAGGCAAATTTCTTTTTGTGTGTGTATGCTTGGATAGCTTGGTGTGGGAGTTAAATGTGAGTGGTTCGCTTGTGATTGAAGTTGTTCAAGAGTGTGGAGATGATGTCTTTTTGAGCGGGTTTCGTTTGGTTTCTCCTGAATTAGGGGAAGTGGAAACAGCTTTCTTGGGTAGTTTAGGGAAAGCAATTGATTGGGAAGGGTTGTCTACTTCGGTGAGTCAATTGCCCCAAACACCCATTTTTCTTTCTTTCTTTCTTAAATTATGTGTCCTTCATAATGTCCTTGGTTTTATCCACTTTGGATACCCAACCATGGTCAAGAAAATGTCACTTTCCAGGCTCTCCAACCTAACCGATCTAACCAATTCAATTAATTGCTTTATGGTTTTTTTTTTTTTAACTAATGCTGGGTTCTCGAAAGGTCAAAAAGCTTGTTGCATACATCATCTACCAAATCTTCTTCGCCCGCGGTATTATCGACATGACTCGTTCTAGTGTTCTTACGCTAAACTAATCACACTTATAAAGGGGGCGGATCCCACGTCTTCTTTCCCTAAATTTACACGTAATTAGCTCTACCCATCATTTGGCCTCAAATAGAACTTATAAACTAATAATTCCAATGCAATGCTCTTGAATCTTCTGGCAATTTCACCTCATGTAAAGTTACAACGATGGCTTGAGCTGCTCGGGAAGATCAGTTGAGGGGTAATAGCGGTATGTAGCAAAGGGCAGAAAGCTATTTCAACCCAAAGAATAATAAGGAAAGAGCCAAAAGCTAGCTGCGTTGCAATTTCTCTGATCCTTTTTCAAAGCTTCAATACACTCAAAGCGAGAAAATGCGAATTAGGTTTTGGAGCGGTTGGCACTTCTACGTCTCGATTCGGTGTCTTGAAGTCACCTCAAGAAGAAAATCCTAACCTGAGTGAACGGCAGGCAGGGAAAATTTTATATTGATTTAAAATAAATTTATTTTTTTTTGTTTAAAAAATATTTACATGACTATGGTCGCTGGATTTTAAAGTATCAATTCCTGAAGATACACCGAACGAGCAGCTTAATTAATTGGGATTAGAGCGGCTTGCGCATGCAATCACCTATTAATTTTTAAAGAGTAAAGATGGCAGGATCCATAAATTATCTGCTCTAAATGGAAAGAGTCATGTACTCTACAAAGCTGTCCAAGGTTATATTGTATAGAGATAATTATAACGACACCAATCATTATGGGAGATTATAACCTAAAATAACTCCCAACTAAAAAGTATGAATTGGGTATACTACTTATGAACGAGTTGTTGTATTTTTTGCACTAATATAGATACGATTAGCGAATATACGAGTCTTTGTGGATGACAAGAGTTGAGCTGGACCCACCAAGAAAAGCTCCTGGGCTTGTTAATTGTCGATTTGAGAAAGAGGTTTTATAAGCAATATTTGTAAAGTTTTTTGACTTGAAGGTCAACCGGTTATGCCTCAAAACAAGATAAATCTGGGCATGTCGGGTCATATGAATATTCTATGAAGAGTATTAAATACCTTGGGATCCATCGTTCTAATAATAGAAGAGAATATCTCAGATTGCACCTTTTGAAATCATCCGTTCTGTTGAAATTTTATTTTTTACACCATATTAGACTATTTATAATTTTTTTTTCTGATTCATTTCATGGTTGAGAGGAATAGAGATGCACATATAAACTCAATGACCGACATAGAATTATATGATAGTCCACCTCTACGAGTAAAAATGAAATATTGGTTGATGGAAGGACTTGTATAAATAAATCAATATTGGATATCTCATTCATAATTTCTACCTTTTATGGTGAAATTTCAGTTTGTTAAAGATACATGATTGCCTATTATCAAGATAAGAAGAGATTTGTCTACCAAATATTAGAGATCCCGAAAGGTCCCATGCTACATGCTCATTACCTCAATAAGAGTACATTGTTACTCGTTAAACAAACTCCTTATTTAAAATAAATGTTACTTAGAGCTATTGTGATCATCAATGTTAATATGGTTGATAATAATTATCTCTCTTTTTTACCGCCCATCGCAGGAAAACAAATCAATATGTGGGTTTAAGTTTTGGCGTAAATGACAATGGTTTCTTAGGCTATACTATAAGTATAGCCATTAATAACTTTAGAAGATTCGTATTGTTTGAGGTTTATAAAAGTATGCTCCATAAAAAGAGTTCAACACACGAAACAAGGTAGGGGAAATTGTCCAAAAAGTTATAAACCTATTATCCAGTGGCTCATTCAGTTTTAAACTTTTCAATTTGACCAGAGTAATCTTAAAACTTTTGATAATTTTCTAATGTAGCCCTTCTGACCAATTTTGGCCGGAAATTACTGGCGTAGTGGCCTAGTTAGCGTCGGCCGTCCTACATGGCACAAACCGCGTTGATTTAGACATATTTTATTGTATTTTTTTAATTTCTGAATTTTTTCTCTTCTTTTTTACCCTTTTTCTTCCTATTTCCCTTCATTGGTTGCCAAGGCCTTGGTGATGGCCGGCGGAGGTTGCCAGTCACAGGCGAGGGCATCCCAACCATCATTTAGGCCTTGGCAACCAGTGTAGAGAAATTAGAAAAAAAGAAAAAAGAAAAAGGAAAGAAAAGAAAAAAAGAAAATTTAAAAAATCGATTACATTGGTGTCGGCTGTGCCGTGTAAGACGGCCAGTGTCCACATCAATGATTTGGCTAAAATTGGCTGAAATGATTACATTAGAAATTCGCAAAGATGTTTAAGACTAAATTGGCCAAATTAAAAAGTTTAGAATTGATTTGGCCGCCGTATAATAAATTTATGATTTTGGAAAATCATCCCCAACAAAGTAAAACAAAAGAAAAGAGAGAAGAGAGATCCGAGAGTTCGAAACACCATGTGAAGAATCCATATTTATAACAAGATGGTGGTATATTACAAATTTTAGGCAAGTCAAAGCAATGCATGTGAGCTTTGGAGGATTTAATATGTGTAAAGTCTGATGAGATAGCTTAACCAATTCATATGGAATCCTTTTAAAAATATGTGATAAATTTTTGAGAATACATATTAGCTTTATATATGGAAAATATAGAAAAATATCAGAACTTTTACTCGTATATTTTTCTTGTAGAATGGAACTTCAGTAACATGACTATAAGTTGCGGGTTCCGATGTTGGTCACAACTTGATATTGCGTGATCCGTCCCCTAGATGAGATGAGCTGTTGTAATCATGAATCAAAAGGGTTGTTCAAACAACTATATAAAGAAATGAAATACAGATGGAAGTCATCATACAATGATTTCAGCCAAAATATCTGTGAAGAAATGTACTCCGCATCAATTAGAACATATAACAAAAGACAAGTGATCAAATGAGAATAATGAAGAGCAATATATATATCGAGATTTTATGCGACCAATCCTTTCGATTTGGAAAGAGAAAAAACGACAGGCTAAGCAATATAATTAAATGTACAAAGAGCGTCTAATCACATCAAGAACATGTGAACTTCAACAAGCTGCTAGACTATAAACTCAGATGATGTGCCCATTATTATCGAATAGCAACTATTACTTACTTGAAACTTAATACAATCTCGCAGAACAATGAATTCCTCGAGCCGGTGAGATTCTCATAGACAAATCTCAGTCTGTGACTAGTTTATCATTTATAGAAGCAAGGTGTCTGGGCAGGGGTTTAGTCCCACGCCGTTTGGTGTGCACAAGTGGTGTTGCATATAAGCTTGGTTTGGCAGAAGGTAAGAAAAAAAAAAGTATGCCCTGGTTGGTTCGGTTTTGCAAATGTACCTTGAGGGAATGCAAATACCTTTTAACTTAAAATCTTTGGGGAAATACAATTTGTGTTTGGTAAAAAACACTTTGTGAAGCTATTTTGGCTCAAGTAGTGTTTGGTAAATTTTGATTTTGCAAAGGACTTTAGATGGAATTAAAAAAAAAAAGCAAACCCTTCGCTGTCTCCGGTGAAGGATTACGGTTGCTGGTGAGCTAGATCTGGTGCTGACAACCGTCGCCTAAGGTCGAGGACCCAGGTGACCATCACCTGGAGTCGCGCGACCAAGGTGACATCGCGGCTTGGGTCCGCGACCCAAGCCATGACGACCGCTTGAGGTCGCGTGACCTAGTCGACCGTGGCCGGGTGGCGTGACCTAAGTGTCCTTCGCCTGAGGTCATGTGACCCAAGTGATCGTTGCTTGGGTGATCGTGCGACCTCAGGAGCCGTCGCCAGGGTAGGGCGATCTCACCAGCCCTTCGCTGTCCTAATCTAATCTCGTCAACTCTGGCCAGTCGCCCTCGCACAAAGGAGATGAATAGTAACAACGAAGGGAAGATTAGTGAGGGTAGTTTGGGAAGAGAAAAATTAATTTCTGCATTTGGAAAATGCTGGCTTTGGCCGAAAGCCCATTGAAAAATCAAGCCATATGTCTCAGCATTTTCCTAAGGGGCTTTGGAGGCCGGAAACCCCTTTGAAAAGCTAAACCAAACTGGGCCTCAGTCTAAGCATATCTTTTGGTGTGCCTCGAACCTCTATATGCACATCGCTTTTGCCTCTCAAGCCTGCGAACTTTGTCACACTAGCAAGAGCGTGTTCCCAAGATGGTCTACCCTCCTTTTGCTTTTATGTTCTTATTACTTTTTTAACCAAGGTACTAATTACCAAATGCTGGGATATTTGTTTAAAAAACTCTAAACTTATTATACGGTTGTTAATTCAGTCCTAAACTTTTCAATTTGGCCAATTTAGTTCTATATTGACGATTTGGTAATATAATCATTTTGGTCAATATTGACAAAAAAAATGTTGATGTGGTCATCGGTTATCTTACATGATTTTTTGATTTTTTTTAAATTTCTGAATTTTTTAATAATTTTTTATTTTCCTTTTCCTTTTATCTTTTTTCCGTTGTTCATCTCCTGGAAAGGGGCGGCAGGGTTCGTATGTAGTGGAAAAAAGAAGAAGAGCTAGATAAGAACAAGAAAAAAGAATAAAAGAATAAAAAAGATTTAGAAAATTTTAAAACATTGCAAAAATCGTCCACATTAGCGTCGACCATCCTTCGTCGGCCATGCCAAGTAGGACGGTCAGTAACCATGTCAGGGACTTCTGGCCAAAATTGGCCAGAAAGGCTACATTGACAAATCGTCAAATGTTTTATGATTAAATTAGCCAAATTGAAAAATTTAGGATTGAATTGGCCGCAGTACAATAAGTTTACAACTTTTTGGATAATTTCCCCACTAAATACTTCTTCAATGAAGAAATATCATGTGTGGATCCATATAAATTATTGTTGATAATGAAATTTCAAAAACTAATTATTTCAAGCAATATAAATGACTAATTTCGAGAATCTTTTTTTCAAATCATTCATTATTCACGAAACAAACAGAATTGAAATCTGACCTTGTTTTCCTTGTTCCCTCCAATTTTGGACCAATAGAATTGTCCTGGATCTATCACTATGTGTGTGTCTATATATATAGATCAAAAGGAAAAAAGTATACCCAATCGCGCAACTAGTATTTTACAATTGCCTCTTTGCACCTCCAACTCAATATCTAAACATAGGTGTCTAAATAATGGAAAATATAAGTGTAGAGAAGTTCGTTCCACACATCTGGTAGTCCAGGGAGGCACCAGTGGAAGCAATCCGCATAGCTAATCGGATTTGCAAGCTGCTCTTTAGTTAGGGGATGCCAATATTTTCTATGGATGGTGGGGTGTGCTTCCTTGCGATACTCCGAGAGCTGCGTAATATTGAGAAGGTGAATCGTGACGCCTCGTTTTTTGAGTTTCTTGATCACTCTTTCTACCACACGCATCATCGCAAGAACTGATCCGGTTCCCCAATACCCTTCTCGCATAATTGGTTCGGTTTCACCGTAACAGCTTCCGCCAGGAATCCCACCCCAGTCCCTTGCGCTGCCATATCAGAAAGAGCAATGCCATATATTTAAGGAACTTGTGAAATTTGACATGCCAAATAATGGGCTCGAAATTAGTTGTTTGCTCAGAAACTCGGTTTAAAACACAGGTGCGGGGCTTGTTTAAATGACCAATTAAGGCCTAGTGCATGATTTTGTATACTTGGTTTTGTAAACCGTTATAGTTGGATTATTTGTACGTAAGGAAAACTATAAAACTTCTAGAAACAATATGCAAATGCATGGCATAAATATGTTAGTCAATCGACCTAGGAACCTCTCCGTAGACTTCGTTAATTCAATGGCAAGTAGATTGAAGAGCACTTGGAAAAAAGAAATGGAGGCTTAAATGATCCTAACAATGTGCTTTTAAGACAAGAAAGGTGTGGAGAAATTAAGGAATATGCATGAGCCAAGTATTGCCTTACTTCCAGGGAGAATGCATCACACAACTCATTTCTACAAGTTGTAACTACAATTAGCTTTAGACAGATAGGAATGTGGTGAAAACTTACTTTTCGTGAGACGGGGACATGCTAACGAAGAATAATAGGGTCTTTGATCTATTGACATGCGTCTCCAACCAATCTGACCAGGTATTGAGAGCCATCTCATATGCAAGAGGCATTTTCACCACTTTGTGCATTGCATTGGGACTTCCAAACGATCCCCACCTGGTCGAGATAATTAAAAGAACGGCTTCATTCAAAGGCAAATAAGTCGAAGTAGAAAAAATTAACTTCCATCTGAAAAGTATTAGTCTTAACGTGAGGTTAGCATTGACGTTATTATGTTTCTTATGCATAACCTACCCTCGTGTCTTAAAGAAACTTCAATTGATATTTGGCTTCATTTGTAAGCATCCAGCTCTCTTACTGTATTACATACTTAAAAAAGTCTCAGTCCGGGAAATTACGTTTCTATGAATTTAGGGAATAAATTCACGTCTTAAATTTAATCGCGTTGAATTGATCAACGCATCAACAATTTAGTTGAAGGCCTAGATTCACCCACGTCACCCAAGAGTACCTTGAATTTATCAAGATGGCCTCAATATTTTGAGGAAATCAGTCACATCAACAAAAACCGTAAACCAACAACGACCGGCCTCCGTCAGGACAGCCCATCGTACCCACTAAGGTGCTCGATTGCAAAACTAGGAGGACCAACCACCATCTCTCTCTCTATCTCTCTCCCTCTCTGCCAACCCAACAAAGGCGGCGGCTGCAGCGTGGCACTAGAAAGGCCATGTGATGATGCATAGCGACGTTAATGATGGTGGGGGCGTGTCACGGCGGTGCGGTCCGGGTGGAGGAGGGAGAAGAAAAAGAAGGAGACAGAGAGAAATAGGAAAAAGAAGAAGAAAAGAAAAAAAAATGAGGACATATCTCAGCTGCTGAGGATTCAACAAATTGTTCAATCTTCCTTTTTTTTTTCGACCAAAAAAAAAAGAAGATTCAAATTGATTGTGTCCTCTTCATCCCCTAAATTTAAAGGATGTCTATCTTAATTTATGAAGAGTACACATCTTCTCTTTATTCCCATAGGAGATAGCCAATTCGTTATCTAAAGTCCTATAACCACCCCTCAAACCCTAGTCTAAACATCAGGACAAGTTTGTCAACATTTATGAAGAAAACAAATCCACCACTTCATTCTTGTTCAAAAGTTCTCTCCAAGTTAAATGTGTTGGCTTGTATCTAGGTGAATAGAAGAAGTCAAATTTAATCATAGAATGAGGAATCAAATTCTTAAATTAAATCATACAATTTATATTTTAAGTTTGACATTTCCATGAGCACCTCTCTGTCTGTATTTTCAGTTAATCTACAGTGGGAAAAACGATTTGAAACAGCACGTTTACCAACTTGGGTAAAAAAAAAGGTATAGGTTATTAGTTGACCAAGAAGGAGAAACGGATATTTTAAATTACCAATCCTTTAACTTAGAAAAGACACTTGTGTCCACATTGAAGGGATCAATATGCAACAGGGAAAACCTCTATTATATTAGAAAAGATGCATTAGTTTCACAAGATTTAAGGGGTAAAAGTTAATTTCTTCTTGCGACAAAATTAATTCAACAAGTATTCTAGGACACCTGTTGAGCAATCAAGTATGAATATGCTGTAGTTTTCATGATAAGGATGGCTTTTCTTATGATATTTATAATCAACTTTTTTGGAATTGAGACTTTTCTCACGGAGTATATGCATAATAAATGCTTGGAGACACTCGTTCAACATAATTTCTTATAGCATATACTCACAGAAGTTCCATTTCGGGTAGCCTCCACCAGAGGTACGTGTTGAAAATGAGGAAATCTGCATCGTGCCAATGCTTGGCATGATTTTCGATGGCTTGAACTTGAACGATCCGATGATAAATTGAGTGGTTCTTAGGATCATCGCCGTTTGACTCAACTAGCAATGGCGCCCAATAGAACTCAATCGTCGCATTATATTCCTTCACATTCATCAAACAATGTGATTGCCAAAAGTCTAATGTGTCAATATCGAGGCACCAAATTATAAATTACTTGGCTAGCCAAAAAAAATTCATTTATGATATATCATTTGTGTCAAATATTCATCTATTGACGAAATGAATTCACTTGTCAAACTCAAAAGACGCATATTTACATCATCAGAACTTTACTCTGTAAAGATTCTTTTATATCATTGGTGTCTAAAATTAAAAAAAAACTTTGGTTAATACCATAAAAAAATCCCAAATTGGTACACTCATATTATATTTACCCTAAATTAATTTTTGTGTTATAAACACTTTAAAACTGGCACACTTGTGTCATATTTATCATAAACTAATTTTTTTTTACCATAAAAAATCTCAAACTAGTAAATGGAAATGCATAGATGGTAAAGATATATAGGGAAAAATTACCAAAAAAGTCATAAACCTATTGCAGTTGTGCTAATTAAGTCCTAAATATTTTTTTTTTGCTAATTCAGTCATAAATTTTTTGTAATTATGCCAATTCAGTCTATCCGGTTACTTTTGGCCGACTGGCGCTAACGTAAACATCGGCCGCTGCCGGCGGGCTGACGTGGCAATATTTTAATATTTTTTTTCGGATTTTTTTTCCTTTCTCTTTTTTTGTTCTTTCCTTGTTGACCACTGGGGACTAGCGAGGGTGAGCCTCGCTTAGCTCCGGCAAGGCCAAAGCTCGCCATGGCTGGGCGAGATCGATCTCGCCAGATCTAGGCGAGGTTGAGCCTCGCCATGGTTGCGTGACGGTAAGGCTTGCCCTTGTTGAATTTTTTTTTTATATTTTTTTCCTTTCTCTATTTTTTTTTGGCCTTTCCTTCTTCCCTCGGTCTGGTGGCCAGACCGGCTAGGGGCTAAGGCCGGTGAGGTCTTGCCAGCCACTGGGGAGGCTCGCCCTTGCCGCATTGGTGAGGGCGAGCCTTGCCGTTGCTGGGCTAGGTAAGGGCGAGGCTCGCCATGGTTGGGTGAGCTTGACCTCGTCATAGCCATGGCGAAGCTCGACCTCGCTCAGCCATGGCGAGCTCTGCCCTCGCCGGCCCTTGCCAGACCTGGGCGAGGCTCGCCCTCGCCAGTGCTAGTGAGGACGAGCCTCCCCAGTGGCCGACGAGCCTCTCCCTTGGCCGGATTGGCCAGAGGGAAGAAGGAAAAGAAAAAAACAAAGGGAAAGGAAAAAAATAAAATAAAAATTTGAAAAAAATATTAAAATATTGTCACGTTAGCGTCGGCTAGCTACAAGTGGCCGGATGGACTGAATTGGCACAATTGCAAAAGGTTTAGGATTGAATTGTAAAAAAAAAAGTTTAGGACTGAATTAGTATAATTGCAATAAGTTTATGACTTTTTTGGTAATTTTCCCAATATATGGAGACGATCAAGAGAGTGACATGTAGGACATAGAGCATCCACGGTCACTAAACATGGCAACGGGATAAAATTTTGTTTGTGAATGAAGTGGTAGATTGAAGACATGAACTGTTTGGACATTTGCGATTTTCTGGTAAAATTCCGCGCGAGTCTCACGTAATCTTAAATATTGATTTGACTAAATCTAGTCAGTATAATAACCAATATTTCCACACACCCTTAATCAAAATAATTGATAGTGGTATCAAACACTAATATATTTCACGTTTTGCCCATCAAGCACCCCAATTCTATTTTGAAATATACTTCGATTGAAGGTCATTTCGGCAAATGTTCAAGAGGGTCGATACTTATAAGTATAAATAAGTAACTGTGGCTAATAAATGCATAAAAATCACAGTAGGCCAGTAATTGAATGAGTAACTTTTCCTTAAGAGCCTAGAAAAAGAAAGGAATTATTTAGTGACAGTTTAAAAGAGAGAGCACTTACATGAGCCCTGAAGATGCGTAACGAGGCGTTGTGGTCCGACATGGACTTGAGGCTGGGAGGGATCGCGGGCTCGACCATGCAAACCAAGGAGTGCCATTGGCCTCGATTCAAAGAGTCACCCACGTACACCAACCTCTTGTTCCTCAGCTTCTCCAGCAACGCTGTCGCATCGAATCTAACCCCATTTCCAGCGACGGAAGCAGAAAAAATAGCAACGAGCACACTATGATGCTAATGCATTCTTTCGATCAATAGAAGACCAAGAGAAGTGTGGAATGGAGTGCGCACAAATGCTTATACCTGGGAAGGTTACAGCCATGGGGTTGCCACCTCCATTTCTGGTACTTCAGGTCCTTCCTCCCGTGAGCCTCGCACGCGATCTCTTCCGACATGTACGAGCATTGCTTCTCCTTGTACAGTGGGTACAACACGTCGTCGTACACCCACCGCCCGGAGAATAAGTCACATTGACGGTTTGGTACCGTGGGTGTCGGGCTCCAGAGTCCAGGCCGGTCGCGCGAGAGGCATACGGCAGAGATGACAAGGATGGTGACGAGCAGCGCCACCAGGGAGTGGAAGCTGCCGGTCACTGAAGACGCCCAAGTGGGTGGTGCGATTGCAACCACCTGGGATCTGCTTGCCATGTTATTGACGCTCTCCTCCCCTCTCTCTTCCTTCTATAGCCTTCTTCTTGGCTTGTTGCTGAGGAGGCTCCTACTTTCTTCTGTGGTAGGTTAACTGGGGGAGGCAATGTTGACCGAGATTGGATTCCGATGCATCGGTTCCTCAAACTTCAAAGGGGAGAGTAAAAAGAGTCCACCCTGCTGCTATGAAGAAATATTTAAAAAGATGGACTACTGAACTGCCCCGGAAATAAGGGGTTATTTCACGTGCCACGCGTATGCATCTAATTATTCAATTCGAAGGCTCAAAAGTAAAATAATTCAGTTAGTCTCCCCAGATGATTAGTTTTTTGCATGTTCTTAGTAAACAAAAGAACATAATTTAATGATCACGTGCAGAGCACCCCCGCTAAGCACGGCAATTTGTTTATACATCTTGCCGGGGGACATTAGATATTTCAAAAGTATAGATTCCCTTCTCTCATGTGGTGGTGGCAAGAGAGGAAAAGGGTATACATGTATAAAGAGCATGTAATCTTTTGTGATTGATAAATTGATTTAGAGTCTTTATAACGTTCACAAAATGTGAAATCTGATTTCCATCGATGAGGCGATATCTAATTTCGATTTGAGTTGCTATAGTTATTTAAAAGCTAATGCTAGACACAGATTGCTCGGTATATTAAAATTTGTAAAATCGAGATTTTCTTATTTAAGAAAGCCACGCTGACACAATTATTCTCCGATTTATAAATTTATAAGCTT
The DNA here is from genome assembly GCA_031216285.1 of Syzygium syzygioides. Taxonomy (NCBI): domain Eukaryota; kingdom Viridiplantae; phylum Streptophyta; class Magnoliopsida; order Myrtales; family Myrtaceae; genus Syzygium; species Syzygium syzygioides. Next base: position 27,975,649 of record CM062252.1, on the reverse strand, counting down.
TTGACTTGCTGTGTACTATCAATCTTCATTAGAATATTCGGCGCAACGTGGCACGTATCCGAATGTTGTGGTAGCGTTGCGAGTGGTGTTCGCCAGTAGCCGGTGGCGTGGTACCACATGTCATCCAGACTGTCCAACCATTGCCAGGCCCACGATGGCGGCTTAGCCTACTGAACGAGCGGGCCTAGTCCAGCGCTTGGGCAAGAGTGGCCTAGCTAGGCCGGCTGTGCTGGATCACGTCCGTGTACTCCGGGGAGGCACCAGTGAATGCAATCTGCATAGTTCTTAGGATTAGCTATCTGGTCTTCGGTTGGGCCATGCCATTGTCTTCTACAAATGGCTCGGTGTGCTTCTTTGTGGTACTCGGAGAGCTGTGTAATGTTGAGGACGCGAACAGGGAGGCCTCATATTTTGAGCCTGTCAATACTATTCTCGACCACACGCATCATTTCGGGAACTGAGCCACTTCCCAAAACTCTTTTGGGTTAATACTACGAAAAATCATAAACTGGTACATCTGTGATAATTTTACCCGAAATTGACTTTTTGACTACATAAATTCCCAAACTGGTACACTTATGACAAATTTACTCGAAAATAATATTTTGTAACGGAAATAAATTGAGGATAAATTTGTCACGGGTATATCGGTTTGGGGTTTTTTATGGTTATAAACTAGTTTGGATTAAAATTGTCACATGTGTATTAATTTGGAATTTTTCGTGGTATTAATCCTACTCTTTAAAGGTGATTGGCTATGTTTTCATGTAACGGCTTTGCCCATCATCACCAACGCAACCTTCACCTCTGCAAATACAGTAAATCACTTGGCGTATCTTGTTAATGATGTTAAATCAATTCAACGTGCATATTTCTCGTTTTTCTTATTATTTCTAGATTCATCGTATCATTCTCTGGGTGCAACCTTTTTACGCACTTGTTTTTCCTTTCGAACCCTATACATTAGACATTGAATTTGAATGTAAATCTTTTGATTAATCGTTGAATATGCAACGTAGATTCCCTATATCATTTACTATATTGTACTTGACTATTATTTAAGTTTTAGATGATTTTGTTAGGGTGCACGTGTGTGAGCATGCAAATAATCACTAGGGATCCCATATAAACTGAGTGATATTGATCGAAAGTAGAAATTAATATTCAATTAGCTCATTACTTAGTTATTTAAATTGTAAACGTTGGTTCGATTAGATATGTTAACAGATTCAAATTTCAACTTGCTCTTGGTGATATTTCTAGCTAAGATCAGGTATTAAACTTTTGCAACGTGTTCAATCTTAGTATCGAGATGATGATTGTGTGGTGGTGCCTAATGAGATTTAGTCCAAGAGAATCTCAAAAAGAAATCTTAGATTTTTTTTTGGTAAGGATCTCAAAAAGAAATCTTAGATTTGTTTGATGGTTAGCCTACTTTTGGTCATCCGGATTTGGATAGGGATAGGATATGATAAAGTAGGATTAGAAATCGTTCAAATATCTTTCGGATTGTAATAAATCCTTCCCCATGTGTTGTGCAATCCATAATAGGATTCAAAATATTTGAAAAACTCATTTGCTCATAGAGTTGATACTTTCCAAATCTAGGGAAGCATCCTCTTGACGTAATCTTGAATGGCCAAGATTTCAAGTGATCACCATTTTCGCCGGAGCTCCTCCTCCTCTTTTGAAATCTTCCATTTGTCAGTGTAGAGTCTCAGATCTGAGCAAAGGATGGGATCGGAAGTCAAAGCATTACAACAAAATTAGGTGACCATCATTCAGGATCAACATACGAACGTCCAAAACTTTGTGCATTTTGGTATTTTTTTTCTTCTTTTTCTTTTTGAAAGATGACTTTTTGGGTTGATCCATCGATTTCGGGTCATTCATTAGTGACAGCCGGTTTGGTTTGACAGTCGTTGGAGGACAATTGGCTAGACGGCAATGACGATCAATGTTGGTCAGAGACAATGAGGATTGCATGGTGGTCGAGAGTTATAGGCTGTTGTAGTGACGGTCCTTGCATGGTGGCCAGCCATCGTTGGAAGGAATTTTTTTTTTTTACTTTTTTATCCGATCCAAGTCTATCCCACCCCCTAACCTGGATTTATTATTTGGCATTTTATCTAGGTTTCACAAATGGAGTAGATGATGCTCCTATATGTTCATAGGAGGGAGTTAGGGAAATTCTCCAATTAGTTCTAAACCTATTGTACATATATCAATTCAGTCACGAAATTTTTAATTTTGCCAATTTAGTACTGAACCTTTGCCGCAAAATTTCAATGTAATCTTTCTGGCTAATTTTTGCCAAAATCGTTGATACAACAGCGTGCCACGTAGAACGGCTAGTGATGATTGGACAGACACGTCAGCAATTCCGGCGAAAATTTCGTGCAAAATTTTTTCTATAATAATATTAGGACTAATTGGGTAAATTCATCGGAGGGAGTTTGTGCCTAGTTATGGCCAAGGTGGAGATCAATGCGAGTTGAGATAAGACTCTTGAACTGAGAGACTGACAGGGCGGAGATGCTTCTCTATATTCAGAATGGAGTTTATGGTTGGTTGTGGGCACGTCAGGTCAGTGGTGAAATGTGAAGTAGTTGATATGTCTGGTTGGCTTATAACTTAAATGACTTATTTAGCACTTGAGTGAAAAATCTAACAGGATATGTTAGAATTCAACTGTGCTTTTTTATCATGGACGTTGCTTTTTCTCATGCACCCTAATCAAAATAATTGATGGTGGTATTGTCCATAAACACTAAGAAATTTCACTTTTTGCCCTATTTCGTCGGAATTACTTCCGTAACAAAATATCTTTCACCAAAAGTAGTTCTTCGGCTTTTAATGAAAAGAGACTAAGTTTTGTGGAAATCCCAAATAGGAAATATCTAGATAAACACAAAAATTGAACACTGTACTCCCAACGGAATTATACAAACACAATCATGCCGAAATTCAATCGACGTCAAGACTTAGAAAGTACAATCGATACAAACGAACCAAACTATGACGAACTTGCTAGAATTTAAAAGAATGGCAAAGCTTGACAACACAATGATACTATGTTAAAATTTAATCGACAACACAACTTCTTGGATGGAGACACGCAGAAATCTAATTGACGACGTGAATCTGAAAGCTACAATTAAGAAAAGTAAATTGCACTACAAGAAAGTAAAGATAAAGATAAATTGGTTCGATGTATGCTGGGGAGAGGCCTTCTGATGGACTGTTGGTGGTATTTATAATGGTCTTGAAATAATTGTCTTTTGACATTTTCAAGCGATTGCATTCCCTTGAGTAACTTTCGTCGATCAACTCCATGTTTCTAGATCTCCACAAGTCTCGCACCCACGTTCTCAAATGGTTGCTTTTGCTGTATGTGAACTACTCCAGGATCTTCTTTTTTTGTAATGATGGTGCTGATGTTTGCATGTAAAACAAACAAATAAGGCTTTTTCCTTGTCCCACATAGGAAAAAAAGGAAAGTTTTGGTCCATTTATAAATTAATGCATTATCCTTTACTGTAGATGGAGAAAATGGGTGAATGCGCCAGACCATAGAATACCTGCGTGCGCGTCTAACGCGCACTAAACTTTTCCTTTTAAGACACGAAAATGTATGTCCAAAATTGACAGTTTTCATATTTGAAGAGTTGTGTCCGAATTGCACCTTTTTGGGCATGAACGGTTGTGTTCGAATGGTGATTTTGAGACACGAAAGATTATGTTCAAATTGCAATTTTTTGAACATGAATGAGTATGTCCGTATTGGCAGTTAGACACCAAGAGGTGTGTTCTATTTTGCTTATATATATTGGACAATTCTGTTCAATTGACATAAATTCAGAACTCCCTTCATTTTCATTTTCCTTAAGAGAAAAACGAGACAATCATTTTCTCAATTGTTTCGCAAAGAGTTTTAGGAGATTTGCTGGAATTGCTATTCAGTATTCTCATCGTGACTTTATTGTTTTTTGAAGGAAATTTACTAGTAACCTATAGCAGCTTCGTAGGGCAAATTAATCCTAAAAGAGAGTAATTACACGACTTAAAGTTTGACTACATTCCAATTCCATTTCCTACTAACACATTTATCCCAACAGATGGCTGTCCCACGGTCTTGCTTTCAAACAATAACTGTTTCTTCCAAAAATGTGTGCCTTTGACCTCAATTGTCTTGCCGATTTTAAGTTTAAATTATTCATCACCAGTGCTCATATCAGTAGCTACCAACCATCCGTCATCATATTTTGAAAATTGGTATCAAGAGCAACACATCAATTTCTATGTTTGTCGATAAGCTGGCATATGTGCAATGACACTCGTGTGCCATGCACGTGTTTGTTCTCACTCACATGCTAGGCATGTGCTTATCGATGACCATGATTATTTTTGGTGTCAACATGCCCATTAAGCAACCTATTTCAATTTCAAAATCAATTTCGAATGAAGGTAATAGTGGAAAATGTGCAGGAGGAGTTTATATATCTAAATATAAAATAATAGCTGTGATTAGTAAATGCATAAATCACAGTAGGGCAGTAATTTTATGAGTAGCTTGTCCTTAAGAGCCTATAAAAGAAAGAGAATTATCGAATGACAGTGTAAGAGGAGCGCACCTACATAAGCCCTGAAAACTATTTATAGATTGATTTGTCCTCAATATATCACTATGTATATATATAGATAAATAAAAAGGTAAAAGTATAAGCAATTGCACAACTAATATTTGGAATTGCTTATTTGAACCTCCAACTCAATATTTAGAACCTAGGTGTGTATATAACGGAAAATGTAAGTGTAGAGAAGTTCGTTCCACACATCTGGTACTCCAGGAAGGCACCAGTGGAAGCAATCTGCATAGCTAACCGGATTCACAAGCTGTTCTTTAGTTGGGAGATGCCATTGCTTTCTATAGATGGTGGGGTGTGCTTCCTTGCGATACTCCGAGAGCTGTGTGATATTGAGGACGTGGATCGTTACGCCTCTTGTTTTGAGTTTCTCGATCACTCTCTCTACCACACGCATCATCGCGAGAACTGATCCGGTTCCCCAGTACCCTTCCTGGGTAACTGGTTCGGTTTCGCCTAAACAGCTTCTGCCAGGGACCCCGCCCCATTCCTTTGATCTGCCATGTAGAAAAAGAGCAACGCCGTAAGTAATAAGAAATTTGTAGAAGTTGGCTTAAAACACGAGGTGTTGGACTTGTTTAAATGACCAAGAAAGGCCTAGTGCATGATTTGATACATCGAGTTTTGTAAACCTTTTTAGTTGGATCGATTACATGTAATAGGAAATTGCAAAATTTCAAGAAACAAAATACATTGCATAAATATGTTTTTGTCAATCAACCTACGAACCTTTTCTGTTGTTTTCTGTGTCGATTCATTATTAAGTAGATCGAAGAGCTCTTGGAAAAAAAGAAGCGTAGGATTCGATGAACCTAACAATTTGCTTTAAGACAACTGAGGCATCGAGAAGTTCAGTAAAATGCATGAGCCAAATGTTGTCCTACTCTCGGGGAGAATGCATCACCAACTCATTTATACAAGTTGCAATTACCAATAGATTCAGGAAAAGAGGCATGTGGTGAAAACTTACTCCTCGTGAGTCGGAGACATGCTAACGAAGAATAATTGGGTCTTTGATCTATTGACATGCATCTCCAACCAGTCAGACCAGGTATTGAGAGCCATCTCATATGCACGAGGCATTTTCACCACTTTGTGTATTGCATTCGAACTTTGGAACGATCCCCACCTGGTTGAGATGTTAAAAAGCACAACCTTATTGAAAGAACAAAAAATGGAAGTAGAGAGATCGGCTTCCATTTGAAAAGTATTTAAGGTGAGTTGAGCACCGACCTTAAGAGTTTCTTGTGCATTTCCAACGCTTGTGTTCTAAAGAAATTGCAATTGATATTTGGCTTTTTATCGAAGAATATGTCTCTCTCTATGTTAATGTGTTCGCTTGTATCTTGATGAATTGAAGAAGTCATTTTACTCATAGATAGAGGGATCCATATCCTTAAATCATTCAATCTATATTTTTAAGTTTAACATTTCCATGAGTAGAAGTGCATTGATTGCGGGATCCGAATCCTTTAATCAATAAATAATTCAATTTATATTTTAAGTATAACATTTCCATGAGCATCTCTATGTCTTCATTTTAATTTTTATTTAGAGTGAGAATAGGATTTGAAACGCCGCATTTCGGACCTCGGGTAATGAAAGTAGAGGAAAATAGTCAACCAATAAGTAGAAACGGATATTTCAAATTTCCAATGCCCTTAACTTAGAAAAGAAACTCGTCTCAACACTGGAGGGATCAATGTGCAACAGGAAAAACCTCTAGAATATTAGAAAAGATGCATAAATTTTTGCCCAAAATTTAAGGGGTAAAAGTTTATTTCTTTCTTATAACCCAATTTAGTTATCAAATATTCTAAATCACTTGTTAAGTAATTAAACAAAAGTAATGCTTCAGTTTTCAAGATAGTGATGACCTTTTTTTTATAATGCGTGCATTTAATATTTTCGGAGTTGAAACTTTTCTCATTAAATATATGCTTAATAAATACTCTTGAGCTACTCATAAAACATAATTTCTTATAATATATACTCACAGGAGTTCCATCTTGGGTAACCTCCACCAAAGATAGGAGTTGAAGACGAGGAAATCAGCATCATTCCAACGCTTGGCATGTTTTGCAATGGCATGAACTCGAGCAATGCGATGATCAGCCGGGTGGTTCTCCGCATTATCGCAGTTGGACTCCACAAGCAATGGCGCCCAGTAGTACTCAATCGTCGCATTATATTCCTCCACATTCATGAAACACGGTAATTGTTAAAAATTGAACGCATCAAAGTTCAGGCACTAGATTATACATTATTTGGCTAGCAAGAAAAAATGATCTATACGAGGTACATCGGCAATGCATTGTATTTTTTATGCAAGCAGTCTTGAAATGAAAGCCCTCATCTACTTATTATAAAACGAATTCATTTGCCAAAATTAACAACTGCATATGTATCAGCGTCAGAACTTTGCTTGCCTAATGATTTTTTTACACTGCCGGTGTCCAAAAAAAAATTATAAATTCTTTTTTCTAACGGGCCTTTGAAATAAAATAAAATAGGCGCCGTCTGCTTCTGCTAACTTGAAGAAGCATCCATTATTTAATTATTGGTACCGTTATCTTTTCATTTGTTTACACTGATATTCTTCGGTTCGAGATCCGTGCGACTTATGGAAAAGGAATACCAGGAGCTACACAATGTTATCTATCTAATTATGAGCAAATAAAGAAAGAGTAAAGAGCTTTCAATCGTACATTGACAAAATTGTTTGCACAAGCACTTTTGTCGATAAATGTCGACAAAAAAGGATCAATAAACCTATTAACGAAGGAAATGACGGGTCCTTTAATGAATTTTGAACATGAAAGTACTTTGAAGAGAAAACTAAATGTACTAACTTTTGAGGTAGTCGCGGCCAGTTATGTAAAGATACTGAAAATGTAAAGATAAATTGGAAGATAAAAGTGAACAACTAGTGTTCATTAATTAATTGATGGTTTGTTACTTAAATTGCGATTCTAATACTTATCACCACTACCAACGGTTAATAACGTTCACAAAAAAAAGCAAACACATCCTACATGTATTTACAATCAATTACTACATAAACCCACTACTCCAACCTTGTGTCCAACACTGACAAGTACTCCTGCGGTTTCACTTCATGACGGTCACGACGACTCAAATTCCGGGCCACTACAGCTAGTGGCTTCCGAAACTAGCGGCCCCATGATCTGATGATTGTGTTGGTCTTACAATTGTATTGATTGTGTTGATATTCACGAGTGCTTGCAAGGTTGTTGGGCCCATAACTTGAATAACTGATTTATTTATAATTCATCGCAAATCGCTTCGGTCGTGACTTTCTTGTCGACTTAATTGAACTTCATTCACCGACACCCAAACCTTAGGATTTAGTAATTTCCTTTAGCTTTTACTGTCGGCAACTATATAATCGTTTTGTCGACTGTCTATATTTGTTGACTAAAAGCTCTTCACGATAGGTCAATTTCACTTCTGCAAAGTCTTGTGCTCGACCTCTTCTAGTCCGAGTCGATGGTTAGGGACTTGGGCAATTTTTGGTGTTAACAAACTCTAGAGACCACATGACATCGTATTCCTAGGTATTTACTTAATATGGATCTAAATCCTCCATGTCACCCGATGCTTTCACTGGTATTTCAACCAATTCTCAACTAATGATCTACAATATTGTACGTGAATGAGGTATGCATCAATATTTAAGATACATGGAGACATCATGAGAACACCATGCAGGACATAGAAGATCCATATCCAAGTGGTGGAATGAACCAGTGCACGAATCGTATGAAAACTCGTGCATTTGAGCGACACCTTGTGTGAGTCTCGTATATTCTTAAAATGTGATTTGATTAGGTCTAGTCAGTAGCTAGTTTGGCTTTTGTAATATTTGGCCTAGTAATGGACTCATGTCTTGATATGAACGAAGCTTTTTTTACTACAAGCGCTTAATCAAAATAATTTATAGCGGCAGTGTTCATAAACACTAAGATATATCGCTTTTTTTCCCGTTGAGCACCCCAATTGTATTCTAAAACCAATTTCCCTTGAAGGACATCTTGGCAAATGTGCAAGATGGGTAATAATATATATAAATATAAATAAATAACTGTGACTACTGAACGCACAAATGGCAGGAGGAGAGATCTAGGAGAAGAAAAGAATTATTTAATGACAGTGCGAGAGGAGAGCACTTACATGGGCCCTGAAGACGATTAAGGAGTCGTTGTGGTGATACGACATGGATTTGAGGGCGGGAGGGATTGCGGACTCGACCATGCAAACCATGGAATGCCATTGGCCCCTATTCAAAGAGTCACCCACATACACAAACCTCTTGTTTCTCAGCTTCTCCAGCAACGCCGTGGCATTGAACCTAATCCCATTTTCAGTGCAGGAAGCAGAAAACAGCAATGAACTCACTATGATGCTAATGCATTCTGTAGATTAATAGAAGATGAAGAGAAGTGTAGAGTGGAGTGCACATCCATCGTTATACCTGGGAAGGTCACAGCCATGGGGTTGCCACCTCCATTGCTGGTACTTGAAGTCCTTCCTCCCATACGCCTCGCATGCGAGGTCCTCAGGCACGTACGCGCATCCCTTTTCCTTGTACAACGGGTACGACCCATTGTCGTACACCCACCTCCCGGAGAACAGGTCGCACCAATGGGAGCGTTCCGTGGGCGTTGGGCTCCGGAGTCGTGGCCAGTCGCCCAAGAGGTAGACGGCAGAAACGACGAGGGCAGCGACGAGCAGAGCCACCAGGGAGTGGAAGCTGCCGCTGACCGAAGATGCCCATGTGGGTGGTGCGAGCACAGCCACCTGGGATTTGTTTGCCATCTTGTTGATGCTCTCTCTTCTTCAGCCTTCTCCTACTTTCTTCTGCGGTAGTTAACTGGGGGGAAGCAATATTGACTGAATGGATTCTGATGCCTCGGTACTTCAAACTTCAAAGGGGAGAAAAAAAGATTCTAACCTTGGTATTATGGCAAGAATAATATAATGGACTGCATCTCAGGCTACTTAGTTGCATGCATCTAAATATTCAATTTGAAGACTCAAAAGTATATATTAAAGTTGGACTAACGATGTCACCTGATAACTTGCCGTCCCAAACACCCTTTGTTAGTCTCCCCAGAAGATCAATTTTTTTTAAGTTCTTCGTAGGCAAAATAATTAATTCTATTGACAAAAAAAAATGTCATTCTCTAGATCATCACGGGCACTGCCTACATATATAGGCAGTGGCCGCCCGTGATTATCTCCAGTTTGTCCTAAGTAGCGTTAAAGGAAGAGAAATGTAGTGTGTAAGGAAAATTACTATGCAAAACGGACTGCCTAAATCGGGAACCGTCCGGATTAGATCGAACAGGCTGGTTGGGTCCAGTTCCCAAGAGTGTCGGTCCAATTCCCGGTTCCTAAAAGTGGAACCTAGATTGACCGGACCGGACCGACTATTTCTATTAATATTTTTTTTTCTTCAAAAAAATTAATAAAATGTGAAATAAACCCTAAGTGATCTTCATTGACATAAATACTTTGAAAAAAATTAGTAAAATGTGAACTAAACCCTAAGTGACCGGTTCTATTGGACTGGATCGGAACGGCGCCCGGTCCTAGAACCAACCGGTCCTGTCCGATCTGGATCGGATCGGGAACCGATCACCCCTAAAAATTACCAATCGGTTTTAAATATCAATTGAATCACAAAATTTTTAAGTTTTGTCAATTTAGTCTTACAACTTTATACGAAATTCCAATGTAACCCTTCCTATCAATTTTCATCGGAAATCGTTGACATGGTGGTCCAATTATTGCTGGCTATCAATAATTTCTGGTGAAAATTACATATATTAGAGTTTCACGTAAAAATTTAGGATTAAATTAACATTCATATATTAGATTTGGGATTGATTAGACAAATTCTCCTAGTTACCATGAAGCTACCGAAATTCTAAGAGATCTGATAAACTCTTGTTGCCGATCATGCGACCAAAGCAACTCATTCAGTATGAAGACTTATCCAGTTTTGTCATCTCCAAGAAATTAAATAGATTTAGATGGGAGACGACGGACCCAGAAATCCAGGGGGGCCTTTCCGGACATACTCGGCATAAATATTTGACTTTATATCTGTTATTATTATATGAAAGAAAACGCTGCATACTAAATCGATACAAAAAAAGAATAGCAAAAAACAATTTCTTGTTTTTGACCGAAAATAAAAATGCCAAAAATCATTATTGGGATATTTTTAGTTGGTGCTTTTTAGTTTACTTTCATCTCGTTCGACCAAAAAAATCTCGTTTGAAGACATTAGAATTAAAAATCACATTACTATTTCACTGAAAATAAGAGAAGTTTCGCCAAGTGTCTCGATTTTCTACTAATGAACTATAAATTAACATATGTTGAGATATAACTATTTCCTATCTTATTTCAAGAAGTACTTAAAAAAATTTATAGACTTGCCTAAATGTATATGTTGTTCATCTTTTTCTCCACAATGCCAATATGCCATTAGAAAAGATTTGTTTTATCAAATGTGGATTAATACAATATTCCTCTGTAAGGAAAAAGTAGATTTCTTACCATTTGATCAAATTGATAGTATCGACGAATAAAGATCGATCATAGCACAAAAAGATAATTTGCTTTGTGAATCTATTTACTCCAATGATTTTGTTTTTTGTCTTCATGTCGTCTATTCATATCGGTAATTCTAGTCGTTCCTTAACCATGCTTTATGAGTCAATTTATTATTTCTATATATGGGTAATAGATATTTTGTCTTAATTTATTTGTAACTATACCGAAGTTTCCATTTGTAATGCTCCTACAGTGGAATTCAAAGATTCCATCGGTGATCGATGGCATAATAACTCAATTAAGAAATGTATTTGTTAGGTTAATGACACCACAGGTGCTAAAACTAGTGTCGGTTCGGACTTAAGTCTAAATATTTTTTTTGTTCATTTAAGTTCTAAAACTTTTAAGCTTTATGCATTTCATGACTTCCCTAGAGTCCATGTATTTTTTTAGTGGATGGAAAATCCCAAGTGGCACCCGTTGTAATTTTTTAATCTCATGTGGCGGAGCTTATCTAGTACAAAATGATGTTCTTTCACCATTGCCATTGTAGACTCTTATCTTTTACTGAGTTGACAAAATCCGGATCGATCTTCAACTTTTGCGAAAATTATGATCCTAGTACCATTGGCTCTTACTCTGCAAGAGCTTCCCAACGACGCCCACTTTACTCAAATCAGATTCTTTTTTTTTTTGATGACCCGGGAACCTCCCTTTCGCCCGACAGGCTAATCGGTACTAAACCCGGGGGAAGGCTAGCCCAGCAACCTACCGCCAGGACCTCCCACTTAAATCGCTGACGACGCAGAGTTTCGAACCGCTCACCTCCTACGATGGCGGGAGAGCTCAAACCAACTGCGCCACCCACGGGTGGGTTCAAATCAGATTCTTTGATCACTGAATACCCGACTTTTAGTCGTAGCCGTCTGATTTCGACTAGGTTGAGAAAATTGCAACCGTCACAAATTAAATGATGAGATCGCGAAGCTCAGATTAACTTTTCCAATACCTTAGGAATCACCTCGGTCAAAGTTTGTTTCAGAAAGAAATTGTTATTTTCTACCTCAGCACGGTTTCGTCCAATTCGTGGAAATCCACGATCCTGACATCTTCTCAAAAATCAAATTGTATTATTGGAAAGTTCCAGTCGTGAGCTTGATTGGACGTTGGATAACACAGATGGACCGTTTAAGATTGATCAAAGTCTTGAAAAAATCGTGTGGACGTCATGTGGCATATATCAATGCCCCGTGATAAGCCGCCAGGCAACAGCAACACAACGTGGTTTGGCCCAGTCCCATTTTTCACTAATCCCAAGAAAGTTTTTTTTAAAGCATTTTATTAGCTTTTTCCTGCATTTTAGTGGCCTTGAGAAGCATTTCCCTTTTGCTTTCAAAATCACATAAGAAATAGGGCTCATTCTCACTCGTTCTAGTCCTGGTAAATTCTCTCTAAGCTCCCAGACTTTGAATTTAACTCTATTGACATGGAAAATCTCTCTCTCTCATTTGGATTCTCTCTTGTCTTGGTGCTTGCTTTGCAGGTGTTAAAAGCATCTCTCGAACAAGGGACATGTCCTTTCGCTCTCTCTTCAAACTAGCAAAATTGCATGTTGGAGGCAAAATGCTTTTAGAATGAATCCTCAGTATAGAAGTAACGTCGCTCTGTTACCAAAATAAGTTCATACTTATTGATAAACATATAGATTGACATTCTGCGGAGTATTATATGCATTTTTATTTAGACGCCCTATTTGATGAAGCCGATCCCTTGTCCAATACCGAGGATATCGATCTGAATGGACTAGAGAGGTGGAGACCTCAAGCGTCGTCAGTTGCTGAATCAAGGCCTATGCATGTGGGTTACATGTTTTGACTAATATTGAAATTTGAATTGATAAAACTAACTCAGTCTTTAATAAAAATTTGGCCTTCTTGTGCATCAAAAGCATGCCAATTGAAATTGAGTAATGATGTTGAATCATATGCCAAAATTGTACCGTATGCTGTCATGAATAAGCACGTTGCTATGAAACTTGACTTTAAGTTGAATTGGCAATTTGATTGAGTGTCACCACGTTAATTGATTAAGAACATTGTGTGATTTACACGCTAATTCGCATTGAATAATTGGTTGAATTCGGATAATGTTGCATCCATAAGCTGCTCAACTTGCATGATTAATTTTGTTCGTTGATTTCAACTTCGCATTAAAGTAAGAAATGCACATTGTCTTGAATTTACGTGCTAATTAAGTCATTAATGATGGATGAAAGTACCGTTTGAACCTGTGGGCTGTGTGTCAGTTGATTGACTACCTTGAATACATGAACACTGTTTTGATAGGATTGGATTTGTCCTAGTTCTTCTATTCAACATTTGAATGTAGCTCATTGATTGCTTCACGTTCATGAATCGCACGTTCTAGGAGACTGGGGACACACACAACTCGATGGAGTCGAGTCATTGTCCGCCCTGTGATGCCGCGATTTCACCTGAGGGCGGCAACAAAGTTCTCAATCTTCCAAAAACCTGAGAAAAAATTATATGTATATCAAAATAGGAAATCCTATGATATTGCATGAAAGAACTTAGCCAAGTGTAACTCACTCCGCACGTGTAACCGAACTTCCGGACCTGAAGTTTCCGATTTGTTTAGACCAAATCAACTTCTAGGTGATTCCTCCCCCTAACACCTATTAATTTAGGGTCTCAATCGACCTTGAATGATTGGTGACAACTCTTAGAACGATTTAAGGGTTTGATCAATTGTAGTTCACCTCGAACTAGGAAAGCAAGACTCTAGGTCATAGACTTTCAACGAATTTTCATAAAAAGAAAAGTTTAGACTTCCACTTTCGAAAAGAAAAAAATTCGATCGCGGGTTGTGAGACGAGGCGTTACAAGCACGTTAGGAAAAACTAAAATATAAAATTGCAGAACCTAATATTTAGGGAAAAGCAAATCTGAGACTAGAAAGTATAAAAAATTGGAAATTGAGAAAAAGAGAGAGTTTGAATGCCAGCCCCGTTCTCTTTGTTATTTCTACCTGCGGTCTAAAACTATAATACAATCTGAGTTTGAATGCAATGGACGACGTTCACTCTTACAACTCGATGAAACACGAGACTTTTTAGCTGGAAAAGGAAATTCCTCCTCCTCCACTCAACTGTCAAATGTTCGCCAAAATTAACTGACAAGTTCACAATCACTTTGTTACTCTCCCACTCCACTTTGTAACCCGGAAGTTCGATTCCGGAGAATGTAGGCGTAGAGGAGCTCGTTCCAAACGTCGGAGATCCCTGGGAGACACCAGTGCAAGCAATCGGCATAGCTGGTTGGGTTTGCTAGTTGCTCTTGGCTCAGGGAATGCCACTGCCTTTTATAAATGGAAGGGTGCGCGTCCTTGCGATACTCCAATAGTTGCGTTATGTTCAGGATTTGAACGTTGAGGCCCCTTGTCCACAGTCTGCAGATCGCCGCTTCTACAACTCGCATCAGCTCGGGCTTCGACCCGCTTCTGGAATACCCTTCTCTGGTGATGGGTTCCGTTTCTTGGTAACAATTGTGACCATCAAGTCCACCCCAATCCTCAGCTCTGCAGTAATAAAAGAGATACAAATGAATCGATGCAGCATAACACATCCAAGTAATGGCCAAAGCAACGGGCTATACATTGTAGGAAAATCTGTCACCTGTCGCGGGTTGGAGACATGCTGACGAAGAACAATTGGGTCTTGGATTTGTTTATGTGAACTTGCAACCAATCTGACCATGTATTCAGGGCCATCTCATAGGCACGAGGCCCTTGTACCATCTTGTATATTCCATATGGACTCCCTAATGATCCCCACCTATATTTCGACATTTAACTTGTTCTTATATGTCGTTTTAATGAAATCATTCACTAAGAATTGTCTCTCAATTCAGTGCAATTATAGTGTAATATTTCAACAGCTAAACTGAAAATTGAAGTGATTTTCTTTTCTTGTTTTTTTTTTTGCATGAAAATGTAAGGACAAAATGAAGGATTTCCATCTCTTTTCCCTTTAAGAATTGGCTAAGTGGTCAAGTGCTTAGATCAGATTGGGCAATGTATTTGTGTCATGTTATCACGCGGAGTCATCATGCATATAAGTCATGTTATCATGCTAAGACATAGGATTCATTAGGCATATAATTATAAATTAATTGATTGGTAGAAACTCTAGTATGGATTTAAAAATGTTAACCAAACCTAGGATTTCTCTTTTAGGAACACAAACCCTACAAATGGGCCAATTCCTAGAAAATCTCTTTCTCAAACTGACATCCTTTTAGTCCAAAAAAATTTCATAATTTGTCTGGGTTAACATTTTTTTTCCATAAATGCTTTTACACTCACCTATGTCAATCGATCCTAATGCGTTATGCAACAGCTTGTTTTTTTTAGGTAAGAAATTATGCAACAACTTGTTTATAAGCAATATTCTTAATCATCCTCTTATGTTGTTGAATAATTTAGATTATAAGAAAATTAGACATCATCTTCTCCCATAATGATTTGTATCATCATAAAGAGCTTGATGAACTATTATCATATGTAACATCTATTTTAAGCAAAATATTAAACTTTATTCAATTTAAATATTATGGAAAATTATATTTTTATCTACATGTCAATAGTCATATATTGTTTTGAAAGTTTTAAGGTGTCTGCTTTACACAAAAGTAAAAATTTGAAGAAGAAAAAATTAAAAGTAAGATTCACTCCAAATAGAAAGACAAGTTATGAAAAGTTTGGAACTTACTGATGCTTTAGAGATGTCACAGAGCACAAGGGACTTACAGAACTTTCATCTCCGGTCTCAACCACCAGAGGTAGGAATTGAACACGAGAATATCCGCATCTGACCAAACCCTTGCATGCTTTTCAATGGCTTGAACTCGAACAATTGCTCGGGTAAACGATGATTATATGGATGGTTGCTATTGGATTCCACTAGCATCGGTGCCCAGTAGAACTCAATCGTCGCGTTGTATTCCTAAGTTCATTCATTAGCCCCAACATTATCACCAAAGGTCCAAATTAAAGCACTGGGATTGATTAATGCGAGAATAGAGATTGTTACTCGTTCGCATGCATTGGCTCGCCCCCAACTTCTTTCTCATCCCCCTCGGAACACTCTCGTGCCCAATTTGTTACCAATTCTAAATTTGTGGCACTTTCTCTAGTAATTGTCTACCCCTCGCATCTCCCATACAAAACCTAAATAGATGGATCGACGGCTGCAATCAATTTGAAAGGGACAAGTACTAGTTCCTAGGATCATCTCCTAGCATTGATGTTGGCGAAAAACATAAAAAAACGGTATCGATGGGGGCGCCGAGCTTGACTTCTGGCCCGGAAAGATTTGTCCGAAGCTCCCAATCCAATTAATGCACGTAACAAAAGATTACGGGTAGGCTTAGTCGGGCCACGCAAAATGAATTTGAAATCTCCGATTGGTGTAAGCAAGGCGCGCTCCTCCATCTCATCCGGCTACTAGACGATTTATAATAGGTTTGTGGAGGCTCTAATCTCATTTGATTGATTATATGAAAAATCAAGTTGCGATATGTAAAGTTTGGGAGAGTCCCTGCAAAAGCATAAGGCACCACCTTGCCAGAGATGCATTTGCATCACCGAGGTTCATCTTGGGACTTATGGGAATCCTCTCATGTCCTGTCTAAGGGTGGTGGTGAGTATGCATTGTCCTTGGTTGATGAAAGATTGGGTTTGTCTTCTTAAGTACATGAGTGAGGTAGTTGGTCGGTTCGCGTCGGGCAAGGCAATGATTGAAGAGCACATTGGAAGAAATTTCATGTGCTTGTGAACTGAGAAAGGGTTGAAATTCTCAAATTTTACACAATTAAAGACATAGTGAAATACCGTACCGATATCAACTCACCACAGCTGAATGGAGTTGCAAAACTCATGAGTGGTATTTCATTGGGGGAGAGCTCACTCTTTACTCTCAAATGTTTGACTTGATGGAGATAAGTGGGCTAAAGTAGTGATTATTGTATGTTGGTTAGTGAACAAAATGTTGATTAAATTCAAATGGCATTAGCTTAAATATTACAAACAATACGGAATTACAAAGAAAGGAAATTGTAATAACAAAGATGGAATCGATACAATCGAATACCGATGCCTGTGTTCGACACAGTTTCCTTAAAACAGATTCGTCCCCTCCAGCACGCGATTGAGGTTTTGCGAACGTATGTCTCCCAAGATACAACGGCTGACAGCGAAGAAGAGATCGCGGCACTTCCAAGCTTCCGGCGAACTTGAACAAACTCGGAAAATGAACGCTATCGAAAACAATGCAAATGCAGAGAACGTTTTTCAGAAGGAAAGCAGCGAACTGTTTTTCAGAAGGAAAGCAGCGAACTGTTTTTCAGAAGGAAAGCAGCGAACGTTTTCCAGAAGCTACAGATCCGAGAACTGAAAAAATGATTTCGATAAAATAGAACTGAAGGGAGAGCTGTTCGGGAATAATAATGGCCAATTAAATCTGCCGTTACAAAATCAATACGCGTCAAAAATAACGGCCGATTGAATCTGCCGTTACAAAGTCAATACGCGTCAGGAATAACGGCTAATTAAATCTGCCGTTACAAAATCAATTTCGTAACAGCTTGCCGTTTAACGCACCATTAATTAAGTCGAAAAATTAAATCAGAAGGCTAGCAAAATTGGGCTCTCGTCGCGAGGCCCACTTTTCGATCCTGCAATCGTGTACGCAGGATGCGCGCTTGCGCCCAAGTTTCAGCTTGTTGGGCGTCGGATTTGCACCCCCTCTGCGCCTGCGCGCGAGGCAGAGAGTTTATGCTACAATAGTTACCACTTCAAATAAGTGTAACCGTATATAAAACACTCCATAGCCTTCTTCCTTTTCAATGTGGGACTAGTGTTTTTCACTTCCCACTTCCAACTCAAGAGTATTTTTTGAGCATCAATTTCTCATTCATTCACCCATCAATTTGTCCCAAATTTCCAACAATCCCCCACATGAATGAAAATTGTTTTAGTTTTGACTCTGTGATAGTGTTCAACAATTGAAACCTGTATAGGATAGGTAGGTGTTACCCTTTGAACCTTTCCTTGTGAAAGTATATTTACTTTACTAGTTATCCAGTAGACATGATGTCCTTGAACTGTCCAACTTTCTTATGTAAATGAATCATACACTTCACACAGGAATCATATAAACGTTTGTTCAGTTCTCATAGTTATGTTCGTTTTGGCCATGAACATCAACCTGGTTCTGCAAGAGATTCTAAAGAATTTAGCCCTTAATTAATTCTCCTTTGAAGCGGCCCCACTTCTCTCTCACATAGGTGATTACTTAATTCTGAGTAATTTATTTACTCCACTTAAGAATCATTAAAGCAAAATTGCTATCTTTTCCCTTTACAATATCACTGATATTTTTATAGGAATGGTTTTAGGGATAACCCCCACAGTGACATCACTAAGTTTGTATAATTAGGTTGTTCCTTTAAACCTAGATCTTGAGATCTCCAGTCAACTAGGTTGGGTTTCCTTTATACCAACTTATTCTTTCATGGGCTTTAGTCCCATTCCTCTTGTCGATTTCTCAACTAACTCTCTATTTAACCCTTTGGTTAGCGGATCCGCAATATTATCCTTTGACTTTATGTAGTCAATTGAGATAATTCCTGTTGAGAGTAGTTGTCTAATGGTATTATGTCTACGACATATATGTCTAGACTTACCATTATACATATTACTCTGTGCTCTTCCAATTGCAGATTGACTATCACAATGTATACTTATTGGTGGCACAGGTTTTTGCCATTTTGGAATATCCTCTAAGAAATGGCGTAGCCATTCAGCCTCTTCACCACATTTATCTAAAGCTATAAATTCAGATTCCATTGTGGATCTGGCTATAACAGTTTGTTTACAGGATTTCCAAGATACGGCTGCTCCTGCTA
Source organism: Syzygium syzygioides (assembly GCA_031216285.1). NCBI lineage: Eukaryota > Viridiplantae > Streptophyta > Magnoliopsida > Myrtales > Myrtaceae > Syzygium > Syzygium syzygioides. The sequence continues at coordinate 27,956,430 of CM062252.1, read as the reverse complement.
GTGTGAATACATATCCACTAGTAAATTTTGAGTCTTTTATATCAGATATCCAATTTACATCACTATATCCTTCCAGAACAGCTGCGTATCTGGTATAATGCAAACCATAATTCCGAGTATACCGTAAGTACCTGAATACTCTCACTATTGCTTTCCAATGGTCAGCACTCGGATTGCTCGTATATCTACTCAATTTACTAACTGTATAGGCAATATCTGGTCTAGTACAACTCATTAAGTACATTAGACTTCCAACAACTCTGGAGTATTCTACTTGAGAAATACCCTCTCCCCTATTCTTGGATAGATGAAGACTATTGTCTAATAGGGTTCTAGCAATACCAGAATCATTCATGCTGAATTTTCCAAGAATCTTGTCCACATAGTGTGACTGGTTTAAAATAAGACCTTCTGATGTTCTTATGATTTTAATTCCTAAAATCATATCAGTAGGTCCCATATCTTTCATGTCAAATCTTGAATTCAACATATTCTTGGCAGATTTGATCATTTTATCATCAATACCAACAATTAGTATGTCATCTACGTAAAGACTCAAAATGACATAGCCATTTGTTGTCTCTTTAATGTAGACACATTTATCGCATTCATTGATTTTAAAACCATTGGTAATCATTGCATTATCAAACTTTTCATGCCACTGCTTTGGTGCTTGTTTTAGGCCATACAATGACTTCACCAATTTACAAACTTTCCTTTCTTGTCCCGGAACTATAAAACACTCAGGTTGTTCCATGTAGATTTCTTCATCCAAATCATCATTTAGGAAAGCTGTTTTTACATCAATTTGATGTACTTCGAGATTTCGCAGTGCAAGTATCGAAGTAAACTAATGGAAGTTCATCCTAATGGAAGTTATTCTCGTCACAGGAGAATAAGTATCGAAGTAATCTAAGCCTTCTCATTATTTGTATCCTTTGATCACAAGTCAGCCTTTGTACTTATCAACAGAGCCATCTGCTTCCATTTTCCTTTTAAAAATACATTTGGACTTTAAAGGCTTACAACCAGGAGGAAGATTCACTAGTTCCCAAGTATGATTCTGCAAAATAGAATCAACTTCACTTTTTATTGCTTCTTTCCATAGAGGTCCCTCAGAAGAATTCATAGCTTCTACATAATCTAGTGGTTCATTTTCTAACAAATAAGTTAGAAAATCATTTCCAAAAGATTTTTCCACTCTTGCTCTTTTGCTGCGTCTCGGTTCAAGTTCATGATTTGAATCATGAATTTCATGACTTTCTTCATTCATAGTTTCGTTCTTTCGTTTAGAAGAACTTGATCCATCGTTGGATTTATAAGGAAATACATTTTCAAAGAATGATGCATTCCTTGATTCCATGATTGTATTCTTATGTATATCTGGAATTTTAGATTCATGTACAAGAAATCGATACGCATTACTGTTATGTGCATAGTCTATAAAGATACAGTCCATCGTTTTAGGACCTATCTTTGTCTTCTTTGGTGTTGGAATTGCTACTTTTGCAAGACACCCCTACACTCATAAATGTTTGTAGGATGGTCTCTTACCTTTCCATAATTCATAAGGGGTTTTGTCCTCTTTCTTTCGAGGTACCTTATTTAAAAGGTAGTTGCTTGACAAAATAGCTTCTCCCCACATATTTGGAGGTAAACCTGAATTTAGTAATATCGCGTTCATCATTTCTTTCAATGTATGATTTTTACGTTCAGCAACACCATTTGATTGAGGAGAGTAAGGCGCAGTTACTTCATGTATAATTCCGTGTTGTGCACAGAATTCACCAATTGGTATTTCATACTTGCCACCTCTATCACTTCTCAATCTTTTAATTTTCTTATTGATTTGATTTTCAACTTCATTCTTATAGAGAACAAATTTCTCTAAGGCTTCATCTTTACTTTTAAGCAAATACACATAGCAATATTTGGTGTTATCATCGATAAAAGTAATAAAATATTTATTACCACCTCTCGTTTGAATGAATTTCAAATCGCAGACATCACTATGAATTAATTCAAGGGATTCGGTGTTTCTTTCAATTGTTTGAATGATGATCTCGTTAATTTTGCCTCAACACAAATTTCACATTTATGTTCTGAATCAATTTGGAATGAGGGTATATGTTCCAAGTTAATTAATCTACGCAATGTATCATAATTAACATGTCCTAGTCTACCATGCCATAAATTGGAAGACTCAAGCAAATAAACAGAAGACTTATTATCTTTATTGATAATTGTCATCACATTGAGCTTAAAAAGCCCATCAGTTACATATCCCTTCCCCACATACATCCCAGATTTAGACAAAATAACTTTATCTGACTCAAACACCATACGAAATCCATGTTTGTTCAATAGAGACCCAAAAACCAAGTTCTTTCGAATTTCTGGCACATAGAGGACATTGTTTAGAGTCAGCTCCTTTCCTGAGGTTATCTTCAGCAATACCTTCCCTTGACCTTCGACAGCAGAAGAGACAGAGTTTCCCATAAAAACCTTTTCCCCATTAATCGGTTCAAGGTTTGTGAATAGGTCCTTGTTAGAGCATATGTGCCTAGTGGCACCAGTGTCAATCCACCATTCCTTTGGATTGGACCCAACTAAGTTCACTTCAGAAATCACTGCAGAAAGGTTTATGTTTGACACGTCTTGAGCGATGCCATTCACCATATTTGCCTCATAATTCTTCCTCTTCGGAAGTCTGTAATCCACAGATCTATGGCCCATCTTGCCACAATTGAAGCATTTTCCTTGAAACTTGTTCTTGGAAACTCCTCCTTTTGGTCCCAACTTTGGCTTGACAATTTTCTTGTTCTTATGGCCTTGCCTAAGCTCCACAACATTTGCCTTAGTTGTAGTAGGATTGAACCCTTTGCGTTCAAATCCTCTATTGTCTTCTTCGATTCGAAGTCTGACAATCAGCTCTTCCAGGTTCATTTCCTTTCACTTGTGCTTGAGATAGTTCTTGAAATCCTTCCACCCAGGAGGTAGCTTTTCAATAATAGCAGCCACTTGGAAGGTTTCACTCAAGATCATTCCTTCAGCCTGAATTTCATGCAAGATCACTTGAATTTCTTGCACTTGACTGATAACAGTCTTAAAATCGACCATTTTATAATCAAGGAATCGACCGACAACAAATTTCTTTGCGCCGGCATCCTCTGTTTTATATTTTCGGTCCAAGGCTTCCTATAACTCCTTTGCCGTTCTTTTTGCACAATAAACATTGTACAATGAGTCATGTAAGCCATTCATGACGTAGTTTCTGCACAAGAAATCAGAGTGCTTCCAGGCTTCAACAACGTTGAAGGCCTGCTTATCCGTTTCTCCTTCGGATAATTTAGGAGCATCCTCGGTCAAGAATCTTGCAAGATTCAAGGTGGTCAAATAAAACAACATCTTTTGCTGCCACCTTTTAAAGTTCAGTCCATCGAACTTTTCAGGTTTTTCGCCATGATGTATAGAAACCGCAGGATGAACAGAGGATGAGCCAGGCAGTTGGACAGCTGCGGCATAGGCAGAGTCTTTGGTGATGCTGTCAGCAATCACATCGACACCATCGTTTCGAGCAGCCACATCCACGACTTCTTTCCAGGTAGCCATTTGAATTCTTTGAAATAACGAATCTGTTTTAAGATTGTTGATTAAATTCAAATGGCATTAGCTTAAATATTACAAACAATACGGAATTACAAAGAAAGGAAATTGTAATAACAAAGATGGAATCGATACAATCGAATACCGAGGCCTATGTTCGACACAGTTTCCTTAAAATAGATTCATCTCCTCCAGCACGCGATTGAGGTTTTGTGAACGTCTGTCTCCCAGGATACAACGGTTGACAGCGAAGAAGAGATCGCGGCACTTCCAAGCTTCCGGCGAACTTGAACAAACTCGGAAAATGAACACTATCGAAAACAATGCAAATGCAGAGAACGTTTTTCAGAAGGAAAGCGGCGAACTGTTTTTCAGAAGGAAAGCAGCGAACGTTTTCCAGAAGCTGCAGATCCGAGAACTGAAAGAATGATTTTGATAAAATAGAACTGAGGGGAGAGCTGTTCGGGAATAATAATGGCCAATTAAATCTGCCGTTACAAAATCAATACGCGTTAGAAATAACGGCCGATTGAATTTGCCGTTGCAAAGTCAATACGCGTCAGGAATAACGGAAACAGCTTGTCGTTTAACGCACCATTAATTGAGTCGAAAAATTAAATCAGAAGGCTAGCAAAATTGGGCTCTCGTCGCGAGGCCCACTTTTCGGTCCTTCAATCATGTACGCAGGATGCGTGCTTGCGCCCAAGTTTCAGCTTGTTGGGCGTCGGATTTGCACCCCCCTGCGCCTGCGCGCGAGGCATGAAGTGGAACCTCCTAGTTTTGTTGGGGATGATAGTCGTTGGGGTATATGCAGAGGAAGTAGGTTAGGTAATGTGGCAACGACTAAGTTTGGAAGGTCACTGAGAGACATGGTAGTTTTGTCGATGACTGAAGCCGAGAACATGGTGAGACCACATAACAGATTGAAGAAATAATGCTTTGCATGAAATCATATTAGTCGCGGTACTTTTTGCAGATTCTTTTTAAGATTAAACAAGAAAAGTGTCAAAGTTTTTCTCTCTGTGAGTTTTCTAGGCAAGTTTCCAATGTGAAATTGTGAAACTTTATGAGTTTGTTTTGACTGGGAAACACTTGAGCGATTGAAACTTTGCAATTCTCTAGATTCATAATGGATTTCATTATGGCTATCCCTCCTCATAGAGTAAGTACAAACACTTGCTGGGAGCACGCAATAGGAGCCTAATACTTTTGCTTGGGATATTGCCAAGAGAAGCTCAAGTTCGGGCCTGTCAATATATTTAGTTAGACTCACCTTAACTCAAAAACTTAAACCAATAAATTATAAACCAACTTGAATTTATTAACCACTACATGTTACACTAATTCTTCGATGTGGTATTCTTCGAACACAATTCACACTTCTCCCCTTTAAGTGTGAGCTCAGTATTAGGTTTCTTTCCCTTCAATTTAGATATCTTTCTGTATCAACATGTCTCAACTTGAATCTCCAACGCTCATTTACATCTCTAGTCTCTTTTACTAGATCGAACCTCTCTTTTCCCAGACTGAGCCCTGAAAGTTGCCATCGAGATCGCATAGCTACTTCACAACACCCACCTTCACCCGATGCCTCTTTTGCCAGAACAAACCATTTAGGCTGTCAATTACCATCATAACTGCCTAGAAATCGCATTTGGTCACGAGATCCTTTTCTTAAGATATTCATCATATATTGATACAAATTGGGTGTGAGTTACCAATCAACTATTGATTTTGATACTGGGAACGTGCAGTAAAAATTCAACCTTCACCTAGGAGATCACCAAGACAGAGCAAAAGTCCGAGCCTATCAATATATTTTAGTGGACCCACATTCACTTAAAAGTTTAAAGTAAGGAGTTATCATCAGTTAAGATATATTAACTACTTTACACCACATTAATTCTCTAATGTGAGTCTTTTTTTAACACGACTCACACGCATTTTCATAACACTCGGATCAAACCACGTAAATATTTGCCATATTTATTGTTCATTATTGATTTCTTTGGTAATTTTGTTCTCCTATAGTTGGTATTGAATTACAAGATCTGTTAGCTTCCGCGTTAATTTCACAACCAGAAGCATGTGATAATTTTCGGTGACGAAGGTCCCAATCATCAAAATTATGAGAGGTTACAAAGTAACCATCGCAACCAAAAAGGGTAACAATAATGTCCGAGGGAAGATTTCCGCGTTACCAACAATCAACATAATCTCGAAGAGAAAAACAAAGGAAGGAGAGAACTTACCATGGCACTGAAGGCGTTAACGAGTGGTTGTGGCGGTAAGATATCCATTTGCGGTTGGGCGGGATGGTCGGATGGAGGACTCCACGAGGCAAATCATCGACACCCATTGTCCTCTGTTTAGAGAGTCCCCGACGTACATCACCCTCTTGTTCCTCAATCTCTCGAGCAACCACGTCGCATTGAACCTGTAGAGAAATTATAGGATGACATACATTATACTGCATTTAAATTGTTAGATCTGGTGGGATTTACATTCGATGCGACTTGTCGGATGAAATAGTCAAGGTCGAGTTTGGCACACTCGCTGGATTCTTGCTGGGGTGAGTCAGGAGTGACACCATCTAATGGCGATTCCTTTCATTACTGTTATGCATTAGAACAGCGAGAGATGCATCTACCTGGGAATGTCACAGCCATGGGGTTGCCACCTCCAATGGCGATACTCCGAGTCCTTCCGTCCGAACTTCTCGCAAGCCACCTGGTCCGACGTGAATGCGCATTGCTTCTCCTCATACAACGGATAAGACGCGCTGTCGTACACCCCCCTCTCCGAGAACAAATCGCACAACGTCGTCGCACTTTGAAGCGAGGCACCCTCATTCGGTGGCGGTTGTAACCGAGAGCCGTCACGCGCGACGGAGAGGATGGCAACAATGGCAGAGGCGACCAGCAAGGCGACCAGGGAGTGGAAACTGCTCCTGACACCCCATGTGGCTGAAGTTATTTCCGCTTTGTTCGTCATATTTCACGCTTCTGCGATCTATCCATACATCTTCTGCATCTTTTTTAGCACTTATATGTACCGAGGGGGGACCTCTTGGGCTGGTCAGGTGACCCACACCTCATGTCCTTGTCTACTATCTTGTCTGGAGCAATTATTTTTCTCTATGATTGATTTTATTATGTAAAAAGTAGAAAAGTCATTTCACGAGTCCATCTAACATATAGGTATACTTATATGTACTTACACCTTGTATTGTCAATCATTTATTAATCAATCAGATCTTCGAACCGATTCGAACGTCGAACTTCTTGCAGTATGGAAGGGTCGGAATCTGAAATCTGAGATGTAACAGGTCTCAAATCTAAGATATTGCTTTGGCCATAGTCTCCAATCCGAAGATTGAACGCCCCAATCCCTGCCTCTTGGCCATGTAAAATGACAATGCCCCGGGTCAGTGCTGGACCTAGGTTACACCAAATCTGACCAACATTAGCAGGCCTTGAATGAGAAGGTGATGAAAAATCTACATTAATTAATTTAAACCGGAAAATTCTACGTTGTCTAATATTAATAATGGGACCAATCCCCTTCAATCTAATCCGTTTGATCAAAGACAGAATAGAGTACCATCGTCGGATGATGATTGAAAAATAATAACTTGTCAACGTCCAAAACACTTCCAAATGCACCGTTTGCCGCTTTAGTCTGATCGAAGGTGATAAAATCATGATTTTTGTCACTTTAGGTTTCACATAAGGTGATGAAAATTCGTAGGTTCAAAATTGTCCCAACTTTGATTATATCAATAACAACAAAGAACAAATTTTGTCGCTTAAGTCTAACTTAAGGCAACGAAACTCTAAATTTGTCGTCTTATAGTATGAACTAAGGCAACAAAGAAACTCTGAAACTCTGAATTTGTGGCCTTTGGCCGATCCTAAAGTGACAAACTCGACAATTTGTCGTCTTTGGGTAACGTAAGCCCTGTGGCAAAAATTTCTGTCGCCTTAGGGTTTTTTTTTCTAGCAGTGATTAGAAATTTCCCAGCATTTTCATAAATTTACCAACAATCGAAGATTTTCCAGAATTTTTTGTTGACTGGACCGTGAACTCGTCCTTGACTAATGTATTATGTGAACTATGTCGTTACTAATTAATAATTGAGGTAAAGTTGAAAGATAGGATTAGATATAGGCATAACCTCTTCTTCTAAATGACCTTGTCAATCGGATGTCCACGAGCGGGTTAGGGCGCCTGCATTTAGGCGACAAAGGAGATAAAAATGACCGCCAAGCTGCAAGTTTTAGCCCCTCTTATCGGGTTAACAACATTGAGAAACTAATTTGCGTGAACGCAAACCCCATTGATTCATTCATTTCGGACTTGACAAACATGTAAGCGAATTAATCTTCTGATTTGAAACAACATTGCTTGATTATATAATGTGTGACGAGGATAGAATAGCATGGATACAGCCTACTGGAGCCAACCAACCGCATCGAGTAACGTCAATTGGGAGCATGTTCACTATAGTTTCATGATCTGTTAGATAATTTATCTATTTTCTATGGTTAGGAGTCTAATTATGTAAAATGTAGGCATACAAGAGCTCGTTCCACACATCCGGCAGTCCGGGAAGGCACCAATGGAAGCAATCTGCGTAGGTGAAGGGGTTTGCAATTTGATAACTAGTGAGGCTTCTGGATTGCTTTTTGTGGATGGACGAGTGCGCGTCCTTGCGATACTCCGAGAGCTGCGTGATGTTGAGCACGTGAACATTGAGGCCTCTTTTCCGGAGCTTGTCAATGGCCTTCTGGAGCATCTGCATCATCCTGCGATCCGACCCGCTTCCCCTATACCCTTCTTTGGCGATCGGTTCTGTTTCTTCGTAGCAGTTGTGACCTGCGATCCCACCCCAATCCTCGGCCCTGCAGCAAAAAGATGCAAAATAATGAGCTGGTAAGTTCGGAAGATAACCTTTGAACCCTGCTAAATGAAAATCATAGAATTCGGGCAACAAGTGTGGTTACTATGACCGAGTTAAGTAATTGGTATTACACGAATAATTCAACACGAGAGAACTGTAATATGTTTCTTTTGGCGTGATTATCAGCACTTCAGTAAACCTAGATTTTCAAGTTAATATCGACGTATTTTGAGTTTCTATGAGTTAAGTATACCTTTCATGAGTTGGAGACAAGCCCATGAAAAACACCTGGGTCTTCGATCTGTTTCTATGAACTTGGATCCAATCTGACCAAGTGTTTAAAGCGATCTTGTATGCTCGAGTCATTTTCACCATCTCATATTTTCTGTCAGGGCTTGCAGCTGATCCCCATCTGGTTGCCAACATTCAAGGAAAAAAGGATGTTAATAGACAATCCAAAAAAAAAAATATGGGATGATATTTCTCAAATGTTACCGCATATAATATGTATACATTGATGATCTTCCGGAGTTATAGCGCACAAGACGACACACTAAAGTAACAAATCCCTTGTGCTTAAGAGCATTGCAACAACAAACATATGAATTTAACAAGAGGATAATTACATCAATAGTCTTGGACTTTTATTAAACGTCAAATGACATCGACGACAATAAGATTGGCCGAATGTGGTGTTTCCACTAAAAAAATATGAAGGGCATCATCTGACTTGCACATTGTGTTTTTAACCTGCCCTTCAATTTTCATTTTGGCTCTCTGTGTGTTGCAATTAGAAACTAAGTCGCCCCTATATAACATTAGTTCTTTCTACATAATCACCATGGAGTTGGCAATCTGCTTAATCGAAGGCCTGTGTTAAGCTAACTTTAGGAATTAGTGACGCAAATAAATGTTGAGCAAAAGTTTAGTACCCTATGGTGTCATTACCCATTTTAACGAGTAAGCTAAGATAGAGAACGAGCTAAAGAGTTGATTCTCTCCCTCTCCCCCCATAAAGTAGCGACTAGAAACTTGGAGGTCAAATTGCAAACTTTAGGTCTTCCAAGGTGCAGGAAATGCAGATATTGAGGAAAACTTACTATACTGGGAATGCTCAACATGTATATACTTACGAAACTTTGATCTTGGGTCCTTGCCTCCACCAAAGATAGGAATCGAAGACTAGGATGTCCACGTCGGACCAATACCTTGCATGCTTTCCAATGTCCCGAACTAGAACAATACGATCGTCTATCCGATGGTTCACCGGATCGTCACAGTTGGATTCCACCAGCAATGGTGCCCAATAGAATTCAATTGTCGCATTATAATCCTAATAAATGTCATCCAAAAGTCAAGCGCAAAAAATCACTTCAATCCACCCAAAAAGATAACCCAGTTGGCCAACTTCACCATTTCACAGGCTCATATTTACCATATTTACCTTTGATACCTATATGGTTTGATTTAATCAATAACTGACATAGATACACTTGATAAAGGGTACTAGTTAGGTTTTGAAATTGTGTTTTGTAGTAACATGCCAATAAAAACAGGATTTGACTGCACAATTAGAAAGTGTTTGATGTGCAATGAAGAATATTCCTACTTTTTTAGAGTCCTTATTTAAGTGTCCAAAAAATATTTATTAACAAGACCCATTTGGTATTGATGACTTCTTCTGTTAGAATATCAATTGAAAACATGGCCTAATACCCGAAATTTGATGTTCAAATAACTTGGTATCGAGTAAGCAGTTCTCCTTTGCGATGTTGGAGCTCATTGTCTCATATTACTTTCCTGTGCTAGACCTTGCTCTATTTTTCGCAAACTAAATAATAGAACTTTAGGTATTTTGTATGCAATAATGTCGCCACAACTTGACCAGTCACCACAAGCGAAAATTTGCTTCAAATATATATCTTTAGAAAGAAATGATCACAAACTCGATTAGGTAGAATATCAAAGTATATCTAAAATATACTAAAAATGTGGTTTGACACCACATTTTGTGGAAAGTATAAGTACCGAATCCCCAAGACTATGAATAAAAAAATCTGGAAATTGCTGTCAATTCATTGACCAAAAGTGTAACGGCCAACTTTTTCGAATCTTCCTAGAATAGAAACTTTTCGTGTAGTGTGCTGAAGTCGCGCTTCAATTAAGAGAAGAACAAGAAGCTTATAACTTTCGTTTGAAATAACGTGGTAGATACGTCTTCGTTAAACGTACCCAATGAGAGCTATTTCACATGTATCGGGATGACCGAAGTTTTGTATAATAAGGAAACGTGACTAACTTGCTCTTTACGGAGGGGGGACGGGGAGAAATTGAAGACAGAGAACTCAGAAGAGACTCACATGGGCATTGAAGACGATCAAAGGGCCGCTGTTCTCGACGGATCTTCGCTTCTTAGGGATCGACGACTGCACCATGCAAAGGAGAGAAACCCATTGACTTCTGTTGAGAGAGTCCCCCACGAACATCAATCTCCTGTTCCTCAGCCTCTCTAGCAGCGCCGTAGCATTGAACCTACGGCAATGTCACCATCCACACCTGTCAAAAACCCTAACCAAGATCTCTCTGGTGAAGAACGCAATGCATTGAAATGTAGGCTCAAATGCTTCAACTAACGATTCTAGTCGCGAGCGAAAGGAAAACTGGTAGACATGGGTCGTGTATTGTGATCGACCCTGATTCATTAGTAGCAAATAGGTGGCCCACAGGAAAACGCACAATCTAGAAAGTAACAACGCCAGAACGTGGTTAAGTACTGCGGCAGCCGGACGCACGCTAAAAACAAAGCTTTACTAGAAGGCGCTGCATCTAAAGTCAGTGATTCGATGTCCGACCGGTCAACTCTTCGCCCTCGACACAGCACAAGAACGCTCTCACGGGCGCAAACATGCTCCAGCGCTTGCAATGGAGAAAGAGAGATCGTGGAGAGACATAGATGTGTGTGCATTGTATTAGCTTGGGAAAATACCTAGGAAGGTCACAACCATGGGGTTGCCACCTCCATTGCTGGTACTTCAAGTCCTTCCGCCCGAATTGTCCGCAAGCCAGTTGACTCAACATGTACTTGCACTCTCCCTCCTTGTACAGGGGGTGCGACGCATTGTCGAAGACCCACCTTCCCGAGAACACGTCACACAGCGTCACGGATGACGGTGCCATGCCGGCCGGGTTCAAGAAGAGCGACTCTCTATCTCTCCCCGTCAAGATCAATGGCAGCTTCTCGTCGTTGCGCGTGGGGTATACTGCAGCGAAGATGATGGTGCCGACGAGCAGAACCACCAGGGAAGAGAAGATGCTCCTGAGTCCCCACCATATGGTCACTGTCTGGGCTATGTGTGCCATTCGATTTGATTCTCTGGTGCCATCTGATTTGATTCTCTCATGGCGCATTTTATGTTATCTGCTTGGAAGATTGAAAAGGAAAGCTGTGGATTGATTGTATTACTCGTGCAAGGAAAGCTTTGGTTATCGCTTCTTATATAATGGGAGAAGGAGATTCTTTTCCATAAAAATATGAAAACAAGAAATCGCTACTTCTTTGAGTCGAACCGTCCCCCGACACCCGGGAAAAGTGCCAAAAAAGTCCTAAACTTGTTGCGTTAGTGCCAATTTAGTTCTAAACTTTTTTTTAATGTCAATTCAGTCCTAAACCTTTTGCATTGATGCCAATTTAGTCCTAAACCTTTTTTTGGTATCAATTTAGTCCTAAACCCTTTGTTTTTATGCCATTTTAGTTCTTCCGATCAATTTTGACCGGAATTTGCCGACATGGAAGCCTGCCGATCACCGGCACCGACGTGGACAACTTTAATAATATTTTAATATTTTTTTGAATTTTTATTTTTTTTCCACTTTTTTTTGGTCCCCCCTCCTTCCTCTGGCCGGTTGCGGGTCCGGCGACCGACTAGAGGCCAGAGGCCGGCGAGCTCAACCTCGCCCACCATTGGCAAGGGCGAGCCTCGCCTTGGTCGGGCGAGGCTCGACCTCGCCAGATTCGGCGAGGCAGGGCCTCATCGTGGCCTTCGGGGAGGGCTCGAGCGTCGCCATGGTCAAGCGAGGCCCGACCTCACTGGATCTGGCGAGGTCGCTGGGCAAGACTCGACCTTGCTAGATTCAGTGAGGTCAGGCCTCTCGCGACCATGGCCTCCAGCGAGGGCTCGAGCCTTGCCATGGTCGGGAGAGGCCCGACTTCGCCGGATCTGGCGAGGTGGAGCCTTGCCCGACCAAGGTGAGGCTAGCCCTCACCGGGCGAGGCTACCGCCCTCGCCAGTGGTCGGCGAGGTCGAGCTCGGCGGCCTCTAGCCTCTGGCCGGTCGCCAGAGCGGTGACCGGCCAGAGGAAGGAGAGGGGGACCAAAAAAAAGTGAAAAATAAGGAAAAAAAAATTTAAAATATTATTAAAGTTGTCCACGTCACCGCCACGTCGACGCTGGTGAACGGTAGGCGTCCACGTCGGCAAATTCCGATCAAAATTGATCAAAATGACTAAATTCGCACAAAAACAAAAGATTTAGGACTGAATTGGCACCAATTTAAAATGTTTAAGACTTAATCAACACCAAAAAAAAAGGTTTAGGACTGAATTGGCACTAATGCAAAAAGTTTAGAACTGAATTGGTGCAAAAAAAAGGTTTAGGACTAAATTGGCACTAATGCAAAAGGTTTAGGACTTTTTTGGCACTTTTCCCCCCGACACCCTATTATATTTTCTAGATCTTTACCATTATGAACTTCATCCATATAAAAGAGGAAAGGATTATCATTATGTGCACCTTTTCTGAGCTAGGTTTTACACTCAAGCACTAATACAAATTGCGAGCACTTCTAAATCGTGTTTGTAATTCGTTTCAATTCGTGCTGATCTAATTGATTCTATATGGCAGATAGCTTGATTACAATGAAAACGTATGTGTCAATTCTTGTCAGCATATAAAGTTAGCATGCCTTGTCATGTCATATTCGGATTTTCTTTCTGTAATTCGTATCTTGTGTCATATTTGTATTGTGCAAACAGGTTGTGTACAACATTAGGAGCCCCAAATAGGCGTAGAATTGAGCGAAAAGAAAAAAAAATGATTCAAACCGCTAAACCGAGTGAACTAATGTAGTTTAAGGGTGCAAATGATAACATTTCTGTTCCCGGGACAATTTCTTTTCAAAAATATATATCTTTTAATTTCTATTTTCTGGATGAGTTTCTTAGCAGGAAAACACGTTTGGTAACTGTATAAAATTTCTATTCTCAAAATAAAAAAAGAACAGACAAATGTTTGGTGTGATCCTAAAAAATTTTTGTGACGTGAATTTTTTTAGTTATTTTAATGAATTTATGAGATTTTTCTAATTTTTTTAAGTTTTCTTTTTTTCTTTTCTATTTTTCCTTCCTTCTTCTTCCCCCTAGCCTTGCTGGTCATTGTCGAGGCTAGGCGACTAGCTAGAGAAGGAAAAAGAAGGAAGGAAAAAAAGAAAAGAAAAGAAAATAAAGAAAATGACAGTTTTTCAGAAATTGTTCTCATAAAAAAATAAGTAGATTCTTTGTACTTTTTATTTTTGCTCCAAATCTATTCCCTGACCACTTTTCTATATTGGGAAATATAAAAATTAAATGACATACACAAATGGATTTCTATTCTTTTTTTTGTTCTAGTAAACAAAATAACAAAAAAACGTAGAAATAAAAACGTGTTTAAACATGCCCAATTCGCCTCAAAAGGTTTTTTTTAAATGGTCCTTAATATTAAATCAAACTAAAGTTGAGGCTCACTTTGAAAAAGAAGGTTATATTTATTTTTACCGAGCACTTCTAATTGGTTGTGCGATCCCACGTCGGTTGGAGAGGGGAACGAAGCAGGCTTTTATAAGCTGTGGATACCTCTTCCCCCAGTGACGCGTTTATAACCGTGAGGGCTTGGCCCAAAGCGGACAATATCACGTGGGGCGGTAGGTCCGGGATGTTACAAATGGTATCAAAGCCGGTGCCGAGTCGGTGTGCCAGCGAGGATGCTGGTCCCTCTACGGGAGGTGGATTGTGAGATCCCACATCGGTTGGAGAGGGGAACGAAGCAGGCTTTATAAGCTGTGGATACCTCTTCCCCCAGTGACGCGTTTTAAAACCGTGAGGGCTTGGCCCAAAGCGGACAATATCACGTGGGGCGGTAGGTCCGGGATGTTACATTGGTGGCTTACAAATTATAAACACCGTTGACAAATAAGCTCAAGTGAAAGTAAAAGTAGTTGATGTCATTTTTGGACTTGACCATTTAAAGGCATGGTTGTGGAAAATATTTTAGAACTAGGGACGGAGGAAAAACATTATTTTTAGGACTCATCCAATGGCTAAAATAATCAGTGTAATTATAACAAAAAAGGACTCTACTCAAATTTGTTAACTATCACGAGAGTATTAGAAAAATGAATATTTCATAATTGTTGCCAGACAACACTATTTCTATCCCCAATTTGGTTAAGATAGTCCCTTTTTTTGGTTGACTTACTGAAATACCCTTCTTCTCTCTTTAGTGTATCGTTTCGTTTTTTATCAGGTTGATTTTATTTCTATCATTTCTCTCGTCAGTTTCGCAATATAAATGCCCCATTACGCCCAACAAAATATCATCTCATTCTACATCTTTTATCACTTTGCCTGAAGAAGGTTATTCATTTTAATTTATGACCTTATATTTTAATTATAAAAACTATATAGAAGATCATAAATTCCTATTTATGACGGTTTATGAATACATAATAAATTGCTTATTTTTTGTTAAATAATTCGAGCGAATCTATATTTCAAATTTGAAATGTAAATTTCAGTCTAATTATCTAGCTAATCTTGACCATGTGTGTGTTTTTCCGGAATAAATTTGTAGGTATCTAAAGTTAAATATCGCTTATTCTGTGCTTTCTCTTGAACTTTTCATAATTTAATCTGAATTGGAATATGGAGGTTGAAAATCTAGTTACACCTTTTGCCCTTTCAAACTCACATTAGATTATTTCGAAGGAAAATTTTAAGCATATTTGTGAAGTTTTGATCCACTTTCGATGACATTCAATTTATAATAGATGTTGATTAATTACTTTCTCCGTGGTAGAAGTAGAACATCAAAAAGTCTCTTTTTTTTTGTCCTTTTTGCCTTATCTTTTGTTTCGATATGGTCTTAGTATACAAGCGCTTAACGTTTGATCATGCTTCCAACAAATTAACCTCCATATTATGATCATTTTTTTTCCATTTTTGATGTAGATCGACTAGATAATTATATTGAAACTAAATTATCAATTTTGAAATGTAGTTTCGCTCAACTATCTAATGAAGAAAGGCAATTAATTTTGTGTTCATAAGCCATCATAAATAGAAATTCTAATTTTCTATGTAGCATCGATTAAAATCTGATATTATAAATTAAAATTAACAACGTTCTCGAATCAAAGTGATAATAGGATTTAATTCTGAAACCGATGAGAGAAGTAAATTTAATTTTGTTGGTTAATCCGACAAAAAAGGAAATAATACTTCAAAGAGAGAGAAAGAGATAAAGGCATTTCAATACTAAAAAACGAGTGTTTTAGTCAAAATAACATAGTCCTTGTTGTTGAATACAATTACCACCAGTTATTTATGCTCCATTGATTTTTTTTTTGTCTGTCATGCTCTAACTTTCAACTCATTTTCAGACTTTTGTCCTGCCTCTTGCAAGGCATGGAAATCAAAATTTACATCTGAAATTACACGTCCCCACCCTTAGTCCCCCGAAAAGGTAGAGATTCGAACTCCCTACCTCCTCCTTCCCAAACAGGAAGGGTAGCCACCGGAGCAAACCCTAGTGGTTATGTCCCATCGAATTAGGTGGTGCTCTTTCCACAATTTGACTAAATTAAAATATAAATAGTGAATAAAGCGAGTATTTTGTTAAGCATCTCTCTCATATATTTAATAATCTCTCTCATGCACATACCACGAAATCCACACTCAATAAGCATTTTCATGTGATTTTGACGAGAAAAAATGTCTAAAAAGTTTTAAATCTATCGTACAACAGCTAATTCAGTGTTAAACTTTTTAATTGTGCTAATTTAATCCTAACCAATTATCGAACAATTATTCAGCACGATGTAAGTTCCAATATGAGTTTGAACCATTAAAAATAACGTGGCTCCCCGAGATAATTTCTTATTAATTGCCTTAGAAACAACTGGCCACCAATTCTGACGTGGCGATTGTCTGATAAACGGAATTAATCAGAATTGTATAGCAGTGGCTGATTGATTGCGATGTGCCGAAAGCATTTCTATGCTCTCATTTAAAGGACAACAGATATTTACTAGGCGATAAAATAATAACAGTAAATTTACGAGGTTTAATTTTTGTATTCGGCTTTACCCTTTCTCATATTAAAAAAAGAAGAGAAAGAAAGAGACAACAAATAAAAACAAAACAAAACAGGAGGTCAGAATTCGTGGGGAGAAAAGAGAAAATTCATATCCTATCTGTCTGTCCCCCACTCTCTCTCGCTCTCGCTCTCTCTCTCTCTCTTGCAGGTCCTGTGCTCAACGAAGGCAGGAGAAGAGACGGATCCGAGGGAGAGAAGAACGATTCAGATTAAACAAAAACGAAAAACGCCGTCTTCAATTCGGTGAAGATGGATCAGGTGTTGAACAAGGTGGGAACGTACTGGTTCAGCAAGAAGGCCAACAAGGAGATCAGCTCCGTCGGCGATGACATCAATGTACGTCTCCCTCTCTCTCCCTCTCTCTCTCACCCCCACACCCCTCTATCTCCACATGATGTTAATTGGTGCGTGATTCCGGTTTCGCAAATGTTACTCGTTGGGTCGATTTCGTGTTAAATTTTACCTTTTGCGGCGAGATTTGGGTTGGTTCGGTCATGGGTCGACGCGATGCTGGGAGATGGGTTCTCGAATTGATCGCGCGGGGGGATGCGATGTGGGTTTTGAATTGGGTGGTCGTAACGTTTGAGATGCAGCTGCGATGACAATTTGGTGTGGATTGGGAGAAGCGATGCTTAGAAGAGGGTGGTCAGTCATGTTTCTGCATTTTCGAGAATTGGGTTTTCCTTTCCCACTTTATTTCTGTCAATCTAGTATTGGTGATTGGATGGCGTTGTTCTTGTTTAACCTGTGAATTGGTATTGTCCATTAAATTCCAAGACGATGGGCGATATCACATTCCATGTTCAGGGTGATTAGTGCGCTGGGTTAGGCTTTTTCTTTCTCTTTTATGGTGGTCGAAGCGCCAATTTTGATCTCGATATATATAAAAACCATAGATGTTTGAATGCATTGCGTTGTTTTTAGCTGCGGTGGCGTCATCTCAAAACCTGTTGAGGTGTGGTCGTCATTCCATAAGTGCGAGTGTGCCAATAAGGGGAAAGTAGTGATCATATAATACATAACTTCTATATGTGATGTGTCCTCTTGATATTAGCGAATTTCGGCGTGCCGTCTCCATCAAGGTCGAATTTCCGCGGAGCAGGTTAGCTCGGTCGTCGCCTTTTTCACGAGATGCTCTGCTCCGATGTGAATCCAAATTTTTTTTTTACTTTGATTCTGTTAATGCACTGATGCATGGGGTGTGGCGTGGAGCGATGGGTTAGTGTGAGTTCAGCATAGGCATCATGAATTCATGGCTTTCCTTCCGATGCCTTTCCATCATCCATTTCCCTCCTGACTGGAATTGCCAAACAAAATTAAAAGTCGGTCTGCTTCGTTCCCTTTTCCACTCCTGATGACACCGAACGCGTTTCTTTGGTCTTTCCTGAGGGCCGTCCCAACGGCAGCTATGGTGTTTGTTGAGTGAATCTCTGTAGCAAAATTTTTAGGTACTGGAAGCAATTTGGGTTACCTAAGTTTGATTGAACAGCTCATCTGCAAAATCCGGCATTACTAGTTAGATCTAATTGGCATGTACGGCTATAAGAATGCAACAATAGCTAGATTAATTAATTTAAACCGGAAAATTCTACGTTGTCTAATATTAATAATGGGACCAATCCCCTTCAATCTAATCCGTTTGATCAAAGACAGAATAGAGTACCATCGTCGGATGATGATTGAAAAATAATAACTTGTCAATGTCCAAAACACTTCCAAATGCACCGTTTGCCGCTTTAGTCTGATCGAAGGTGATAAAATCATGATTTTTGTCACTTTAGGTTTCACATAAGGTGATGAAAATTCGTAGGTTCAAAATTGTCCCAACTTTGATTATATCAATAACAACAAAGAACAAATTTTGTCGCTTTAGTCTAACTTAAGGCAACGAAACTCTGAATTTGTCGTCTTATAGTATGAACTAAGGCAACAAAGAAACTCTGAAACTCTGAATTTGTGGCCTTTGGTCGATCCTAACGTGTCAAACTCGACAATTTGTCGTCTTTGGGTAACGTAAGCCCTGTGGCAAAAATTTCTGTCGCCTTAGGGGTTTTTTTCTAGCAGTGATTAGAAATTTCCCAGCATTTTCATAAATTTACCAACAATCGAAGATTTTCCAGAATTTTTTGTTGACTGGACCGTGAACTCGTCCTTGACTGATGTATTATGTGAACTATGTCGTTACTAATTAATAATTGAGGTAAAGTTGAAAGATAGGATTAGATATAGGCATAACCTCTTCTTCTAAATGACCTTGTCAATCGGATGTCCACGAGCGGGTTAGGGCGCCTGCATTTAGGCGACAAAGGAGATAAAAATTACCGCCAAGCTGCAAGTTTTAGCCCCTCTTATCGGGTTAACAACATTGAGAAACTAATTTGCGTGAACGCAAACCCCATTGATTTATTCATTTCGGACTTGACAAACATGTAAGCGAATTAATCTTCTGATTTGAAACAACATTGCTTGATTATATAATGTGTGACGAGGATAGAATAGCATGGATACAGCCTACTGGAGCCAACCAACCGCATCGAGTAACGTCAATTGGGAGCATGTTCACTATAGTTTCATGATCTGTTAGATAATTTATCTATTTTCTATGGTTAGGAGTCTAATTATGTAAAATGTAGGCATACAAGAGCTCATTCCACACATCCGGCAGTCCGGGAAGGCACCAATGGAAGCAATCTGCGTAGGTGAAGGGGTTTGCAATTTGATAACTAGTGAGGTTTCTGGATTGCTTTTTGTGGATGGACGAGTGCGCGTCCTTGCGATACTCCGAGAGCTGCGTGATGTTGAGCACGTGAACATTGAGGCCTCTTTTCCGGAGCTTGTCGATGGCCTTCTGGAGCATCTGCATCATCCTGCGATCCGACCCGCTTCCCCTATACCCTTCTTTGGTGATCGGTTCTGTTTCTTCATAGCAGTTGTGACCTGCGATCCCACCCCAATCCTCGGCCCTGCAGCAAAAAGATGCAAAATAATGAGCTGGTAAGTTCGGAAGATAACCTTTGAACCCTGCTAAATGAAAATCATAGAATTCGGGCAACAAGTGTGGTTACTATGACCGAGTAAAGTAATTGGTATTACACGAATAATTCAACACGAGAGAACTGCAGTATGTTTCTTTTGGCGTGATTATCAGCACTTCAGTAAACCTAGATTTTCAAGTTAATATCGACGTATTTTGAGTTTCTATGAGTTAAGTATACCTTTCATGAGTTGGAGACAAGCCCATGAAAAACACCTGGGTCTTCGATCTGTTTCTATGAACTTGGATCCTATCTGACCAAGTGTTTAAAGCGATCTTGTATGCTCGAGTCATTTTCACCATCTCATATTTTCTGTCAGGACGTGCAGCTGATCCCCATCTGGTTGCCAACATTCAAGGAAAAAAGGATGTTAATAGACAATCCAAAAAAAAAATATGGGATGATATTTCTCAAATTTTACCGCATATAATATGTACACATTGATGATCTTCCGCAGTTATAGCGCACAAGACGACACACTAAAGTATCAAGTCTCTTGTGCTTAAAAGCATTGCAACAACAAACATATGAATTTAACAAGAGGATAATTACATCAATAGTCTTGGACTTTTATTAAACGTCAAATGACATCGACGACAAAGCTTTAAGATTGGCCGAATGTGGTGTTTCCACTTAAAAAATATGAAGGGCATCATCTGACTTGCACATTGTGTTTTTAACCTGCCCTTCAATTTTCATTTTGGCTCTCTGTGTGTTGCAATTAGAAACTAAGTCGCCCCTATATAACATTAGTTCTTTCTACATAATCACCATGGAGTTGGCATTCTGCTTAATCGAAGGCCTGTGTTAAGCTAACTTTAGGAATTAGTGACGCAATTAAATGTTGAGCAAAAGTTTAGTACCCTATGGTGTCATTACCCATTTTAACGAGTAAGCTAAGATAGAGAACGAGCTAAAGAGTTGATTCTCTCCCTCTCCCCCCATAAAGTAGCGACTAGAAACTTGGAGGTCAAATTGCAAACTTTAGGTCTTCCAAGGTGCAGGAAATGCAGATATTGAGGAAAACTTACTATACTGGGAATGCTCAACATGTATATACTTACGAAACTTTGATCTTGGGTCCTTGCCTCCACCAAAGATAGGAATCGAAGACTAGGATGTCCACGTCGGACCAATACCTTGCATGCTTTCCAATGTCCCGAACTCGAACAATACGATCGTCTATCCGATGGTTCACCGGATCGTCACAGTTGGATTCCACCAGCAATGGTGCCCAATAGAATTCAATTGTCGCATTATAATCCTAATCAATGTCATCCAAAAGTCAAGCCCAAAAAATCACTTCAATGCACCCAAAAAGATAACCCAGTTGGCCAACTTCACCATTTCACATGCTCATATTTACCATATTTACCTTTGATACCTATATATATATATATTTTGATAACCCAGGGAACTCCCGCACGGCCGACAGCCGGGGATTTGATACCTATATATATGGTTTGATTTAATCAATAACTGACATAGATACACTTGATAAAGGGTACTAGTTAGGTTTTGAAATTGTGTTTTGTAGTAACATGCCAAAAAAAAAAGGATTTGACTGCACAATTCGAAAGTGTTTGATGTGCAATGAAGAATATTCCTACTTTTTTAGAGTCCTTATTTAAGTGTCCAAAAAATATTTATTAACAGGACCCATTTGGTATTGATGACTTCTTCTGTTAGAATATCAATTGAAAACATGGCCTAATACCCGAAATTTGATCTTCAAATAACTTGGTATCGAGTAAGCAGTTCTCCTTTGCGATGTTGGAGCTCATTGTCTCATATTACTTTCTTATGCTAGACCTTGCTCTATTTTTCGCAAAGTAAATAATAGAACTTTAGGTATTTTGTATGCAATAATGTCGCCACAACTCGACCAGTCACCACAAGCGAAAATTTGCTTCAATTATATATCTTTAGAAAGAAATGATCACAAACTCGATTAGGTAGAATATCAAAGTATATCTAAAATATACTAAAAATGTGGTTTGACACCGCATTTTGTGGAAAGTATAAGTACCGAATGCCCAAGGCTATGAATAAAAAAATCTGGAAATTGCTGTCAATTCATTGACCAAAAGTGTAACGGTCATCTTTTTCGAATCTTCCTAAAATAGACACTTTTTGTGTAGTGTGCTGAAGTCACGCTTCAATTAAGGCTCCGTTCGTTTGGAGAAAAATATTCTCTTTTTGAAAAATATTTTTTCGGAAGTCATTTTCCTGAAAAATGTTTTCCCGAAACATAATTTTCCGGTGTTCGGCGATCAATATGAAAAAGTTTCGGAAAATATATTTCGCCGGTGATCGGCGGCGGCGGCGGCGGCGGAGGGCGGCCGGCGGCGGAGGCGGCGGCCGGCGACCGGCGGCGGCGGCGGCGGCCGGCCGGCGACCGACGGCGGCGGCGGCGGCGGCCGGCGATCGGCGGCGGAGACGGTTGCGGGCGACCGGCGGCGGAGTCGGCGGCGGGCGACCGGTGGCGGAGACGGCGGCGGCCGGCGACCGGCGGCGGCGGCCGGCGACCGGCGGCGGCGGCGGCCGGCGACCCCCGGCGGCGACGGGCGACCGGCGGCGGAGGCCAGCGACCGGCGGCGGCGGCGGCGGCCGGCGACCGGCGGCGGAGGTGGTGGCCGGCCACCTTAGTGAAGAAGAAGAAGAAGAAGTTCCGGAAAATGATTTCCACTTTTGAAGAAGTGGAAATCATTTTCCAGAAATTTAGGCTATTTTGTAAGGGGGGAAGGAAAATATTTTCCTACGGAAAACATTTTCCGCCCCCCGAACACCGGAAAACTTGGAAAATATTTTCCGGGAGAATATTTTTCCCCAAACGAACGGAGCCTAAGAGAAGAACAAGAAGCTTATAACTTTCGTTTGAAACAACGTGGTAGATACGTCTTCGTTAAACGTACCCAATGAGAGCTATTTCACATGTATCGGGATGACCGAAGTTTTGTATAATAAGGAAACGTGACTAACTTGCTCTTTACGGAGGGGGGACGGGGAGAAATTGAAGACAGAGAACTCAGAAGAGACTCACATGGGCATTGAAGACGATCAAAGGGCTGCTGTGCTCGACGGATCTTCGCTTCTTAGGGATCGACGACTGCACCATGCAAAGGAGAGAAACCCATTGACTTCTGTTGAGAGAGTCCCCCACGAACATCAATCTCCTGTTCCTCAGCCTCTCTAGCAGCGCCGTAGCATTGAACCTACGGCAATGTCACCATCCACACCTGTCAAAAACCCTAACCAAGATCTCCTCTGGTGAAGAACGCAATGCATTGAAATGTAGGCTCAAATGCTTCAACTAACGATTCTAGTCGCGAGCGAAAGGAAAACTGGTAGACATGGGTCGTGTATTGTGATCGACCCTGATTCATTAGTAACAAATAGGTGGCCTACGGGAAAACGCACAATCTAGAAAGTAACAACGCCAGAACGTGGTTACGTACTGCGGCAGCCGGACGCACGCTAAAAACAAAGCTTTACCAGAAGGCGCTGCATCTAAAGTCAGCGATTCGATGTCCGACCGGTCAACTCTTCGCCCTTGACACAGCACAACAGCGCTCTCACGGGCGCAAACATGCTCCAGCGCTTGCAATGGAGAAAGAGAGATCATGGAGAGACATAGATGTGTGTGCATTGTATTAGCTGGGGAAAATACCTAGGAAGGTCACAACCATGGGGTTGCCACCTCCATTGCTGGTACTTCAAGTCCTTCCGCCCGAATTGTCCGCAAGCCAGTTGACTCAACATGTACTTGCACTCTCCCTCCTTGTACAGGGGGCGCGAAGCATTGTCGAAGACCCACCTTCCCGAGAACACGTCACACAGCGTCACGGACGACGGTGCCATGCCGGCCGGGTTCGAGAAGAGCGACTCTCTATCTCTCCCCGTCAAGATCAATGGCAGCTTCTCGTCGTTGCACGTGGGGTATACCGCAGCGAAGATGGTGGTGCCGACGAGCAGAACCACCAGGGAAGAGAAGATGCTCCTGAGTCGCCACCATACGGTCACTGTCTTGGCTATGTGTGCCATTCGATTTGATTCTCTGGTGCCATCTGATTTGATTCTCTCATGGCGCATTTTATGTTATCTGCTTGGAAGATTGAAAAGGAAAGCTGTGGCAAGGAAAGCTTTGGTTATCGCTTCTTATATAATGGGAGAAGGAGATTCTTTTCCATAAAAATATGAAAACAAGAAACCGCTACTTCTTTGAGTCGAACCGTCCCCTGACACCCGGGAAAAGTGCCAAAAAAGTCATAAACCTCTTGTGTTAGTGCTAATTTAGTTCTAAACCTTTTTTATGCCAATTCAGTCCTAAACCTTTTGCATTGATGCCAATTTAGTTCTAAACCTTTTTTTTGTGCCAATTAAGTCCTAAATCTTTTAAATTGGTGTCAATTCAGTCTAAACCCTTTGTTTTTGTGCCATTTTAGTCATTCCGATCAATTTTGACCGAAATTTGCCGACGCGGACGCCTGCCGGCTAGTCACTGGCGCCGACGTGGACAACTTTAATAATATTTTAATATTTTTTTTGAATTTTTATTTTTTTTATTTTTTTCCACTTTTTTTTGTCCCCCCTCCTTCCTCTGGTCGATTACCGGTCCGGCGACCGGCTAGAGGCCAAAGGCTGGTGAGCTCGACCTCGCTGGCCACTGGTGAGGTAGGGCCTTGCCGCGGCCTCCAGCGAGGGCTTGAGCCTCGCCATGGTCAGGCGAGGCCTGACCTCGCTGGATATGGCGAGGTCGTTGGGCGAGGCTCGACCTCGCCAGATCCAGTGAGGTCGGGCCTCTTGCGACCATGGCGAGGCTCGAGCCCTCGCCGCGGCCTTCGGCAAGGGCTCGAGCCTCGCCATGGTTGGGAGAGGCCCGACTTCGCCGGATCTAGCGAGGTGGAGCCTCGCCAGTGGCCGGCGAGGTCGAGCTCGGCAGCCAGAGGAAGGAGAGGGGGACAAAAAAAAGTGGAAAAAAAAGAACAAAAGGAAAAAAATTCAAAAAAATATTAAAATATTATTAAAGTTGTCCATGTCGGCGCTGGTGAACGGCAGGCGTCCACGTTGGCAAATTCCGATCAAAATTGATCGGAATGACTAAATTTGTACAAAAACAAAAGGTTTAGGACTGAATTGACATCAATTTAAAATGTTTTTTTTTGGTAAGAACATCAATTTAAAATGTTTAAGACTTAATTGACACAAAAAAAAGGTTTAGGACTGAATTGGCATCAATGCAAAAAGTTTAGAACTGAATTGGCACCAAAAAAAGGTTTATGACTAAATTAGCACTAATGCAAAAGGTTTAGGACTTTTTTGGCACTTTTCCCCTCGACACCCTATTAAATTTTCTAGATCTTTACCATTATGAACTTCATCCATATAAAAGAGGAAAGGATTATCATTATGTGCACCTTTTCTGAGCTAGGTTTTACACTCACGCACTAATACAAATTGCGATCACTTCTAAATCGTGTTTGTAATTCGTTTCAATTCGTGCCGATCTAATTGATTCTATATGGCAGATAGCTTAATTACAATGAAAACGTATGTGTCAATTCTTGTCAGCATATAAAGTTAGCATGCCTTGTCATGTCATATTCGGATTTTCTTTCTGTAATTCGTATCATGTGTCATATTTGTATTGTGCAAACGGGTTGTGTACAACATTGGGAGCCCCAAATACACGTAGAATTGAGCGAAAAGAAAAAAAATAGATTCAAACCGCTAAACCGAGTGAACTAATGTAGTTTAAGGGTGCGAATGATAACATTTCTGTTCCCAGGACAATTTCTTTTCAAAAATATATATTTTTTTTAATTTCTATTTTCTGGATGAGTTTCTTAGCAAAAAACACATTTGGTAATTGCATAAAATTTCTATTCTCAAAATAAAAAAAGAACAAAAAAATGTTTGGTACGATCCTAAAAAAATTTTGTGACGTGAATTTTTTTAGTTATTTTAATGATTTTATGAGATTTTTCTAATTTTTTTAAGTTTTCTTTTTTTCTTTTCTATTTTTCCTTCCTTATTCTTCCCCCTAGCCTTGCTGGCCATTGTCGAGGCTAGGCGACTAGCTAGAGAAGGAAAAAGAAGGAAGGAAAAAAAGAAAAGAAAAGAAAATAAAGAAAATGACATTGTTTCGGAAATCGTTCTTAGAAACAAAGAAGTAGATTCTTTGTACTTTTTATTTTTGCTCCAAATTTATTCCCTGACCACTTTTCTATGTTGGGAAATATAAAAATTAAATGACATACACAAATGGATTTCTATTCTTTTGTTTGTTCCAGTAAACAAAATAACAAAAAAACATAGAAATAAAAACGTGTTTAAACATGCCCAATTCGCCTCAAAAGGTTTTTTTTTTAAAATGGTCCTTAATATTAAATCAAACTAAAGTTGAGACTCACTTTGAAAAAGAAGGTTATATTTATTTTTACCGAGCACTTCTAATTGGTGGCTTACAAATTATAAACACCGTTGACAAATAAGCTTAAGTGAAAGTAAAAGTAGTTGATGTCATTTTTGGACTTGACCATTTAAAGGCATGGTTGTGGAAAATATTTTAGAACTAGGGACGAAGGAAAATCATTATTTTTAGGACTCATCCAATGGCTAAAATAATCAGTGTAATTATAACAAAAAAGGACTCTACTCAAATTTGTTAACTATCACGAGAGTATTAGAAAAACCAGACAACACTATTTCTATCCCCAATTTGGTTAAGACAGTCCCTTTTTTTGGTTGACTTACCGAAATACCCTATTTCTCTCTTCAGCGTATTGTTTCGCTTTTTATCAGGTTGATTTTATTTTTATCATTTCTCTCGTCAGTTTCACAATATAAATGCCCCATTACGCCCAACAAAATATCATCTCATTCTACATCTTTTATCACTTTGCCTGAAGAAGGTTATTCATTTTAATTTATGGTCTCATATTTTAATTGTAAAAACTATATAGAAGATCATAAATTCCTATTTATGACGGTTTATGAATACATAATAAATTGCTTATTTTTTATTATATAATTCGAGCAAATCTATATTTCAAATTTGAAATGTAAATTTCAATCTAATTATCTAGCTAATCTTGACCATGTGTGTGTTTTTCCGGAATAAATTTGTAGGTATCTAAAGTTAAATATCGCTTATTCCGTGCTTTCTCTTGAACTTTTCATAATTTAATCTGAATTGGAATATGGAGGTTGAAAATCTAGTTACACCTTTTGCCCTTTCAAACTCACATTAGATTATTTCGAAGGAAAATTTTAAGCATATTTTTGAAGTTTTGATCCACTTTCGATGACATTCAATTTATAATAGATGTTAATTACTTTCTCCGTGGTAGAAGTAGAACATCAAAAAGTCTCTTTTTTTCTCCTTTTTGCCTTATCTTTTGTTTCGATATGGTCTTAGTATACAAGTGCTTAACGTTTGATCATGCTTCTAACAAATTAACCTCCATATTATGATCAATTTTTTTTCCATTTTTGATGTAGATCGACTAGATAATTATATTGAAATTGAATTATCAATTTTGAAATCTAGTTTCGCTCAACTATCTAATGAAGAAAGGCAATTAATTTTGTGTTCATAAGCCATCATAAATAGAAATTCTAATTTTCTATGTAGAATCGATTAAAATCTGATATTATAAGTTAAAATTAACAACGTTCTCGAATCAAAGTGATAATAGGATTTAATTCTGAAACCGACGAGAGAAATAAATTTAATTTTGTTGGTTAATCCGACAAAAAAGGAAATAATACTTTGAAGAGAGAGAAAGAGATAAAGCCATTTCAATACTAAAAAATGTGTGTTTTAGTCAAAATAACATAGTCCTTGTTGTTGAATACAATTACCACCAGTCATTTATGCTCCATCGATTTTTTTTTTGTCTATCCTACTCTAACTCTCAACTTATTCTCAGACTTTTGTCCTGTCTCTTGTAGGGTGTGGAAATCAAAATCTACATCTGAAATTACATATCCTCACCCCTAGTGCCCCGAAAAGGTAGATATTCGAACTCCCTACCTCCTCCTTCCTAAACAGGAAGGGTGACCACCGGAGCAAATCCTAGTGGTTATGTCCCATCGAATTGGGTGGTGCTCTTTTCACAATTTGACTAAATTAAAATATAAATAGTGAATAAAGCAAGCATTTTGTTAAGCATCTTTCTCATGCACATACCACGAAATCCACGCTCAATAAGCATTTCCATGTGATTTTGACGAGAAAAAATGTCTAAAAAGTTCTAAATCTATCGTACAACGGCCAATTCAATGTTAAACTTTTCAATTGTGCTAATTTAATTCTAACCAATTATTGAACAATTATTCAGCACGATGTAAGTTCCAATATGAGTTTGAACCATTAAAAATAACGTGGCTCACTGAGATAATTTCTTATTAATTGCCTCAGAAACGACTGGCCACCAATTCTGACGTGGCGATTGTCTGATAAACGGAATTAATCAGAATTGTATAGCAGTGGCTGATTGATTGCGATGTGCCGAAAACATTTCTATGCTCTCATTTAAAGGACAACAGATATTTACTATGCGATAAAATAATAACAGTAAATTTACGAGGTTTAATTTTTGTATTCGGCTTTACCCTTTCTCATATTAAAAAAGAAGAGAAAGAAAGAGACAACAAATAAAAACAAAACAAAACAGGAGGTCAGAATTTGTGGGGGAGAAAAGAGAAAATTCATATCCTATCTGTCTGTCCCCCACTCTCTCTCGCTCTCGCTCTCTCTCTCTCTCTCTTTCAGGTCCTGTGCTCAACGAAGGCAGGAGAAGAGACGGATCCGAGGGAGAGAAGAACGATTCAGATTAAACAAAAACGAAAAACGCCGTCTTTAATTCGGTGAAGATGGATCAGGTGTTGAACAAGGTGGGAACGTACTGGTTCAGCAAGAAGGCCAACAAGGAGATCAGCTCCGTCGGCGATGACATCAATGTACGTCTCCCTCTCTCTCCCTCTCTCTCTCACCCCCACACCCCTCTATCTCCACATGATGTTAATTAGTGCGTGATTCCGGTTTCGCAAATGTTACTCGTTGGGTCGATTTCGTGTTAAATTTTACCTTTTGCGGCGAGATTTGGGTTGGTTCGGTCATGGGTCGACGCGATGCTGGGAGATGGGTTCTTGAATTGATCGCGCGGGGGGAAGCGATGTGGGTTTTGAATTGGGTGGTCGTAACGTTTGAGATGCAGCTGCGATGACAATTTGGTGTGGATTGGGAGAAGCGATGCTTAGAAGAGGGTGGTCAGTCATGTTTCTGCATTTTCGAGAATTGGGTTTTCCTTTCCCACTTTATTTCTGTCAATCTAGTATTGGTGATTGGATGGCGTTGTTCTTGTTTAACCTGTGAATTGGTATTGTCCATTAAATTCCAAGACGATGGGCGATATCACATTCCATGTTCAGGGTGATTAGTGCGCTGGGTTAGGCTTTTTCTTTCTCTTTTATGGTGGTCGAAGCGCCAATTTTGATCTCGATATATATAAAAACCATAGTTGTTTGAATGCATTGCGTTGTTTTTAGCTGCGCTGGCGTCATCTCAAAACCTGTTGAGGTGTGGTCGTCATTTCGTAAGTGCGAGTGTGCCAATAAGGGGAAAGTAGTGATCATATAATACATAACTTCTATATGTGATGTGTCCTCTTGATATTAGCGAATTTCGGTGTGCCGTCTCCGTCAAGGTCGGTTAGGATATAGAGTCCGTTGATCACTTTCGGTTGTGATATGGAAACTGGAAAAACAGCTGTCATTTATCTAAAGCAAGACCAGATGTGATAACCATAAGAGTGCTATTATGTTGATTAATCCATGTGCCATATCCAAGCAGTCCCTTCCTATCAGACTGGCCATATCCAAGCAGTCCCTTCGTTAAACATACCCATATTATATACAGATGGGTATGTTGTCAAAGGGGTAGATGTTGATTGATCATTCTGAATGTTGAATTCTCTTCGCAATGTGCAAGGCTAATAGCTTCGGATTATTATGATGACTTGGTTTTACCTGCAGCTTGATTTGATTACACACTGTAGTTTCATGGTCTGGCGATTGAAACTATATTTGCCAAATTCAAGGTATCCAAATCCTTTGAAGGATATTAAGGACATGGCTTTTGATTAGCATGAAAAAAATTGAATTATGTGGCTTATATTTCTGGTATTTCCGGGCCAGCTCAATAGTAAGATGCACTAGATCTACAACGGCTTTAGATTTTCCTCTTTTTCATGGTAAACTGTTTTAGAAGTTGAGATTTAGTTCAATGTTACATCACCAGAAGACTTGATCTACAAATCTCAAGGTTTAATTGTATATTAATTTGAAACCTACTCAATGGTTAAATGGATCCCTTGCAACTTCCTTCTCAAGGAACATCTATTAAGGACACCTTTTCTCTTCTAATAAATCATCATTTCAAATGTACAAATGAGGCATGTCATGGACTCTATTTATACTTTACCCTTTGGCTTCTTTTGTTAAATAATGTTTCTGGTATACTGACATAGCTATATATTCACTGATAGTCATTGTCCAGCAGCATTGAAGGAGGAGCCAAATGGTTGGTTAACAAAATCAAAGGTTTGCTTAAACTGCGATCTGCAACTTATTTGTTGCATGCTTTGGTTGTTCACTATTTGCTTGCTGCTATCCCTATGGCTAAAGTTTTCTTGTATCTTTGAAATTTCCATCTAGCATGTACAGTAGTGATCTCTAGAGGATGGATGCAAGAGTTTTAAATTACTCTGCAACTTATCATTTGGTTGTCAAGTTGGTGCTATAACTTGCCCAGATTTTTAAATCGAAAATGTGCTGTTATAGTCTACCTTGGTCAAAAGAAAAACTTATGGTTCACTTAGTGTTCTCTGTTCCTTAGCTAGAATTTATATAGATAAATCAAGGATTGTGGATGTCAGTAGAACTTGCTCCTGTTTTTCTGTGAAAGATGTAGCTATGAGACATAAACTTGTGACTTCTCAGAACTGTGGGCATTCTTTAATGCATGAAGTTTTCATCAACTATGCTAGGCTAAATACATCCTGGTGCTTGTCGGTGTGGTTAGGTAAATTGCACGGAACTTCTTGGTATGATCTGGGTGCATGACACAGTTGAGATGACGATTATCATAATTCCATTGAGTATCATCAGTATGGGCAGTTCCTGGTTTTTGAGAAACATTTACTACCACTGGAGTTGTTTTAAGCATTTCCTTTGTCTTTCTTCCATTATTCTATAATTGTCTTGATTTACATAGCTGATCAGCAACATGAGTGGGAGGTTTCAGCCATTGTAATGTTGTGGACATTGTCCTTAATAGTGAATAATTGACTTTCCATTGATGCCCTTTTTTCTGCAGGGAAGATGCAAACACCACTTCCAGAACTCCTAAAGGAATATGGCCTGCCTGTTGGGATCTTTCCTCGTGACGCAACAAACTATGAGTTCAATGAAGAGACAGGAAAGCTCACTGTCTTCATACCCTCAATCTGCGAAGTGGGCTACAAGGACTCTTCGGTTTTACGCTTTTTCACCACAGTTACCGGATATCTTGAGAAAGGGAAACTAGCAGAAATAGAAGGGATGAAAACGAAGGTCATGATATGGGTGAAGGTGACGGCGATATCAGCTGAAGGATCAAAGCTTCATTTCACTGCTGGGATGAAGAAAACCCGGAGCAGAGATGCTTATGAGGCTCTCAGAGATGGAGTGGGTGTAGATAAGTTCTAAAACACTGGAAGCTTGTATTTGTTTACTTGCTATTGTTCTGACGGAGCTTCTGTGTTTGCATTCTTCGAACCGATGTGGCATGGTTAACTACTAGCGTGAAAACTTTCAAGTGTATGTAATCTTCGTCCACTCTAAATGTTTCTATCGTGGTGTTGGTGTTGCCCAAATCTCAAAATCTATTCTTGTCAGGATTCAATATGACTCAGGTAATGTGCATGAATTTGCAACCCTGAGCAGAATCATCTGCCAGCCAGGTTATTGAGGAATCAAAAGCTAGAAAGAATGTTAGACTTGCACATCAAACTGAGGATTGAACCTGCAATTCAAGTACTTGCTTTCTCATCGTGGAAAGCAACATCATGCATTTTGTGACGATTTCTGTGACATTTACTGAATAATGTGGAACTTGTGCTCTGTTCAGAAATCAAGTCATAAAAACTTCGCTCGCTGCATTACTGACTTGAGACTGTCCAGGAAAGAGAAGAAATATATCCATTCCATAAATGGGCCCATCTCTCAATCAATTTAGCATGCCCATTTTTTTTTAATTTATAAATTTGCTTCATCTGTTAAATGAATTCAAACAATAGATCTATCCCAAACTCTTTATCAAAGTAAGCGAAACACGTTTAAAATTTTTTTAGTATATGTTAATTATAACTGATTCAAGTAATGTAGTTGATATTATTCAAATGATTTCCTTTGGTCCTCGAAGGAAATCATTTGAATAACGCATTTAATCGATAGATTCAGTCGTTGATCGAGGGACTTAGGTTCAATTGTGGGTCAAGAGATTTGCTTACGACTAAGTATTACACAAGTCCGCTAACCATGTATGTATCGATTAGAACTTAACGAATCGAATCGTAAGACAGGAATCGAGAATAGAGCGATATTGATAACAATACCTGGAATATCAAGAAGAATTCACTCTGACAGCACCTAAAAATTTTCCCACGATCGAAGCATCTAAAGGCTGTCGATAAATTGAGGAAGAGGGAGACGCTTTTGGACTAGAATACAGATCACCTAGAACGATTCTCTACGTTAACGCCGCAAGGTAGACAAAGCATAGAGAGCGACCATCCACTCCACTCGAGACCAATAATATCTAAAGCTCTTGACGTTAATCAAAGAGAGAACGAGAAATGACAGAGAGCGGCGTGAACATAGAATCATGCCATGGCCAAAAGAAAGGAACAAGGAAGATAAACATACGATCAAGCTTTCGGGTTTCTAATTCCATCCCTATATAATTGAATCACAGTTCAGGACAATTGTATTGTAATTAGCATGTGAAGTGAAGATAGAGTATTTCGTTTCCAATTGTTCCATGATAGCACAACAACAGTTCTTCGTCATCGTCGTTGAACTTGCACTAGAGAGAGGTCAAACGCCGATTCGAGCGCTCGTTCGCTAATCGCAGTATTATCCGATACACTATACAGCGTGGTCTTCATCTTTAGGTTTAGAACAGTCCAGCCTTGAAGTTGCTGATACAGCTCTTACTCTGAAATCCAAAATACAGCTACACGTATTGGTATGATTCCCTTGGTTCTCGGTCTTTCGCATGTATCAGTAACCTCGGCTTTTACTGTCGTTGAGCCGTTGGAAGAAGGATTTTGAGGTCTCATAGGTTGACCAACAAATTGCAGCGGCCGGTGCATGGAAGAGCATCCTTGGAATCCATCCTCTGATGAGACCACGATACCCGTCTTTGTTCACCACAGCTCGAGCGACGTCACCGATGGAACTGCTCGAGAATCGATCGCAACCGCAGACTCCCTGCACATTTAAGGTGAAGAACAATAGTTTTCATTCCAAAGATATGTCCACGAACGTTGTATTGTCCTAAACCTACCGATATCGCTGAAGCTGTAATAGGAGCTACATAAAAACAAACCAGAGAACGGAGAACATTGGTTGTAAATGATATGAACCAAGGATGCACAGACAGCTGAGGAAATTTAATGTATGAACTATCAAACAGATAGGGAAAAGTAACAATACCGCGAAAGTGATTATGTACTTCAATAGAGAATTCTCAACGGATGAGTCACTATATACTCTCCCCTGACCAAAAATTTTGAAGAAGCATAGCAATGGTTTGGGGCCGAAATCGATAGATAACATAGTCTGCTGTACAACTAAACATGCTTCTGACCACTGCATCAAGTCAAGATCAACTAAAAGATCTTCAGGCTTTGTCTAGAGACAGCATTTTGCCAATGTCCACATTTCAGTATATACCTGTCACTTGTGACTCCGTTATATTATGACTCTGTTGACAATTCCTCTGTTTGGCATGACCAAAAGATTACCATTCATATACTTCAGGAATCAGGAGAACCAAGCATGACCACTCTTAATTTCTATATCACGGTTTCATTCATATATGTGAGTTTAATCCTGCTTCCTCTATAACATCATGCTCTGAGTGGAGGTTTAAGCAATTAGCACACTGACTCTAAACAAGAACTTATATTTAACACCGTAAAAACAGACCTTTGGTAACAATACCGTTAGACACTGTTCCTTGGGTTGAGTCACCTGTCGTTACCTGACATTGCAGCTGTGTCTTCACCACGTCGAGCGGAGTTGTGACTGCAGCTGCCAATGCCCCCGCTGCCGCCCCTGCCATCGCATGCACCATCAGGCTCTCGTCGCTCACCTCTTCCACCGAGAATGCCTCCGTCAGACCCCGCTTTGCGGCCTCGTACGTTGCGAAGTGCACCGCCGTGAAGGGCGCGTTCATCACGACAGTCGTCCGGTACGACGCATAGAACGCCCCAATCCCTTCCTCCACCAGGACCCGCCTCACGCAGTCGCCCACCCCCCGGTATGGGCTCCTCTCCAGCTGCAGCCGCTGCTTCACCATGTCCATTGGCGTAATCACCGCATCGCTCGCCACGGTCGCGCATACCCCCGACGCGGCGTGGGCCACAGGGTTGTTTGGGTCACCGGAGGAGAAGGCCTCCTTGAAGAGCTCGTAGACGGAGAAGTAGACTGCGTGAGCCGGCCCGGCTCCGAGACCCATCGCGCCGATGCCCCGATAGAGCCCGGCGGGGCCTTCGAGCTTCAGGATGGAGGTGAAGGCCCGGCGGATTCCGGGTTGGGTCCGGCACGACCCGGCTAGTGCCTGCATGCGTGTCTTGAGGGTGTCCACGGGGAACATGGCCATATGCTCGACGGACCCGGCAATGGAGCCGGCAACCATATATTGCCAGAACAAGAGGCCATCGTGGCGGTCGGCGGAGACGGTTAGTTCGGGGATGAAGTCCGGGGATTTGGGTCCAGGTCGGTATTGGGGAGAGACGTCGGGGGCGGCCATGGAGCGGTGGAGGTGGAGGTGGTGGTGGTGGTGGTGGTGGTGGTGGGAGGTGTCTGGTTTGGAGGTTTAAAAAGGGGAGGAAATTATTGGCGTGTGGAGATCGCTTTCGGGGAGGAAAAAGAGTGGGTTTTGTCTCCATGATCAATAATGTGAATTTTTTGGGATGTGAGATAGGATGGAAAGAGACTGCACTATATTTTCCTATATAGTGTATAGAGAGAGATATTTTTCTGGGCACGCTTGCATGTCCTGCAAACTCGTATGACTGGTTTTAAGTGCCCCAAAATCCTAAAATCTTCTCAAATACCTAGGTTCATATAATTAACTAGAGTTAAATGATCTAACTTTTTAAATTCAAGACTGCACTTAGGTTGAATACGCTTGTTTGGGTTCGCATTACTCTTGCTAACACGGGTACTAGCTCTCCTCTACTTTCACCTACTAAAGTAGTAGGCACGGATTCATTAAATTCTCTTCAATGGATGTGCTCGCTCAAAATCAAATCGCGAACCTCATCAACCGTCAAGCTTGTCGATGTTCGATAGGGCATTCATCAATCTCACATTAGTCTTCTATTTGTTTCCTACCATAATTCTCGATGTTTTGTTGCTTTACTATTTTGCTGTAATTGCTATTTATCTTGGTTGTAAATAAGGGGATGTTTTACTAAAATTTGTCCTTTCAAGAAATAAAAAAAATGAAACTCAAAACAAAGAGAGAGAAGGAATTGGCCGATTTTTTAGTAAACCCTAGAAGTAGACCGGATTGACGTGGTTAGATCCATGGTTCAAAAACTGAGAATCGATCCCACTAGGATAGGTTCGAGGGATGGAACTTGGAATCTACCCACCTTGGAATGGTTCACTTTTATATAAAAAATATTTAATTCCAAAATAGGAAAATTATTCAGATAAGAAAACCTTCTCAAATTAAGAAATTTACTTATATTGATTTCATTTATGGGCTCAAACTTGAGACCTATTTCAACACTAACATAGAAAAGAAGCTACAGAAAGCCAATCGGCACTTGTGCTATTGACTTAAATGGATAGGAAAGCCTAAAACTGTTGAGCTGCATGTTGAGGGAGTTTTGCGAACAAGTCTTTGATGTAAGTGGACTAGTTAATATATCTTAATTAGCTCATAATTTATTAATTTAAGCTTTTAAGTGAGAGTGAATCTAACTGAATATATTGACGAACTCGAACTTGGGCTTTCACATAGGATCTCCCTAGTTAAAGGTATCAGACTTCCGTTTTGTCTCCAATAAGTGATATTTGAACCGATGATTTGGATGGGCTTGGTCCAACATGGGTGAATTGGGGTTTGACGAATATCTCAAAGTAAAGAATCTCGAATGTGACTCGCTATCGAGGTGGCAAATAGTGTGCATTCCTACTGAGCTTGGCTGAGCCAAGGCAATTAAAGAGGAGTCAAGACGGATGTTGTGTCCACCGGAACTTGGCCGGTTCAAGGTGGAGATTTAAGTTGAGATTGGCGCGGAAGGATGCATGGACAGAAGGCTCATACTTGAGGAGGAGGTTTATTAAGATACAAGTGTGAGGGTGTTGTGCAAAAGAAGCCCTACACCGGAGATGTGAGGTAAAGTAAAGCAGTGAATATATATATATATATATATATATATATATATATATATATATATTTATTGGCTCATAATCAATGGTTTAGATTTTTGAGTAAAATTGAATATAAATTTATATGTTGACGAATTCGAATTTGAGCTTTTCCTCGATGATCTTCCTAAGTGAAAGTTTCTAATTTCCTTTACGCCTCCCGACAAAAACTAAACGACGCGTTCTCACGAGAGCATATGCTATTAGTAGTTACTCTTCAGATTTTGGATTTTGTTACATTCAAATTCAGAACTTCTAAAAGATCAATTCCGGGCGCCTTTGAATTCTATCGAGCTTGACAAGACAGAGATTCATCTCCACAAAGCACGCCGTGTGCTATCCACAAGACCATATCTCAACGATAAGTATTACATGCCAAACAAACCATCCATCGCTCTCAAAAGAGTCATCATATTCCTCATGAAAACGAAGGAGAGATAAGAGCTTAGACGGCGAGACACGTTTCCGCGGCATCGTGTGGTGTCCACAAGCTTTATTTGCATGGCTGTGAGACGATAAATCATTTTACCATCGCGATCGTTAAAAAGGATCTTAGCATAGAACCGCATCATGTTAACCGATCGGCTCAGATGAGCGGTATCGGCATCAATATCGACATCGTTACGCCATTGAGTACAAACTTTGTATTAGCATCGATAGTAATTTTATGTGATCGGTGATGAAACCATAATTAATCATAAGTTCAGCAATTTTTAGAAGATATGGAGAATGGTCACAATCCCCAGAACTCGACAAAGAAGAGGAGGGCTATTGGTTTGACGTGAAGCACTCTTGGGGTCCACGGGCACTAATAGGAGTCAAGTCACGCTTGGTTCCTTTGCACAAGCCTCTGAGATTCTTTGCTTTTGGAGTTCATCTCCTTCGATTTAAGCAAAAAATAGGCAAAAAAGAGAGAAAGAAAAGAGACCCAAATACAGAAATTAAGAAATTTAAGCTTTCGGAGTCTCCCTGGCTGTTTGCATTGTCTATCGGGCTCGGCCCAAATTTAGCTTTTCCGCCGATGCCTTCGACTCCGAGCTCTCGAGGCCTGTGCATCAATTCATGGAGGACGAAAGAACGAAAAATCCATGAGGACCGTGTTTTTCTCCAGCCATGTCTCTGATTGGCACGATACGATCATTACGCCACTCGCTTTTAGGGTTCGTTTGTTCGAATGAAACTGTTTTCGGAAAATTATTTTTCAATTTTCCGGTTTTTAGATGGCGGAAAGTTAAACGTTTTTCATATATAGATTGGTGGATACAGGGAAGTCCCACAAATGATAACTATAGAGCGATTAACGCTCGTATTGAATGCTGATGCAGAGGTAGAGGTGGCAATATGGGTCGTAGATGGACTTTTTAACCCATTTTTCAATTGATCAGGTGGTGTATAGGTTTTCTGAATGTTTTATAACCCGAATTTGGGTTAAAGTAAGTCAGAGATAGATCCATTTTCTAATCTATTTCACTAGAAGGAGTGAAACTAAAGTGGGCCATGGCATGGTTTTGACCGAAAACAAAGGAAGAAAGACCACGAGGACCGACTGACCTGGATCTTTGTAAATTTCTCAGATGCAAAATCATTTGTCCACAAGTGGGGCATATATACACATACATGTTTAAATTATATACATATACATATGAGGGGAATGATGCTGAGTTAATACTTATAATATGGCCCTAGTTAAGTAGAAGAAGATGTGGTTGCTTGCCTAATTTCTCTAGAGTCTCTGAGTAGCCCAAAAAATATAAAATAATTCCCAACCACTATTGTTGATGATGAAAATAAAAAATATATATTTTCTGTTGTGAGTTTAATTTTGAAATGTATGTCTACATTTTAAACATTTAGTGGTAGCAAAACAAGTAGCAGTTTTCAAGAATTTAACTTTAGGGATCGGTCGCATTGGTAAGGTGATCGAAATTTTACACTCTAAGAAAGTGCAAGGTGTCTCGTTTGTAGAGGTAGAACGATCTCCCATGTTTTACTTGGCCTCTAATAGTTTAATTGCAACTACTTAAAGTAAGAAAAAAAAATTCATAGTCAAGCGAGTCAAAACCAACTTGTGATTGATAAGGTTTGGAAGAACTTGAGCCAAGTGTTAACACCACCTCTGTAGAGGGATCGTTCGCGCTTACTTGGTAATCGTTAACTCACCTCGAGGTAACATATCTAATTATGTCCCACCTCAAGAGGGTTGTCATAGTATCCAAATTCCTCTTGTGCTGTGTGAAGTTCTAGCTCGTAACTTGACCCAAACACCTGAGCTCTAATAGTAACTCGGCAAGCTAGTTAATGGAGTCGCTTATTCTTTAGAGGTAATAATTTAAGGAGAAAAGTAGTTAAAAATTTGGATCCTAGTGGGGTCTAGTATGAGTTTGGTCGACTATAAGTTGCTCAAATCGTATTGTAGAAAAATTAGTCAATATGGGTTAAATAGGTCAATTTGGCTTGGACTATTTTCAATCGACCCAACCTATCCAATTGACAAGTTTATAAAGAGGTTAGTCCTCAGACGATTCAAGTTGATATGTTGATATATAGAAAGAGAAAGATACAAATAGTCTATAAATTTTAGTCTAATATACGATATCATTAGTAAACTCTTAATTTATTCAATATGATCCTTAAACTATTGGTAAATGTTCAATCTAGTCCATAGACTACATGAGAATGTTCAATGCATCCTTCTGCTAATTCAAGTTAACGGAATTTGCTGATGTGGATTTCAATTTGTTAAGTTTGAACGATGCACAAAAAGAAGAAGAAGAAGTTATATATGGATTACCCTTGTAACATATTCATTTCAAATTTTGATATAAAAATCTTTGTAATCAAATAACGATGGACATGGCAACATGCTATTTTTTTTCCTTTTTTAAAAGTAAATGGATAAAAAGATGAACCTGTTGACTCACTATTTTCAATGATCCAACTTAGGATAAAGTAATCCACGTCATCAAATTATGTCCAATTCATCGTTTGAGCAAAC
Source organism: Syzygium syzygioides (assembly GCA_031216285.1). Taxonomy (NCBI): domain Eukaryota; kingdom Viridiplantae; phylum Streptophyta; class Magnoliopsida; order Myrtales; family Myrtaceae; genus Syzygium; species Syzygium syzygioides. Next base: position 27,916,762 of record CM062252.1, on the reverse strand, counting down.
AAATGGAAGGACTACATTAAATATTTATCAATAGTCGAGACTATATTAAATTAATAAAAAATCTCGAGATGACATTGTACATTTAGTCAAAGTTTAGGGATCATTTACACCATTTTCTCATGTAAATTGATGTAGTGTACTCTTCTTGGCTTCTAGGTCTTAAGCCTTGGTTGTTACGTGCACCCGTTTTCCCGCAACTATGCCATTTTCCATGAAGTTGTCTGTCGGTGTCTCCATATGCAACTAGTCAAGTCTTGAGCTGAGAAGATAAGCATTCCTTTGCTAATTTGAAAAGCTTACTCGCACAACGTGGATAAATATCTCGCGCGACATGCAAGTCTCGGAATTAATGACTCTTACTTATTGCTTCTAAATATGTTTTAAATTCGAGATTAGCGCAATTTGGTTTTTTTATATAACGAGAAATAGTTAAAGACTCTTCAAACATAGAAATGATGATAGAAGGATTTGTTTTTTTTAATAATTTTCGTAACTTTTTTAAATGGATGGGAAAAATCAATAAAGTGAGTTTTGTGCTTATTAAAAAGAAAAGGATTAATATCACCAAAAATCTTAAACTGGTACACTTGTAACACATTTACCCCAAATTATTTTTTTTACCATAAAAAACCCCAAACTGGTACACCTGTGATAAATTTATCTTGAACTATTTTTTTTATCACCAAAAATCTCAAATTGGTACACCCATGATAATTTTACCTTGAACTCACTACAAAAAATCCCAAATTGGTACATCTGTGACAATTTTACCCTGAATTAAAATTTTAATATTATATATTTTTATTTTTTTCGAATTTTTATTTATTTTTATTCTTTTATTTTCTTTTTTTTTTTCATTTTCAAACTTTGGCCGGTCGCCGATCCAGCGACCGACCAGAGGTGGAAGCCGGCGAGGGCCGCCCTTGCCCGTGCCGAGCGAGGACCGCCCTCGCCGATGTCGGCAAGGGCGACCCTCACCGGCTTGGGTGAGGGTGAGCCGGCGAGGGCGACCCTCGCCCACGTCGGGCGAGGGTGAGCCAGCGAGGGTGTCGGCGAGGGTGGCCTCGCCTGAGTCGGGCGAGGGTTGCTCTCGCCCTAGGCAAGCGAGGACAGGCCTCGCCGGCTTCCGCCTCTGGCTGGTCACCAGATCGGCGACCAGCCAAAGTTTGAAAATGAAAAGAAAAGAAAAGAAAAGAAAAGAAAAAAGAAAAAAAGGAAAAATAATAATATTAAAAATTAGTTCAGGGTAAAATTATTACATGTGTACCAGTTTGGAGTTTTTTGTAGTATGTTCAAGGTAAAATTGTCACATGTGTACTAGTTTATGGTTTTTTATAGTCAAAAAAATAGTTTGGGGTAAATGTGTCACAAGTGTACCAGTTTAGGGTTTTTCGTGATATTAACCCAAAAGAAAATGACCAGGTCTATGGGTGCAGTTTGCGTTTTAACATTCTATAGATTCGACCTAATAAAGAAAAAATTACTCGAGTCAAATATGTTTTAGCTTAATCAAGTTATTGAACTTTTTTTTTTTGCTTGTTTTTCTAAGCATACATTTGAGAAGTAGAACACACATGCACAATGTTACGCTTTAGTTTCAGTCTAAGGGTGTGTTTGTCTAAGGAAAAGTATTTTTTGGGAATTCGTTTTTTGGACTTTCACCTGTTTGGTTCACCGAAAATAATTAGTCAACCGAAAACACTTTCCGGTTAAGGAAAACATTCATATATAAAATTAGAAACGTGAATTGCCTAATCTAAAAAGGTGAAAACACTTTCTGGAATTGCTTCCCTTTACTTTTTTAATATTTTATTCTTTTCTTTCTTTTTTTCTTTTTCTTTTTATTTTTTAAAATAAAAATATTTAAAAATTCGAAAAAAAAAATTTTCCTGAGATAAAATCATGGGATTGAAAATCATTTTCCAAACATTTTCCAAATGAGTTCCAAGTACCAAAAAATGTTTTCGATCACATATCACCAAACTAAGGAAAACTAACTATTTTCCTGGAAAATAATTTTCTAGAAAATATTTTCCAAAAACGTTACATTTTCCGAGAAACAAATGCACTCTTCACGAAAAATGTACCATTTCTGGAAAATACTTTCCCGAAAATCATTTTCTTGGAAAATGAGTTCATTTTTCAGTGTTTAACTAAAACCTAAAAAATACTAGGAAAGTATTTTCAGTTGTTTGTTGAGGAAAATCTGATGGTGAAAATTACCAAAAATTTTTGTATTTTTTAAATTATTTATTATTTTTAAATTATTTTTATTAGAAAAAGAAAATACATGAATGTTTTCCTTCTTAGAAAGAAAAGAAAAAAATTAATATATTCAAGATGAGCAATTCAGGAAAGTGTTTTACCTTTTTAGATAAGGGAATTTACTTTCCTAAAAGTAAATATGATATTTGTGTTGATCGAAAAGTATTTTCTACTAACCAAATCATTTTCGGAGAACTAAACGGATGAAAGTCCGGAAAACACTTTCCGGAAAAACACTTTCACTGCGGAAAACATTTTTCGAAAAAACACTTTTCTCATATTCAACGTTTGGTTTACTTAGAAAAATGAGTCAACGAAAAATATTTTCCTAGTCAACAAAAAGTGTTTCTTTGACAAAGCTTAAATTTAGGAAAATGATTTTCCTTTTGAAAGAACCAGAAAACATTTTACGAAGTATGACTAGTTATTGGCGTTTAGACCCGAAACTCTACGTTTGGACACGAAAATCCCAACGTTGGCTCCCAAGTCTCGACATTTAGGACCAGGCCTTGGCGGCCGAGCTCAAGACCTTAGTGTTTCTAGCCTAGGTCCTTTGAGGCTGAGCCCGTATCCGATGCTCCGGCACCCAACTCGAGTCCATAAAGGCCGTGCTTAGGTCCTCAATGCTCAAGCTCTTGATCTAATCCTCTGGCCCAAGTCCACAAAGGCCGTGCACAAGTTCTCGGTGCTCGAGCTTGGGTCCTTAGTTAATGAAACGTTTGTTCTTAAAAATATTTATTTAAAAAATTCAAATTTATTTATTTATTTTAAAAAAAACCATTTATTATTATTTTAAAAAATGAATTATTTATTCTTTTATTTTTTCTCTCTTTTTCTTTTTCTTTTTTTTTCTTCTCTACCTTTTTCTTTTCATCTTCCACGGCCAATCGCTGGCCACGGTGAGCTCGCGGCCACTGGCGGTAAGCCTCGAGCTCGCCCTTGACCGACGAGGTTGCAGCCTCTAGCAGTGAGCCTCGAGCTCGCCCTAGACCAATGAGCTCACGGTGATCTCGAGCTCGTCCTAGGTTGGCAGCCCAAATATCGCCAAGACGTAGGCTGACGAGCTCGAGGCTCAGTCGATCTAGGTGAGCCAAAGCTCCACCGAGGTCGGCAAACTCGCGACTTGCCAGATGAAGGTGAGCCTAAGTTTAATCGAGCTGGCGACCTACAAGCTCGCGAGCCTGAGCTCCATCGAGGCCGGCGATCTTGCGGCTCGACAAATCCAGGTGAGCTCAGGCTCGGTCGAGGCTAGTGAGCTCGAGCTCACTAGTGGCCATTGCTGGGCAAGCCTCGAGCTCGCCGGTGGCCGGTCACGGTGGAGGGAGGAGAAGGGAGGATGAAAAAGAAAATGAAAGAAAAGAAAAAAGTAAAAGAAAGAGAAAAAAGATAAACGAAAAATAATAAGAAATTCAATTTTTTTCAAAAAAATAAAAATAAAAAATAATTTAAAATTCAATTTTTTAAAAAATAGAAAATATTAAATATTTTACTTTTTTTTGCTTGAAATAAAGTCATTGAAATCATTTTCCAATAAAATGCAAACATTAAAAAATGATTTTCACAGTGTATCATCAAACAAAGGAAAACTAAGCATATTTCTAGAAACAAATGCACCTTCAAGCTTTGTTTGTTTCACGGAAAATAACTTTGAGGAAAACATTTTTCGGATTTTTCGATGTTCGTTTCACGAAAATAACTTCCTGTTGACATTTAAATTTTCCTTAATCATTTAGGATTTTATCGCATAAAAAAATTTAGTAATTTTTAAACCACTAAATAAAAAATATTTTCATTAAATTACATGGCATATAGACATTAGACACATTTGCATTAATAGGGCCTATTAGGACACAAAAAAAAAAAAGATTTCCGGGCCGGGTTCGTTGATCCATTCTTTTTTCCCTCTTCTTTTTATTTTTACGTAGCCCATTTTTATTTTAATCTTCTCCTGCATTTTCATTTTCCCACGCAGGCTGGCCCTCTTTCCCTTGGCACGACGGGCGTCTGTTCATCTCCCCCCTCCCTAGTCAATGTTTCAGAACGTAACGAGGGAGAAACAATGCAAGAGAACGCAGAAGCTAGAGGGGCGCGGGGCACACCGGCGTGATCCTCGGGTCGGGAGCAAGCCGGCCACGGCAGGCTAGCGGTGGTAGGGGCCATGCGCGCCTGTTGGCCAGCTCCGCACCACTGGCCATCCGTAAATCCGAGGCCGAGAGGGAGAAATCGGGGGGTTCCAGAGAATAGAGAGAGAACTGAGAGATATCCGAGGGAGAGGGTGAGACCGAGAGCGTTGGCGAGAGAGATAACGGGCTCTCGTTGACGACCGTCGCACCTCAACCGCGGCCGGCGAAGCTCCGACGTTTCTCGCGGTAGGTCCTGGCCTCGAGCTTCGTCGGGTTTTTTGTTTGGTTTGATTTGGGGTAATTTCCCAAGGATTCCGGCGTAGGGGCATGCGAGGCGACCGGATGTAGTCCGATTCATCAAGTTTGCCGTCGTTCGCCGCTCCCAAGCCGAATAGGGAGTGCCGAAACGACGTCCCCCCTCCCCTGTATTTTGTTGTTCATTCCCTTATTCCTCGGGTTCACTGGCTGAAGCTCGCGGCCATCCGGCTTGAGTGAGTTTTGGCCCGTGACACCTCAACCTAGATCCTATTTGTCTATGCATTTTTTGTGTGAATTTCAGTTGCGTTTGAGCCTCAATCGGACTTAAAATCCCTCGTTTTCGCCGATGCTCACAATGTGTTTGATGATATGCCCGAACCAACTCCTGAACTTGGCTTTGTTTCGTTGTGATTTTGGGAACGTCGGATGGTCCCGGTGTGTCGCTAGTTGCCACGGCAGTCCGGGTGTGGCCAAGAAATGGAGTGGATAGCCAGTCCCTTGTCGGGATCTGGTTGGTTTAGAGTCACGCAGCCCCTCGTTGGGGCTTGGGTAGCCTCACTCAGCTGCTGGTCACCATAGCGGTGACCCGGATAGAGGATGCCACCGCCCCTCGGTGGGTTGACGGTAGGGTCAAACAGTGGGTCGTCGGCGATAAGATCGACGACTTGGGTTGACGGGTGGTGGTCGGACACGGGCCCAGCTGCGCAGCCGGATGGTCTTGGCCGTGAGGCTGAGTGTGCGCTCCCCGTTGGAGCGGCGGTCAGCGTTTGGGTGAGTCGGGTCGGATGCACGGGCAAACTGGGTAGGGTTTCTGGCGATTCTTGTCGGCAGTCGCAAATCGAGTCGGTCAAGGGGGTCGTAACCGAGTAGGATTTGGCTCTGGGATTTTGTTCAAATAGGCCGAATAGGTTGTGGGCCGAAATATTTAGAGTTTTGGTGTTTTTTTTTCTTGATTGGGCTTTGGGCTTTAATTTGTTTAAAAAAAAATTTTGGTTTGGGCCCTCTTTCTTAAAAGAAATTTTTTTTTTCGCCACATCAAGTTCAACAAATGAGCCCGATCCGATCGTGGACCCAGACCAGCACGCCCGGGTCATTCTCAATCCAGGTCAGATGTGGAGATCCGCCTCGGGTCCTTTTATATTACTTTAATATTATTTTATTATTTTAATATTTAAAAAAAATTTAAAAAACAAAAAATTACAAAAAATATATTTTATCCGGGTTGGATGTGGAAATCTGACCCAGTCTGTTTTATACTATTTTTATTATTTTAATATTAAAAAATATTTTTTCACAAAAATTTTTTTAAAAAATTAATTAAAAATTTAAAAAAATCAAAGATTAAAAAATGTTATTTGGGCTTTGGAATGGGCTTTTCTTTCCCTTTTTGCATGATTAGTGTCATTTTTTATTGCATGTTGCTTGATTCATACACATTGAATTGTGCGTTTAACTTAACTTCGCATGTGGTCGATTATGCATTTTAGGTTTAGATATTAATTATTGCTTCCCTTAGCTTAGTTAGGAATGGAATTTTGAGACTCTCGATTAGTGTGAACACGTTAGGTGGTGAATTGAACAAGATTAGGTATCGAAAGGGTATTAGTTGATCAATTAGTGTAATCAAGTTCCCGTATCCATTGAATCTCTGGTTCGTAAAAGTAAAGCATTTCTCCCGTGCTTTGCTTGGGTGTCTAATTGACCACCAAAAATTGATTAGTGGCGATTCCTAAATGAAATTAATTTGCATGTTAACAACTTAAACTTAAGTCACGAATTGGTATGGGCTTGGGAGAGCTCGAGCTAGGTTTAACTTAGTAATCCATTAGCCAAACCCTTAGGTGGCGGGGCCAGTTCAGGGAGGTTGCGACGCTTTCCACAGAATACATTTTCCTTCCTATGGACAAAATGCCTTCACTTTGAGGAAAATGATTTCCTCTTTTCAAAAAGAGAAAATCATTTTCCTCCATTTTCTTCTTCTTCTTTCACCATTTATTTTCAACATTTTCTTTTTCTTTTTTTTTCCTTCTTCTTCCTCTGCCGATCGCCGGCCATGGTGGCGGCCAGCTAACTCAAGCCTCACCACAAGTTGGCGAGGCTCGAGCTCTCGCCAAATTCCCTCACCAACTTATGGCTAGGCTTCGACTCGCTTGATCCAGCGCGGACGAGCTTGCCCAAGGCCGATTGGGCGAGCTCGGGCCTTGCCAGATTCGGCGAGCTAGGTGAGGCTCGCCTCGCCCGAGGTTGTCAGACGTCGACGAGGCTCTACCGACCTTAAGTGAGGCTCTACCAACCTTAAGCAAGGCTTGAGGCTCGCCCAGCTCACCGGATCTGTCAGCCTCACCGGAGCTTGGGCCTCGCTAGATCCGGTGAGCTAGGTGAGGCTCGAACCTCGCCAAAAAAGAAGTTGACTAGAATCAATAAAATTGCCTTTCAGTGTAGATTGCATGTTAATTTAGGCATATTTTACTATTCCGAATTTCATTAAAGAATACCCAAGATACATTATTTGCCCATCATTAGAATTAGGTTATATCGTCGCATGACATTTAGTTTACATGCTAGGTCTAATTAATTGCATGTCATATTTTGCATGTCATAGCACTTAGGTTAGTTTCATTTAAGTAAAGAGAAAATCCCCACAAAAAATATGTTGATTGAAGTGCTTGTTAATTAGAAATCATATTAAGACTATCCGTGTGATTTTCTAGCTAACAATGCATATGCTTACGTTACTAAAATGTACGTTGTTCTCATAAGCTAGTAATTTATTTATTGCTTTCCTTATCGGGTGTTAAATTGGTGGATTCTGCACCCGTGTGGTCACCTTACATGTTAGCAACTAGGTAATAAAATGGATCTAGACTACCTACTCAAATATTTATTTTTAAAAGAAAATGTACCAAATGGGCATTAGACTAGCTCTAGCATAACTGAGTCCTCGAATGTGTCTCTCTATATTTTATTTAGGTTTCTAATTGACTTACCGCAAATAGATTAGTGGCGATTCTAACATGAAAATATTTGTATGTTAAGAACTTAAACATTAAATCGCGAATTGATAGGGCTTGGGAGGGCCTGTGTTAGGCTTAGACTTAATAATTCATTAGCCGAATCCCTAGGTGGTGCACCATGGAGGTTAGGTCGCGACATATGATAATTCATGTAATCGAAGATGAACCCATAATTAATCATAAGTTTAGCAATTTATAGAAAATAAGTAGTATTAATCAGGAAATTTGGGTAATCAAGGACCCAATTGAAAACTCCCACGTCGGTTCATCGAGGCAGAGCACGAGATGAATAGTCACAATCTCCACAACTTGACAAAGATGAGGGTGGTTGGCTTGACGTGAAGCACTCTTGTGGTCCCCTAGCACCAATAGAAGCCAAATCACGCTTCGTTCCTTTGCACTAGCCTTTAAGATTCTTTGCTTTTGGAGCTCACCTCCTTCGATTTAAGCCAAAATAGGCAAAAAAAACGAGAGAGAAAAGAGACCCAAATAAAGAAATTAAGAAATTTAAGCTTTCGAAGTCTCCCTAGTTTTTATATTGTCTACCGGGCTTGGCCCGAATTTAGTTTTTCCGTTGAAGCCTTCGGCTCCTAGCTCTCGAGTTTGTTTCATTCCGCTCCACATTTGAAGTTCCTACCCAACTGGTCCTTCGGCCTGTGCATCAATCTATGGAGGACGAGAGAACAAAAATTTTATGAGGACCGTGTTTTTCTCCAACTATATCTTTGATTGGCATGATACAATCATTACAATGCTCACTTTTAGGGTTCGTTTGTTTGGGGGAAACTGTTTTCGAGAAATTATTTTTGAATTTTTCAGCATTTGGATGACAAAAAATTCATCAATCCACAAAAAACGTTTACCATGGACTGAAATAGCAAGTTTAAATTGAGAAAAAAACGATTGCTCTTTCTGGTCTCATTGTCATCCTTGTTTATTTATTTATTTTGGTCAGCATTGTCATCCTTGTTCAATTCTCATTTTTCAGATTGTATCTCTTACTTAAGGTAAAATTGAGAATGCACGTGTCATCCTCTGGATGGAGCATTTTATCAATGTGCAAAGATTTTTCTTTTTCTTTTTTTTGAGTCAAAATTAATGTGCAAAGATGAGTAGGTTATATATGTCTATATCAGTTGAAACAGAAGTCCCCGGACTGATAACTATAGAGCGATTGATACTCATATCCAATGCTGATGGGAAAATTATCCAAAAAATTCTAAACCTATTAAACAGTGGCTAATTCAGTCTTAAACCTTTCAATTTTATCAATTCAATTATAAACCTTTCAATCGTGCTAATTTAGTCATAAATCTATTGACTATTTATCAATTTAGTTCTAAACCTTTTAACGAATTGTTAATATAGTTCGTCCAGCTAATTTTGTTGGAAATTGCTGACTTAGTAATCTAGTCGGTGCCGGCCATCCTACATGGATAATATTTTTATTTTTTAAAAAAAAATCAAAATTTTTATAGATTTTTATTGATTATTTTACTTTTATTCTTTTTCTTTTCTTTCTTTTTTTTTTTCTTTTATCTCTTTCTTCTTCTTCGTTGAGCTCACAGGTTGAGGGTTGGCGGAGGTGGTCGGCCATTGGGCAAGGGCCGGTGATCCCCGCTAGGTTGTGGGCCGCGAAGCCCTCACCCAGGCCCTCGCGAGCCACAGCGTGGGCGTTGCGGCCCTTGCCCGCCCTCACTATGGCCAACGACGGCCTGGGCGATGGTCGCGATGCCTTCACTAGGACATTGTGAGTCCTCGCTACGCTGGGTTTACCGAGGGGTCACAAGTCCTCACTACGGTCGGCAAGGACGTCGCTTGCATCACTGTGGCCGGCAAGGACATTGATAACCCTCGCCCAAGCCTTTGCTGGCCACAGTGAGCGCTGCGATGCCCTCGCTGCCCATCGACGAGGGCTTCACGGCCTTCGCCCCTGGGCTGGCGAGGGTTGCCGATCGTCACCTAGTGGCCGGCGAGCTCAACGAAGAAGAAGAAAGAGAGAAAAAAAGAAAAGAATAAAAGTAAAATAATCGATAAAAATCAATAAAAAATTCAATTTTTAAAAAATATATTTTATCCACATCAGTGTCACGTAGGACGGTCGATGCTTGCTGGATCGCCACTTTAGCGATTTCCGGCCAAAATTAGCTGGAAGGACTAAATTAACAATTCGTTAAAAGGTTTAGGACTAAATTGATAAATAGTTAATAGGTTTATGACCAAATTAGTATGATTGAAAGGTTTAGAATTGAATCGGTAACTTTTTAAAAGGTTTACGATTGAATTGGCAAAATTAAAAGGTTTAGGACTGAATTGGCCGTCGTACAATAAGTTTAGGACTTTTTGGATAATTTTCTCAATGCTAATGCATAGGTAAAGGTGGCAACATGGGTTGTAGACGCACTTTTTAACTCATTTTTCAATTCATCGGGTGGTATATAGGTTTTCTGAACCTTTTATTACCTAAATTTGGGTTAAAGTATAGAAGAAGGATCGAAACTAAATGGGCCAGGGGATGGTTTTGACAGAAAACAAAGGAAGAAGACCGAGAGGGGCATATTGACAAGATATTTACAATATGCCCCCAGTTAAGTGGAAGAAGATGTGGTTGTTTAAAATGCATGTCTGCATTTTGAACATTCAGTGCTAGTAAAACAAGTCGCAATTTTAAAGTATTTAACGTAAGGGGATCAGTGGTGTTGATAAGGCGATCGAAACTTTACACTCTAAGAAAGTATAAGGTGTCTTGTTCGTAGAGGTAGAACAGTCTTCCGTGTTTTACTTGGCCTCCAATAGTTTAATGGTGACTACTTAAAGTAAGAGACTAAATTTTCATAATCAATCAAGTCAAAACCAAATTGTAATTGATAAGATTTGGAAGAACTTGAGTTAAGTATGAATTAGAAGAGGAATCATCCGATCTTACATGGTAATCATTCACTCTCCTCGAGGTAACATATCTGATTATGTCCCTCCTTGAGAGGGTTGCGATAGTCTCCACATTGCTCATGTTCCGCGTGACGTTCTAGCCTATAACTTGACCAGAACACCCGAGCTCTCTTACTAACTCGACAAGCTGGTTAATGAAGTCACTCAATTTTCAAAGGTAACAATATACGGAGAAAAATTGCTATAAAATGAAATCAACTTGGGTCTAGTATGGGCCATTCGGCTGTGGATCGCTCAATTGTATTGCAAAAAAATAGATCAATTTGGGTAGGACTATTTTCGATCCAATCCAACCCGTCCATTTGACGAGTTTATACAGAGGTTAGTCCTCAGCCAATTCAAGTTGATAAGTTGATATATGGAAGGAAAATAACACAAATAGTCTTTTAACTTTAGTCCAATAATATCATTAGTAGACTATTAATTTATTCAATATGACTCCTGAATTATTGGTAAATATTCAATCTAGTAAATAGACTATATGAGAACGTTTAACGTCATTTTTCTGCTAATTCAAGTTAACGGAATCTGCTGACGTGGATTCCAATTTGTTAAGTTTGAACAATGCTAAAAAAAAAAGTTACACATGGATTACCCTAATAAAATATTCATCTCAAATCGGGATATAATAATCTCTGTAATCAAATAACGTCAGAGATGGCACTGCCCTACTTTTTTTTTCCTTTTTTTTAAAGTAAATGAATAAAAAGATGAACATGTTGCCTCACTATTTTTAATAATCCAATTGTGGATACAATAATCCACATCATCAAATTCCGTCCAATTTATCATTTCAGCAAACAAAATGATTACATTAAAACACTTATCGATAGTTAGGACTATATCAAACAAATAAAAAAATTATAAACGACAATGTACATTGAGCCAAGTTCAGGAACCATTTATATCATTTTCCCATTTAAATTGATGTTGCGTACTTTTCTTGGCTTCTAGATGCTAAGACTTGATTGTTATGGGCACGTGTTTTCCCACAGCTATGCCATTTTCCACGAAGCTGTTGTTGTCTCCATATGAAACTAGTCAAGCCGTGCGATGAGAAGATAAGCATTCCTTTCCGAATTTTCAAAGCTTACTCGCATTACGTGGATAAATATCACTTATATCTCGCGTGATATGCGAGTCTTGGAATTAATGAATCTTACTTATCGCTTCTAAATATTTTTTAACACTCGAGATTAACGCAATTGGATTTTTATTTAACGAGAAATACTTGAGACTCTTTGAACATAAAAGTTAATGATAGAAGGATTTGTTTTTTAAAATTTTCATAACTTTTTAAATGGGTGGGAAAATCAATAATGCGAGTTTTCGCTTATTAAAGTGAAAATGACCAGGTCTACGGGTGAAGCCACTTTGATTTTAAACATTCAATAGATTCGACCTAAACAAAAGATTACCCGAGTCAAGGAGGTTTGAGCTTAATCAAGTTATTGATTAGAAACACATTCACAATGTTATGCTTTGGTTTCGGTCTAAGATCGCTTTACAATTCGAGTTCTGGCTAAATATGAGCTTAGATCGAAATTCACATTTTGTTAATCTAGTATTGACAAATTTGAACAATTGACTCAAATAGTTCCCGAGTAGTAGAGTATCTTGACTCAACTCCACAAAACTCAATCATACCTTCTTGTTACAAGTGAAAAATGAGGAAGATGTTACCATAATTATCCCACACTCGTAACGGATTGTTTTATCTGAGCGGTAACAACTCTATCTACTCGAAACTGAAATGTTTGGGATCAATGAGCTAATCACCATAGCCCTATCGACATGCCCATGAAAGTGACGGACCGCAACTCGCGAAAGCGAGTGTTATTGATTTCAGGATTGATCTAAATTTCACCTAGAACCTGTTCTCAAATTTTTGGAGTACGAAACTTACTCTACACGCTTTGGAACTGGACCGGCTCTCGCTTGTCCAGTTTCCAAGTCGTGGCGCGCGACCTAAATTCTTTACCCAAGAAAGGACAAAAATCCTGTGGCCCCTGCCAGCGATGGCACGGAAGGGGGATGGCAACGTGCATCGGATACCTTATCGACATCCCGGTTTCACATTGGGTCGTCGTGAGGCGGCCACACGCCCCCCCCAACTTCATCCACCGGTCCTCGCCGCGTGGATCTGATCCGACGGTCTCCCCCGATTCCCCATCCGTCTGGAACTCTTCGGCCTCCCGTGCTTCTTTCCATCTGGCCTATAAAAAAATGTCGAAGCGAAGTCCGCGTTGTGCAACTGCGGTCGAGCCCTTCTCGCTTCCGATCTCCGTTTCTTTCTCGATCTGGTTCGGTGTATCCCTTCCCCCTCTCTCTCTCTGTCTCTCTAGAGACCGGAGATGATGTCGTTGAGCCTTGTTTCGGCTTTCTCTCGATCGCCACGCGATAAGCTTTCGCCCGTGTCCATGGCGGGCTCGTTTGCACCTTCTCCGAGATCCCCACCGTCGAGTTCGAGACGGAAGAGCGTCGGTGCGGCGAGGGTGCGGGCCTCCGCCGAAGCCGATGGCCCAGCGCTCACGGGGGTCGTCTTCCAGCCTTTCCAAGAGGTCAAGAGAGAAGATCTTGCGATCCCAATCTCTCCTCAGCTCTCCCTCGCTCGTCAATACTATTCCGACGACTGCGAAGCCGCGATCAACGAGCAGATCAAGTAAGAAGGGCATATTAATGGATTTCCTCTTCCTTCCTTTGCTTGTGATAAACTCTGAGCTAAGAAATATTAATGGCTCGTGTAACCCAATATAAGAGCGCATGTATCACTTAGTTTTGGAAAAAATTATTAAAAAAGTCATCAATTTATTATATTTTTATCAATTTAATTTTAAATTTTTTAAATTTATCAATTGAGTTATAAATCTTTTTATTTCTTATCAATTAAGTCCATCTGATCAATTTTGATTGCTCGGAGCTGATGTGGATGCTAGCCGGCGCTGGCCGTCCAACCGTCATTGACGTGACAAATTTTAATAATTTTTAAATATATTTTTTTCGAATTTTTAATATTTTGCTTTTTTTTTTGGCCTTCTTCCCTCTAGCTCATTCGGCGATCGGCTAGAGGTGAGGGCCGGCAATGTTGACCTCATCGGCCTTTGGCGAAGCTCGCCCTCGCCGGCCATTAGCTAGGCGAAGATTCAATCTCGCCTAGCAAAGACGAGGTTGACCTCATCGTCGTTGTCACCTGGGTAGGGATGGCAAGGTCGAGCAAGCTTTGACCTCGCCCAATTAGGGGCCGGCAAGGCTCGCTCTCGCCAGTGACCGACGAGGGTGAGCTTTGCTAGAGGCCGGTGAGGTTGACCTCTCTGGCCCTCGTCTCTGGTCAGTCGCTTAACCGACTAGAGGGAAGAAGGCTAGAAAAAAAGAAAAGAAAAGAAAATAAAATAAATTCAAAAAAATTGCCATATCAACGTTGGCTGGCACCGGCCGATGTCCACGTTAGCTCCAGGCGGCCAAAATTGATCGGATAAATTCAATTAATAAGAAGTGAAAAGGTTTAGGATTCAATTGGTAAACTTAAAAGATTTAGGATTAAATTAATAAAAGTGTAATAGGTTTATGACTTTTTGAGTAATTTTTCCCTTAGTTTTGTTCCTTATTTTTATTCCGTCTTTTACTCCCTGTGCTATTATGCCACTGATTGTCTGTGTGATGTAGCTGTGGATGTCAAGATATATCCTATAGATCCATTTGGAGGTTCATCTTTTCGGTTAGCTTAAGCTTTTCAAAAGAATGGATTATGCATAACACGACCATTTTCGTTTTTTGAATCATTTTGTTTTTGTTCTTGGTCTTGTGACTAGTGTGGAATACGCTGTGTCATACGTTTACCACGCCATGTACGCATATTTCGACCGGGACAACATTGCTCTCAAGGGCCTTGCCAAGTAAGCCAATCGAAAGGATTCATTTCGATGCCGTTCTGATTGTTTTGATACTGAATCTCGTTTCAATGTCTTTGGATTATCGAAGATTTTATAAGGAGTCGAGTGAAGAGGAAAGAGAGCACGCTGAGAAGTTGATGGAGTATCAGGTTAGATAGAAAGAAAATGGAATTGGCTTCATTTTGGTCTTGATTCATGTAGCTGTAGGCGCGATAATTGCCGATGATTCTATATGCTTTTGTTTCTGTTAATACATAGAACAAACGTGGGGGGAAAGTAAAACTGCACTCCATCTTGATGCCGCCTTCGGAGTTCGATCATGTCGAGAAAGGGGATGCCCTTTACTGTAAGCTTTTTGCTAATTTCTCCGACTTCCTTTGTAGCTTTGAAGTTCTCAATCAAGTGCAGTTTCTTTCTTGCGAAATCGATGTCATTGAATCGGTTCTTTCACATCTTCTTCTGACGTGATTCACTGATTCAGCAATGGAACTAGCGTTATCTCTGGAGAAGTTAACAAATCAGAAGCTCCTGAGCCTGCACGGGGTAATAATAATACTCTTAAAACTTCCTGTGCCTACTCTATCTATTCTTGTATGTTCTTTTCCATGTGAAATGAAAAGTGTTATTGGATGGTTTTCTCCTGTATATTCACAGGTCGCAGAACAAAACAATGACCCGCAGCTCGCCGATTTCATAGAAAGCGAGTTCTTGTATGAGCAGGTTAACCAGAGATCTTGCTTGCTTTCTCGAACATACTTTTTGATTATCAGGAGGACGATTGCATCTGCTCGCTGATTTCAAACTTTTCTGCACTCTCAAAGATTTGATTGTTGTTATTTCAAAGAATCTACTAGTCCTAATCTGTTCTGGCATGTCCATAGGTCGAAGCAATCAAGAAGATGGCGGATTTTGTCACGCAGCTGAGAATGGTCGGAAAAGGCCATGGTACGAATCCGAAACCGAAAGACATTCTAATTTCTTTCGTATTCCATATTAGAATAAAAATGCCATCACCATTCTGATTCAAGTTCAAGCCTTCAACAAATTAGACAATAGGCTTCACAATAGGACCTTACATGCATTCCTGTCTCGCCGTCTTAATAGTGAGTTCTAACTCGGGCCATTTTGATGACTCCCAGGTGTATGGCATTTCGATCAGATGCTACTCCATGAAGGCGAGGCGGCATAATATCACAACCAGGGGGTTCAATTAGAATCTTTTCCTGTTCTAAGATTGAACAAATCATCAGGAGAAAGCTTTCAAGAGCTTGTGTTTGTAGATAGTTCAGATGCTCTTTCAAGAGCTTGAGTTTGTAGATCGTTCAGCTGCTCACCAAACAAGCTGCCGTTTCCTCGTTCTATTTCGTATAGTGAATTGAAAGTCTGTGGGTAGAACTTAGAGTCATTGAAGGACATGTCATCTTCCGTTTCCATACCCTCAATAAAATGAATCAAGGCTAGTCTGCTGGACTGTGCTGCGACTTACCCTCTTTTCTGCATCCCTGCGTTTTACTTTTCTTGCACAGAACTTCTGTACTTTTTGACTTATACAAAGGAATGTCGAAAGCTATAGCGGAACTTCCTTGTTTTACTGATTTGAATACGGCTCAAAAAAGATAAAATTGTGCATAGATTCAATAGATCATCAGTGCAACATAATTACAATCCCTGTAAGCCTTTTCTACTTCTACACGAGAATAACTCCTTAATCTTCAGGATACGTCAAACAGGAACAGAAATCAAGCATGCAAAGAAACACACTGTAACAGATATTATGACGTCAAATTGCCCATAAAATTTGACAGGAAAATCTAACTCGGAAGAGCAAAATTAGTCAGAATTGCACCAGAACAAATAACAAAATGCCCACTTCCCAAAATCCTCTTGTAGTTAAATAACGAACAGCTAGTCTCTGCTAATCCAACACATGCATCAAAAGTAAACTCACGCAGTCGCAGATGCTTGAGCTGCAAGCCTTTTCCTTGCCTCCTCAATGATGGACAGCTTGATACCTTTGCCCTTAGGAAGGGAGACCCAAGGCTTTGTTCCCTTTCCGATGATGAACACGTTGCCCAAGCGAGTAGCAAACTCGTGGCCCTGTGCATCTTGGATGTGAATGGTCTCAAAAGTTCCCTTATGCTTTTCACGGTTCTTGATAACTCCAACACGTCCCCTGTTCCTTCCTCCAGTAACCATGACGACATTCCCGACATCGAATTTGATGAACTCAGTGATCTTGTTGGACTCAAGGTCAAGTTTGATGGTGTCGTTAGCCTTGATCAGAGGGTCTGGGTAGCGGATAGTACGGCCATCATAGGTGTTGAGGTATGGGATGCCTTTCTGCCCAAACTGGACTGAACGAACTTTGCAAAGCTTGAACTGCAATGAACATATTCCGTAAAAAATGAACAGTGAATGGAAACTACATAAGAAAACTTAATACAATCTTTATGCATTAAGTAGATTTAACGCAACCAACATAACCCACAGAAAGACATGGGAAACCAACCTTTGCCTCATCGTCCCTAATGCTGTGGAGTCGGAATCGGCCCTTAGTGTCATAGAGGAGACGGAAGTTCTCATTTGTCTTGGGAATTGAGACCACATCTGATAAGTGAGATATTGGACAGCGTTAACATATATATAGTAAATAACTCAATGACACAAATTGCAATTCACAACAGTCATCTGCAACCAAGAATATCCTCCTAAAAAAACATGGAACTGGCAACTTATGACAAATGAATTATCCTATTAAGTAATACAATATTGGCAAATATCTTGGGTGCTGATGTTCTCACATAGCTGCCAGAAAGAAACAATTCACTCTACAGTTTACTGTAAACGATAAAACATATATCAGCAATCGAAACAACAATCTTGCAGACCAAAAGACAAACATAGTACACAAAATGCTCCCCGGATATCATCCACTGCTTCCAGTGGAATGGTTGAAAACAGAAAAGAGCACGGAGGTCTTAGAAGGGAAAAGCGAGGCATCGACATACCCATGAAACCAGCAGGGTAAGTCTTATCTGTCCTGACTTTGTTGTCAACGAGAACATGGCGCTGCATCAGGATGGCTATGACCTCACGGTACGTAAGAGCATATTTCAGCCTGTTACGCAGAATGAGGATCAAAGGCAAACATTCCCTGGATTTGTGGGGTCCAGAGGATGGCTTAGGCGCCTGCACATCCAGAGATGACATTAGAATGCAGAAAGGAAAGACGCCGAGAAGGTAAAGCAACGATTCATCTGAAAGAGAAAAGGGGATTTGATGGGGTCACTTACAAATGCACCACCTAGCTTGTCAAGCATCCAATGCTTGGGAGCATTGAGCCTCTTTAAATGCTTCTTCAATCCACGCGCCTGTTATGTGCAAAGAACATTAGAATTGATGATAAAAACACGGGAAAAAAAACCAAACTTCCTTGAATTAATAGCGGGAAAAGATAAAAAATATAATGTGCCCTACTTCGCATTTGAACAAATTCCCCTATCCCAAAATGTTTCACAAACTTTCTGGGCCTTCAGGGCTCAGATCATTTCAACCAAAACTCATATTCAACCAATCTTTGGTTTACTTGTCAGAGCAAACACATCCATAGGAAACCAACTTAACAAAGCCCAACCAAAGAAAAACAGAGCGCCCATCAATCACTCCAGAATGAGACGGGTGTCACTGATTCTCGTTCACACGGAAACGTCAGGCATCTGCAGAGCCCCCATCCCGTCTAAACACTCCACCGGCCAGGAACAGAGCCGCGATCTCGAGAGCTCATCACCACCACCCTCACGCAAATCTTCCAGCAATCGCAACTACTTGCAAAACCACCTTCCCCCAAAAAGGCATCCAACCTTTCGCATTAAAGGGTGACAACACGCCATGCGAGACCTCCAATCTACTAAGCACTACCGCAGCCAAAACTATCCAAGGAGGTCGCAGAGACAAGGGCCGGACATCGCGGGGAGCGGGGTGGACGGGGGAACGAAAGCATAAAACCGAAGGGTACCCAGAAACGAGAAAGAAGATCCGAAGAGAAGGGTTGCTGACCATTTTGGTTGCTCTTCGGCTCAGACGGAAACGGTTGAGGAGCGTTCCCCACCAGTCCTCCCTGAAGTAGTCCTCGCGTCGGCCGCTTTGAGCGAGAGGGACGGTGGATGGGAAGGAGGAAGGAGAGGCTTCTGTCGAAACCCTAAGATCCTGATTTTATTCTATCTCCTCGTGCAGCTTGGGCTTTACGGGCCCCAACAGGCCCACGTCGACGGCCCAACTGGATCGGCCCAAGAACGGCCTTCATGGGCTTTCATTCGAGGATGGATCCGTGGAAACATGTCTCCCCTCTCCTTTGCCCCCAACAAGGGGGACCTTCGAAACATCTCATATAGGGGCTGAGCAAAAGGAACTGCCTGAACCGGCTCGAACCTGCCGGTTCTGGGTGGTTCCCGAGGCCACTGGTCCGATCACCTCTAATCTCATGCATGCCAAGTAATTATCTAAATGCACCGCCTATTACCACGTAGGATCAATTGAACGGAAAACATAGCCACCCATTTTCCCTCAAATAGAAGTACGTGCTTGTTTTTTGAAGACATTCAAGAAGTGAGATCATTGTTGTCCTCGATTATGAGCACATGATTTCTTTTTATATCTTAGTTGACGTAAATGTAAGGTCGGCGAATTCGTGAATAGTCCTTGCCAATGCTAGGCTTATTGAAACGGGTTATACCGCTGCAATTCTTTTCATTTCGCCATCTTTTGACCAGTTATCGCATTTCCATTATGGCGTGTTTTTCTTTTTCCCCTTTTAGGTAGGGACACATGATGTTTAAATTGTCGAGTGAATTTATGTACAAAACAAATGGCTCTTCGTTATTTAAATTCTGTGGTTATTGTTATTGTTATAACACTACAAAAATGTTGTATTTTCCATATAATTTGAAGGGTTAATAATATAAAAAACTCTAAACTGGTACGTTTGTGACAAATTTATTCAAAACTAATATTTTGACCACCAAAAATCCAAAACTGGTATACTTATGATAAATTTACCATCCGTTAAAGTTTACCGTTAATTTGCTGACTTGGATGACACGTAGCAGTTGACAGGTGTACCAATTACCCTTCGTTTGTCATAGGTATATCAATTTATGATTTTCTGTGATACTAGTCCAATTTAATGAAAACTAATGAGGGTAAATTTGTCACAAGGCGCACCAGTTTAGGGTTTTTTATAGTTAAAAAAATTAGTTTTGAGAAAATTTGTCATAAGACTAAGTTAGTGATAAATTTGTCATAGGTGTAACAGTTTAGGGCTTTTCGTGATATTAATCCTAATTTTGAATGTGGAAAAAGTGGAGAAAGAGTGTTAGCAAACATACATTTCCAACGAACTTATAAATTCTATGCGAAGCATGTGTGTAAGGACACTAGTTTTATAGCTAAGAATGACTCTTTGTGAACAATATAAGAAAGAGTAGGGCCACCACCTTCCATCTCTTTACTTCTACAAGGGAGAGATGCATGCAGTTGACTTCATTCATTGAGGTTGGTGTTGTGGAAGCCAAGCGATCGACCAATAAATTTGACAGAATAAGAAAATAAATCGGACACCAGATTTACATGGTTCGGTCGTAGTGACCTACGTCCACGGGGAGAGCAGCACGGAATTCCACTATAAATCAAGCGATACAACGGAGATTACAACCACACTCGAGTCACTCAAACACTCTCAGTATTTCCCAAGCCCCAATTACACCCAATAACTCACACAGTGTTTAGCCCCACAATTCCTCACGAAATAATCTCTCAATCTCGCAAAAGAATTATACACAAATCTTAACACAAGATTTAATCGCTACGAACACTTGAGCTCTTGAACGTAATTTGCCAAAGAAAGACTCATGAAACTCTCTGCCAAGCACTCTATTTCGGCGCTTCAAGACTTCTTCACTAAAGGCATCCCCTGACCCTGAACATATATATCAGGAAGTCCCATGTTGGTCAACAAAAGAAGTCCACCTTCACTTTCCTTTTCTTGACCAATGACATCAACGTGAATCAAGAAAGTGAATATGTTAGTTTTTAATTTCTTCTTGTTTTGCTGCCAACTCTTGCATATTAGGAAAGCAAATTTCCAATATTTCTTTTGCTCGATTTTGGACGTTCGCAAAATATCCAATTCAAAATATTTAGATTTTCGCTTCGGGCTTAAACTCGAGACATATATTCAACAATCTCCACCTTGGCTCGACATTTGAGCCAAATCACAATCGCTTTGATAGAATCCGAATTTCGCTACTACTCTTCCACAGCCCCCGATGGGCTCAACCGCCACAGACATCTTTCAAGTCCAAGCCTCGCTTGAACTTTGCCATAGCCGTGGATCTCATCATAACACCAACTCCACATGCACCTTTAACCGCTCCATAAGGATTTTCCGACACAATCTCCTCAATCGCAGATAAAGCAAAACCATCATTGCATCCATATCTATTCGAGAGATCGAATACGCACATTGTCAAGTTTAGCAGTTACAGCAACCGTTGGCTCAGTAGGCTCCACCTCGCTACAAGTACCATCCGTGTCGATTACTTCGCTAGTGCCCGCTACCTCAGGAGTTTCTGGTTGCAACTCCACCTCAAGCTGAACATCGTTCAGATCCGTATGAACACTGCTACTAACACTCCTAGCCAGAAGTACTGGAGACTCGTCAAATGTAACTTCTCTGCTGATAACAAGTGAATTTAATTCCGGGCACCACAACTTATAGCCGCGTTCACCTTGTGCATAACCTAGGAACATGCACTTTCTTGTCCTTTCACCGAGCTTACCATCACTAACTCGAACATAACATGGACAACCAAATATTCTAAGAACAGAATAATCAGCAACGTTACCTGACCACACTTCTTCGGGAGTCCGACATTCAATCGCAGTCGATGGGGATCTATTCTTCAGGTAGCTCGCCATACTAAGCACATCCGCTAGAAATCTTCTAGCCATACCAGCACTAGAGAGCATTTTATGGGCCGTCTCTAGTAATATTTTGCTCATCAACTCTGCAACCTGCTGTGGTTCATTGACACTAGTGCGGTGTCTCACTATGCCTTCCTTCATGTAGAATTTGTTTAACAGCTCCGAGCAAAAATCCATACTATTGTCAGTCCACACATGCTTGATCGTTTTACCAGTCTCCTTTTCAATCAAAGCTTTGATCCTGACAACAGCATCAAACTTGTGCCTAAGCACAAATACCCACGTCTTCCTCGAGTAGTCATCAACAACTATTAGCATAAATCTGGCACTCTTGCTTGAAGGAAATCGCGACAACCTGCGAACATTCAAGTGAATTAATTCTGCAATATCCGTGGTTTCTCTGACAACCGTACTAAACTGCACTTTCCGCCGTTGATCTAAATCACAGCACCTGCATACATTCAGTTTGTTAGTCACATAACCACATAGCAAATTTCTTTCACTTAGAACCTTCAGGCTTCTCTCACTAATGTGCCCCAAACGCATATGCCACAATTCAGACTCTCGAACTGATGCATCTGACGTCTCCGCAGCGAATTCCGTCACTGTCTCACCTTGAAGCTCATACAGGCCACTATGCTTGATTCCTTTCATTATCACCAAGGCACCTCGAACAACTTTCAGAAATCCACATTCTGAAGAATACCGACACCCA
The DNA here is from genome assembly GCA_031216285.1 of Syzygium syzygioides. Classification (NCBI taxonomy): domain Eukaryota; kingdom Viridiplantae; phylum Streptophyta; class Magnoliopsida; order Myrtales; family Myrtaceae; genus Syzygium; species Syzygium syzygioides. The sequence continues at coordinate 27,894,567 of CM062252.1, read as the reverse complement.
GCTGAATTTAGGGCACTCAAGGAAATCAGATTTTTCTTCAACTCAGGAACATGCTTCAATCCAGTCAATGTCCACACGATATCATCATGCATTCTGATTCTGACATCACCAACACCAATAACATCGCATTCATAATTGTTCCCCAACTGCACTTTACTATTATCCGTGCACTGATAAGTAGTAAACCAGTTCCTATTTGGTGTAGCGTGAAAAGAGCAACCAAAATCCATAATCCATCCGCCAAACGACGAATTATTAGTGACAGACAAGACATAATAAGTATCATCCGAATTGCCATCAGCTATAGCTGCAATATCATCCGCGGGATCAACTTTAATTCTCTTACCTTTGTCGTTCTTCAGCTTAAGGCAATCCCTTCTAACATGCCCCCTTTTGCCACAGCTCCAACAGACAACACTACCAGTCCTAGACTGACTTCGTCTATTCGAGTTCATACTACTTCTGCTAACACGTGTACTAGTTCTTCCTCTATTTTCACCTACTAAAGCAGCAGATACATGTTCGCCAGATTCTCTTCTACGGATGTCTTCGCTCAGAATTAAATCTCGAACACCATCAAACGTCAAACTTGTTAACCCAGAGGAATTATTAACAGCAGTAACAGTAGTATTCCAACTATCAGGCAATGAGGATAATAGAATCAAAGCACGTACCTCATCTTCAAAGTCAATATCAACTGAACTCAATTGACTAACGATCACATTGAATTCATTAATATGATCAGCAACTGATGCACCTTCGCTCATCTTCAAATTAAACAGACGTCGCATCAAGTAGATTTTGTTGATCGCAGAGGGCTTCTCGTACATGTTCGACAAGGCTTTCATCAAACCCGCGGTGGTCTTCTCATTCACGATGTTAAACGCGACGTTACGAGCCAACGTCAGCCGAATAACACCCAAAACTCGTCTATCCAGCAATTTCCAATCAGCTTGCTTCATGGTCTCTGGCTTCTCCCCAGACAGGGGCAAGTGCAGTTTCATCTGATATAGATTATTCTCAATTTGCATCTTCCAGAAACCAAAATCCTTCCCATCAAATCTGTCGATTTTCACTTTTCCTTCTTATATCGCCATCGATTCGCTGCAACTTAGCCAAGCCAAGCTCTGATACCAATTGTTACGGAAGCCAAGCGATCGAACAATAAATTTGACAGAATAAGAAAATAAATCGAACACCAGATTTACATGGTTCGGTCGTAGTGACCTACGTCCATGGGGAGAGCAGCATGGAATTCCACTATAAATCAAGCGATACAATGGAGATTACAACCACACTCGAGTCACTCAAACACACCCAATAACTCACACAATGTTTAGCCCCAAAATTCCTCACGAAATAATCTCTCAATCTCGCAAAAGAATTATACACAAATCTTAACACAAGATTTAATCGCTACGAATACTTGAGCTCTTGAACGTAATTTGCCGAAGAAAGACCCACGAAACTCTCTGCCAAGCACTCTATTTCGGCTCTTCAAGACTTCTTCGCTAAAAGCATCCCCTGACCCTGAACATATATATCAGGAAGTCCCATATTGGTCAACAAAAGAAGTCCACCTTCACTTTCCTTTTCTTGATCAATGACATCAACGTGAATCAAGAAAGTGAATATGTGAGTTTTTAATTTCTTCTTGTTTTGCTGCCAACTCTTGCATATTAGGAAAGCAAATTTCCAATATTTCTTTTGCTCGATATCGGACGTCCGCAAAATATCCAATTCATAATATTTAGATTTTCGCTTCGGGCTTAAACTCGAGACCTATATTCAACAGTTGGGATGATGACACTTAAACGTTCATGGCCGCACGCTGCAAATTAATGCATTGGCGATGCATCTTCAGATTTAGCCTGCTGAGTCAACGTTTTAGCTGCTTTGAGATGGTTTTGTATCCGGCCAGTGAAGTTTTAAGCGTCAGATCCGAACCTAATTGAGACTGATCTTGCGGTTGTACGCGTCGATTTGGTCCTTTCTGTGGATTTAACTCAATTTGGATGCGACCCTGCGTGTAGTGTCTGGTCACATTTCATTCACCGGCTGCAAATGGAACATGAACCTCGGTCATGTGCTTGGTGACATCGGATTCATCAGTCGAGAATTTAATGAACATGAAGATTGTAATCTCACTTACGAGCTAGTCAGAAAAGGCGATCGTTTTAGAGTGACGTGAACGGATGTATGTCCTGGTGGATTGGCGCGTATAAATTGGCCGTCATGCAAGTCGCATTTGTGCTTGGCAATTAACAAGGCAAGCACAAAAATGGCTTTTGGTGGCAGAGTATTCCCCTTCGCCCTTGTGACTCTGTTCCTCTTCCTCATCTCCCCATCTCCTTCGTTGTCTTCTGATGATGATAAGGTGAACTTGTCCGTCTACTACGAAAGCCTGTGCCCCGGCAGCGCAGATTTCATAGCCGACTACCTCGTGAAGGCCTTCGAGACTGATCTCATAAACATCATCAACCTCAGAATGGTCCCTTGGGGCAATGCTCGAATCGACAATCAAACCGGAGCGTTCATATGCCAGGTGTAGTTTCGAAATTGAAACTCAAATTTCCTTCTTCTTCGTGTCAATAAGTTCTCTCGCCCGATGATTTGGCTACTACCCGTTATGAGTCCTCTGAATTCTATTTCAGCATGGTGAAGATGAATGCTACCTCAACACCATTCAAGCTTGTGCCATCGATGTCTGGTCTGATCAGGTAAGAGTGGTTTCGGGCTGCTTTGGCCCTTATCTATATTTTCAATCTAAATACACAATGTGCCAAAAGATTTCATGCTTTTGGTTCGAATTGACTAAATTATTTCTCTTAATGTACTGTACTCGGTTCAGAAACGGCATTTCAATTTCATTCGCTGCGTGGAGCGTAATATCTCCAAGGGCGGGCTGCAATCGGGGAAGGTCTTTGCTGTGTATCAGGAAAAGTCCTCAAACGTTGCAGCCTTAAAAGTCTGGGAGTCTTGTGCTGAAGAGCAGAAATTGGAGGAAGCAGACATTTACAAGTGCTACACCAGTGGACGTGGAAGAGAGGTAAAACCACAATTTCGTAATCGTAAGCCGATGCTTGCTCGCAGCATATTCCACCACTGTTTCACAATCCATACGTGAAGAAACGTGTCGTAGCTCGACAAACCATGCTTGTTTTAATGGATTTGCCGCTCTCTCACCAATCCTCTGTTTTAACCTGCTCTTGAGTCTAGGAATTGGAAGAGAATAGTGTGGTCAGTTTCAGAACCCACACTCTCCTGCTTAGATTTGCTTGGCACTTTGAAATTTGTTTCTCATTTCGCACGACGACGTTTTGAATGTCTCTCCTATGTCGAATTAAGCTGTGACTACAACTATTACTCCTAGAATCATCGCCTCAGTAATTATTGTGATGCGCCTGTGTCCTGTGATCTAAACTAATAAACTTGTCGGTTGCAGCTTGAACTACGATACAAAACCGAGACCGATCAGCTTATCCCACCTCACGAGTACACCCCGTGGGTTGCTGTGAACAACCAACCGCTCTACGATGTTCGTATCCTAATACCCTCTCTCACTCACTCACTCACTCTCTCTCTCTCTCTCTCTCTCTCTCTCTCTCTCTCTCTCTCTCTCTCTCTAACTTGGATCTGATACGTTGTGGTTGCAGAACTTCTTGAATTTCATTCACCGTGTGTGCAAGGCTTACAAGGGCGGCCTGGCAAAACCCCTCGCTTGCAACTCAGCTCGTCGAGGAGTGAATTCCGCTGTCCGTGGTGCCGATGAAGCAAGATAACGCAGATCCTTTATGCACATATAATGTCTGTTGATTTAGTCCTCCCCTGTTTGTGGTCCATGTAGACCAAATCAACTAGGAGTGGAAAAGAATAAAACCATGTGTGGTTAACTAATAGTTTGTGGTATGTTTCTAAATAAAATGCACATGCATGTTCAGCTAAACAAATCTATTGGCTACTGGTTAATCGAGTTTAGGTCGCCAAATATTTTTGTTAGAGCATGGTCATGTCATCTGGTTTGCGTATAGTCTGGCTATCGATTTTTATGTTGCTTGGAATTACTTTCGAGATTGAGATTACTCGATTTTGAAGTATGACTTGGCGAAACCACGTCTCGGATCTATTTTTTCGAATACATGGATTTGGAAGATGTAATTGGCCTCATCTAAAGGATAAAGCTTACCATTTAGCATCAACGGGATAACACACTCCTAGATTTTATGTCGCCATTTTTTTGTAGAAGTACGTGGAAAAATTTTTGGCGTTCTTATAATCATAATTGAAAATGATGTTTTCATGACTTTACATCGATGGTGCTACGACTGAAAGAGCTTGCATATTAGAATAGTAGCATTTGGATTACAAAGCTATGTAAAGATAATCATATCTAATAATTGAAATTTTGTTACTGTTCCGTGCTATCAAAAGAACTTTGGACAATGATATCCTGAAGTGCTTCGAAAAATAAAGTGATAATTAACATGTTACATCCTGAATACGCTAATGAAAAGATATGAAAAAATTTAAACATTAAAGTAGGTTTGCTCGCGTATGATATGCCATGTGTTCTATACCTATATTACTTGTTTGTTTTAAAAGAACAAGCATTTTTGTATGTTCGATTAACACGCCAAAGTCGGAAGGTTTACTTAAATCATGTATATACATGTATTTTAAGTAAAACTACTGGTGTTTTCCTGACAAATGTTGCAAAGTAGGTTGTAGGTTCCAAATTTCAGAAATCAATGAGTGTGAGATGAAAATGATCTAAAAGATATCTTCCGTTATTTGGTAACGAAAATCTAATTTGATTTTTCCAAATAGATATGCATTATTCGGGCGCTATGACTAGTGCATGGGTAGATAGGGAATCGGGTATGGATATCGGGGTCCTGGGCCAGGATCCCCGACTCTTGAGCTACCAATCTCAGGTCCATCGAGGCCGAGCTCCAGACCCCAGCACCTTAGCATGGGTTCGTCAAGGTCGGGCCAAGGCCCTAGAGCCCGGGCATGGGCCCTTCGAGGTCAGGCTTGGGACCCCGACGCTAGAGCACAAGTCCATTGAGGCTAGGGCTGTGATCGTGGGCACTAGGGTCACCAGGATTCTGGTGCCTGTGCTTGGGTGCATCGAGGCCGGGCCTAAGACCTAAGTGCCAATGCTTAGGTCTTGCACGCCTGAGCTCGGAACCCCAACATTTGTGCTTGGGTCTATCAAGGCCAAACACGAGATCCCAGTGCAAATGCCCATGTCTCTAGTGCTCACACTCAGGTCTATTAAAGCTAGCTTAGAACCTGAGTGCTCGAGACCAAGTCCCTAAGCCTGAGCTATGGTTCATAGAGGTGGGGCGCGGGTCCCGGGTGCCCAAGTCTAGCCATGGGTACTAGGGTCTCAAGGCCAAGCTCGGGTGTTAAGGACTTGGGCTTAGCATCAATAGACCTAGGGCCGACATTGATGGACCTAGGTGTGGGTACTGAGACTCAAGCCCGAGTGTCAGGGACTTTAGCATGGGCATTGGGGACCCTAGCCTGACCTCAATAGACCCAGGCTTGAGAGCTAGGAACTCAAGCAAGGGCATTGAGGACTCAAGCCCAACCTTGATGAACCTGGGCGCGAGAACCAAAGTCCCCGGTGCGAGCACCAAGGTCCTGGGCTCGACATGATAGACTCAGGTTCGAGTGCTTACGAGCTGATTGTGGGTGCTGGGGACTTGGGCTTGGCCTCAATTGACTAGGGATGCGAGCGCCGAAGACCTGAGCACGAGTCTTGGGACCTAGGAACCTGAGCCTAGGCTCAAGTCTCATAGATCCAATCTCAAGCGCCGGGATCTTTGGCCTAACCTCAATGCACACATTTTCTGAGCACCGAGGACCTGAGCATGGGCGCTAGGGACTTGAGCACGAAAATAGGGTCTCGGGCTCGACTTCAACAGACTTGAGTCCGACCATGATGGACTTGGGCTCGAGCGCTTAGGACCTTATCCTAGGCGCCAACGTTTCAAGCCTAACCTTGATGGACCCGAGCCCAAGCGATGAGGATTAAAGCATAGATACGGGTGTCTCGAGCTCAGCCTCGATGGATCCAGGCCCTAGTGCCAGGAAACCAAGTACGGGTATGGGGGTCCTGGGCTCGGGCTTGATGGACCCAGGCCCATATGTCAAGTTCCCGGGCATGGGCACTAGAGTCTTGGACCTTGCCTTGATATACTCGGGCTTGCCCTTAGTGGACCCCAGTAAACCGACCCCAACTCGGGCCTACTGCTAAGGTCCGAGAAAGAGTTTCCATATCCAAGCACGAGTTTGTGGTCTAAATGCCAATATCTAGTCATATTTTTAAATGATTTACAATTTTTTTTAAAAAAATCATTTTCTTGAATTTAAATATAGGCTTTCTGTTGGCTCATTTTTCCAAGCGATCCAAACACTGAAAAATAAAGAAAATATTTGTTTGAAAAATATTTTTCGAGAAACAAATGGAGTGTTGTATTCATCTCACTCACCAACGCATCAATCCTCTTCTCTTCCACCACCAATTTCACACCAAGAGCCCTTTGCTTGTCCTTGAAGCCTCCTCTTCGCCTCCTCAAATTCGATCAAACCCTCTTCATCGTCCCATTTCATCGAAGTTATCCTTATAGCTACACATCTCCTCGCCATGGCCATGGACTTGATCAATGCCGACCATTGGATCACTTCTCCCATGTCGAAGTCTATGACATGCACGGCCTGCACCTATTCGGGCATGCAATCGAGAATTGTTGAATTTGCCGCGAAATAGGCGAACCTCCCATGGGGTGATATTTCATATATTGCACTTGATGCTGGCTTCGGGTTCTTGAAGGTCTCTTCTGTTATGTAATGAAGGTCTTGTTTTATATCGAACATGTGGAAGGTGAGGCAATCCATCGAGTCACCGAGCGAGTTCTCTCTCTCGATGCATCCTGAGATCACATTGAGGTGCTCGTTTTCCATGGTCACTCCATATTCCTTAAGGAGATGGGGGAGGCCGAGTTTATTGCCGACATCATTGGTGATCTCCGAGTTTAGGGATGGATGAGGAAAATGTTGGTGTTTGTTTGTAAAACAAACAAAAAAGGCTATTTCTTTGTCCCACATAAGAAAAAAAGGAAAGTTTTAGTCAATTTATAAGTTAAGGTATTATCCTTTATTATAAATGAAGAAAATGGGTGAATGTGCTAAACCCCACTATAACTACATGGGGGTGTGCGATTTTAACGCGCACTTTAGCACGCAAGTGCGTCACGGACCAAAATAAGTCTTAATCAACAATTTATTTTTATTTTTATTTATTTTTTATTTATTAAATTTCGAATTTATTATTATAAAATAATTGTTTTGTCCTATTGAAGCAGTGTCACTATTCGAAATAGAGTGGCAATTAATTTTAATAATTTAATTTCGAATTTTTATTTTCTGCTTCTCTTACAACCATTGGAACGTTGTGTATGTTCGGACAAAACTGTCCATTTTAGAACACGAAATGGTATGTCCAAAATTGACAAATTTTGTACTTGAAAAGTTGTGTCCGAATTGCAACTTTTCAAACATGAACGGTTGTGTTCGAATGGCAATTTTTGCACATGAATGGTTATGTCTGAATCGTAACTTTTTGGACATGAATGGGTGTGTCTACATTGGCAGTTAGACACCAAGATGTGTGTTTTATTTGCTTATATATATTGGACAATTCTGTTCGATTAAAAGATGAATAGAAATTCTTTCATTTTTGTCTTCCTTAAGAGAAAAACAAAATAACCATTTTCTCAATCGTTTCGCAGAGAATTTTAGAATATTTATTAGAATTGCTATTCAATATTTTCATAGTGACTTTATTGTATCTTGAAGGGAATTTGCCAATAACCTATAGCAACTTCATATGGCAAATTGATCATAAAAGAGAGTGATTACAAGCCTCAAAGTCCGACTACGTTCCGATTTCATTTCCTACAAACACATTTCTTACAAACAGAAAATTCATGTCCTCCAATGTAGAATTCCGAAGTGGGACAAGACCCCATAACATGTATGACCAACAGGATCGTTCGTGACCTCACATGATGGTCATGAAGGTACTCTATAGAGTTCTGACAGCACCATCTTGTTGAGGATGTTCTGCATTATTTTCCGAAGGTTTTGGGGGAGTTTGATCGATGAGACGTCAAGGGTATTTACGTCTGTGGTTTATGCTATACAATACATAAATGAGGATTATGTATTGAAGAGTTTTATTCCAGCAAGTGTCCTTGCTGGGGTCTTCTTCCTTTCTTGGCAGATTCTTGGAGGTTGTTACGTTGCGTGAGCGTTCACTACTATAACACGATAAGATTAAATAATGGTTACTTAATCGTTAAGGGCCATTATCGTGTCTTTTCTTGATAATTACCTTTCCATTAGTCAGAAATATTCCCAAGTTGAACTAGAAAAGGACAGGAATGCGATGGGTGTCAACGTCAAATTGCAATCATCGGTGTGTATCGTATCACATTAGGGTTAAAAATGATCTTTTATTATATTCTTGAAAGAGGAGAAAGAAAGTTGAAGCGGGACCCTCTTTTGTAGTAAAACCACTACATACATAGAAATCCTCGTCTCCAAGGAACACATATTCTAGTACGCTGAAAGCACAAGCAGACGTCGCCACAAAAGAAATATTAGTTTTGCATGGCTAATAATCTTAAGATCAGACAGTTTCTACCCGTATATCTGGAAGTTACGTCTCCCTGTGAAGTTGGGAATGTCTGCGAGACTGCCTTGAAATGGATGAATTCTATCCAAAGCGTGAACTCGAGAAGCCTAATTGAATTTTAAAGTCGGGTTTTCAATGGAAGTTTCAAACCCAGCTCAAATAAGTATAAATGGGATTTTGATTCCTGTTGAGATCCGGTCAATTACTACTCTTCTTCCGCGATAAATTTTGAATAGAAGTATTCTAGCACACACAATATGTGAAAATCATCTCAAGCCATGTAGCAATCACTATCATATTGTTCGTATGTTTTAGATTCAATAAAACGATGTATATAACCTGGTTTATCTTGAAGAAATTGGGGTCTTTGATTAGATGACTCCACGGATTTTAGGGTTCATGGTGATCCCTGCTTATTAGGTCGTAAAGTATGGAACTGTCTCACTTCCAAAGACTCATCTACTATCTCCACCCAATTACGGTCAGATTTGCATCACATATCTACCGAACATCTTCCCAATCTCTCTCTCTCTCTCTCTCTCTCTCTCTCTCTCTCTCTCTCTATCTCTCTCTTGATTACCATTAATTGCCTCCTTCAGCTCCAAGCCCGTGATGCCGTGACCTCAGATTGAGACAATCGGCATGAGGAGTTTTGCGAAGAAAGAGAGAGAGAGAGAGAGAGAGAGAGAGAGAGAGAGAGAGAACGAACCTGCACAAGGAGTTGGGAATTAAGGGAAAATGGTTATCAAATTATTGATTTTCTATGAGAAGATGAACACTGACGGAGACATTATGCACATTTTAATTATGCCAAGTTTGAGTTTTCCTTCTAAATACGGTAAATATTTAACCAGGTCAAGATTTAACCAGTCTAGTGCTAAAAGTATGTAAAACTAAGGTGAGATGCCACGTCGTCTTATACGAAATCATAGTCTACGCATAGGATTCAATGATCGTCAAATTGTCCCTTTAATTTTTCTACCATGGAATGGAATCATAGAAACAATTATTAGACTGAATTGAGATTTCCTTTCACAGATAAAACAAATCATATACATAAATATTTACTCTCACTCTTCGATGCGTTCCAAAAGAAAAAGAACGCATTTGGAACGTAAAATTCTATACAATTGCTTTGAACATAGAGAGATTCCCCCAAACTGAAAATCTGACCAGAGGCATGTGGGAGTCTTCCCATTCCAACACCATCTCGTTCTCATTTTCTCCAATTGCCACTGAATATGACCTCTTCCCACTGATCAACCTCATGGCTTCCATCAGACTTGCTTGGCTTATTCTCCAACCATCCACACAACAAGACCCCAACGGAACATCCAAACGTTCCCTTATTTCTTCCCAAGTTTGGAACCAGTCAAGACAAGAAACAAAGGGTGAGACAAAAAGAGATTCCACAGCCAGTCTTGCCTCTACAAGCTGCTGGCTTGGGAAATCTGACTCAATTGATTCCAAAATTGCATGGTAATACTTGATATTCTCTTCGAAGAACTCGCCAAAACCCAAGCAATTTCGCGATTTGCAGCTAGTTTCTCCTTGGCCCGAAGTTATTATGCCTCCGATCGCGGGATGTGCAATCGCTTCTTTGGCCAATCTCAAGAACTCGCCAACTAGCCTCTCACTTCTCCTCCTTCCCATGTGTGGAAGACCCTGCATTACATTGAAGACCATCCATTGTGATCTCGTACCATTATTATTACCTCCTCTTCTGCTTAGTCTGTTCATCTCACTCACTAACGCATCAATCCTCATCTCTTCCACCACCAACTCCACACCAAGAGCCTTTGCTTGCTCTTGAAGCCTCCTCTTCGCCTCCTCAAATCCGATCAAACTGTCCTCATCATCCCATTTCATCGAAGTTATCCTTAGAGCTACACGTCTCCTCTCCATTGCCATGGACTCAATGAATGCCCACCATTGGAACGCGTCTCCCATGTCAAAGTCTATGGCATGCACGGTCTCGATGTGTTTGGGGATGGATTCGAGAATCGTTGAATTTGCCGCAAAATGGGCAAATCTCCCATGGGGGGATATTTGGTATATTGCATTTGATGCAGGCTTGAAGTTCTTGAAAGCCTCTTGTTTTATGTAATTAAGGTCGTGTTTTCTGCCGAACATGTAGAAGGTAAGGCGATCCATCGCGTTACCGAGTGGGTTTGCTCTCTCGCTGATGCATCCAGAGATCACATCGAGGAGCTCGCTCTGCTTGCTTTCCATGGCCTCTCCATATGCCTTAAGGAGATGAGGGAGGCCGAGTTTATTATCGACCTCCATTCCCTCGAATGGCAGGATTAAAGTCGGTTGGACTGATGAGACATCGTTAGCGATACTGGGGCTAGCGGTCCATCCCTTATCATCGCAGCTTGAGATTGGCTCGAACCCATCCATCTCCATCAGGATAGCTTCAAGAGTCTCCAATTCGCTAATCTTGGAGCTATGAATCTCACCGAGATTTGGCGAAAACTCAGAGGGCAAGTAAGAGGAGGATAGAGACTGAGAGGAGTCCTCTGTACTGGTGAAGGGTGAACAAAATTCATGTCCTCCAATGTAGAAATCCGAATTGGGACAAGACCCCATAACACCACCAACAGGATCGTTCACGACCTCAAAGAAAGGCCATGAAGGTACTCTATGGAATTCTGACGGCATCATCTTGTTGAAGATACCGTGGAATTTTCTTCTTTTTTTTTGAAGGTTTTTGGGGGGAGTTTGATCGATGAGACGGCAAGGGTATTTATATCTGCTGTTTATGCAATATAATAATAGAGATAAAGATGAGGAAGAGTATTGTTCCGGCAAGTTTCCCGGGTAGGTTCTTCTTCCTTTTCTTGGAAGATTCTTGGAAGTTCTTACGTTGCGGAAGCGTTCATAACAATACCGCAATATGTTTAATTAACTATTATTTAATTTTTTATGGAAATTATTATGTATTATTTATTACTTAATTGTTAAGGGGGCCATGGTCGGCCACGTCATTTCAAGGTAATTATCTTTTAACTGGTAATTAAGACCGTCCGGGTCTCTTTCGGGCCATAGATTAATCTTTATATTATACTCTTCAAAGAGCGGAAAGAGAGTCGAAGTGGGACCCTCTTTTGTAGTAAAACCTGCACGTGAACATAGAGATCCTCGTCTTCATGAAATGGTTATTCTAGTACGCTGTAAGGACAAGCAGCTGCGGCCACAAAATAAAGATTAGTTTTGCAGGGCTAATGATCTTGCGGTCAGACAGGTTCTGCCGGTATATGTATGATTAAAAACGGATTAATTCTATTCAAAGCAAGGACTCGATTAGCCTAGTTGAATTTAAAAGTCAGGTTTCTTGATGGCAGCTTCTAACCCAACTTGAATAAGTTTATGCGGTTTTCATCCCTGTCCAAATCCGGTTAATTACAACTTTTTTGCCACATTAATTTCTGAATAAAAGTACCCTAAGCATACCACATAAGTGAAAAACATATTAAGCCGAGTTACGACCCTGATCACAATGTTTTTATGTTTTAGATTCAACAAAAGGCAACCTGGGTTTGTTTTAAAGGAATTATGGTCTTTGATTAGATGACTTCATGGATTACCTGCTTACTACGATGTAAAGTATGGAATGAGGGGTACTATCCTACTTCCAAAGACTCATCTACAATCCCAACCCAATTAACGATTGGATTTGCACCTCATATCTACCAAATTAACATCCCACCAAAAAGTCTCTCTCTCTCCCGCCATCACTTGCACCCTCCTTTCTTGACCACGGTCCACCGCTCCTTCGGCAGAACATTCGAAGCCCACGACAAAACACATTATAGTTTCAAAATAGATTAGCCAAGAGCATACAAGGGGCTTAGGTAGATCCTCACTCTGTATTATTTACACGGTGTGTTAGGAAAATCCCTCTTTTTCTCTTCTCATGATTTTGATCTTGATTAGTGTTTTCTATTTTGTTTGTGTCTCTTTCAGTGCCATGAATCTTTTTTGCTCCTTGTTGGGTACAACAGCTTTCTCGTCAAGTGGGAGAGCGACCTTGCCTTTTTCGCTAAAGCTGGGATGCTCCCCGAGGCCTTCCTTTGCTTTTGGATTTGCTGTGAAAGCTGGGAGAATCGTCAAAAAAGTCGTAAACCTATTGCACTTTTACCAATTTATTCGAAAATATTTTAATTTTACCAATTGAGTCCTAAATCTATTCACGTTTTGCCAATTGAGTTCATCCAATCAGGATTACGTGGATGCCGGCCAACTTATGTGACACGACTGGCACTAATGTAAATATTTTTTAATAATTTTTCTTTTGTTTGTTTGTTTTTTTTTACACCTTTTTCCGGCTAGCATAGCAAAGGGCTCGTGGCCCTCGCCTGGATTTGACTAGGGACGCAACGCCTCGCTAGCCACAAGTAAGGGGCTTATGGCCCTCGCTTGGATTTGGGCGAGGGCCCAATGTCCTTGCTTGTAGCTGACGAGGGCGTTGGTCCTAGCCTGTGGCCGGCGAGGTCATCGACTATAAGTGTAAAAAAAACAAAAAAAGGAAAAAAATTTTAAAAAAATTATAAAAAACTAAAACATTATTATAAAAATATCCACATCAACATAGGCCATGCGTTGATAAAAAAAAAAACATAGGTCATGTCGCGTAAGACGACCGCTACCCACAACATCAATTTACAGCCAAAAGTGGCCGAATTTACTTGATTGGCAAAACGTGAAAAGGTTTAGGACTTAATTAGCAAAATTAAAAGATTTATGACAGAATCGACAATTATACAATAGGTTTATCACTTTTTGGATAATTTTTCCAGTTAAAGCTCTTCTCACTTCAGGAAATGAAGCAACTAAGATGAATCGATCAGAGTCTAGGGGAATCTCTTCACCCTCCAAGAATTATTGGGAGGAATGGGATATCGACTTCCCGCTTGAGACAAATCAAAATGAGGGGACTAGTCAGCTTGAAGCAGGTCCAAAGGTATCAAAAAATGAAGAGCAGATTTACCCCATGGGTATGCTCAAGTGGTAAGCATGTTTACCCTCCTCATTCAAGCCTGGTTCAAATTACTACACTTTGAAATTCTCTCAAGACTGCCCTAGGAGCATAAAAGTGTGCATTTTCAATAACAATACTACCTAGAAGTGGGGGTTGAATAGGTTGTGTGATGATACTGTAAAATTTTTGTAGCACACAAGATAGTGTTAGATGTAAGTCAATGTGTGTGATGCTAGTAAGTAAACAGAGTGAGATAAGTAAATCACATGTCAATATATAATGGTTCAGCTTTATATCTAAGCCTATGTCCACTATCTCATAACAACCTTAACAATGGTTGGATTACATCAGTAATCAGCAAAGCAAGTTACAACCGGCTAGTGTTGCTTCTTTCACATGACAAATCATGCTATCAAGACACAATCATTGCACTTGCACTTGTACACTCGACTATCAACTATTACAGTGCTAAAAAATTACAAAGAGAAACTTAGAACAAGATTAGAGACAATTTCTAGCTTAGATTGTAGTTGCGATATTCAGCGTGCCCAACCCTCTTCTTAGCTTTGGTGCTTCTTATATACTGAAGTCATCAATCTATCCGTTGGAGACCTTCAAGGACGCCTAGCTAGCCGTTTGAGAGTTATTGGAGACCTCAGATATAATCGGGACTAATCCTGTAATCGCTCGACTGTCACAGATTACCTAAAATGGAGTATGCTGTAACTATCCTAAAGTAGAAAACTATCGGTTGCTTTTCTGATTTTTTTTCTTGGTTGTCCAGTTATGGAGTCTAGTTTCTTTAACGGCTATTTATGTACCATCAACGGTATCTTCCATTACATATCTCACGAACATCAGAGCCAATGCATCACCATACGATCCAATGCATACCATCACTGGCGCGGATTGTGCATGATCTGGTTGACGATCTTCAATGATTATACTGACCAAATGACACATGATGTCAGGACCAACGACCTTCCCACCTTTATCAGTACCCAAAGACTTCGAAGAACACTAGCTCAACTAGTCCTTCCAAGCTACCGTAAGATACCACTGACATTCGTACTTGTTCTCCTAATTGTCAAAGCAAAGTTTCTCATCTTTGCTGATACAAGGAATCATTGATAATTTTTTAGCCAAATTTACAATATGCACTCACTCATAATATATATTAGTACTAAACATAGTTTTGGAATCATCAAAATTCCATAGGAATGTTACCCCAACATATGCATGGGATGGGTGACTTGTATCCGTGGAGATTAATTGGGCACTAAAAAAGTCTCGGCTACCCTTACATAAAAATAACCAAAAAAAAAAGTGAAGACTTAACTTTTCTGTGAGTCAAACGAAACACGATTAAGTACTTGAAAGACTATTATTAAATTAGCCTGAAGAATGTTGATTTGGAACTTCTTGGTGGTTAAAGAGAACCAGACTCATCTGATAGAGATGTTTTCGCGGGACCATGCATATGCATGAAATACTGTTAGTTTGAAGCAAATACGTCTCTTTTCTAGCTCATGTACGAGGCTCCTCCTGGTGTCGTAAGCGGCGGCAAAGAATATTTTCCTGCTACGTGATCGGCAAATGCCAATTACTGCTGATCAAAAGACTGCCTGCAGCATTTGACGGCTCTGGTGATTTTTCTTCCAGCTTTGGAGGCCACGAAATGGGATCTTTTTTGTCTTCTGATGTTCGTCTCCTTCTTGGCCAATTGTTTTTAGTTTTGTCTATGTGATTCTTCCTGTCATTTTCATCTCAAAAGATAAATATAAAATATTAATTATCTCATGAAGTTCTTGTTGTGCTTTGAAGCCAGGATGGCAACTGGCTTAGTCATTAAATAAGAATTATCTCATTGACATGTTGACCTATGTATTCCTTTAGGTGGATTAATTTGCAGGTGAAATAAATCGTTGGACTACAGCTTTTCCCAGTCTTTTCTTATTGGCAGGGGATGTTAGATGTGTAAGAGAGAAAAAGCTACAAAAAAAATCTCAAATTATATTCATTATGATCGAACTTTTTTTATGACATAAAAAAATCTCAAATTATGTCCATTGTGACATATTTACCCTAAATTTTTTCTTGTGACATAAAAAACCAGAAACTTATATTTATATGACACATTTACCCTTTATCTAAGTTTCATTAGATGATTTTCAGCCAAAATAATGTCGTTTTTATTTCACTTAAGCCGCGTGGGCACCATGTTGACATTGTTTATTTTTTAGCGTTCATGTGAACAGATATTTAATAGTTTTTATTGACAGAATTTTGACAAAAGATAAATGTGTCACACGGGTACAAGTTTAGAATTTTTTGTATCACAAAAAAAAAGCTCAAGGTAAATATATTACAATAGGCATAGTTTTGGGTTTTTGGTAGCTTTTATCCTTACTAAAAAGGATTGGAACCTTTGGAGTAAAATGACTAAAATACCCCTAAATTCTAATAGAATCCGCTTAAAACCCAAAAAAATTCCTCTATATATGCTGCCCTTTCCACACAGCCACCACGCCCGCCGCACTTGACATTTGAGCCATTACTACACTTGGCTACCGTTGCACCATGCGACCATCCCTCCTCTCTCATCGTCGTCGCCTAATTAATCATTCTTAGTCTCTCTTTCCCTGCCCTCGACCATTTAGATTTGAAGGTTGACGGCTCGCTCGCATGGCGGCGATGGCAAGAGAGGTTAAGATCATCATGCAAAATGGCGATGCCAACCTCATGCGACCCCTCATATGGGGCAGCCTTAGATTAGAGGCCACGACCTCTCCTGTGACCTGATTTGGCTACACACACTCGCACGTGTCCACTTATTTCTATGGGTATGTGTGTGTGGTGATGAACTACACAGCCCAGATGACGACAACGGTGACGACAACTTGGATCACATGGTTCAGTCAGAGGCGTGGTAGCCGCGATGAGTGAGAGTGAGGGGCATAAATGGAAAAAAGAGAAAGGGAAAAAGAAGAAAAGAAAGAGAGAGAAATTGACGACAACTTAGGTCTTCCAAGTCGCCTAAAGATGAGTTGTCGTCCTATTAATGTATTGCAATCGAATGAATTCCATTGCATCATCTTTCGAACTGGAGGGATTCTATCAGCATGTAAAAGAGCAATTTACAAAAATATGCAATGCATATACTGTGTGACGTGGGTTATATTCTCGCCGATGCCTGGGTCGCAATGGTGAGATCGAGCCTTGCCCAAATCTGGCAAGGCTCGACCTCGCCGTCGAGACCCAAGTGACAGCGAGGTCGGCCTCGCCGCTGCTGGGCCTCGCCTCGCCCAGTAGCGGTGAGGCCGACCTCGCCGTCGCGACCTAGGCGTCAGCGAGGTCGGCCTCGCCTCTGCTAGGCCTTGCCTCGCCCAGCAGTGGCGAGGCCGACCTCGCCATCGCCTAGGTTGTGACGGCGAGGCTCAACCTCGTCGTCGCGAATTAGGCAACGGCGAGGTCGGCCTCGCATCTGCTGGGAGAGGCCGACGAGGTCGACCTCGCCGGCCCTCCCCTTTGGCCAGCCATCGGTCGCCGAACTGGCTAGAGGAAGAAATAAAAAAAAGAAAAAAAAGATTGAAAAAATAATAATAAAGAATTGCCACGTCAGCATTGGTCGTACAGTCGGTGGCTACGTTAGTGCTGGCCGGTCAAAATTGGCTGGAAAGACTAAATTGGCAAGAATTAAAAATGTTTAGGACTGAATTAACAAACTTAAAAGGTTTAGAACTGAATTGGCTGCTGTACAATAGGTTTAGGACTTTTTTGACAATTTTCCCTACTTTGTGACGTGGTTTATATGAGGTATGAGATGGTGGGTTTGACAAGACATAATGATGCATGCAAAATGACATGACATGAATGGCATGACATACGAAAGATCACATGTGCGGATGACATGACATAGCATGTATCGAGTCATATTCAAACGATGTTGGAAAACAACGCAATATGTAAAAATGGCATGTGCGCATGTAACATGATGCGCAATGTAACATGATATGCAAAATCAAGATTTGAATCTATGTTTGAATTAGTTTTTCTTTTTGAATAAAAATCATAACTTTCGAAAACAAATAAATTTTTTTTTTCATCTATTATAAGAAGAAGTTTGTGAAGTCTATGGAAAAAATAGTTTTTTCTTTCACAATTTGCATATACTCGGTATCGGTTTATATACTCAAGTTAGATGATCGACGCCTTTGGTGATTGCCTTAATATTGCGAAAGTAAGGTTTTAGTACATTTACATTAAGGTAAACTATAGCTATTCCTCTTCAGCTCCAGGAGAACGGGATAATTATTATACTAAAATACAATTCTAATGTAACAAGTCAAAGGCAAAAGAATGAAACCTTATTTTCACAAATTTCTTACGCTGCAAAAATTCATTTATCCGATGGAGTGGATACTTGTTTCAGCAAGATAACCCTACGAGATTAGGCCTCGAAGGAATGTCGTTTTAAGACAAGCTCAGGCCCTAATCGACGGAAAGTCAATGAGCGGCCGGGCATGAAAAGTCTATCGAAGGAATAAATAGGATGACCATTTGCTTCGTCTTCTCCGAACTCAATACAAATCATTATCATAAATCATCGGATCCTGTTGGTTGATTGGGTTAAGAGGTGTTGGTCGGATGATTCTAAAGTTGAAGCTGCTGATGGAAAACTGCGAAGATGCTATGTGGTCGAGGAGGTGGAGTTGGTGCTAAAGCTTGGGCTGTTTTGCGCGCAAATGGTGCCGCAGGCCTAGTACGAGGCAAGTGACTCGTCTTCTAGATGGAAGCGATGCTGTTCCCAGCGATCTTTCTCCGGACGTCAATGTTCGTGGCCAGGTGGTATTCGGGTCAGCTTCTTCATCTCTCAGTTTGGGTTCTCTGAATTATAGTTCCCAAGAGGGGCGGTAGTTAGTAAGCTAGCAGACGCTAGAGGTTGCAAAAGGTGACCGATTGAGTTGATTCAAAAGAATTCACTTGAGACTTGTGCGAAAAGTCCAGGCTTAACGATGGAATCAATAACTGGTTCGATCCCACTCTCGTCTAGAGCATCTCATAAAAAGGTAGGTCAACTATGTACTTATCTAGAACAGCTGAAAAGATAAGGGACCTCAGCTGTCTATTTGATTGAAGTTGATGAGGTATCAAAGAAGATGAAAACTTATAGTATACTGGGAGCACTCAGGCCCTCATGTAATCTACTCATGTGCGTTACTGAGATTAAAGGAGCTAGTTTCTTTTCAATGAAATAGTAGCACACACCATTTTCATGGTTTATGCACAATATGTTGATGATCCCATGTCCGGATTGTCGTTCTAGTAGATTGGTTTTCAAGCAACCTCGAACTAGCACAGTGCATTTCAATATCCCGTGGATGTGCATGAGCCGTGACTACAGCAAACGATGCTGTGCCGGCGACGGGCTTGGGTGGGCCTGCCTGCAACGATACCAAAGTCACATTGAGCAATGTTGAGCGTCAGATGACAACGTGCTTTTCGCTTTCGATTTATTGCGCATTAATCTTATAGACCGGTTTTAGCGGGCGTTGCTCATTTCCACATTTTTCGTTGACTTCTTCTCCATTTTCCCTCCCTTAAAAAGTTTCATGATGCTTGATGTTGTCGTCTGCATACTTTGGGTTTTTCTCAGCCGATTGGTCGTGCCCACATCTGGGCTACAATATCACTTTGAGAATGGACTGGGCCTTGCTTCGGTCCCCCTTTCTTTCCAATTCCTGTAATATGTAACTAACTTTGCCATACTTACGGATTTGTTTTATCATGATAGCAACGATTTTATTGGTGGGTTCGTGTTTGCACCAAAATAAATCCGATCGTCGACATGAGTAAGCACATGCTTGACACGTGAGCATGGACAGTCACATGAGTAACACGTGAGTATTACCACACACATCTTATCGACTATCATAGAGATTGATATTTTATCGATCGGTATCGGTACACATTAGTGATACGTATTCAATTATTGATGCATGATAACGAGCTACCAGCGACGATTGACATAGACATTGGTAATGGGCAAACAACAGAATGCCATTTGAGCTCTTTGAAAGCATGAGAAGCATAGGGTTTTGGTTACCAATTTGTGATGAAGCAATTGAGAAACATTAGGATAACCGGTAGGGATTCGCTTAAAGAGTACATAAGCACAACTACAAAACAAAGCAGTTGAATTTGAAGAGGAATGGATGTGCATGTTTGGAGGGAACAATTACCATTTGAAAATAAGATAATGGGACATGATTTGGAAGACAAGATCGTGAGATAGTCATGGCCGAGCAATTACAAGTCATCATCCAAGGACAAGCGGATGGGACGGTTACGGGGTCATGGAATAGCTAGTGCAAAGAAATAACTGTTCAGAAATTGCATCAGGCGCTAGATTTTTGGACCTTAGAGGTGCAGAAGAAACCGTTGAAAACCGCCTGAAAGCATTTATCACTAGATCATTATAAATACCACCAGTTGTCATCAACTAGAACCCCCAAACGAAATCAAACAATTTACTATCTTTTCTTTACTTTCCTACATGCACTTTCTCTTCTTAGCTGTAGCTTTTCAATTCACGTCATCGATTAAATTTCGGCGTGCAATCTCTATCCCAGCCTTTCCAAGTGATATGTCATCAATTAAATTATAGCATAGTGTGTTTGTTTGTGTTCTCAGGTTGTGTCGTTGATTCAATTCTGGCACAGTGTGATAAGATCTGGTTACATCATCAAGTTTGCATCTCCCAAGTCTTGTCGTTGATTAAACTCCAGCACGGTTTGCGTCTGTATAGTCCCATTATGTATAAAGTTGTCGATTCCTTTAGTCGCCTAGATATTTCCTATCTAGAGTCAGTGCAGGACCCTGATCTCCTTTAATTAAAAGGTGAAGAACAACTTGTTGAAAGAGATTTCGTCGTGGAAAAAATTTAGGCAAAACAAGAAGTAAGTCGATCCTTTGTCACAATAAGTTGATGGATGTGAATCCACGGAAGTTTGACATTCCGATATTCATGTGTGATGGATCTCGATTTTGTGGCTCGATCTCATGTAAAATATAAATCACGAGTGGAAAATGGAAAATTAATAGATTCAAAAAATAGCTTCCTAAAAATATATGCTTGTATGGTTTGAAATAATCAATCAATACAAAATATTTTCATTATCGATAATAATTTATGTCTAAACATTTTCATGAACAATAAAAATATTTTTCGTTCATTTATTTTTGTAAGGAATATAAGTGATCATTTAAAAAAATATTTCTCAAATAATTATTTTTTGCGAAACAAACGAAGCCAATAAAAGTAACCCCTTTTGTTATTTGAAAGTCCTAACTCCTAACATAGTCCCAGTAGATAATTTCTTGCAAATCAATAACCAAAGCATTTTTAAATCTACAACCCAAGTTAATTTTGCAGGGCAATCTATTTAGATTGACTTTCACTTTTTTTTTGTGCTAATCAAAATTTTGCGTCTCGCACATAGTTACATTTTTTATATCTAAGACTTATGAAATTTTTACAACACACAAATGTCGAAACGTATTAGTTTTTCTAAACTTGAATAATAGTTTGTATTTTGACGGGGAAAGTTAAAAATTACTTTTTCCTTTTACTTAAGTGTAAATAAACTTCGACCATAAAAAAAGTGTCAATAAACAGGTCTCTTTAGAAAATTGGAAATAGTATTAATCACATCCAATGAATTGAAAATAATGTTTAATCGGTGATTTTCAATTAAATTTTCCGTAATAAAAGAAATCAAGTTTTGCCATAAAAAATTTCATTGACTACAATATATTTCTATATAATAAATTTATTTCCACCTCCCAAATATAGGATAGGAGAAGAGTCTTCTAGATGACACGGACAAAGCACATTGCATTATCAACAGTGTGAACTAAATGAGCAATGCCCGCTAAAACCGTTCATGAACACGTTTTTCATAAATCAATTAATTTTCCATCGTCTATACATTGGAAATTCAAAAACAATTTTTCTTCAAGCAAACAACACTACCAAACAACATGTGAAAGGTCAATGGAGGTGGAATTCAGGACCTGTGTGTGCATTGCTCAAACGGTGGCGGCATGGCTACGACTTTAGACCCTTTCAATGCTTACAATTTTCCTTCATTTTTCCTTCTTCCTAACGTCGTTTTCCACGATTTCCACATTGACTAGGAAGAGTGCAAGAAAGGGCGAACGACGTGGCACCCAAAATATTGGTCGAGGAAATCATAACTCAATTTACACGATGTGAACTAGTCAATGCAACTTCTATAGAATATGAATGACCATTACGCAATTCAAAAATAAAAAATCAAAATCGACCCATTTTCTAAGACATGGAATCTATCCATCGCATTACCGAGAGATGACAACGCGCGAGGAGGGACAAGAAGAAGGTTTAATTATGTAATCTCTTGCTGTAGAGGATCCATGTACATATATATTGTTATACTATATGACCCTGGTCCATGCTGAGTTGTAGACTTCTTATTCTATTTCACTTCTCTTATATATTTTTATATATTCATGGTGTGATCGAGAACTAGTCAGGAAGATGTTTTGATGTGCTGCGCGGGGCCATGTGAATCTTTAAACAAATTCAGTAAGTAGACTTATATATCTAGATTTAGATTTAATCCTAAATCTTTATATCGTACCAATTGAACTCTAAACCTTGTAACTATTTGTCAATTAAGTCCATCATGCCAATTTTGGTCAGAAGTCACTGACATGGACACCAGCCGTTCAATGTGGCATGGTCAACATCGACGTAGATAATTTTTAATAACATCTTAATATTTTTCTAATTTTTTATTTTCTTTCTTTTTTTCTTTTTCCTTCTTCCTCTAGCCAGTTATCGGGCCTCAGCGTTGACTGTACCACCTAGAACGGCTAGCGTCAACTTCAGCGATTTCCTGTCAAAATTGATCGGATGTACTTGATTGACAAAAGGTGAAATGTTTAAGATTCAATCGGCATGATTAAAAGATTTAGGACTAAATTGATAAAAGTACAATAGATTTAGGACTTTTTGGACACTTTTTCCCAAAATTATGATAAGAGATTAAATTTTTAATCAACCTTAGTTTTGGGAGGAGGGGGGTTTCAAGGGCATGCATTAGGGGTGAACGATTATGGGTTCAAAGTTATGTACAAATTTCACCAGAAACCTAAAACCTATCAGTTGGAATATGTTCCTCATTTTTTGGAACCTGGAACCTACCCTAAAATCTAAAACCTACTCTATCACAGGTTTGAGGGTCTGTTCTAGGGTCTACAAGGTTCCACCTGTATTATTAATAAAACGATTGTATCGTCACTTTTAATGATAATTACTTGCTGTTACAATCTACTGATCACAATTTATATTTAAACACACAAAAAACATGAAATATTTTCAAAATAAAAGTTTCAGACATAAAATGGAAGCTTAAACTAGTGTTTCTAGATTATATGCTCATTATCGGATATCATAGAATACTGCGAGATTGCGCAAAGACATAAATGAAGAAAAATACAAAAACTTGTTCTAAGTTCCACCTACTAAAATCTGGAACCTACCCTTCAAAATAAGTTCCTCAATTTTTGAAACCTGAAACATACCCTAAGTCTTAGAGCCGGACAGGTTCCCACCAATCCAGTTATCAGGTTTTAGGTTCTACCCTTGAACCATGCTCACTCTTAGCATGCATGTCAAGAAAAGAATTAGGATTACAATACATTGACGAAGTCCACAGGCATAAGATATGCGAATCATGTGACTTACAAGAAGTGAATGCGATGGAAGACAACACAAGCATCTAACCCTAATAATCTAATAATCCTCCCTTAATCGTAATCAACGGCTCGTGTTTGAAAGAGCTGCGAACCTTCCAAGCAAGTCCAATGCACGACTTCTTGTGTGAAATTGGTACATGCATTCAATAATTCGGCATAGAAAAATGGGCCGAGAGACAAATCGGTAAGCGGCTACTTCCCAAGGGGGTCACGCCCAATGTCTGAAGGGGAGACATGTTTATACCTTTGACATGAATATTTATAATTATCATTATAGGGTTTTAAATTTTAATAATGCGTGGTCTTCCGGTCACGCATACGTTACGAAGGCTGCTGCTCGAGCATTATTTATTTTTTTTGGCGCAGAATTTTCTTCTTTGGTCCCCCTCCAACAGCGATAGACAACACACATTACCTACGGGATTAAAGACTCTGAAGTTGGACCAGGCCAACTTAAAGAAAGACAAACTAACATATTTAGAAAATTTCTTTTTTAATTTGTAATTTAAAATTAATTTCTTTTTTTTATATGTATATTTCGCTATCTCTAGTGGCCCCCTTTTGGTTTTTAGGGTAAACCATGATTTTTTTATTTTTTTGGTCTGTCCTACTATGACTCTCAACTCACTCTAAGATTTTTGCCATGCCTCTTTACAAAGCGTGAAAGTCGAAACCCATATTTGAAACTAAATGTCCCCACTTAAGCCCTTTGAGAAGATGATGAATCGAACTCCCCACCCCCCCCCCCTTTCTCAAGTAGAGAGGGAGCCATGACGGTATGTCGTGAATTTTCAATTAGTTGGAGGGGACATTCTTTGTACCTTCAGAAATTTGATAGATATTTGTTTGATCTCACTTTCAGATGTTCTTCTTGATCTTAATGGTTGGAAAATGTTGGAGTGGATGCAAGCAAGCCATTCATGTAATTGAGTAGCTTGTGGTAAAATGGCACTAAATGTGGTTCGAGCGGAAAACCACACCGCATCGTCGAATCGGATCGAGAATTAGAGCGAATGGGCTTTTATTTTCATAACAAGCCTCGTGACTAATGTTATTATACTCACATCAACATCATCAGCTCTTTAAGTCTATTCTGGCTAAAAAGATGTAGAAAGGCGAGTCCACTTGTATATTTTTTTGTCTCTGTCTAACCGGATCCGGATCCTCCGCAACCATTTGTAGTCCGATCGCCTATCTCCATTTCGAGATCGCGACACATTTTTTTTTCCTCCAAGACCTAACCAAATATGATCAAATCCCTCAGTATCCCCCTTTCACCTCCCACCCTTACTCCATCTCCTCCAAGCTCCAACCCACTGCCCAGCACCTATCATCGAACCCAACCTTGCAGGAGCCCAACCCAACAGCTTCTTCCCACTGCCATTGTAGATTATTATGCAGTTTCATTCCAAAAAATATATCCAAAAAGTACGATTTTTTTTACATGCTGGTAGATTTCTAAAATAATTAGTAAGTGCCAAATAATTGTCGGCAAAAGAAAATACCAATCACATAATTTTTCAATAATTTATTAATAACTTACTGACATTAGTATGAAATTACTATCAAAATTTTATGGATTATCAACCGTTCTTATATTTTGCTGGTTTTTATTTGTCTGTTTTTATCATTGCCTCAAATGTACCAACTCCTACATGAATTTACCAATCTTTGTATAGGTGACTTACCAACTTTTTTTTCGATTGAATAGCCATTAATTTTAAGTTACTAGCTCTCACTTGAATTAATAACCAGCGCTCATTTAATTTTAATTTATTAAACTTTGTTATTTTTTGCAAATTTTTATTTGTCTCTCTTACATATCCCTTTATTGTATCAACTCTTATATGAATTTGCTAACCTTTATTTGTGGAATTTACCGGTTTTTCTTCCCTTAGGTTTCCAACTAGGTTATGGTATGCCAAGTGTCGTTTGAGTTGTTTACCAAATGATACCAATTTTCATTTGCCTTACCAACTCATTAAATTTATTGCCACCATAAAAAAAATTACCAACCTTAGTTGGAGTTATTTCAAACTCTTATCCGATTAAGTTACAACAAGTTTTGTATTACTAACTCCTATTTAAGTTAATTACGAAGCTTTATATGATTTTTAAAGAGAAAATTATCTTACCACCGATGGAAAATTTCTCTCATCATTTTCAAATTTTTATTCATTTCTTACCAAGTTCTTAAATTTATCCCCTAATAATTTGTAATTGCCGTACTTTATGTGAGTGAACTATCATTATTCTCAGATCAAATTACCAAATATATAGTTTTGGGTGTCCAACTCTCATTCGAGTTGTTCATTACCAAGTTTACCTAATTTTGTTTAATGTAACAATTTTCTTTTGAGTTACTACTTTTATTTGCTTTGCTTGTCAGCTTTCTGAATTTCACCAACTCTTGTAGAGATTATCAATCTCAATTGGAATGACTGCTAACGATTTGATCCAAGTTTCCAACTAATTATACATTACTAACTCCTATTCGAGTTACTCACTAATGTTTATTCGGTTTCTTAAAATACCAACTTCTCTTATCTTTAACCGAAAAAGGATTTTCTTTTTGTTTATTAATTTTTATTTACAAAAGTTAGTATGAAAGGTTCTAATTTCCAAACTAACAAAAGTTTCTAATTTTATAAAAATGTCGATAAGTACCGACAAGTTATTTGAAAAAAAGTCACAGATCAATATGTTCTCCAACAGATTTTTGCCACTTACAAACACTTTTGAAGCTAACCGGTATAGAAAAAAATCCAGTGTTTTTGGACACTACACGATAGAATTCTACCTTTTTCACATGTGTTTTAACTAGAGAATAATACTTGCCTCCAAAACAGACCGGAGATAGTTAACTGATGTCCCCTACATGACAAGTGTTATAAGTCCATTAGTCACTTCTTTGTAATCCTAACATCTGCACATCTAAATTTGACTTTCACAGCTTTGGCCAAAAAACTTTTGACTTCAAATAAATCTAATCACATCAGTTGGTTTCACAGGGAACATGAGATAGATTTATTAGCTATTGGCCTAATTGGAGGCGAACAGTTTCTATCGGAAATCGTTCTTCTAATGGTCACTTAAGTTTATCTAAAAGGGTAAGCTTGTCAATGTGATGACTTGGTCTTCAAATTGACATTTTGAATTCGATCGATAATGCAAGTGAATTTTCAATAGGGGGTGAGCTACTAGAAAGGAAAAAAAAAAGTTTAGATTGGCGAAGTTTAAACTTAGTAAGGAGCCATTATTACATGATCCTTGTGCATGTAAGTCCAATGCACATGCACCGTTAGATCATATAGATCTTGTGTTAGTCGTAACAATGCATGTGAGTTGGGCTCACTTGCACCTGTATCATACAATAATTTTCCTCTGGTAAGACCCATGCTGAACTAGACAGTCACATATTCCCGGTGCACGAATCTATATCAAGTTTCTCATTGCCTGTGTAGGATAGGTCGCAACTAAGCTTGATTCTCTTATTTGTGCATCAATGGAGGTAAATCAGTTAATTGAGAGCAATGTAAGATATGTTAATACTAATCTACAAAATTGATTTATTTACTGAAATGGCAGACTATGAGTGGACGCTTAAACTAATTCGTAAGCCAATCTTAATAAACTTAGCATTTTCCTTAAATGATTATTAATTGTGTTTTCTCCAGTTTAAAATGACATAAACATGGATGGACTTAGGAAGTTAATTGTGGGTTCCCCCACCCAAACTAAAATTTTAACTTCATGGATTAATCAGTTTAAGTTTCACATCCTCTTTAGTTTGCCTCCATAAATTAAGAGAATTAGGCTGGCATGTTGTACTAGTGAGAGCTTGTTTGCTAAAAACACCTAGTCATTAGCAACTATAATTTAGCTCTTACGCACAACAATAATTTATATTATGTGAACAAATTAGTTGGCTTCGTATGCAATTGGTATAGAAATTTCCCCGGTGAATGAAACTTCAGGAAGATTACCAAAAAGTCATAAACATATTGCACTTTTACCAATTCAATCTTATACATTTCAATTTGGATAATTTAGTACTAAACCTTTTTAATTTTCCAGTGTAGTACATCTGACCAATTTTGGCCGGAAATCGCTAATATGAACGTCAACCATCTAACGTGAGTTGTATAACGTGGTACAACTAGGGCTGATGTAAATAATTGTTAAAATTATAATATCTTTTTCCGAACTTTATTTATTTATTTCTCTTTTTCTTCTTTTCCTTTTTCTTTGACTATGGTCAATGAAGGTTGTGGAGCTCATTGGCCATTGGGTCGACCACTAAGCAAGGGCCACGTTGGCTGTTCGTGAGGGTCACAACCCTCGTCCAGATCTAGGCAAGGCAATCAAGGCTCGCCACCACAATGGTATGGGCGAGGCCTCACCCAGGCGACCTTGCTTGCAACCACAATTGCCTCACCTAGAACTGGGCGAGGACCGCAACCCTTGCCAATGGTCAGCGAGAGCTTGGCAGTCGCCTAGTGGCCGGCAAGCTACAGCGACCCTCATTGGCCATAGTGAAAAAAAAGAACATAAGGAAAAGAGAAGAAAAGGAAAAAGAAAATAAAAAAATTTGAAAAAATTGAAAAATTATCCACGTCAGTGCCGGCCATGCCATGTAGGATGGCCAGTGTCCACGTTAGGAATTTTAGGCCAAAATTGACCGGATAAACTACATTAGCAAATCGTCAAAAGATTTATGACTGATTTGTCAAATTGAAAAATTAAGAACTGAATTGGAATAGATACAATAGGTTTAAGAATTTTTTGGTAATTATTGTAAGAATTTCCTAATGTGGGCTTCATTAATTGAGATTAACTGTATTAGTTTGGTCTAATAAAGATAATATATATGGGTTCTTAATAAAAATAATATGGGACTAGCTAGTGTGGGTCGAGTACGGCTCGGCCAGTGATGAGAGGGCCCATGGCCGAAAACTCTATAAATAGTGCTTAAGTCCATCCTCTAACCTGATGATACACAATTTGACTCACATACAGATCTAAAGAGAAATTTCTTCTCATGAGTGGCAATCTCATTAGACTAGTGTTTCGGCAAAGGGAATAGGAGAGAAGCACTTGAGTTCATATTCGGAAACCGTCGCCAGTTCCATGTAAAGTTTGATGGATTGCAAACCAAATGCGTGAATTGATAACTTCTCCATTTATATGTTTCAGTTTCTGTTTATGGTGTTCCAGGGTATGCCATTTTCATGACCGACAATTATCCCATGAAACTTCTACATCCTAGAATTTTCCACAGAAGACATAAGTCTCTTTTCCCGGAATTTTTTGCACGTATATCAATTTCAAATGCGAATGTGGTGAAATAAGATTCTAACCTTATGCCCAGAAACAAAACATCATCGTCAAAGCATTATAAACTAGACTGAAAACAATAACACTGAAGATGAGACGCCAAAACCTTGCTAGAACTATGGGTGTGGTTCTTACCTTGGTTGATAAAGAAAAAATTACCTGAACTACCCCAATTTGCCCTCGAGTCAAGATTTCTTTTTTAAGTTCAAGATTAGAAATTCCAAGTATGTATCACGCATCTAAGTAGACGGCATGCACGGATACCATGATGTTATTACATGCATGGCATGCAATAATGACATGCATAGAGCTATATGGCAACATGCATGACGAACGTTTATCAATAGTTTATGACAAGCAGACGCTCGCAAAGGACAGACATACTCATTCTCAAATAATGGTAGATCCGCAATAATAGCTTCACGTTTTCTCATGCAAATAATTAAACTACGGAATAAACAATGCATTTGCGATAGAAAAATGGAATGCAGCCACTGTTGGGAGTTGACTTCACAGGCCAATAAGAGCTGGAGTGAATCTTTCAGAGAATAATAATTTTCTAATGAGAAAACCCCTTATGTTTTCGCTAGAAGAATTCCTATCCATCGTGATTGTAAGTGAAGAAGGCCACAGAGGGTTTCAATCTAGAGGAGGTTGTACTTTTCACCAAAACGATTAACTTCAAACTGCCGAGGAACTAAGAATTATGAGAACATCTTTATGTAGCTAGAAATATAAACATATCGGGGACATGCTTTGCATTTATATATACACTTGTAGACTCCCTCCTACTGATAGTTTAGAATTTTAACTTGGACTTTCTAACACAATATTATAGTCAAGTTCCACATCATTAACACCCTTGTTTGATCGATTTCCAATTTGGTTTCTTATTTTTTTTTCTCAATCCCCTATTTTTCTATTCTACATAAAAGATACTTGCCCCGTCATTCTTTATTTCTACTTGCACATGAGAGGGGATGTCAAGGTATATCCCGACTCGCTCAAATGCATTATGGTAATAAGTTTTATATACTTATATCTCTCTCCATCAAATATGTTAACCTTTGAATTGGCTATTATTGCAATAAACATTCCAATGTGCAAGTAATCTTGATATTCCGAGTTGACAGATTATGATCATGAGGGAACATGAGAGAGGAAGTCTAGACAAGATAAAGACTATGAAGTGTTCTACGAAATTTCTGCCGGGCTATGTACACGTGATAATTAATTGTCTTTTCCATCCCGGTTCTATACAATGGGAGATGGATCTTTCTACGAAATTTATAGGATAGAGAATAAAAGAAGAGGAGGAGAGGGCAATTTCTGGCTAACTTGGGCCAAGTGGTAGATGAAGAATGCTAAGGAGTTTGGGATCACACGAGAAACGACGCTCAGATGCATCCGCAAATGGTGAGGCACAATGTCACGATCTCGACAGCGTGAATCGAGTCGACCTATTTATTGTTCTCAAATTGCCAAAATCCCAAATTCAGAAGCAAAAAAGAGATGTTCAAGTGAGGAGAAGTTAGCCGGGACACCTGTGAATGACTTGGACTGATAAAAGGGGTGCAACACGAGTTAAGTGATGCTTTTATCCTGTAAAGCCGCTTTTCTGGTTCATCATTAAATACCAATGCCTCCACACGTGCAAAGAACGCGACAGGTCTCATACAGCTTGTAAAAAGGGTTCCTTTTGCCTTGCCATTGTTCTAGCAATTTATTGAATCGAATTATAGCGCACGCAACATCCCAACTGAACCAATGTAGCCTTTGAAAAATCTTAATCCCACCACAATGCAACATAACGAATAGCACAATTCTTCTCTCTCGTGACTCTGATCATAAATTGAAATATTCATGGTTTTCTTTTCAAGTAAGGGCTTATGAGAAAACAAGTGCATCGGAAAATGATTTCCGTGATGTATTGTGATTAAGAAGATTGTTGCTTAAGTTCTGTTCATAGTATTGTACCATTTACGCTTATAAAATTCGAAAGAGCTCAAAAAAATCACACAATAACTGGCAACTAATATGCGTTTTGGAATTAAACTTTCGACTCATCCTAGGGTTGACCGGATGTTAAGGGCCTTTTCACGCTTTCGGCTCAAGAATCGATGGTTGTCGGTTCGATTCCTACCTTGAAAAACTCGAAAGTAAATAGGATGTCATAGCTGTGAATTGTTATGGTAATTCCCCTCCAGGTGCCCAACTCAATATAATCATACACCTCGATAATAAAATAAAAAAATAAAAAAGAAACTTTCCATCGTACCATTTAGATGGGTCCCTAAAAAGAAATTTCGATGACTCTGGTCCCAGCGTGCGTGATTTTCTTCAAACAAACTGAGGATTAAGGCTCACAAAATTGACACAATCCGTTTACCCAATACGTACAAGACACATAACTAAAAGTGTTCATGTCAAGGCTAATCGTGTGAAAATCATAATTGGGTCAATCGGTTTATACACGAATAACAAATGTCTTATGAATGCAGGTTAACCCCTTTTGATAATGTCATATTGATGCGCTGAGTTATATAGGTAAAATCTATTATCTGTGGCAACATGATACATTTAGACCTTGTACGGTTGAACAAAATGTACGTGTTTATGTATACGTTCCTATTTTAAGCGAATCAAACATGTTGTGTTGTGTAACTCTTATAATAAACATATCATGATTGGTTTTCAAAGTTCTGAAACGATTAATAATCGGGTCATGTTCAAGTTAAACCTTAATTTTTTTTTTGTCGCAAAAGTTAAACCTTAATTAGCACAGCATTGTTAGGATATTATGATCTGATGGTGACGCGAGGACATGTAGTCACTCTTTTACTTACTGGGTGGAGTATATATAGGGCGACAAAGTTGGCCAAGGATATCATCAGAATTATACAATGAACAAATAGTGTTAAAAATATTAAGATTTTCAATAACAAAACCAAAGTTTCACGATATTGAATATTCTCTGTAAGCCTTGAATTGTGGCTCACGATGACGTAGCGTGAAACCCTAAAATTATATTAATGGAAACATCCCCCGTGATTCTCGATGGGAAGGCGATTTTGGTTTTCCCATTTCGAACTGAGGTCCACATTGGCGACCGCATTGCATCATGCATGCGTGTCGAGCAACGTTATTCTCCAAAATAGTAAACGTATGGATAGGGTAAAAAATGGTATAATCCAAAATGACCCATTTTCATGCAATACAAATCCAGTGACCCATACCCGACCCAACTCATACCTGACCCAACTTATATTGCTAAAACACTTCCGTATTTGACCATATTTAAGAAAACTCATACCCAAACTAAGGTAAGAGTACGATGTGATCAAGCGCAAGATCGAGTGAGGGTGAAAGAAAGTGAAAAGAGAGTCATAAAGGTGAGTTAGATCTAAGTAAGTGGTAAACCCATTTAACACCCACATTATGTTGACATTTTCCATTCTAAATGCATTTACTGAATATAATTAATTCATGTAATGATTCAGCCCATCAAATATGAGTTGAGTTGCACTAATCAATAGGGTGGTGGGGTATCAAAGACCTTGGCCACCTTACTTGTACTAGCGGAGAATATATTGTGTAGACTAAGTTTATTAGTGATATGATAAACATAATCAATTACGATGTGTTGACATTCAATTTTGACGACTTGCTTAGTTAGTCATCATATAGAAAATTAGGGATCAACCCCGACCCATACATACAGTTCATATCTCCTGTTATTAATCTAGAGACTTTGATCCTTACGACTACATGTATTCTAAAAACAGCATGTAAGACTAAATAATTTAATATTTTGAATTCTTAGCAATTAAAAATTTTCATTTAAATTTAGAATTTTACTCATTTTTCATTATTTTATTTTTTTTGTAGTACAGTCACTATGGAATGATGTTTTAGGGAGCCTTTTCTTTTGAATCTACAAGATAATAATCAATATTTAGATTTTTTAATGTACTTAACTTTGTCATGTTGTTCATTTTTGTTGTGAAATATCTATTAAAATTTGTGCAGTGATATCGTGAAAAATCTATTAAAATTTGGACTATTGGATTCACAAAATAACATGAAAGTTGACAAGTTAAAATAGACTAACTATAACATAATAAAATACAGTAAAGTCCTAATTAAATCAACTATACAAAATAACATGAAAGTTGACAAGTTAAAATAGACAAACTATAACATAATGAAATATAGTAAAGTCCTAATTAAATCAACTATATTCATTAAAAATTATAGACGAACTATAACATAATGAAATATAGTAAAGTCCTAATTAAATCAACTATATTTATTAAAAATTGTTGACGATTCTCTTCATCCTTATGGATTATTTTTAGAATAACGGCTTCCTAGAACAAAATCACAAAAAATATACAACTCGGTAACATAATAACTAGTTGACTATTTGCCAAATAAACGATTTTTTCTAGAAAAAAGGGTCACTACATTTGTCCCAAATGGAAAAAAAAAAAGATGAATAAACCAAATTAAAAAGAAGAGATAGAAGGCAAGAAATAAGCTTAAACCAAGAATGGACCCTACATTTAACCTTAGCCTTTATATTGCAGGTAGAATTGTAATTGAAAATTTTTAACCTCCAACCTCATGCTAAAGTGGAACCTGTAAGGGATAATATCATCCATTCAAAATGGTAGGGTATCTCTGGCCATATTTGAGATAGCAAAAGCGCGAGCTGAGCCTAGCGTTTCAAAAATAGAGTGTGTAAAGTGTTGAAATTGTAAATGTGAGGATGGTTAATATTAGGATTTCCGAAACTCTTCATAAGAGGGCTACTGAGGAAACCTTTTAAAATTGATGAGGAAAGGAACTGAAGGGGAGGCAGAAGAGTTCCAAAGCATCTTCTTACCCAAGGAAAGATAAAGTTCTTAAAAATGCAAGCCACCGTCCGACCCAAAAAAACAAAAAAAACGCAAACTGATACGATGGATAAAATATTGAACTTTCACACTCAGTTGTTGGAAGTGGACAATCCCAAAATTACATCTTTTGTTTTTATTTTGTGTTAATACCACGAAAAACCTTAAAATGGTACGCATGTAACAAATTTATCAAAATTAATTTTTTTATTATCAAAAATCCAAAAATTATATATCTATGATAAATTTATCTCAAACTAATATTTTGACCATCGAAAACCCCAAAATGGTGCATTTGTGATAAATTTACTCTTCGTTAAATTAAATTAACATAATGAAAAACCACAAACTATTATGTTTGTGATAAACGGAGGGTAAAACCCCAAACTAGTACACCCGTCAAATGTCACGTATCATCAAATTCAAAAATTTGACAGTAAAATCTAAAGGAAACTAATGAAGGGTAAATTTGCCCCGGGTGTACCAGTTTGAGGTTTTTTGTAGTCAAAAAATTAGTTTTGGGTAAATTTATCACAAGTGTACAAGTTTAGAGTTTTTCGTGGTATTAATCCTTTTATTTTCTACTTCGAGTACATACATTTAAGGTTGATTTTGTTTCTTTTTTTTTAATAGTATAGATGGAATTGAGGATTCACAATTCTCAAACCAATTATTAATAGCGTGGGCTTGTTAAGAAATGCTTATCATATGCTAAAGTTGGAGCTTTGAAAGCTTTAATTTGGACTCTTCCTACTGGTTGTGCATTTTCTCGCATCACATGCATGGTATGGCATGGCATGCACCCATGCACACGAACGATATGCATGCATTCATATGTACTAAATCAAGTCTTGTCTCCGATTAATTATTTAGGTCAGTAGTTGTTTACTCGCCCCCAGAGATGAAGGGAGAGACGACACAGGGTCATTTCTATCTCCCCCCTGTCAAGATCTACAAACTCTAGGGTTTCCATCGCCCTTCTTCTTCTTCTTCTTCTTCTTCTTCTTCTTCTTCTTCTTCTTCTTCACAGAGCTAATAAGCTCATCTTCAAGGTCATTTCTTGAAGCTAGATTTTTGCCCCTCCCAAAATTCTCCATGTTGAATTGAAGGGTTTCTCTTCCTTTTTGTGTTTCTGCTCCCAAGCAGCGATGACCGATGCTGCAAGAAACAGTTTCGAGATCTGATTGACTCCGGGCTTTGAACAGGGTCACACAAAGACCGAAAGATGAAGGAGATAGAGGGAGAGAGCCATATGGAGTGTTCGGTGGAGTGTCAGTCATCCTACCAGCACGAGGAGGAGGGCGAGAGCGATGACAATAAAGACGAAAGTAAGGCCCCGAACGGCGGGAGCTCCAGCAACAGCACCGTGGAAGAGATGAGTCATGATGGTCGTCGTGGTCATCAGAAGAAGCCGTCGGTGCGTCCGTACGTCAGATCCAAGATGCCAAGGCTTCGCTGGACACCTGAGCTTCACCTCCGCTTTATTCATGCTGTCGAAAGGCTTGGTGGTCAAGACAGTGAGTTTCTTTTCTTTTTCCTACTGTCTTTTTTTTTCCCTTTTTTTTGGCTAAATCAACACGTAGACAAATCATAGGCAAAATTGTCGTTAGTTTTGTCTTTGTTTTTCTTTTCTTTCGAATGCTTTACCAAATGAAGATGATTTATGTTTTTAACTCGTCGTTGGTACCCGTATTGAAACATAGATTAGTAAATGGATTGATCTAATTGAATTTCCATTTTTTCCTACATTCATAGGAGCGACACCAAAGCTGGTTCTTCAGTTGATGAACATGAAAGGCCTTAGCATTGCTCATGTCAAGAGTCATCTTCAGGTTATTTTCTTTCCCCAGGTCTTCGATTTAGCATCAAGTTATATGTCTTGATCTTAACATGCACATAACTTTGCTCAATTAGGTTTTACGTGCATTTTCCAGCTACCTACCTGGCCAATTCAGTTTCAGTTCCAATTCCTGCTTTGATAATTCATTTTTCTCTAACCTTTCTCATTTGAATGTCTGATCAGATGTATAGAAACAAAAAGATGGATGAAAACGGTCAAGGTAATATCCAATTTCACCTATGGTCCTTTCTTTTCATTGCGAGGGACGAGATTAGGGTTTCTCCTCTTTGGGATATCCTGACTTCTGCTTTTCTTGTTCAGTGCTGGCGGATCATAGGCATCTTGTGGGATGTGGTGAGAACAATAATGTCTATAAACTCAGTCAACTGCCAATGCTTCAAGGATATAGCGGCCAAACTTCAAATTTCAGGTAATCAAATCCATCTCCATTTATGTGGAATTACCACCATCATTCCTTCTAAATATCTAAGATTTATTAAAATCAAACCGAGGTTTAATCCATGTATTCGAAGTTTTTATTTTATATTGGTTAGAAAAAAGTTTGAATCTGATTATATCCCTGGATCATTGGTATGGGAGAAAAATACTGTCATAAATTGGTAATGGAATTGTTAATCAATTTTGCCCCAACAATTTTTAATTCGAGTACTATGGTGCTTCAACCTACAAGTTTAAGAACCTCTTCGATTGAGGAAAAACTCCCCTAGAATTGCGGGTGCCTTGCACAACAACCAACACGAGGCATGCGCAGGACTCATGAAAATGTAACTTTCTTACAATGGCATTTACAAATTCTTTTGGAAATTTTGGGGAAAATACTCACTTATTTAGTGAAGTTCAGATGCTTAACCATATCAAGTGGAATGAAACCTAACCTTTTCTAGAGTTAGTAAGTTAAGGAAGGGATTAGAGTGGAGTTATGCTTGTTCATTGACAAGTAAAACGAGGCGTCGAGGTTCAATGCTCTTCTACTTGCTAAACGAAATATAACATTGCTATTTTTCCTTTTCAATAAGCAATGCAGTGGGATAATCTTATTGTAAAGATTTAAATACTTATTTATTAGATACTTTAAGCACATAACATCGTTCTATTTTCACCACTAATGGAAAATTTCTTGACAACTGACTGCATACATTATGAAGCTCCTTCATTATCTATTCTCAATTAAGCTAAACATAAACGGTATAATCTTCGATAATTATATATGTGTATATGTATGAAGACCTCTCTGCTAATCTGATCTCTCTATCATGTGTCTGTTTTGGACTTCTAAAAGATACGGAGATCCCTGTTGGAGAGCTGGCGAATACCAAATGCATAACAATCCCTTCTCAGGTTGGAGCTCAAGGGACGAAACCAGACCCGGATTATATGGGAGAGTTGCTGAGAAATTATTCGGCAGCAAAAATGGCATTTGGTCTAATTTCTTGCTGGGTGCTTCCTCCTTTAGCTGCCAACCCAACTGGACCAACCAACAAGAAGTCAAGTATCCATACATATATTCCCACAATCAAGAATCCTGGAAAAATATCAAAAGCAAAATGCGCCAAATTGAACATCCGTGCATCGCACAACAAGCCGAAGGTGGAGAAAATGGAAATTTCTACAAGAGTATCACTTCTGAAATGAAGAGGAAGGTCGACGGTCGCGACATCGACCTAAATCTCTCTCTTCAGGTGAATCATGCCCATGACGAGGGACATGGGAGTTCAGAGGAGGCGAACGACGTTGATAGTAGTTTGTCTTTGTCTCTATGTTCTGCAAGAGCATCAAATCATAGGAAATTGAATGAAGAAAGTAATGAAATTAAAGAACATGGTATTGGAAGGGCAAGTACTCTTGATCTGACTCTATGAATGAGACCATTCTAAGTGAGATCTCGAGGTACTTATCCGGAGTAATGATGAAGTAACTCATGTTTGTCTCTATAAATTTGTACTTTTAGCGACAATATATTTGAGGTGATATAGTTTTACTCTTGATTTCCTCTACATTAACCAGCTGTTTTGTCCTTTTCTTTTCTTTCTTTTCTTTTCTTTCGTTTCTTCCTCATGGGGTTGTCTTGCGAGAATAATCTAGCAGGATCACTGCAAATGCCTGACTAGCTCTCTAAACAAGTACAATCACTTGGTTCAATGCACATAAATTATTCAGAAGGCAATTTAGCCAATATTAACATTTCAAACCAGACACCTACAGTACATACTTCAAAGGCATCAAATTTCAGCTGTGAAGTTCACTCTTATCCCTATTAAACACTCATGCACTTGGTTGAACACTTGAAAATGAATAGTTAGCTAGAGTAGAAGACCAAATGATTAAGAATATAGTCCTGGAACGTGTATCTTTGGACGATTTACATTTATATGTACAGAGGCATAAAAAAAAATTGCAAAAAAAAAAAACAGACAAATCTGGATACTCTTCAGACATAAAATATAAGATCGGTCAGCTTCCAGATAACCATGGCTACACGAGAAGCGCTAGGACAAGCTCAAAAAAGAGGTTCTGTGGATCTGTCGAAAGTAAGCTTTTAGACGCCAGTTAACCATCATAGTAATTAACCGCAAGTCCATGATTCAGAAGTTGGACACTAGCTAGAGACTGGATTATTAATTACAGCAAAAACAGATGGGAAGATTTGTAGGTACTAAGGCTTCATCCACTCCACGTGATATTTATTTTTTGTGTTTTTTTTTTCAGCCAAGTTATAGTTAGATTTGAAAAACAATATTCTGTCCCCAACCCTATTACCTAGATAAATTTGTCAAGAGAGATGTAATATTAAAGTACGACTCACCCACTGAGAATCAGACAGTTTGGCACACAACTATGTAAGAATGCAGTGTGTGTTTGCACGTATCTATGCACGTATATATATAGCTGTGTGTGTGTACCTCCTGATGCATCCTGTAGCGACTGGCATGATGCCAATGATATAATAGGAATGACTTAGAAGTGGATCCACTGGTTGGAGGTTTTCTCTGAAAAGCAATTTTCTTTTCTAGCTTGTATGTTTTTACCCTGTTTTTAAGTGGTTTTTGTCTTTCACAAACCAACATCCACGAAACAAAACTGTCATTACAAGAAACAAGTTATGGATAGACCCAATCATCATGGATCGAGTCGATCACAGCCACGCATATCTCGCATTCGTCTATTGTTCTGCTAAGATGAAGTTTCGTTTTGTTGACTTTAGTCCAAAAGCCAAATGACAATTTGATGATTGAAGGCGTCCTTGGCTTCTTCTTGGCTTCTTGCCATCTCTGGACTCTTCATCAACCCTAAAAAAACTTCAGAGATTATTGGCAGGTCGGGACAAAGTTGTCACGTGGTCTTCTTTTCCCACACAGCAAAAAAGGATATCAGGGTCACCGCCAACCAAACATAAAAAAATCATATTATTGTCAAGCCAAACCTTACATGCCTATTTATATCTTCTCTCTGTACGCATGCAGCATTGCGTGAAATGAGGTGACAAGAATATATTCCCTTTTCCCCCCAACAATAGTCTTCCTTGATGAATATTTTATCAACCCCAATTGGCGGAATTGACAACGGGATTGGGAAATTTTCAATTTACCAAATGAAGGTCATCCGTTCAAATCTCATTATCGGCATGCAAACTACTCTTAAGTCGGAGCCACCTGTATAGGCCCAAAGCTTGCATTAACCGATTTATGGGTTTTACAGGGTCCTGTTTGATTCAGCTTTAGGAAGGAGCTTTCGGCCTCGAAAGCCCCTTCCCAAATTATTGAACCCAAATTTTTTGTCCCCAAACTACCCTCACTTATTTTGGCTTATTCCGGTTTTGCCCACTCTTGGTACTATTCATCTTCTTCGCAAGGGCGGCCAGCGAGGGAGGCCAGCAAGGGCGGCCAACATTGGATCGAGCCGGCGAGAGGCCAGCGAGGTCGCACGACCCAAGTGGTGACCGCCTGAGGTCACGCGACTGCCCAGGCGTCGCCCTCCTGAGTCGTGCGACCTAGGCGACGGCCGCTTGGGCGGTCGCGTGACCCTCGCCGAGGGTCGCTTGGCCTCGGGCAGCGATCGCCGGCGGCAGATCTAGCTCGCTGGGGGTCGCTCGACCTCGGGCGACGACCGCCTACGCCAAATCTAGCTCGTCGGCTGCCGTAGGCCTTCACCGGCTCCAGCGAAGGGTAGGATAGGTTTTTTTTTTTTAATAAAAAGATAATTTCCAAAGCCCTTTTGCAAAAAAAAAATTACCAAACACTACTTGGATCAAAATAGCTTTATAAATGATTTTTTACCAAACGACACTTGCATTTTCCCAATAGACTTTAACTTAAAGGTATTTGCATTCTCCCAAATAGCATTTGGAAAGTTGAACCAAACGGGCCCAGGATGTTTCTTAGGCCTCCAAATAACCAGATCTTCATGCTTGTGCCCCTGAATTATAATAATATATGTATTTCATTGAACTCAACTATGGTAATATTGTTAGACAAACTGATGTTAAGATTTATGCCTACAAGACTAACCATTCTGCATTGAGTTGCATCCAAAAGAGAACATGTAACTCTTTTTGGTAATGTAAGATTGAATATTTCTTTTTATTTACTTGGAACTACTTGATTTGAAAAGTAGAAAGTCTAGCTAGTAATGTTACATTCATTCAAGTGAAAGATGATCAAGCAATTCTTAATTTCTTTCTTCTAACTTCGAGAAATATGTAAGTCTAGATAAGATTAGGGGTGAGCATGGTTTCAGGATAGAATCTGAAACCTAACTAGTGGAAGCCTATAGGTTCCAAGTTTCAAGATATGTAGGGTAGGTTCTAGATTTTAAAAATTGAAGAACCTATTTCGATAGGTAAATTTCAGGTTCTAAGTAGGTAAAACCTGAAACCCTAAACAAGTTTTTTTGTGTTTTTTCTTGGTTTATGTATTCATGTGATCTTGCGGTATTCCATGGTGTTAGATGATGAGTATATAATATGAAACTACTAGTTTGAGCTTTCATTTTATGAATTGTTAATGTTTCATATTATTTGTGTGTCTAAATATAAGTTGTAGTCAATGGATCCTAACAGCAAGCGGTAGTCATTAAAAGTGATGATTCACTACAATTATTCAATTAATAATACATGTAGAACCTAGATAGACTATGTAACCGACCCTGAAACATGTGACAGAATAAGTTCTAGGTTCCAAGATATATAGGATAAGTTCCAGATTTCAAAAAATGATGAACATGCTCCCATGGGTAGGTTTCAGGTTCCAAGTGGAACTTGAAGCGACCCACCCCTAGATAAGATGCAATCAACCATGAAAAGGCTTGAAAACCATGTAACTTTTCTACAAGGACTCTTGGGAGAGCTGCATTGTCCCAAAGTTCTTCGATTCAAGAGGTATCTGCCTAAAACAAATAGCGGTTGAATAATTGGCTTTTGATGTACCTTTTGTTAAGCAAATTTAAAGTAAAAAAAAATTAGAGAGAAAGGCCAAAACTCATGTGGATCTGGCGAGCCTCATGCAAGCTAGAGGCTAGAGGCAAGCATCAAAGAGCCTCACATGAGCATCGACCAAGTGACCCTCGGCGACCCTCCATGAGGACCTGTTTGGTTCAGCTTTACGAGAATGTTCTTGGGAAAATGCAAAGGCTTTTAGCCTAAAGGGGTTTGGTGAAATGCAAATATTGTTTGGTAAACTGTAATTGAAAAGTGCCGTAGGATGCAACTTTGGGGGAAATGTTGTTTGGTAAATATACATTTAGAAAGTCCTTTGATATGCCAATTTAAGTTTTTTTATCTTTAATTTGTTTAAAATTGAAGAAAAAATATTGAATATAACTTTTATTTTCGCGTTGAGAGTAAAATAAAAGAGAAGTATTAACACATTTATAAATAGAAAAATGTCATCAAAGTGGATCTTTCTCAACGAAAAGAGAGTAATTTCATTATAATAAGCATGGTCACATATGTCCCGAGGAAAGAAATACATTATCTTTAACTATTACAAACCTAATTAACTTTTTTCTTAAATTCATAGTTATTTGATCACATAAACGTGCCATTTCAGGATATGCATCGTAGTCAACTGAATATCTATAATCGGGATCCAAATATGACTTTTATAATTATCAAGGAGCTCTTCCATGATCTGGAAATGCTTTGAATATTTCCCAATCTTTGACCATACGTTTAACTAGATTACACTGATTAGCTCATAAACTTCTCTAACAACGAACTCTTCAGAAAAGAAGAATGACTCAGGAAGGTTCCATCGGAGACAGCAACAAGTTTCACATGGTGCTCAAACCACTGCAATGCTTCTACCATAGAACATACAAAAACCGTGATATCCTGCTAAAACAATGTCCAAAATGCAATTAAAGCGATGGCACAATCCATTACTATAATTTTTGGTACTCTTAAGTTACAGAATTTCCCTTCTTTAGCCTTCAGGAAAAGATACATACATATCTCCCAACAATGACTTATTTCTTTTCACTGGCAGTAGATTCGAGTGGCGGTTTGACAGTGCTTAGCTAACCACCTTCCTTATCAGCAAGGGCTGCTACCTTCACTTTGTTGCAGTGGTTTATGAACTTGCTTATCTCCTACAGCATTAAATCACAAGGGAAAAAAATACCAGGTCATTCTTGATTGGAATTGGAAGACAAATGCACAGGTTAAGGGATTAATTTTTTTCCTTTTACCAAGAATTAGATTTGGCAAGAATAGATCATGTCAGCTTAATGACTGAAGGTTCCGACAAAAAAAAAAACTTAATGACTGAAGGAAAACCATCGTGTAATAAAACCGAATGCAAATGGTAATCCAACAAATTTCAAACTGGTAGAAAGTGCAATTTATCTCTCTTTGAGATTATCAACCAGGTGTACCAAATTAAAACCTCTCAATTTCGTGGATGTCTACAGAAATCTCGAAGGACACACTACAATCTTCTGCTGGATCCAAGAGAGAGGAGGGAGATCAATATGCTCACAGCAGGGAATTCACATGACAAAAAAATCTGTGGCTTAAATTAACTTATCGAAAGAGGTAATTGACATATGGGTACAACACAGTTCACTGATAAAAGGCTTTTCATTCGTATAACTTGATCTCATTAGCCACAAGATAGTATTGGCAACATATGCTTGAAAAGTAATCGGCAATCCGAGTTCCTAAGGAAGCAATAGCTAATTAATCTCTGGGCGTTTTTCCAGTCCTCCAAAACACACTCTCATGTCACAAGTGCTAAAACAAAAATCAACCAAATGGGCACAACGAAATTTGGATTTGATCATACCCAATAAAGGAAAAATAGAAAATTAAAGAAGACGCAGATGGACACACGCATTACAAGCAGATAACTGGGCAAAAAGGAAGACTTTTTCCCTAGGAACTCGAGTTCGGGATGCAATGAGACCAAGAAAACAAACAGAAGGCTGAATTGAACATAGCTGCGAAGAAGAACGGTAAGTATTGTCAAAGGAAAATGGGGGATCAAAGAGAAGGGGAGTGGGTGAAATCACCATTCTATTGGAACTTAAACCAAACATTTGGTGGGCACTCCATTCCACCACAAGCAAAATTATATTAGCCTGAAGAAAACGAAGGACAAGCTACCACAGAACAAAACCCAAACAGGAATAACTCAATGATACCACAAAAGGATAAGCTACCGCAAAA
The DNA here is from genome assembly GCA_031216285.1 of Syzygium syzygioides. Taxonomy (NCBI): domain Eukaryota; kingdom Viridiplantae; phylum Streptophyta; class Magnoliopsida; order Myrtales; family Myrtaceae; genus Syzygium; species Syzygium syzygioides. Next base: position 27,851,313 of record CM062252.1, on the reverse strand, counting down.
CAAAACCGTTAAACTAAAAAGATTACACACTTCATTCCACCACAAAAAAAAGAAAAGTGAAATCAACTCGATGCCAGCATTACGAATCAGAAAATCATATGGATCTGATGAAATCAAAAGAACAAGCTACCACAGAGCATAAGCCAAGGAAAAAAAAAATAACACCGTTGCTGAAAAAAAGAAGAAAAATCTCTTCAATATCCTTTTGAGAGAGATAATCTTACCTCCGACGTGTAGCGAAGACGACGAGTTCTGCTCCAGTGGAAAAGATACGACGCGCGACGAAGTTGACGATGGAAGAAGAAAGGAAAAATGGGAGAAACGCAACCTTCACCTGAGCATGTCCATGAGGAAGAGCGAAGTCCGCGATGAAGAAGCTTCGCGAGAGGAGAAACCGATCAATATTAGAGAGTCGTTTTTGAAAGGGGTAAAACGGGAATTCTAATTATTAAATGAGGGTCAGATGGGAAATAAGAAAAATTTCATTGACTTCCCCGTCAGCATTCCGAAAATGCTGGAATGGGAATGCTGCTCCAGAGATGCATCGGCTCAAAATCCTTTAGAGCATCTTGGAAATACAATTGCATTTCCCCAAAACTCTTCAAAGAATTTGCTAAACACCATTTGTGTTTGCGTAAGGGACTTTAGAGCCCCAAAGCTCATTTAAAATGTTGAACCAAATAGAGCCTGAACCTCGTTGGGCAACCCTTAGCTAGCTCGCGCAACCCTCAACGACCCTTGACTTGAGACAGACCAACAACCCTCCAGATCTCACTTGAGACAGCCGCAACCGTTGACCGCCAACCCTAGATGACCGTCAACCGGAGGCCGACGACCTAGATACGGAGCTACCATGTTAGTGAAAGAGAGACTATGAACAATGGAGGGCAAGGCAAGAATACGAAAAATATTAGTAAGAGCAAAATTAAGGAAAAAAATTCACACCCCTGAAGTAGCATTTTTGAAAATGCTAAAAGCTAATATTAAAAGGGTGTTTCATTGGATTAGAATTCGTTGGAAATGCACGCTTTTGCTCGAGGGTATTCGAAATTATGTTACCAAATGCCTCAATTTTGGCACAAGGGCCTTTGGAGGCCCAAAAGACTTTGGAAATTCTCTCCCAACGCACCAAAATCCTTGTACCCGGTGCCCGTGGAACTATTCGAATTCAACGGTGGTGTCAAACTCTAGAATCTAGATCGAGCCTCCAAATCGACAAAGGTAAGCAACTCACTCGATTACAGTCCACCTTTGCGTCTGAGTTCATATGATATGGTCCGCACACCATCAATTAAATATGGAACTTCCAACTACAGACTATTGCCATATCACACTGACATGCACACTAAACTTTAAATTTTAATTCTCTCCAAATTATAGATTAGAGCATATCAGTCATGCTCCAAAGTCATCCATGCATGTTTGAAGCACGGGAACCAGGTTTAGCTATGGCTTGCAGTCAAAGAAGATCCGAAGCAGTGCTTCATCGCAGTTCAGTAAGTTGTCGCACTAGCCTAAGTGCATGGCATGACTCGGTAAAGCTTAAGAAATACCAGCAATGGAAAGCAGTCTATCCTCTTCCAGAGATGGCAAAGATCAAGCCTCCATGAACGGACCGTTTAAATGGGTCTGAGATGAGAATCCAGCACACAGCAATTCAAAAGTATCCGGCCTATTCTTTCCTCTAGAACCGATGTTCTCTTGATGCTGCTGATGCAGTTACCCGTGCATCAACCCGTAAATTAAGGTCTCAATGGGAAAATATGCACCTATAACAGCTGTAAATTCCCATGGTTCATTGAAACATTAGACGCAATGACCTGAAGCTGTGACTCGGGGAGGACAATGAAACTTGGTATGGGCAGTGATGGACCATTCACGCTGTGTCAGGTGCTTGTTTGTCCCCTTCTGGAGCAAAATAGGACTCGGCCGCTCTCATTGACCTGTCAATACACCATTAGCTTTCCCCTGGCACGCTTGTAAGAATAAACCAGAGCAACATCTCAACCTTCCAGCCCATGGCCATTGTTGTTAATACCGTTAAGAATAAACATTTTCCTTATGCAGTTTATGAAATTCACCTGTGACGTGATAGGCATCTTGTACGAACTTAGCTGGGGTGTGCTCTTCCACCTGCAAGCCCGTAAAGGTCGGAGTACTAGGTAAGTCCAAGCATTGACTCAGTCGATAGGGTGTTGAAGCTCCTGGAAAATGTCAGAGGAAGGTTATATAATCAAGCTCAATCTAATGCAGCTCCAAGGAAATCAACCCATGCCTCCACCAAACAGTGAAGCAGCAAAAACCCTAGATAGAACAAGATCACGCTAGCAGCAAGCAATATACTTAAGTCAGTGTGCAAGGAATGTAACACAAATAGTGAAAAACGAATAATCTATTAACTACGCTAAATAAGTACAAATATCATAAATTTACAAACATATTGTGCAGATCCCAATCATTGATCCAGCAGAGAGAGTTTGCTTTTTTAAGTATAAAGACACCACCACAAAAGGAGCAACTCAAAACACCCCAAAAAAGAAACGTAATTAAACTGAAAGTCCAAAACTAATTCAGATGGTTGTACACGCAGTATAACTTCTGCTCCCCTTCGTTGCATTAATCAACAAGGATATCTTAATCGAACTGCTCCCAATCACAAGTAACTTCCGTTGAAGATGACACAGGAGGAGGGGCATTCAAGCTTCCTACTCCTGACTTGAATGTCTCCCAATTCGTTGTTACGGAAACCGCATTACTTCTGTCGCTAAATGGATTGACATTTCTTGCCTTCAAACTGTCCAATTGATCCACTAGACCCTGCACCCGACACACCTGTCCAAGGAAATTGAAGTCAGAAAAGAAGCAATTGTCATTGAAAGCACAATGCATGCAAGTCAGACAAATGCTAGCACAGCCTTGAAAGCACAATGCATGAATACAGGACATTAACTCCACATTTGTTCACAATAACATTTAATATAGTACATGTCGATCTCAAATTAAGTAGTTTATTTGCAAGAATAGCTACTATGCAGCAGATATTGCGCCATATTCAAAATTGTAACAGCTATTGCCTAATGGGGCCACTTGAGAGCAATTATGCACCTGTTATACTAGATAAACTATGATATTCACGAAAACCCCTCCCTCTCCAAACCTGGTAGTGGGACTCCCACCTGCAACCACCACCCCACCTCCATCAGTGACCAGCGACTATCTTCCACCGCCCACTGGCAAGCTACCATTGCTGCCACCCCTCGCTGGCAAGTGCCAACCCACCTTTGGCAACCAACCACACCACCACAAGTGTCCTCATGTTGACAGCCACCATCAATGGCAACATGCAGCAGCAACCAGTGGTGGAGATAATTGAGAATAATAGCACATTTTGGCTTATCTCATCTCTATCCTTAGTCAGCAACCCCTCTACTCTATCACTATAGAATAGCTAAACATTTCAGCCTGTTCGCCATCCAAACACTTCATAATTGTTAAGATAAAATGAATTGGGAGAATATTACACAAAACAACAACCTGCAAGAGCAATTAAGTTATTAGAAGCATGATGAAATCCTGCACAGCTTAAGAAAGGAGGACATTTATTTCCACATCAGTTTAAACCATCCAGCATCCATGTGTGCTCCCTCAACCCCATCAGAACCCCAGGGGAGTAAGCAAGGTATGTCAGCACAGCAACACAGATAACATTGAAACTACTAATACAAAATTTAAAAGCTTTTTAGGTTAAGAATACTACATGGTGTAAAGTCCATCTTACTTCAAGTCTCCTCATTACTTTTTATTGACTAGGGGAAAAGAGAGAGGTAGATAATCAAGCCTCCTCGTCGGGGAGAAGACAAACTTATTAACAGGAAACCCCAATTAACATTTTACTCACTTGTCCTATCCACTTTTTTTCCATCTTTTACAGTAGCTTGAGAATGCAAAATGATAAAATTAAGAGGCAAACTATAACAAGGCAAACCAGTAACAGGTCCACTTCATTATGATTTCTACTATGAAGAAGAAAGGTAAAAAGACAATAATATCCTGGCAAAGGAAACAAAGGAAAAGGAAAGGGGCTTTCTGAAGGTCGGCGAGGACATTTCAAGAAGATGCTTCATTCAGATGCGATGGCACCAGGTGATGTGCTCTTTTAATAGGAGAATGAATTCAAATGGGATATCCAGATGGCAGATATTTCAGTTAAAAGTTGCAATGCAAGTCCATGCCTAATCACTACACTGCAAGTAGAAATAGCAACTTTGATTAGACATTACAATGATTTAACAATTCTTGGCCCCCATATAGAAGAACAAAAATCAACTCATTTAATGCAACCATACAATCCCAAATAAAAGCACTCTAACAGCCACTCAGGCTAAATATGCAAATGTTGACTCTCCCACTCTTAAATAAAACCCAAGAAAAAATGTTTATCACTGACAGCTTATAGAGCTAAACAATTACCTCCCCAATTGACCAACAACTGAAATATTATGAAATGACATCTAGCACCTTTTACAAAAGGACGAACAAGAAATTTTGGTTTGGCTTGAAGCAGAAATTTCCAGCCAAAAACAAAAATTAATCGAAAGTATAAGAAAATTTTTTATGAGAGTTCAGGCCACTTAAAATGATGTTATTTGTGTATTTTTAAAGATTGTGGTGCTTTACATTAAATAACAGAGTGATTTGAAATTCTAAAGTCTAAGAAAAAAAATTTAAGTAAAAGGCAAAAGCAACACCAAACATCCACAGAGCCACATCTAAACAAATTTCAATCCCTTTACTCAGTACTCCTTAGATCTCTTTCCTGTATAAGCTGCTTGCCAAGCGCAAATACATATTTTTTTTCAAACATCCACTTGATGTCACCATTCACATAGGTCAAACTGCTGATTTTAATTTAACTAAATTCTCAATTCAAAAAAGTCTAGTTTCGATTGCAAAGATACTAATGATCCTTAAAGGAAATCTATCACGTTGACATTCATGTATGGCCATCAAACACACCAAAAGTGATATGTTAGCAGTAAGTTTCAGCCCCTATGCCTTCTCAAGAACCCTATATCATCTTTTTTTCACAATATCATCTATTTACCTGGAACTTTATCTCTTATAACAGTAAACTAATAAATGCACCACAAACAACGACTTCCTAAATAAAAATATGAAAAAAAACAGCAAGAATTTTTATTGAACCCCTATATAATATCCTAATTCTTTTTCTTTCAGTTTTTAAATGCCCTTCTTAGCAACACTACCTCTTTCACATGTCAATTCCCTATATGGACAAAACAAGCAGTTAATTCCCTGATTGGCACCAAGCAAATAAAGCTCTGTGACTATCCCTGTGAACAGAACTGAACATGAAGCAGGGCCTAACATCCCTATACCTATGCTTCCGAGTAATTTCTACCACTTCACAGCTGCAATTTGATCATAGAAATATTAATCACTTGGTGCAATAAAAAATTAAGGCATGCTTAAACAGTCCAAGGTAATCTATTACACAATTTAGTTTTCACACTTGATGTGAAAAACACTGCATGTCAGATTTAGTGATTATACTAGTATTGCTTGCAAAAGACTATCATCAACATGGTTTCCATGCAACTCAATGCTCTATCCTGGTACAGAAGCAAATTTTAAAGACATGAACCTCTAAACCAACAATTCATTGATACAAACCTCAGCCTTCCTCTGCACCCTAGCCTCTCCTTGAGCCTCGATACCATCCAATTTTAGCAACTGCCTCATGAGCAACTCTGTAGGCTCCACAAATTTCTTCTCTTCTACTTTTGTGCCATCATGCACAAGCACTTCAAGCTCAGCTACCTGAAATTACCAAAAACATCAACTGAATCTCCACTTAATTAGCCAAGCGGCTAGACTAATCAACCAAGAAAAGGACAAAGCAAGCAATTACAAAGGTGCGAGAAGTTACCCTTTTAGAGAGTTTATCAACTTCTGCTCTGACACCAGCAACAGCTTCAGATGCTATGGAGACCTCTTCACTCTCCTGGGATTGCTCAAGCTTCTTCTCTTTACTAGCTGGATCCTCCAAAACCACAACCTTGGAGTTTTCCTTTATGCCTGCAAGGTGCAAACGCTCTTCATCCTCCTGCTCCTTACCCCTAAACAAAAGTCTCTGCTCTACAGGATCCAAGCCAATTCTTTTAGCGACAATTTGTTTCATTTCCCCTGCATTGAAGAGCCAACTGGAACATAAGTTGAGGCATAAAAGTAGGAGCAAATGAATGTTGCAAATTGGATACGCAGATATAGTTTTCCCAAGATAAACCTCCAAAAGCACCTACTCAGTAGAGAAGGATTATGAGAGTGCTATAAAAGTGGAACACATGGAACGACACCAATGTCCCATGTTCAGCTATTATTATACTACTTGAACGAACATTAAGTTCAAGATATCATGTAGGCAAAATTCTACCTTTTGTTCTTGTACTTTCAAGTTCTCTCTAATCAAGTCTCTTGACCTTTAATTTGCCAAATTAAGTCCCTCCAACACCAAATCCAACCAAATTCAGCTGATGTGGCTGTCGAACAATGTCATGATATGATATGGATAATTTTTTTTCAATGTGGATGTCCATGTGGGTGTCCGTATTGACTTAACTTTATTCACATCATTGGCTAATTTTTCCACACATCCATGTGGGAATCCGCATATTTTATGCACATCATACTTTGGCATTGTCCGACATTCACATCAACTAAATTTAATCGGATTTTGTGTCAGAGAGACTTGATTAGAAAATTTGTGTAAGTAGATTCACTATATTAGATAAATTAAAAATACAGGGACTTGATTAGAATAGGCGAGAAAGTACAAGGAAGAAAAGGTGAATTTTTCCTATCATATATTGACTACCATACGCAAAGAGGACTTCACTTTTGTAATACTAAAGAACTTGAAATACAGGGATTGGGATTTCAAGTGTTGTAAAATTGATCATGCAGATATGGTTTTCCTAAAATAAAGCTCTAAACATATCTACTCTATTGAGAATGATCGTGAGAGTGCTTTGATAGTGGCGCACATCGGATGACACCAATGTCCTATGTTCAGCCATTATTATACTAGTTGAAGGAAGACTTACTGTAAGAAGATCATATATATCATCTACCGTATGAAAAGAGGACTTCACTTTTCTTGCCATGAAGAACTTGACATACAGGCATTGGGATTTCTCACGTAAAGATGCCTATCAATAATAACCTAGGATCCTAAAGGTAATAAGTTCAATCATAACCCAGGCTCATCACTGTAACAACATAAACGGGTTGGAATTACAATCTCTCCTATTTTTCTTCCTCCACTCTCGCAGTTGCGATTGTATTGTTCCTCTCAACAAATCCACTGTAACTTCTTTAATAGAAAGAATACACATAAGCCAGTGGTGGAAAATCTGACTTGTACATTTGGCCCAGTCTATTGGGCAAGCTCATCCTATCAATTTTCACACACGTTACGCCAGTAAAACACAATTTGCGCAGCCACAAGAAAGAAAGGGAAGCATTAACCATGCAAAATTGCCCATGTACTATATAACACACGCACATAAGCAAGAACGAGAGAACTCTGATATAGAACCGATTACAGGCACCAGACACAACAAAACCTACCAAGCAAAAGGCACATGAAAGCTAAACTCCCGCATTGACTACTTAGGCAAACATTTGGACAAACATCACTACAGCAGAACACCCGAGATAACCCAAAACCTAACACTCACATATCATTAGTAAATCACTACAGCATTGCCAAGAATTTGAGAACAGAACCGAAAAAATCAAGAAATTCGAGTCTCGAGAACCACACCCAGATAGAGCAAAAGAATAACAAAACAAAAGAAGGGGAAAACCGAGAAGCGAGAAGAGATGAATACCGAAGGTGGAGCGAGAGGGCACAAAGATCTCCTGCTGGGACGAGCCATACGATACGTTGATCTTGATCATCGGCCCATTTCCGCCGGCCCCATTGCAAGCGGCGTCGTCCTCCTCCCTTCACTGCACGAGCATGCCGCACGGCCTCATCTCCCAATCTACCTCGTTCTTGTTCTTCTCCGGACCCACCTCCACCGCTTCTCTCCGAGGCCGACCCGACTTCATTCCCGCTTCGATATCCTCCCCGCGAGTTCAAATTTTCTTCTTCTTCTTCTTCTTCTTCTTTTGGGGACTGTCTTTCCGGAGTTGAACAAGGAGCAGGCGCAATCAAGATTGCTGCGAAAGCAAAGGCCACTGAAGCGAGGGAACAGGGTCGGTTCGGCCTATCGACAGAGCGCACGCTCGTTTAAGTACGACGATGATGATGACAGAGGTTAACCCCAAAACCCAGAAGAAGCTCCTTTCTTCCAAAGGTCAAAGACAATGGTGAGTAGACAAAACACAACGAGGAGGGGTTTTTTTCGAAAATCGACCACATTTTAAATAAGAAAATAAATATAAAAAAAAATTAGGGATTACGATGCTCTCGAAATCTTAAAACTTGTTACGAAAATATTTTCAAGAAATACAGTCGAGTCCTAAAACTTGTCACGAGCTTATAATCGAGTCTTAAAACTTTCAAAGAGTACAATCGACGACGGGGCTTGATTGAACTAATTTGACAAGTTTTAGGATTTAATTATACTTTTTAAAAGTTTCCGGACTTGATTACACTTTGATGATAAGTTTTAGTACTTAATTATACTTTTTGAAATTTTTAGGACTCAATTGTACTTTCGTGATAAAATTTAAGACTTTTAATGAACTTATCCCTAAATAAATAAATAAAATTGATTTTTTTTGCAATTAAAAGCTTTAGATTTTCATTATATTTCGTAAATAAAATCTAGAACTATTCTTCTATACCAAACACACAAAAGTCGAGAACGCACACCCTTCCTCAACGTGGGTTTTTTCATATATTATGTTAACTTTCAGATTTTTGACATGCTCTTTTGGAGAGAGTGAGAATTTAAATTTATATCTGAAACTAAACGTCCCTACCTCTAGCCCCTCTTAAAACATAGAGAATCGAATTATCCACTTCCTCGTTCCCAAGGAAGGAAGAGCGGCCACTAGGGTTTGTTACGTTAACTTGTTCGTTACAATAAAAATAATTGGCAACGAGTACCTGTTGTATTAGCTATTTCATTGCATTCGTGGCTTTTTTTTTTTTCACAACATTTTGCCAAGAAAAATTTTGAAAACAAAATTAACCAAGGAGTCTAGGGATTAAATTCATATTAGTCATTCTTGTGCGCGAGAATACTGATGCATTTGCCATTCTGTAGTAGACAAAAAAATGGCATCTATTAGACTATAGACTCATCGGTACATGAATTCTTTTAAGAAGTGTTCCACCTAAACACTGGCCCAATTTCTTTATCCGATTCCGCTGATCATGAAGCGACTACCGTTAACACAACTCGATTGGAAGATCATTGAAGTCTTCGGAGACTTCTTGAAAGTAGAAAAAGCACCGTACAACTTATGTTTTGCTTCTTTGGACATTCCTTGTTAATGAAAATAGTTAATACAACGTTGCTTACTTTAACATATATTGCCTTGTGCATGGGGGGGCAATCTTCTAGCATAGAAAGAAGGATTAATAGCGCAAAAAATCTCAAATTGATATACATATGATAAATTTACTTTCAAACTATTTTTTTGACCATAAAAAACACTGAACTAAAATACTTATAACAAATTTACCTTCCATTAAATTAGATGTTTTTTTTGGTAAAGAATTAAATTAGATTAATACCACGAAAAATCACGAATTGATAAACTTATGACAAACAAAGGGGAAAAACCCTAAATTAGTACGCCCGTCAACTATTACTTATCATCCAACCAAGCAATTCTAACAAAGGGTAAAATTGTTATAAGTGTACCAATTTATGGGTTTTTGTAGTATTAACCTTAGAAAGAAAAGTGGTTCATCTGGTAATTTTATCCGGCCACTCACACTGTTCCCCATCTCTTCACTTGTTTTGTTTTTTTCGCTTTTTGTTACTAGGTCACACACCATTTTTTAGGGAAAATTTCAAATAAGAACCTGAATTACTTTCATTTTCTCTAATAAGGGCATGAAGTGAATTTTGTATCAAATAAGATCCTAAAGTGGTTATGTTATTCTCAAATAAGAATCTGAAGTAGCCATGATAGTTTTGTATAAGGGCCCGGTCGCCTGCCAACTAAATATTCTAGGCAGTCAATGGCATTTTTGTCCAAACAATTTTATTTTCTCTTATTTTTTCTCTTTCCTCTGATTTTTCAGAAATTAATGCCAAGAGAGGATAAAACATACTCTAAAGAACCAAACTCGCATCATGAAAATGACATTACTAACTGGAAAATGTGCAAACGCCTTGCTAATAAACAATACGGTAATTTCCAGGGCAAGCATAAAAGGAGATCAAATGGTGCCGCGAGGAATGTGCGCGCGGCTATTGGCAGCTGCAACTCTGGAGCCGAACTGCAGCAACTCTTTGTTCGTGTCGTCCCTGTGCACAATCACCTCAATGAAGCACAAGCAATCTTTCTCACGCCCGGTCGTAGTCTCGATTGCCTCTGCGAGTTCCTCCTCGCAGCAAACCTGTAAGACAAGAGCTATGAGGTTTTTTTTTTCTTTCCATGATCTCCCGATAGGCCGATGTGGCACGGGAAATGGAGTCTAAGCGGTATAATAACAAGCTCCATCACCTTCGTTGTCCAGCACTTGCCCTCCCCATTGTGGATAGCATCAACCAAGCCGGTGTAGTTCTAGTTCTTGATTACATTGTAGGGTCCGTCGTGAATCCTAGCCTCGGTGGTGTATCCGCCATTGTTTATTAGGAAGATGGTGCTCTTCTGTCCGCATCGCAGCATCGTCGAGACATCCTGAGTAGTCATCTATTCGACATCAAAATAATGAAAGTCAGCATACCGAATAATGGTATTGCAGGTTGTACAAATGGTCCCTGACCCCATCAGCCAATTAACTACATGGTTTTTGTGGATCGACGGTAAAGCAAAAGGAGTATCGATTCATTGTAGTAGATGATGATCATGTGAAGAATGCCTTCAAAATTTGAGCTAGATAAAGCTTTCTATCAATAACTTCCGAAGAGAAGATATCTTGAATCATGGCTGAACATGAACAACCACCACAATGACTAGGAAAGCGGTATCATACCTGGAAGCTCCCGTCGCCAATGCAAGTGACCACCCGCTTATTAGGCACACCCGCAGCGTATCCAAGAGTCACTCCGACGGACCAACCAATTGATGCATACTGCATTTGGTGCTCACAACTGCAAAACACAGACACAATGAAAGCCATTGAGCTAGTAATATAACATGCTGATATAACACGTTGAAGACTTGAAGTATCATAGCGAAAGAATGCTTGTTTTGATTACCCACAACCCCTAGGCAATTTAAGTTTCTGGCAGTTGAACCAAAGATCTCCTGTCTCAGCGATCACGGTAGTTTGCTCGACAGCATGTTCTGAATATGTTAGAACAGAACATTGACCCTCAGTGGTGGCTCCTTAGGCTCACGTTTGGAAGGACGCCCCTCAGAAACGTACATTCGGTTGTAGTTCTCATAAGCCGTTGTGTTTCAGTAAGTCGCTTGGCAAGTGTCTCCAGGAAATCATTCATCAGGACAAACCCGAACATGGGGCCATTCGCGATCACAACCCAATTGGGCTGCACTATGATCGCCTTCTCCTTCTTGATAAGGAGAGAGTGTGATACAGAATCTATTAGTGAAGCGTTTTTGGACCGGTTGGACAGGCAGAAGTCCAAATGGAGGGCGAAACGGTCATGCCACTAGAATCGACGGACCCGATTGACGATATCGAATCGGGCTCAAATTCGATCGTTTGAAACGAAACGGCATTCTGAACAAAACTCACACCTTCAGCCGTGACTAACGATGGATTTTAGCGATTCGGGATCGTTTACATGGGTTTTTTATTTTTTTAATAATTTTTTATGGGTTTTAATTTTAAGGGCAGTTTTGTAATTTTGATATTTTATGTTTTATAATCCTAGTAGGGTTTGGTTTATGAATATATAAGCTTGTTTTAGGATTCTTTTTAAAGTACAAAACATTACCATCAATATTGAATTTCGAGATTTTTCTCTCTAAATAAGGTTTTGCTTGAATTACTCGCTGAATGCTATGTCAGGTGGTATCAAAGCCCATGGTGACTGATGGTGGTCTTCGTGATGATGATCAGGAGACTGGAGCCCCAATCCTTGGGGATGACGCACTGCAACGTTTGGAGCAGCGTTTAATGAAATGCTTAGATCAACGACTCAATCAAAGTCTTCGTCATTTCGAAGAATGATTTGACGAGTTAACAGATCAGTTCAAAGGTCTCGGCGTTGATGTGAATCAGAATCGACGAAACAGCAGAAGACCGAGTGCAGATCTTGCTGGCGGTGATCTTGTTGATAGGCTTATTCTTGCCCATAGGCAGAATAACCCTCTGTTTTCAGAGAGTTCAAAAGAAGAAGAAAACGATTATTTTGACGAGGAATGTGTTGATTATGGCAGCAGACATCATCATGGAGGATTTCAAAGAGGATATGATAGGAGAAATGGAAGACGACGTTACGACGATCGTGAAGGTAACGACTTTAAATTGAAAGTCAATATTCCTTATTTTAATGAAAGTCTAGGTATAGAAGAATTTCTGGATTGGATTGCTAATATAGATAGATTTTTCGATTATATGAAGATCCCTGGTGAGAAAAGAGTGCGATTAATAGCCTGTAGATTAAAGGGGGTGCGTCTGCATGGTGGGAAAGATTGCAGAATAAAAGAGAGTGAGAAGGGAAAGAGAGAATTCGAACTTGGACTAAAATGAAAAAGCTGTTGAAATAGGAATTCCTTCCACCCAACTATGAACAGATTATGTTCCAGCAGTACTAACATTGCCAACAGGGCAATCGGACTGTGCATGAATATACGGCCGAATTTATAAGATTGGCAGAGCGGAATAATTTATCAGAGACGAAGGGATAGCAGGTGGCTAGATATCTCGATGATTTGAAACTTTTCATTTGAGATAAAATTGGGATGCAATTTTTACGAAATTTAACTAAAGCGAAGAATATGGCGATGAAGGCAGAATTGATGCAGCAAGACATGGGAAGAAGAGGTTACGAAAATTATCGAGATAGCAATTCGAGCAGTTCGGTAGAGAAGAGCAGGTTCGGTAATCCCTTTAACGCAAGGCAAAATTAGGAAGACAAGGCGGTAGAAAAACGCTCTATGAACGAGCCGAGGGATAAAGGAACGTAAGCACAAAAAATTGCAAACCCTAACTGATGCCGAAACGCGATAGAAATTAGGCTGAGCAGAACAATCGAAACAATAACAAAAAACAAACTGTTCTCTCAATCGATTAACAATCAATAAGTTTTCAAAACATCAAAAAAATACTGCATCTCAAATCCCTAAAAACGAGTTTATAAAGAGTGTTAACCCTAATGACAAAAAAAAAACGCAAAAAAAAATACAAAAATAACCTTAATTCGAAAATTACTAAAATAATTATAAAAAAAACCATCTAAACGATCCCAAATCGCGAAAATCCATCGTTAGTCATAGCCAAAGGCTATGTGCATTGATCAGCATGCCGCTTTGCTTCAATTGATCAAATTTGAGCTCAATCCGACATCGTTGACTTTAAGCCTGCCGGTTCATCCAGTCGCATAACGGGTCCACCGGTCCCCTAGGTGCATCATCCTCCCCTGCTAGAAAAAGATTCGTCCTCGAATCTGCTTCGTCTTCATTGTTATCAATCTCTTCAGGGTCTTCTTCATCTTCAGTGTAGTGTCCAGTCGCATAACGGGTCCACCGGTCCCCTAGGTGCATCATCCTCTCCTGCTAGAGAAAGATTCGTCCTCGAATCTGCTTCGTCTTCATTGTTATCAATCTCTTCAGAGTCTTCTTCCTCTTCAGTGTAGTAAGGTGACAAATCTGCTACATTAAAAGTTCCAGAAACATTGTGCTCATTCGGCAACCCATGTGGTAACTCTTCCGGTACAACATAAGCAGACTCCTCAAGCAAGGGCAGAACTTGGGTAAGAATTTCGGGACTGTCAGAATTTCGCTCCATCACCACAATGGCAAAAAGTTCAGGCGCGTTCACTGCCTCTTCTAGAAATTCTGACCTAGACAACAGATTATTCTTCACTTCCTTTCGCAAATATGAAGGACTTAGGATAATGGTTCGGCCATCCTTCTTGAAGGCATAAGTATTTCTGAAATCATTATGCTGTGTCTTTCTGTCAAACTGCCATTGTCTCCCCAATAAAATATGGCAAGCGTCCATTGGGACTACATCACACCACACATCATCGATGTAATTTTTTTCCAATCGAAAATTGCACAAGACACCTTTTGCTCATCTTCACCTCGTTCCCTTTTCTAAGCCACGACAACTTGTATGGTTAAGGATGATTTTCTATTTTTAACCCCAACGTTTCCACTTTAGTCGTGGACATCATATTCTCGCAACTCCCACCATCTATTATCATGCTGCATACTTTTCCTCTACTAGTGCATTTAGTATGAAAAATATTATGTCTAAACCATGATTCATCATCTGTTACAGCAGCATTTAATATTCTTCTAACGACTAGAGACTCACCAGAATTAGCATAAATAATCCCTTCCTATTCTGCATCCGCATCCTCTTCTTTACCTTTAGATTCATCATAAACTAGACCTTCATAAAAAACTGGATTATCAACAAGCGTCACAATCTGTTGATTCGGACAATCGGCAGCAAAATGCCCGAATACCTGACACTTGAAACACCACTTGGCTGCAGTTCCTCCCCTGCTAGTTTCAGCACTACTCTGCCCCTCCTTGGATATAGGTTTAGAATTTGCATCCTTAACTGCAACTGGTGTCAAATTTGCTGTAGATGTTCTCGCTTTTCCTTGGGATTCTTTATCTAACCACTTAAACTGCTGCTTAACTACTTAGAATTACTGCTCTTTCTTTTAAACTGCCCCTTCACCTTTAGGGCTAGTCTGCACACATCCTCATATGTCTAATACTGCTGTAATTGAACAACATCAGAGATCTCATATCACAGCCCTGCCAGATATCGTGCAATCGTCTGCTCATTTTCCTTCACCACATCACAACGCATCTGCAAGCAATCAAATTCTTCTGTAAATTTCTCAACTGTTTTATCACCTTGCTTAACGTTATGATACTTGATAAATGCCTCTTGCCTATAATGGGTAGACAAAAAAAAATTTTGCAATAACTTTTTCATCTTCTCCTAGTGATCTACCTTCGGCTTCTCGTCTCTAGCGCGTTGCTTTTTCACATATTCCCACCAAATCGAAGCATGTTTTCGCAGCCTAATAGCCACTAACTTCACTTTTTGCCCCTCAGTTAGGTCTTTAAGATCAAAAATCCGTTCTACCATATGCAACCAATCAATAAACTCATCAGGATGAGTCTTACCATTAAATTCGGGAATCTTGATCTTCATCCCAAAATTTTGAGAAAAGAGTTGATTTCCAAGTTGTACTCCTCGATTCCGCCCCTAGTTCAGGAACCCCGAAAGGGTTTGTGTCCTTCTCTTCATCATCGGATGGATCCTCAGATTTTGCTTCTTCTTCGGATTGAATGCTCAACCTTGCTTTCGCAAGTTGTCGCTCCAAATCCTGGATTCGTCTTCTCTGTTCTTCAATTTCTACGTCTCGCAGATCTCTTAGACGTGATTGCTCGTCTGCTTTAGGAACGCCTCCACACCCCCGACCACCACGAGCCCGCCATCTACGACCGCGATTCTATTCAGGCATTGATTCAAGCAACTTGTGCTCTGATACCAATTGATGCCGAAACGCGATACAAATTAGGCTAAACAGAAAAATCGAAACAATAACGAGAAATAAACTGTTCTTTCAATCGATTAACAATCGATAAGTTTTCAAAACATCCAAAAAATACTACCTCTCAAAACCGTAAAAACGAGTTTGTAAAGGGTGTTAACCCTAATGACAAAAAAAATGCAAAAAAATACAAAAATACCTTTAATTCGAAAATTACTAAAATAATTTAAAAAACCATCTAAACAATCCCAAATCGCGAAAATCCATCGTTAGTCATAGCCAAAGGCTATAAGCATTGATCAACACGCCATTTCGCTTCAGCCGACCAAATTTGAACTCAATCTGACATCTTGACTTCAAACCCGCCGGTTCGTCCAGTCGCATAATAGGTCTGCCGGTCCCCTAGGTGCATCACTAACCATTATGCTAAACCAGCTGTGATAAAGTGTTACAGGTGTAATAAGCCTAGGTATCAATCTAATGAATGTCCTTAAAGAAAGACCGTAAACGTAGCAGCGAGAGAAGAGGAGAAAGATGGATATTGCTATGCGCCGGATAGTAAGGACGATAATTTTGAAGATGAAAAAGAGGAGCAAGTAAACTGTGTGGTGCACAAGATGATATTGACCCCAAAACAGGAAGATAATTCGCAACACCATCAATTATTCCGAACCAGGTGCACCATTCTAGGAAAGATTTTTGCTGTGGTTATTAATAGTGAAAGCATGGAGAATATCATTGGGAAGGAGATAGTGAAGAAGTTGAGAATACTCGTGGAGAAGTATCCTAATCCTTATACGTTAGGATGAATTAAATCTGGAGTGGGAAGCATTCAGGTGACTGAACGATGCAATATTCCATTCTCCATCGGTAAGTATCATGATGAGCTGTATTGTGATGTAGTAGACATGAATGTATGTCATGTGTTATTTGAGAGGCCATGGCAATTTGATGTAGATGCTCAGTATTCGAGAAAAAGTAATCAGTATAACCTTGTAAAAGATGGAGTGAAGTATACGTTACTGCCATTAAAGAGCAAAGGAAAACAAGCTACCGAAAATAATTTTCTTACTCTTATAAGGAAATTTGAAGTTGGGTTAAGGAGAGCCGACAGATTTATGTGTTGATTGTGAAACAAGCAATTAAGACTGAGGCTAAATTACAAGTGGAGGAACAGCCTGAAACAGTCAAGCCTTTATTGAAGGAATTTAGCGAACTGATGCCTGAAGAGATTCAAGATGAGTTGCCGCCTATGCGCGATATTTAGCACCATATAGACTTAATTCATGGTGCTAGTCTGACTAATTTATCGCACTACAAGATGAGTCCTAAAGAGAGCGAGATTCTAAAAGAGAAGGTGGAGGAGTTGTTGCGAAAATGGCATATTCAGAATAGCATGAGCCCATGTGCTGTTCCGGCCTTGTTGACTCCTAAAAAAGATGAGAGTTGGCGAATGTATGTAGATAGCAAGGCTATTAATAAAATAACCATGGGTTATAAGTTTCTAATTCTGAGATTGGATGACATGTTAGATAGGTTGCACAGTGCTAAGTGGTTCTCGAAGCTGGATTTGAAGAATGGGTA
The DNA here is from genome assembly GCA_031216285.1 of Syzygium syzygioides. Classification (NCBI taxonomy): domain Eukaryota; kingdom Viridiplantae; phylum Streptophyta; class Magnoliopsida; order Myrtales; family Myrtaceae; genus Syzygium; species Syzygium syzygioides. Next base: position 27,833,860 of record CM062252.1, on the reverse strand, counting down.
CCATCGGATTCGAATTCGGCTTGGAGATGAGTAGAAGACAGCTTTTAAAACTAAGGAGGAGTTGTACGAATGGTTAGTGATGCCTTTCGGACTTTCCAATTCTCTAAGCACTTTCATGAGCCTTATGAATCGGGTTTTGAAATCTTTTATTGGCAAATTTGTTGTAGTTTATTTTGGTGATATCTTGATTTATAATAAGACTGAGAAGAATCATCTAATGCACTTAAGAGAGGTGTTGACATCTTTGCAAATTAATAAGCTCTATATTAATATTAAGAAGTGCAATTTTTTAACTAATAAGCTGTTATTATTAGGGTTTATTATTACTTCTGAAGGAATAGAGGTAGATGAGGGGAAGGTAAGAGCAATTAGAGAGTGGTCGACTCCTAAGATAGTTTCTGACGTTAGGAGTTTTCATGGGTTAGCTACTTTTTATTGGCGATTTATTATGAATTTTAGTATTATCGCAGCCCCAATTACTAAATGTACGAAGAAAGGAAAATTTCTACGGAGAGAGAAAGCTAAAAATAATTTTGCTATTTTGAAGGAGAAGTTATGTACTGCACATGTTATTACTTTACCTGATTTTGATAAACTATTTAAAGTGGACTGTGATGCTAGTGGAGTGGGTATAGGAGTTGTTTTATCTCAAGAGCGCAGACCAGTTTGTTATTTTAGTGAGAAGCTCAGTGATGCAAGGCAGAAATGGAGCACTTATGATAAAGAATTCTATTCTGTCGTAAGGGCTTTGAAGACCTGGGAGCATTATCTGATTGGAAAAGAATTCGTTCTTTATTCTAATCATGAAACTTTGAAGTATCTAAATAGTCATAAGAGGATTATCAAAGATATGCGTGCGCGATGGTGTCAATTTTTGCAAAAATTTTCTTTCAAATTATAGCATAAGTCAGGTGTGCATAATGTTGTAGCAGATGCATTGAGTAGGAGAGCTGGCTTGTTGATTACATTAAGCCAAGACATCTTGGAGTTCGAGTAGCTAAAAGATTGTTATGTAGATGATGATGACTTTGGGCAAATTTGGAAGTCATGTGCTGCTGGTCAACTTGTGCAAGACTTTTATGTGCAGGATGGCTATTTAATCGTAGCAACTAGCTTTGCCTTCCTCGAACATCATTACGAGAGAAGGTAATTCGTAATTTACATAATAGTAGATTAGCTACACATCTAGGTTGTGATAAAACTATTGCTGCAGTCCGAGAGCGATTTTACTGACCCCAGTTGCATAGAGATGTCAATAGGTACATACAAAAGTGTTATGTTTGCCAGACTGCTAAGAGTCAAACTAAGAATACAGGTCTGTATATGCCTTTACCTGTTCCTAATAATATATAGGAAGATATGTCCATGGATTTTGTGCTTGGTTTACCATGGATACAAAGAGGCGTAGATTCTATTTTTGTTGTGGTTGATAGATTTTCCAAGATAGCGCACTTCATGCATTGTAAGAATATTTATGATACAGTAAGTGTGGCTAGATTATTCTTTAAGGAAGTGGTTTGTTTGCATGGTGTGCCCAAGTCTATTACCTCGATAGGGATAGTAAATTTTTAGGGCATTTTTGGAGGACTTTGTGTAAACTGTTTAATTCATCCTTGAATTTCAATAGCACAGCTCACCCGCAGATTGATAGGCAAATAGTGGTGGTTAATAGAACTCTGGAAAACTTGATGAGAAACATTTGCGGAGATAAGCCGAAGTAATGGGATGTTGCTTTATCATAAACAGAGTTTGCTTATAATAATGCAGTTCATAGTTCTATTGGCAGGTCGCCTTTTTCTGTTATTTATACAAAGGCGCCTCAGCATACTCTGGATTTGGTACAGTTGCCTAAGCAAGCGGATAAAAGTGTAACGGTGGATCATGTGGCTAAACAGATTGTGGAAGTGCATCATGAAGTCAAATAAAAGATGGAGGAAGCTAATCAGAAGTATGCTGCAACAAATAAACACAGGCGGAAGGAGGTATTTGCGGTAGGTGATCAGGTCATGGTTTTTCTTCGTAAAGGGCGCTTACTAATTGGATCTTATAGCAAATTGCAGCAAAAGAAGTATGGACCTTATACTATCAGCAAGAAGATTAATGGTAATGCTTATGTTATAGACCTTCCACGTAGTATGGGCTTATCTAACACTTTCAATATTGCTGATTAATCACCATTTCATGAGTCCAAAGAGCCGTTATATCTAGATCATGATTTTAACTCGAGGACAAGTTCTTTTCAAGTGGAGGAGAATGATGCAGAATCTATTAGTAAAGCGTTTTTGGACTAATTGGACAGACAGAAGTCTAAATGGAGGGCAAAACGGTGATGTGAATAGAACCGGCGAACCCGATTGACGACATCGGATCGAGCTCAAATTCGATCGTTTAAAGCAAAACAACGTTCTGAACAAAACTCACGCCTTTGGCTATGACTACTGATGGATTTGAGCGATTCGAGATCGTTTACATGGGTTTTTCATTTTTTTAATAATTTTTTATGGGTTTTAATTTTAAGGGCAGTTTTGTAATTTTGTAATTTTATGTTTTATAATCCTAGTAAGGTTTAGTTTAGGGATATATAAGTTTGTTTTAGGGTTTCTTTGAAGAACAGAACGTTGCCATCAATATTGAATTTCAAGATTTTTCTCTTTAAGCAAGATTTTACTTGAATTACTCGCTGAACGCTGCATCAGAGTGCCCAATAGAGCTAAGGTCACTGAAGATGGGCCCTGCGAACAAGTACGCATCGGCAGACTCCACGATCTCCATGCAGAACGCAGTGCTCACCATACCCCAGTATGTCCCGATGAAGCGTGGGTGGTGCTCCGGGACGAGACCTTTGGCAGAGGGCATCATCGCGAGGGCGTAACCGCAGACATCAGCCAGTTTGACGAAGGCGTCACATGCCTTGCGATGCAGAGATTGGGCTCGCCAACCATGACGGGCTTCACCGCCTTGTTCAGGAACTCGGCGGCCGCCTCCACCGCAACCTCCAAAACCATTTGATTGCTCAACCTGGGAGAGATCGAAAAGCGGATGGGCTTGTGACTGAAAGTAGGGTGAGGGATCGCAGCTAAGTTGCAGCTGATGCTGATGTACACAGGCTTGCTCTCTTTCAGAGCCGTAAAGATTGCAGTGTCGATTTGTTCATGTGCATCTTCAAGGTTATTCACCACCGCCTATAGAGTTAAAGAAAAAGAAGTTTAAATATTATTCACGTTGACGAAGAACATATTCAACCCTCTGAACAATGCAATCTGCCCTGACCCCTCAAAACGATATTGGACCCACTAAAATCTGAAATTGAGTGCAGCGATTTGTAAGGAAAACACGGCACGGGGAAAGAAAAAGAAGAGCATGGGCAATGTGAGTGCCCAAGTGCTTGATTCCTACGAACGAACCTGATGGCAAGTGACAGTCTGAAAACACCGCAGTTCTTGGGTGAAATCGGGCAAGCCGATTGTGTGATGGAGGACCCGGTTGCTGCCGTAGTCGTTGGAGTTGGGCCCACCGACAATGCAGATGAGCGGTAGGTTTTCGCTGTACGCACCGGCTATCACCTTCACGATGCTGAGCCCGCCGACAGTGAACGTCACCACATAGGCGCCCACATCCCGGGACCGCGCGTAGCCATCGGCTGTGTATCCGGCATTCAGCTCATTGCAGCAGCCGATGAGGTTGAGGCCTGGCTCAGCGAGGAGGTGATCGAGGAGCGTTAGGTTGAAGTCCCCCAGGACAGAGAACACATCGTCCACACCGATCTAAACGAGCTGGTGCGCCAGATGGCGGCCAAGGGTGGCCTTTGAGGGGCCAAGGGCCGTCGTGGAATGGGAGGGCTGGATGACGGAGGTGACGCCATTGGGAGGCTGCTCACGCGGTTGCATGGGGGCTTGCACGTCTCGAGCGAGCCAATATTGTCGTCCAGGTTTGTTACACTATGAATTTTTGCTGACTTCGGAGTCAGGTGGGCGGTTTTCCGGTGGCATTGGCTCGAGGATGTGATTGAGAGGAAACAAGGCGGTGTTAACGATGACATTGCCATCTCGGCGCAAGTTTCTACGAGGGACGTGAGATTCTATTTCAAAGGAACAAGATCCGTAGTAACTAAAGAAGTCATGGGAGGTAGGGATAAGCATTGTTCCATGTAAATCCTAGAACCGGAACCTATTTCGATGGGTAAGTTCCAGGTTTTAGAATATAAAGGGTAGATGCCAAGTTCCAAAAATTTGGGAAACCTATTTCGATGAGTAAATTCCAAGTTTTAGATAAGCGGAACCTAGAACCAAGAACACGGTAAAAGTTTTTGTATTTTTCTGATTTATGTCTTTGAGTGATCCTGCAATATTTCATGGCCTCCGATGATGAATATATAATCTAGAACCACTAATATGAGCTTCTATTTTATGATTGAGACATTTACTTTGTTAATGCTTTATATTTTGTGTGTGTCTAAATATAAGTTGTGGTTAGTAGATTATATCAGCAAGTAATGGTCATTAAATGTAATAATTCATTGCAATCGTTCAATTATAATACATGCAAACATGGGTAGACCCTATAACCTGAACCTGCAATAGGATAGGCTCCAAGTTCCAAAAATGATAAAAGTGTTCCAACAGGTAAGTTGTGGATTCTAGACGGAATCTGGACGGAACCCAAAACTATTCACCCCTAATGGTGGGAAATCTAAATTTGAGCCGACCTATATGTACAAGTAGCGTGGTGTCGTGAGGACTTTTCATGTGCGTCGATCGAGTGCATCCTGTGAAACTACAGCCCTTGGATCCTCTCTACCCTACTTGTTTCCCTTATTGGTGATTCAATGAGTGTTAGCCATGATAGAGTAGCAATAAAATTCACCGTTCTAATTGATATCTACACTGATGGTTTTGATAGATGGGACGCTAAACGAATACACCAATAGAGTAGATGATCTGATCCCCCTCAGATATGATCTAAGGGCAATAAATGCAATAGGTGCACTTAATCGATAAACCTAAAGTTACCTTCGACTTCACCATAAATTTACCTAATTGTGATATCCATTATTTAGGATAATCAGTTTTTAAGTGGTTTAATTCGTGGCTAGAATCAATAACCCAATAAATCATCTATCAGTTTTAGGTTCCTAAGCCAACATGAGAACTTCTCAGCTGGTGATTCCAGGCCAGTCCTAGGCTTTTTTCGGGAAATGATAGAATTTTCTTCTTCTTTGTTTTTGTTAAGGATTAAAAATCTTTATTTGATATAAAATATAAAATAAATGTCTATTAAACACAAATCCTACTTTGGTTAAATTGTTCACGTGGATATTTATTAAGGAAAATTACCCACAAAGTCTTAAACATATTGTAATTGTGTCAATTCAGTCCTAAATATTTTTTTTTGTCAATTGAATCATAAACTTTTCACATTTGTACTAATATAATCCATTCGACCGATTTTGACTAGAAATTGCTGACATCGATACTGGCTATCTTATGTGGCGTGGCCGATACTAATGTGGACAATTTTTTATAATATATTAATATTTTTCGATTTTTTTTCTTTTCTTTCTTTTTTTTTCGTTCCCTTCTTCCTCTAGGCTGTCTCCAAACCTCAGCGACCGGCTAGAGGTGACGTCGCTGGCCACTGTCAAGGCCGGGCCTCAGGGAAACGATGTCACGCGGTCTTTCGTCAATGAATCAATCAAAAGAACGAAAAAACCTCTCCAACCTTTCCAACAGTATCAGCGATACGATCAATGCAGGGCTCGACAACTACGGTCTTGTTGTCCCAAACGAGCTCGTCGTTCATAGGCACCTAAAACGGCAAATCAACAATCGTAAATGATTTCAGAAAATGCCGAAAATGATCACATCGACTGCATTTCACTCGCACGACATTTCCAAGATGCAGATACTAGAACGAAGATGGTGGATTAGGGTTTCTATGAGCGAGATGAAATTGCTTACGAGCTTGAAGGGGCCGATGTGCTTACCAATAGGGAGGCCCATGCTAGAACGAAGGTGGAGAGAGGAGGAGACGGTGCGCGCAATGATGCCGTTGCCGCCTATGATCCTCAAAGCTACGTGGCTCAATCTCACAGATATTTTCGCTCACTTTCTCGATCTAGCTAGTGGCTGAGTGAGGCTCATCCTTGCCTCTGGCTGGTCACGGAGGTCCGAGGACCAGCAAGAGGAAGAAAAAGAAGAAAAAATATTAAAAATTTTATAAAAAATTTAAAATATATAAATTAAAATATTATTAAAAATTATTCACATCAGTGTCTATCATGTCATGTAGGATGATCAATATCTATGTTAGTGATTTATAGCTAAAATTGGCCAAATGGACTGAATTAGCATAAATGAAAAATGTTAAGACTCAATTGACCAAAAAAAGGATTTAGGGTCAAATTAGCATAATTACAATAGGTCTAAAAATTTTTTTGGTAATTTTACCATAATTATTGTTTAGTACAATTTTCTTTTAAATAAAGGAAGGTTGAAAAGAGGTTGAGAGTCGGTTGGCGTTTTCAACCTTGGGAATCAAGATCCGAACTAGTCTTGTAAACAGGAATTGGCCTAAAAACAAACCAGCCAAACCGATTCCTAACCCCTAATTGCTCCTTAAAACACCAGCTACCAAATGACGAACTATTTTATGAGCAACCTTAGACCTAAGTAGCACTAACACCAGATACGAGACATGCAACACGACACAACACAACATGATACGTCAACACGTCATTTTCCAAAAAATAGAGAGATTCGACACGTTGGAACACGTTGTATATTTATTGTATATTTTTATATATACATAATAAATTATTATTTTTATGATTATTTCAATCAAATTAATTTGATTGAAATCCAAATAAATAAATAAATAATAATAAAAAAGAGTATCGGATGAGTGTCAGTGTTTGACGTGTCCGACACGACGCGGAGGCCCCCAAAGAGTGTCCGTGCTTCCTAGCCTTACACTTAATCTAAACTCGATGTTAAATTATTCAGTAAAGACTAAAATTGGTCCATCAGATCTAGTGAGATTCAAGGTTTGACGCACATGGAATCCATCACTTTCAACGGTACAAATTCAGTTTTGCACATATACTCCATCCATGTGGTAATTTCTCGAAGCTTGATCGGCAATATCACAAGTGCGAGCGAGGATAAATATCATACATACGACAGAGCGAACTTGTGTACTCCGTGTTCTCTTTAATTTGAATCTAAACCAAGTCGATCACAGCATGAAGTGGTTATCGCAATTTTCACCTTTGCACCTACTCATTGACATCCCTGTCCGACTCATGATGCTAATCTAGTTGTGAGCGTCGTAATTCGGTTTTAGTTAATGGAGCAAATGGAAGTGCTACTCTAAGCGCAGCGACGTTGACAAAGGAAGGAACTGCATGTCATTGGACGCTGGTTACAGAGGAAATAAAAAGAACAAGGTGGACTTAGACCAATTTGGTTGGAATAGTTACGTCTTGCATTAATAACTAGAGATTTTGATTAAGCACCGGACATCCTAATAACAAGACAAGCTACGTTTTTGTTTCGTGCAAAATATTTTTCTCATTTTACGGTGTATGCATCGCTTAAGCAAATAAGTCAACAGAAAATAGTTTTCTAGTCGACGGATGCTTTATGCTTAAATTCAAGAAAATAATTTCTTCTTTAAAAAATCAGGCATCTTTTTTCAATGCATGACTAGATATCGGCACATGAATAAAAACTCTGCGTTTTGATACGGGAGCCTCAATGCTCATTCCCGAGCCCTTGGAAGCGGACATGGGTCTAAAGATCGACATCAAATTGATTATTAATCATGTAGGTCTTACTATGCGACTCACGCAATCGAGACAATGCAGATGAATTCGGTGCATGTGGTCTATAGATTATGTTCGAGCAGTAATGCTAACTGAGTTTTTAGTGTGATAATTGGGTTTTATATCTAAATAGTCATGCCAAGGTGCGAGTTCATCTAGGCCAAGCCTAGGACCCTAGTTCTCCTGGGTCCCTAACGCCCAAGCTCGAGTCCCCAATGCCCACGCCTAAATCCCCCGTGCCTAAACCTTAGTCCATTAAGCCCAAGGCTTGGGACTCAGGTGCCTGTGCCCACGACCAGGTCCCCAGCGCTTGAGCCTGCACCCAGGATCAAGTCCATCAAGGCTGGACTTGTGACCTCAGTGCTAGTGGCCGGGCCCATGTCCATCAAGGCCAGGCTCGCGACTCCAGTGCTTGCACCTAGTTCCATCAAGGTCAAGCTCGGGACCCCGATGACCGAGCTCAAAACCCCACACTCGAGAACGAGTCCGCAACTGTCCACACGCAAGTCACTAGCACTCGAATAGTTTATAATCTAATTAAGAAAATTAAATCATATTTTCATTATCAAACGACAAAAATATTTTTCAATTCATTTTCAGGTTTCAGCCAAATAAAAAAAAAACATTGTCATTTCCTGAAAATGACTTCCTTGAAAACTCGTTTCTAGAAATGTTATATTTTATGCGAAACAAACGGAGCTACAATGAGAGTAGCTTGTCTTGCGTTTCTCGTTAAATGGCGTTTCTCTGATAGATAAGTTAAAAATATAGACGTCGCCGAATTTAATTCTAGCTAAAGTTATACGGCAATGATATCTAAAAATTCACGAGGTCATTACCTCTTGAGTCACTCTTCAAACGCTAGATTCCTCTATTCAATCCTTGGTCCGCAACAACTTTCATTCGATTTGAATTCAGCGAATAGATAATGCAAAAGTATTATGAGATCCATTTACAAATTCAATTAATGTGAAACCTTCATCATACTTAGAGGTATGCAAAAGAATCGGGAACTACTCAGATCGCCCCGAAATCGGTGGTTCCTAAGGAAACCGGCCCAGTTTCCGGTTTCAATTTTTGAGAATCGGTGGGTACCGGTCCGGTTCTCAGTTCTAAGCATGGAACCATCCGCCCACCCGTCCACCGGCATCGGACCAATAGTATAATAATAAATATAATATATTTATTTAAGTTTTAATTTTTTTAAAAAAAGAAAAATTCGAAATCCCTAAATTAAACCTAACTTGCTCAAAGTTTACAATCTCACATTGAGCCGAGAAATACCTCATTTCGCTTTCGCCTCATGCATACTCTCTCACTCTTCTAAGTCGATGCTCACTTCACTGTCTCCAACTCTCCATCTCTGTCCTTGACTAGTGGGATCGGCTCCATGAATCCACTCGAGAACTGGACTATCTGTCTAATTCTCAAGTGGATCCATGGAACTAATGGATAATTCCCGGTTCCAATTTTTTTGAACCGTTCTTTAGTGGGTAGTTCTCAATTTTAGGGTGGGAACTGCTCACCCAGACCATGCTCACCCTTAATTATATTAACTCCACTGATTGGGTGGATGGATCTTTCTCAGGTCTCGTCGCTATCTTTGCGAAATCAAATCGAAGGAAATTTGCTAGTATGGCCGGCGAGTGGGTTGTCCGCTTATAATTGGACAGAATCGTAGGCCGAAGAAAGAAAAGTGAACCAATGAAGCCCAATCCTTCTAGAGAAACCCACAAGGGCGCGTGGAATTCATTTAGGTCTTTAGAGAAATTTTGTGTAAGTGATTGGTATGCATGTTGACGTAAGGGTACCATGATTGAGAAAGATTTAATTTGTATCAGCTTACCCTCTCGAAGGAAGTTTTACAGATCTGAACTTATGTAAAACGTTTTTTGTACTAACTACACTGGTTGTGTGAATAAATCATATCCGATTGCATCGTTATCTCTGTGAAATCAAATCAAGGAAATTTGCTAGTATGATTAGCGAGTTCGTTGTCCACTTATAATTGGACTGAATGGCCGGTCGAAGAAAAATAAAAGTGAAACCACTAAAAGCACAATCTATGGACTTAAACGTGTCTTTAAAAGGCTTCATCTAAACTTCAGGATGTTAAAGTTGAGGATATTTCTTGGGACGAGGGAAGAAAAATTACCTGCCCACTAGAAATGTTATATTTTATGCGAAACAAACGGAGCTACAATAAGAGTAGCTTTTCCTGCATTCCTCGTTAAATGGCGTTTCTCTGACAGATAAGTTAAAAATATAGATGTCGCCGAATTTAATTCTAGCTAAAGTTATACGGCAATGATATCTAAAAATTCACGAGGTCATTACCTCTTGAGTCACTCTTCAAACGCTAGATTCCTCTATTCAATCCTTGGTCCGCAACAACTTTCATTCGATTTGAATTCAGCGAATAGATAATGCAAAAATATTATGAGATCCATTTACAAATTCAATTAATGTGAAGCCTTCATTATACTTAGAGGTATGCAAAAGAATCGGGAACTACTCATATCGCCCCAAAATCGATGGTTCCTAAGGGAACCAGCCCAGTTTCCGATTCTAATGATTGGAAACTGGTGGGTATCGGTCCGATTTTCGGTTTTAAGTGTGGAACCGCCCGCCCATTCGCCCACCCGCACCGGATCAATAATATAAGAATAAATATAATATATTTCTTTAATTTTTAATTTTTTTAAAAAAGAAAAATCCGAAATCCCTAAACTAAACCTAACTTGCTCAAAGTTCACAATCTCACATTGAGCTGAGAAATACCTCATTTCTCTTTCGCCTCACACTCACTCTCTCACTCTTTTCAGTCGATGCTCACCTCACTGTCTCCAACTCTCCATCTCTCCATCTCCGTCCTTGACTAGTGGGATCGGCTCCATGAATCCACTCAGGAACCGGACCGACTGTTCAGTTCTCATGTGGATCCATGGAACAAACGGATAGTTCCCGATTCCAATTTTTCTAAACCGATCCTTAGTGAGCAGTTCTCAATTTTAGGGTAAGAACTGCCCACCCAGACTATGCTCACCCCTAATTATACTAACTCCACTAATTAGGTGGATCGATCTTTCTTAGGTCTCGTCACTATCTTCGCGAAATCAATCAAGGAAATTTGCTAGTATGGCCGGCGTGTGGGTTGTCCGCTTATAATTGGACAGAATCGTAGGCCATAGAAAAAAAAGTGAAACCAATGAAGCCCAATCCTTCTAGAGAAACCCACAAGGGCGAGTGGAATTCATTTAGGTCTTTAGAGAAATTTTGTATAAGTGATTGGTATGCATGTTTACGTAAGGGTACCATGATTGAGAAAGATTTAATTTCTATCAGCTTACCCTCTCGAAGGAAGTTTTACAGATCTGAACTTATGTAAAACGTTTTTTGTACTAACTACACTGGTTGTGTGAATAAATCATATATTGCATCGTCATCTCTATGAAATCAAATCAAGGAAATTTGCTAGTAGATTGGCGAGTGGGTTGTCCGCTTATAATTGGACTGAATGGCCGGCCGAAGAAAAAGAAAAGTGAAACCACTAAAAGCCCAATCCACTAAAAGGCTTCATCTGAACTCTAGGATGTTAAAGTCGGGAATATTCCTTGGAACAAGGGAAGAAAAACTATCTGCCGATGAGGAGGGCAAGCGTGCAGATATCAACATGTTAAAATAATGAAAGTATTCATAGAGCCCGTCATCACTGCAATACAAATTGACATGGTGTGGAGGTCCCAGTCGCTGACTTCAGTTACCCGCCATCGTTATCTTCGCGAAATCAGGTCATGGAAATTTACTAGTACGACGAGCAAGTGGGCTGTCCGCTTATAATTGTTGGACAGAATGGTCGGCCGAAGAAAAGGAAAAGCGAAACCACTAAAGCCCAATCCATCAGCAAGAGTTGCCATGGGACAGCGTATGTACGTAAGGAAACCCATGATTGAGAAAGATTTAGTTTAGCTTGCTCTCTGGACATCTTAGTAACATACCGTTTGTTTAATTTAGAAAGGCAGAGTTGTTCGACTTTTAAGATTATGGGTTTATACCACCAAAAATTCTAAGCCAGTATATCTGTGATTAATTTACCCCAAATTAATATTTTGATCATAGAAAATCCCAAAATGGTACACCCAAACTGATTTTTTTACCATCAAAAATCTCAAACTGGTATATTTATGATAAATTTATCCCTCATTAAATTAGATTAATATCACAAAATGGGTACACGTATGACAAACGGAGGGTTACTCCAAATTAGTACACTCGTCAACTGTCATGTGTCATCTAACTCAATAATTTGATGGTAAAATTTAACTGAAACTAACGGTGGGTAAAAATTTATCACGAGTGTACCAGCTTAGAATTTTTCGTGATCAAAAAATTAATTTTAAATAAATTTGTCATTAATATACCAATTTAAGATTTTTGTAATATTAACCTTAAGATTATTTATCGTCAATCACTCGTTAAAAATTAAATAAAACTCATGGAAACTATCGAAAGCCATATCTCCATTTTTCCACTTAGAATGTAGTCTGAAACTAACGATTGATGACTGAAGTGCTGTTTTGCCCTCCTGTTCACAATCCACCTTCTCCCATACCTCTCCTTTCTCTCATATAACAAGACACATCCGTCGTTTTTCTTGTTTTCCCTCCTCGGAAAGCTCTCGACCATTCACGCTCGTTCTCTCGCTTGTCGCTCTCGCCTCCAATCTCCAACACGCTCTCGCCTCTCGGAAAGCTCTTTTTTCTTTCTTCTTTCTTTTTTCACTAATGCAACTTTATCGAACACTATAATTGTGAAAAGCGTGGCGATTTGAACCATTAGAAAAGCCAACGTTTGCGGAAAGATGCCGGTGTGACGCATGATTCCCAATTCATGAATTGTCAAGGTCATGTCCTATTTTATTATTGGTGAGACGACATGCAAACCATTGATCACGGAGAAATCATGGTACTGAACTGGCTCAACCGGTACATGAGTGGGACAGCGTTTTTAACCTTTGAAGGGAAGAAGAAATTGCATTTATCCTTACCAAAAAAAAAAAAAAAAAAAAAAAAAGAAATTGCATTTACCATGCGGATCAATATCATCCAAATTATTGGTTGTGTGGATCTCGGTATGGTGCTCACATAATCAGCGGCATGGATGGACTTAGTTTACATGATCTGTAGATCATGTAATTTTTTTTTTTGAAAAGTTGCTACATGATCTATAAATCATGGCAATTAGATGGACTTGATTAGGCCATGTAATAACTTTTTCTTCAGGAAGTTATTGTGGTGCACAGATCATGTAGACCAATATTTTTTCTTTGAGAAGTTACTAATTAGGTAGATTCTCTATGGAGCCCACATGATTGACAGTACAAATGAATTTGGCCCACATGATTTAGAGACCGTCTAATAATTCTTTCATAGTCTATAATCTATGTGGATCGACATCATATCAACTATTCATCATGTGGGTCTTACCATGCGGCTCACACAATCGACAGTGCAGATGAATTTGGTGCGCATGATCTATAGACCATGTTCGACCATCAATGCTAACTGATAATTGGGTTTTATATCTATATAGCCAGAGATTCACTCTGTCATAGTACTATGCCAATTTCGGATGTTGCTCTCATCATCATCATCTTCGCTACATCAAGTTGCTAGTGGCGACTGGAGAATAGATTGCACACTCATCTTGCAAATGAATCCACAGCTTTTAGAGAAACCTGGAAGAGTCCTGGGGGTATCTAAGCTGCTGTCTGCTGGTGTATTTGGAAAATCGAAAAAACGCATCATACGACTTTTTGTTCTTTGTGATGGGTGCGTCGTAATGCTGCATGGTATGGTACGACGATCGTATCATAGCAATACCCGTTCTTACCAAACGGTCGGGTAAGAATGTTCTGAACCACACTGTTCATGGCCCAAAAATTCCAAAAGGCACTTAAGGCTTAAGCGTCAGAGGCGTATAGTATAGGTCATTCTCAAGATCCTCACGTTGATTTGCAAACTCACATACGGCAGTACCACATTTTTGGAGGCCAATCGATTGCCTTAATATTATATTTTTTTGATTTGTATATTATCTTTGCTTGTAATTATAGTTGTACAGTCAACATAGGAATGAATCCTCTGTATTTGTTGTTAGCTGTTGTAAGCCGTTAGCATAGTCAGTTTTAGCAGGTCTATGACGTTTGCATGACGTTCCGTGGACCTCCAGATAACCGGTCATTTACGCACTTATCTTCAGATTATAGGAAAAGGGAGAACCTACCAGAAAGCATTCCTCGATCATCTACCAATGATCAAAATCATAATTGTAAGTACTAAACTACAAGCTCGGTACCTCACCTCAAAAAAATTGTGCATATATCTTACACAATTCGGCGGAATCTAGTTTTACCTCACATCCACTTTGGTTAGCAAGAATAAGCCACCCCTTTTCAATCTCTTCCGCATAACTATTTCATTAACAACATTTATACGAATAGCTAATTATAACCCCCTGGCAGGCAATCTTCTAATCGTTGCTCAGTAGCTTGTAATTTCTTCCATACACGGCAACAATGCCATAATGCCATTGATTGAGAAAGGTATATCATCATTGTAGGGAATATTCAAGTATCCAAACCTCACCTGAACAGTAAAGCTTCACCGCATCATAATGCAACGGCCGCATGAGATTTGGGAAATACTGACTAGACAGCATTAGGCGTAGTCACTTCCTTTATAAAGATGGATGGCAGTCGAAAAGTGTCGAGATGAAGTATGTTGAATTCGACAACCCTTAAACAGCTCGACTGCATGCTATGATAAGTCACAAATACACAATCATGCTAACATGGTTTAGGGTATCAAAATTGGAGAAAAGGAACAACCGAAAAAAAAAAAGGGGATCATTCTTGAGATTGGGCGCCATTTGTTGTCGCATCCATTGGCTCGGCCTCTGCTGATTCAGTACCTTTCTTACCTTTCTTCTTCTTCCCTCCACCTTTCTTCTTGGTTTTGGTCCCCAAAGCTAACCAAGCCTTGATCTCGGGATCATCTATCGTCTTTGTCGGCTGAAGCTCCTGCAGCAAATGGGATGTAATCCTATCTGACCCATTCGGCATTAATAAGACAGTGAATTTGATACGGGCAACCAAATCACCTGCAAAACAGCCAATTTAGTTTCTGAATGAGCAATGTAAAATGGGTAGCAACACGTGCCATTAAGATTTATGCCAATCTCTCAATGAACTGAAATTATTAGATAAGCTTGGCATTTCCCTCTTGAGATTATATCAACCTGGCAGCTGCTATTAGGAAATAAACTCTAGAAATATCCAATAATGCCTCCAGAAATATAGATATCATACCAGGCTTCTCATGAAGTACAGGATAAGGTTGCAAGAGCTCATGATTTACACATTCAACTAATCCCAGCCGGGCCCTTTTCTCTTCTAGTGCCCTGAGGAATTAGCGAGAACACTGATTATATTAATACCAGAAAACTTCCAACACTGATTAGAATAATACTAGCAAAACTTCCATGGCACATTAAAAAATGCATTCTAAGGCATAAACGACCTTGCACTGAACGGTAGGATGGGAAATTTCTGGTTTATTTCACTGAAAATAAACCTAGAGGCCTTCATCTTCAAGTGATAATTCTTGTCCACAGCTCTCTTATATACAGTCGTCTGCTTCTCATCCAACAGTTTAGGCTGTATACATGACACATAATCAGGTGAAGCTACTCAGCAGAAGATTAGATACTACAACCTTTCATGTATCCACCGTATTGCAGATGGAAAACTTACCTTCCCCTCGCCTGTACTTGTGACAATATCTATTGCATAAACTTCATTCTCCTCAAATTCAAACTCATCAACTTTTGTGTCTGGATTTGAGACGCTTAAGATAACCTTGTTGCCATCTATCACAAACTGCTTCAGCTGGTGACTAAGCACACCTTCGACAATCTTGCAGTCATATGCAGCTGCAACTTTATTGATTGCTTCTGTTACATCTTTGTTCTGCCATAAGAAAGAAAATAGAATTCACTTACAAATTCCAACACAAATCTAAATGTAGACTGAAATAAAGATACAGAAAAACAACAGGAACAAATTTTTTGCTTCAATAACAAAATATTGGATTGCTTCCTCGATAAATGCTGTTGCAACTTCCTACAGAACAATATGACAAATGAAGCTCCTGGTATTCAAACAACGTAAAGCCGACTTCTTTTGGGTGCTCTAGTTTAACAATAGTTGAATATGTAAGAGCAGTACGTCATATCAAATCTAGAAGTACGATGCTGATTGTAGAATATTCTGCAGAACCAGTATGGAGTGAATAAAAGCCAGGGTCCAGCATAACACCTATATCCACTTGAATAAATTAAAATCTAAGCTTATAATTAGGCCCCTCAACAAAAATATCCCCATCTCGGTCTCTATTAACATTCTGGAGAATATGCAAAACAGGTTCATTGCTACAGAAGCAGCTCCAAACAAACTATCGTGGCTCTTGAACAATAATTATTAAAAAAAAAAAAGGTCCAGCTAACACTATCTATTATCCCTAGAAACCCTCTTAATGAAAATGCATCCCATGCATCTGCCTCTTCGCTAATTCTAAAGGCAAACAGCTTCCCACAATGTGTGTCAAATTAGTACATACATACTACACAGTATGAAATGCAGCCTTAAGAGAGATATGCATGGAGGAGACCAATACAGAATGGTCTATCTCAGCAAGATTGTATCCAAAGTAAAGTTGCTACCTGGGTCACAAGTTTCTTTAAAACATGTGCTACCATTTTCTTTGGACAAAGCGTCTAGATGATTTCCTCAACTTGAACTGAACGAGGCAAGAAAAAGCAAACTTTGCTATTAACATGGATCCCATGTCCATTATGACTTTCTTTCGAATTTCTTCTCTAGGAAATATTGCTATACGATTATCACCCATACTGATATATCATGACTCACCACTATATTCCCATAACACAGAATTAGAATTTACATCATCATCAAACTGTTGACATTAGATTTATCTCCTTCGAGGAATTTCAAAGATTAGCACAAGAAGCAAGCCAAAAGGATTAAAAGGGATTATCTCACAAAAGAACAACAAGATGTGTTCCACTACTCCAAAACCTAAAAAAGAAGTACGTAAAGGGCTGGTCAAGGAATGGATCATAAAGAGCAGGTACCCAACAAATCGGGAATAAGTAACAAATCTGCTGATAGACACATGCCGGCTAGTGAACAATGTTTACAACTAACAGCTAAGAATTAACTATCCCTACAAAAGAAAGCTGCTGCGGCAGAGCAGACCAGCAAGAATAACTAGCAACTAAAGGATTGCATGATATACACTATTGTCTTGCATCCTTCCCCATTTTGGTTGCCAGGGAGAGAGGCATGCAGCGGTTGCTGCAGATTTCCCATCAGAGTAACTATGACAAAAGCATCATGTGGATATTTGGTCCATAGCTTTTGAAAGTATTCATCACGCAGGGGCACCGCCAACACAGTACATACCCAGGGTTTTCCATGCTTCCCCCGAAAAAGTAGACACTTCCATGGGTTAGCAGAAACTGAAAATAACATATGCAAAAATCTAGGAGGGAGAAAATGGCATCCACCATACAGGGAGAGCTCAAAATGCTATGCTCCGATTGTCAGCGTCCATCAACATTTAAAATTTAAAGCTTCCAAATATACAAAGCAATGTTGGGACACTGTTAAAAACATGAGAGAATAAAGCAAGCGATTCTTTAAAAAAAGAACTATCAACAAAACAAGGAATTGCAGGGAGTCTAGGGACTTGATTTCAGATTCATTGTATCCATCATCAAGTAGAGACTATTTCAGCCGCACTAAGCTGAAATTGGCATATGTGTCCCATCAAAGGTATGATCACACCAAAAAGGAGAACACAATGGCAGCCACTAACCTTCATCCCAACTGAAAATAAAAATGCAAAATCCGAATGCAACCCAAACTAATTAATCAATGATAAATGTTGGCCCAGAGGGGTATGGATCAATCTACATCATTCCAATCAATCTCAAGTATCCCAGCTATGGCCAAACATAATATTGGCAACATGCAAAAAGAGGAAATCAAGAAATTATTGATCACCTCGGCAAAGTTGCCATAAATATTCAATCAACAGAGTTATGTAGTCCACGTTAAAGGTATGATCACACAAAAAAGCAGAACAGAATGGCAGCACCTAATTATCATCCCAACTGGAAATAAAAATGCAAAATCTGAATTCAACCCAAACTAATTAATCAATGAGAAAATGTTGGCCCAGAGGGGTACGGATCAATCTACATCATTACAATCGATCTCAAATATCCCAGCTACAGCCAAACATGCTATTGGCAACAGGGAAAAAGAGGAAATCAAGAAATCATTGATCACCTTGGCAAAGTTGCCATAAAATTCAATCAACAAAGTTATTTAGTCCACATTATCTCTCTCTCTCTCTCTCTCTCTCTCTCTCTCTCTCTCTCTCTCTCTCTCTCTCTCTCTCTCTCTCTCTCTCATATATATATATATATATATATATATATATATATACACACACACACACAAATTTCCTCAAATACCTGTAAGCTGTCAACAGATTTTTTTACAGTCTTACGATGGATAGACTTTCACTACGAATGAAAAGTACATTTTAGCTAAAGCCAGAACAAGAAGATACATGCTAAGGTGCACAGAAATTCCCCTATCAGAGTAACTATGACAACAGCTTCATTTGGATGTCAGTCCATAGCTTATTACAAAGATTCATCCTTTAGGGGGCAACGCATTTGACGAAAAACAAAGATAAAGTTGACATCCTATCACGATTCATTCTAATAAAAGAATGAGATATGAGAAAACCAAACATGCAAAGAATAACCACAGAATATATGTTGCATTAAAAGGATTTAACCATCCAAGAGGCATCGTAAGCCTACTTTCCTTTACAAAAAGTACAATAAGCCCGGGCAGACATAGAGGAGGTATCAAAACCGTATGAATAACCCTAAAAGTGCAAACAAAAAGATTGCATTTAATTCAACCTGGCCTGGAAACAAAACTATAATAATATATTGAAACATCTCAATATATCAACATTTGAAGATCCAAGCCAAGAGTTGTAAGCTGCCAGGTCATTTAAAAATAATACTTGTCAGTGGCAATCTTTTCGAACTTGTAATTTCAAGGCAAACAAATTATACGGAGCCAAGATCCTACTCTCAATCAATCATCATAAAATCGCCATGCTTGCCCTTAGCAGAGGAGGCAAAAAATATGACCGTAAAACAGCTGTATAAGGATCACATAGCACATCATTAGCAGACCACTTCCCTCCATTTTCACCGCACAAACTCCACTATATATAAGACTCGTAAAATAAAATACATAGTTAAAATAATGCATAGTTGCATAAAATGCCAGGCATGTATTGCCTACCATAAGTCTGACCTAAACCAGGATGCAGTTACACAAATGGCTGCCAAGAACCAACACATCAACTCAAAGACAAGGCTAATGACACAACAACAAAAGCAGAGACAGAAATTTTTCAGCATTCCCTGAGCAAAACTTAATAACAAAGTGCAAGGAATAACTACATGCACACATGTCATGAAAAGCTGGTGACTTACGTTTTTCCCCGGTCTCACAAGCCTCAAAGCAACTTCTGCAGCGGTATTTGCCGCAGCAATTACATCTGCTGCTCGACCCGTTAGTGGTCCTTCTTGAAGAACATGTGTGTGCGCCACTACAGCAATGAACCCATCTATATGGCACCCCATATCACTGCATCAACATCAAAACCTACACGAATTAGTTAAAGAACACAGGCACACTTTTCGATTCAACAATTCGAGCATTCAGCAACATATCAGAAAAAATGTAAAATTATAAGAACGCCGAAGCTTCGAGAAGAGAAAAGAGAGCTTACATTTTCAATATATCACCTTCTTCAAAAACTGTCTCGTCACTCGCCAAGGGAGAAAAATGGCAGACGGTGTTGTTAACAGAAATGCAAGTTGGAAACGCAACACCCCTTTCGATCTTTTTCTTGACATTCTTGTACATGTTTCCCGTTTGCCTGCATATAGAATAAAGCACTTATGGAGAAACCATTTTGGCCATTTTCGAAACGAGGCAGAGGAAGTGAAAAGAAACTAAGGACATGCACGACAAGCGAATTCGGCGAAAACCCCAAACGAGTAGACTTACTCTCTGATAAAGGAGTCGCCCTTTTCACAAACGTCCACAACCTTAGCCTTCGGTTTACATTCCGAAACGACTAGCTGCAAGGCCTCTGCAAGCATCGAGCGTACCGCAGCAAATTTTCAAAAGGGTAAGTATCAAAAAACGAGATTTACAAAAGGGTAACCATAACCATCGCAAGGAGAACAAAGAGGAAAAACCAAACACAGTTGACCCTCATCAGTCACACTAAACATCCCTCACAAACACGCAGGCCCTCATCTCGTCGTCCTCAAAACCCACCGGCACATCAGCTGATAACCGCCCACACAGGGGAAACACAACTCGAAACGAAAAGACGAAATGAGAGGCACTGACTGTTCACGATCTCAGCGGCGCCCTTGTACTTGGTGACGACATCGGGGGAAGTGAGATCCAGCTCCTTCTCCTCCCTCTCGTCGTCCGACATCGCTGCGCGGCTAGCACGGACCCTCCTTCCTTTCCCTCCCCCTGAAACCGCAGCACGAGCACGCACGTGCGAGAACGACAGCCGAAGGCCGGACTCACCGGAAGACTCACCCGCAAGAGAGACTCGGCGGAAGCGAGGAAGAAGAAGAAGAAGATGAAAGAAACGGAGGAAGCGGGATTAGGGTTTTCGGCGGGGGGCTGGGGGTTGCTCTGGAAAGAGGCGCAGAGATCTCAGCTGGGCTTATATAGTGAGAGGAGGAGATGGGGCGGGGGTGGGGGTGTGCGCGCAAAGCCAAAAGAAGAGTTTTTCGTGCGTTAGGGTTTTGTCTCGCTTCCGAAGCTCCAACACCGGCTCGTTTTCCCCCACTTCCGGGCGCGTCCCGACCCCCCCGATTTGTTGCCTAATTTTTTGGCCTCTTCGGAAGCAAAAGGAGCACGGCGTTTGGAAGAAGAAAAAAAAAAGAAGTTTTTTTCCTCGTGCCGAGACCGATCGAGCCTTTTTGAGTTTCGGGGAATTTGGAGATGCTCTTATCAGGTTCGCGGCCGGGGGCGCCATACGACGTGCACATTCACCGTCGGATATTTTGGGATACGGAAGAATTTATTGCGAGAGTAAATACCAAACGGGCGTGCCGTTTGTTCGAATGGCGAATGCGTAACTGGTTTTTCTTTCTTTTTTTTTTGCTTTAAAACGGGCTTTATACCGCATGATATTTTGATTTGGAAATGTGAACGGTTATCCTTATTGTATCGGCAAACTGAGGAATCACAATTTGGGTCTATTAAAATGGACTGATACCACGAAAAATCTCAAACTTGTATATTTGTGACAAATTTACCCCAAATTAATTTTTTGACCGCCAAAAATCCCAAACTGATACACATGTGACAAATTTATCCCAAACGAATTTTTTGACCATAAAAAATCCCAAATTGTTACACTTGTAATAAATTTACCCTCCGTTAAATTGGATTAATACCAAGAAAAACTACAAACCGATAAATATGTGACAAATTGAGAGGTAAAATCCTAAATTGATACATCTGTCAATGTGTCACGTGTCATTCAATTCGACAATTCGATGGTAAAATTTAACGGAAACTAACAGGGGATAAATTTATCACAGATATACCAATTTGGGATTTTTGGTGGTCAAAAAATTAGTTTAAGATAAACTTGTCATAAATGTACCAGTTTTGGGTTTTTTGTGATATTAATTCTATTAAAATTGAGATATGTTTTACTTATAAGACATTTTGTTACAAGGCTTGTATGGAAGGAAATTTAATAATTGGACGATCCTAATCCTGCATGTGTAAAGAGAAAAAAAAAATTGCGCTTTAGGCTCCATTCGTTTGGCGGAAAATATTTTCCCAGAAAATATTTTTCGGGATTTCCGGTGTTCAGGGGGGCGGCAAATGTTTTCCGTGGAAAAACATTTTCCTTCTCCCCTCACAAATAGCCTAAGTATGTGGAAAATGACTTTCGCTTATCAAAAGCGGAAGTCATTTTCCGGAGCTTCTTCTTCTTCTGCTTCACTATTTTTTTTTATTTTTTTCGTTTTTCTCTTTCCTCAGTGATGTGGCCGGCGACTGGCCAATGGCAAGGCCCGAGCTCGCCGGCCTTAAGCAACCTCGGCCTCATCACCGTCTGGCAACGTCGGGCGAGTCTCGAGCCTCGCCTAGGTTGGCAAATTCGGTGAGGCCGAGCTCGCCCGAGGTCGGCGAGCTCCAACCTCGCCGGATCCAGCGACTTGGGCGAGGCTCAAGCCTCGCTCAAGGTTGCCAGACGTCAGCGAGGCTCTAGCAACCTCGAGCGAGGCTCGAGGTCGCCGAATCTGTTGATGCTTTGATTCTTTTGTTTTCTGGTGTTGCTGTTCGTGGGGGAGAGAGAGAGAGAGGGGGGGGAATCGTGGGTTCTTCTTCTTCTTCGTATTCTGGTGTTGCTGTTCATGGGTTCTTCTTCTTCTTGTTCGTGGGCGAGACTCCTCAGGCTGCTTGATCGCCAGTGGCAACTTGGGCCTCGCTAGATCCAGTGACCTCGAGCCTTGCCCGAGGTCGCCAAACATCGGCAAGGCTCCGGCGACCTCGGGTGAGGCTCGAGCCTTGCCTAGGTCGCCAGATCTGGCGAGGTCGGGCTCGTGGGCCTCACCGAATCAAGCGAGGCGGAGCGTCGCCACAGGCCAGCGAGGCTCGACCTCGCCGAAATCTAGCGAGCTTGAGCCTCACCGGCCTAGGGCGATGCTCGAGCTCACCTCCGACCGCCGACCGCAGCTGTTGCCGGCAACGTGCAGGAGAAGAAGCAAAAGAAAAAGAAAAAAAAAGAAATTATTAAAATTATTAAAAGTATTGCAAGAAGGAAAATCATTTCTGTGTACCGAACAACGAAAAATATTTTTCGAGACTCTTTTAGATTTTAGCCGAACACCAGAAAATTGTGTTCCGGCAAAATATTTTTCAGGAAAATGACTTCCAGGAAAATATTTTTCAAAAGGAGAATATTTTCCGCCAAACGAACGAAGCCTTAGTATAAGAATGAGAAGCAACCCATGTTACTAAATTTCTATTTGACCTCTCAGGCTTTTCCTATTTTGAAATATTCGCGTTTGGATCACATTTCACAACGGCAGAATTCAACAGGATAATGTTGCAAGGCGTTACAATCTGCCCTCAAACTTTTTTGGCTCACGTCCTCATGAAGCGTCAAGCCCTATTTTCTCTACTCTTCTTATGGTCCAATATGTTCAAGACCACCAAAAAACATGAGGAAGATAGACTCCGAATAGGCCCTCCATTTGACGTAAGTGGTAATCATATTTACTACTTTAAAGACCTAGTTAAAGGACACTGTTACTGGGATGTGGACTGCTAGTATAAGCTGTGTCCAGCCTCTCTAGAAGAAGAAGATGATCGTCCTTCCAGAGAAAATTAACCAACCGTTGATTTCGACTAAACCTAGACTTCCACGTCGTAAGGTCTTATTGGAAATAATTCATTTGAGAGCTTTTGGATTTAGAGGGGGCCTTAGTCATTGTGAGTTATAACAGCTTGGGTACTGCTTCACACACATATTTCATCAACCTAACAATTTTTTGCATGCTCCCTCGTGTTCACGTTGGCTGAAATGTTCGCCCATCCGTTCATGCGCTCTCAACTTTTTTCCGCTCATTGATAGAACTTGTGTGCAATACTAACTCTTCCCCATAGCAAGGAATCACGTGCGTATCAGAACATTGTCTACAAGAAAGGTCTACTTCTAATGATTTGACAATTTCATGTGAAATTCTAGAACAACTTTTCTCAAGTTGGCCTAAATGGATATGTCTGTAGATCAACGGTGGCACATGACAACTACACACTTGTAGCTACATTAAAAAGATTTCCTTTTAAGAAACGACCATCTTGCATTGGAGGGTATATTTTCATGTCTTTACCTCCACCATATGCTTGGTTGAGATTTGGCTTGAGGTCCAACTTAGGTGTTTGACACTAGCCGTAGGAAATGACGAGTTAAAACCCATGAAAAGAGATAGGTTCTCTAAGCTCTTAAGCTAGGTCCACTTGTTAGTCTCCAAGTCGACGTAAAAAAAGAACTATGAATAAGTTCAAATGTTTGTTGTCTAGTCTTGACTAACAACAGTCCTTGAGCTATACTGGCTCCCATGTCGTACTTTAAATATATACTAGATTGAGCGCCATTTGGCATCCCTGCTCATGTTCAAAAGAATTTCCTTTCTCATTTCTCCTTCCTCTTAGTAACTTCCGAAACCTAACCTACCTACCAGCCACTTAGAGAAACTTTCTAAAGATTCATATTTAGACACTCTGTTTGCACCAAAGAATGATCAATTTTGGTTATTATCGACATGTGATAGACTTGGTCAATAAAAACAAAATTTGGTCATTTATGAATAGAATTATCACAACTTGAAGAATGAACAACTTGACGAATCTACAGCGTGAAGGAATCGATAAAAAATGGAGTCAACAATTTCGAATGCAACGGTCAAGGAAGTAATCGTCAACGTAGTAGAATAAAGCAACCGTCCAAGATAGTGTAATCGAAAAATCATAAAGGTAGTGGAGACAACGTAACCGTCGATGTAATCATTTGTAACATCTGTTTGCAACATATATATGTAACCTCAGTTGATAACCGTTGATTGTAGACTTTGAATAGCCACATCATACTCGTCAGAGAATCCCTGTACAAACAAATAAAAATGCAATCCTTCAATTATTTTTACTTTTTTGCACTCTACTTTTAGTTTCTAGACTCGCGTTGTCGATTATATTATGGCGTGTATCTCTATCATGAGTGTTACGTCGTCGGTTAAATTCTGGCTTAGCATCTTCGCTTTCTCAAGTTTAGTCGTTGATTAAATTCCAGCATGATTTATTTGCATATGGTTATGTTGTAATGGCTATATTCTCCAAGCTTTGTCGTCAATTTAATTTCGGCACGTTTTGTGTTTATATAGTTATATCTAAAGTAAAGTTGTGGATTTCTTATTTACTTGTGATATTTCCTGTCCGAAGTCGCAATAAGACCTTGTCTCCTCTAATTAAAAACCAAAGAACAATTTCAGTGAAACATATTTCGTCGTCGGATCAATTCCAGTGAAACATCTTCTTGGTACACCCGATGGGATCAATGTGGTTGATATAAGGAGACACAATGGTGAGAACAATGAATCAACTTCACCTAATGATGCTAGCGGTAACAATCTATCATCGCAGCTCTTAATGACAAGACAGGACAATTTGAGTCATCGACTACACAACCAATGGCAGAGCAAGAACAAGGTGGAGATGTCAACATCTTAAGATAACTCATCGAAGAGCAAAGAAGATAGTTGGAGCTAAGTCCTGTGTTATTGGCTACCATGAAGAGGTTACTCAAGGAACAATGAAATAAGATGGCAAATCACATAGTGAGACACGTCTCAAATGTGATCAGGCCAATGGTCATCAATGCAATTGACGATGTCATCTCGAGGCCCAATACATCGAATCAATTCATACCGATTCAACTCAATATGGTGATTTCCGAGTATGCTCCTCCAACTCTTAGTCAATTGAACGATGGAAACAATTTAGGCCAAGTGATCCCACCACTAGTAAGGATTTTACAAAGGCTTGAAAATCCTATTAACCCTGAACCTAAGGGGCAAGAAGGTCAAGTCTATCAACCTATCTACCATGAACCTAGGGGGCGGGAATGATGTCATCTTGCAAATCCTAATCAAGTGGTTAAACTCGTATTACAACAATTAGGTGTTGACAGTGGAACGATCAGGCCAATATATAGGAAGTCGCATCCTAATTGGGTTGACACTACACCTTACCCAAGAAAATTCAAAACTCCTAACTTCGCTCTTTTCGCTGGCGAAGATAACCAGTCGATTATCCAACAATATTGCCTAATGTGAAAGGCTGGAACAAATGAATTCCTGATACTTACATTGTTCCCTGTGTCTTTATCAAAAACTGCATTTACTTGGTATATGAATTTGTCTTCTAATTCAATGCATACTTGGGCTAAAATGGAAGATAATTTCATTCTCAATTATATAAAACGAGAACGTCTCGATTCTGATTTGGTTAGAATCTATCAATATGATAATGAGTTAGCCGATTAGTTTGTTGCTCAATTCAACAAGGTTGGAAATAGATGTCATACTTCACTCTCATAGAAAGATTTCACAAATTTGGCTTTCAGTGAATTAAAATTCAATCTTAAAGAAAAATTAGACCGCCTAAATTTTGCCGATTTATTTTAATTGGTAACGAGAGTATCTAAGTATGAACAATTACTTAAGGACATAGATAGAGGGCCACATGAAGACTTTACACAAAACGTGCCTTTTGTGGAAAAGATATAAGCCATATGATGAATATGACCAAGATAATATTTTGCAACAAAAAAAATCAAATTGGCCGATGACAAGGGGGAACATGATGACTCTTAAATGATCTAATTTAAAAGAATCAAATGATCGATGAATCATTCAATTCTTTTAAATAAGGCATTTGTTTGCACTAAAAAAATGACCAATTTTGGTTATTATCAACATGTGATAGACTAGTCCATGAGAGTAGAGTTTGATAATTTATGGACAAAATTATCGATAACTTGATGAATCAACAGCTTGAAGGAATCGACAAAAAGTGGAGTTGATAATCTCGAATGCAATCAAAGGAGTAACCATCAACGTAGTGGAATAAAGCAATCAAAGGAGTAACCGTCAACGTAGTGGAATAAAACAAATGTCAAAATAGTGGAGTCGAAAAAATCATTAAGGTAGCAGAGACAACATAACTATTGATGTAACCGTTTGTAACATATGTTTGTAACCATCAATGATAATCGTTGATTGTAGGCTTTACAAAGCCATATTGTACTCTTCATAGACTCCCCCGCACAAACAAACAAAACTACAATCTTTCAATTATCTTTACTTTCCTATACTATAATTTTAGTTTCCAGACTCGCATCGTCGATTAAATTCAAACGCGTTTTTTAGCTGTAGTTTTCATATCCGCGTCGTCGATTAAATACTGCTGTGTATCTCTATTGTGGGTGTTATGTCGTCGATTAAATTCTAATGTAACATCTTTGCGTTCTCAAGCTTTGTTGTCGATAAAATTCCGGCAGGATTTGTTTACGTTCGATTCCGTTATAGTGGCTGTATTTTCCAAGCTTATTCATCTATTAAATTCCGACATAGTTTGTATTTGTCCAATTCTATCTGAAGTGAAGATGTTGATTTCCTTATTTACCTATAATATTTCATGTCCGAAGTTGCCATTGGACCTTGTCTCCTCTAATTAAAAATCAAAGAACGACTTTTGGTAAAAAGTATTTCGTCGCGGGATCAATTTGGGCAAAACACACTCAAAGATTTGCTATGATCAATGTAGTATAATTTGTGCATGGTCTCTTAAAAATCACGATTTAGATGGGTAAGACGTATAATCACAAACCATGCATAAGTGAATATTACGTTGACTTTTAATTTGATACCTCAAGATGTAATCTTGTTTTTCAAAACCTATACTTAAAATAAATCATGTTCTTTATAAGTTTTAATTTGTTAAAATGCTTAAATGCCTTGGTACAACAAGGTTAGTGAGATGCACGAGTAGATATTGCCGGCCTCCATGCAGGTGACCTCTATTCCATGCACCGTTACCACAATGTCCTTGTCCACAAGATAACACATCGTGCTGAAACTGCAACAAAGTGATCCTACAGTTAAGTCTCTCTCTCACAGTCAGCTTAGGTTTCGCACAAGAACACAAACAGGCCATTGATTGCTCGTAAAGGACAGAAAATTTTCAACAGTTATTCAGACAATTCAGCGAACATTCGGCGAGCACACATTTTCTCCGTTATGTTTTGACATTCAAGTGCTTTCCAACCATCAGAAGTAGAGAAATATTTATAGAAAAAGATCACGAATCGCATTCTGGGATCACTGCGTATCACCTGCTTGACAATTTGCGGGAGAGGATTGGCATCCTAAATCGCATTAGAGTGCATTCTTTTGATCGAACTGAGTGCCGGATGGACGAGCTTTTCAAGAACCGGATGTTTGCAACGCACGACATCGCTGCTGCTTCGGTCAAGAACCATATGTGGTTTTATTGTGCATGGTCTCTTAATGTTTCTAAAGTGTAGGTCGGTAATATGGATATATCAAGCATGCATGAGTAAAAATTGATTCGACTTTTCAATTCCATGGCTCATGATGTAATCTTGTTTCTTCAAACTTCAACTTGAAATGGATGACAGTCTTATAAATTTTAACTCGTCATTTCAGAGGCTAGTGTCATCGAATTAGAGTATTGGAAACAAACCATGTAATCGAATGACCAAAATAGGAAATTCAAAGCCTTTTGATCCGTGCACGTATTAACGACATCTAATTGAGTAAAGGATATATTAAATCGAAATAATAGCATCATCTACTTCGATAAGTAGAGATGGATGCAGGGTGCAACAAATCAAGCACCCAATTTGTGCAAATGGGGTAAAATTGTTCAAAAAATCCTAATTCTATTGTAATGTGGCTAATTCAATCATAAACTCTTTAATTTAGCCAATTTAATCCTAAACATTTTAACAGTCTGTCAATGTAGTCTTTCCAGTCAACTTGGGTCAGAAATTGCTGGCATGGAAGCCGGGCGTCTTATGTGGCATAGCTAGCGCCAACATAGACGATTTGTGTCATTTTTCAAATTTCTTCTGAATTTCTTCTTTATTTTTTTATTATTTTTTTCCTTTCCTTTTTCTTTTTTTTCTATGTCCCTTTGCCGGCCATGGCTGAGATCTGGGACCCCTCGCTGTGGTGGGTGAGGGCTACAACATCCTTGCCGACCATCGCCAAGGCCCTAAACAACGAAGGAAAATTGGAAAAAATGAAAAAAAATAAAAAGGAAAGAAAAGAAAAGGGGAAAAAATTCATAAAATTTTAAAATAATTACGAAAATCGTTGATGTTAGCTACAGTCGTGACATATGGGACGAAAGTCATTCACGTTAGTGATTTTCGGCCAAATTTAGCTGGAAGGAGTATATTGGTCAATTGTCCAAAGGTGTAGAATTAAATTGACCAAATTGAAAAGTTTAAGAATAAATTGATCGATGTACAATAGGTTAAAGACTTTTTGGACAATTATCTTCGTGCAAATCCTAATGGATGTAAGGGCCCATTTGGTTCGGCTTTGAAGGAATGTCTTTGGCAAAATGCAAAGGCGTTTGGGCTAAAGGGATTTTGCGAAATGCAAGTAGTGTTTGATAAAGTGTATTTTAAAATAACATTTGAAAGCAACTTTAATCTAAGGGCTAATACCACAAAAAAACCCTAAACCGGTACACTTGTGACACATTTACCCAAACTATTTTTTTGACCACAAAAAACCCCAAACTGGTACACTTGTGACAATTTTACCCTGAACATACCACAAAAAATCCCAAACTGGTACACATGTGACAATTTTACCCCGAACTAATTTTTAACATTATTTTTTTTATTTTTTCGAATTTTTTCTTTTTTCTTTTCTTTTCTTTTCTTTTTCATTTTCAAACTCTGGCCGGTCGCCGATCCGGCGACCGACCAGAGATGAAAGCCGGCGAGGGTCGTCCTCGCCTGCCCAGGGCAAGTGCGACCCTCGCCCGACTCAGGCGAGGGCAGCCCTTGCCTGCGTCGGGCGAGGGCCCCCCTCACCCGACGTGGGCGAGGGTCGCCCTCGTCGACACCCTCGTTGGCTCACCCTCGCCCGACGCGGGCGAGGGTCGCCCTCGCCGGCTCACCCTCGCCCGAGTCAGTGAGGATCGCCCTTGCCGACGTCGGCGAGGGCGGCCCTCGCCCGACGCCGGCAAGGGCGACCCTCGCCGGCTTCCGCCTCTAGCCGGTCGCCGGACCGGCGACCGGCCAGAGTTTGAAAATGAAAAAAAGAAAAGAAAAGAAAAGAATAAAAATAAATAAAAATTCGAAAAAAAAAATTAATATTAAAATTTTAATTCAGGGTAAAATTATCACATATGTACCAGTTTGGGGTTTTTTGTGGTAAGTTCAGGGTAAAATTGTCACAGGTGTACCAGTTTGGGGTTTTTGATGGTAAAAAAAATAGTTCAGGGTAAAATTGTCACAGGTGTACCAGTTTGGGGTTTTTTATAGTCAAAAAAATAGTTTGGGGTAAATGTGTCACAAGTGTACCAGTTTAGGATTTTTCATGGTATTAACCCTTAATCTAAATACCGTTTGGTAAAAACTATATTTTATAAAGAACTTTTGTTGTTGTTTTTTTAAAAAAGTCTCAACCATTGGCGGGCCAAAATG
This sequence comes from Syzygium syzygioides, assembly GCA_031216285.1. Classification (NCBI taxonomy): domain Eukaryota; kingdom Viridiplantae; phylum Streptophyta; class Magnoliopsida; order Myrtales; family Myrtaceae; genus Syzygium; species Syzygium syzygioides. The sequence goes on along the minus strand of CM062252.1, from coordinate 27,803,497 downwards.
ATCGCCGACCAACGCTTAATGGCCAGATTTGGCAATCAGCCAGTCTCGCCTGAGGTTGGGTGACCTCAGGCGACGTCGCCTAGGGTCCCGCGACCCAGGCAATTGTCGCTTGGGCCCAACCTCAGGCGGCATCGCTTGGGTCGCAAGACCCTACGCAACACCTAAGGTCACGCGGCTCCCAAGTGGCGATTACCGAGGTCATGCAACCCCTCAGGCGACAGTCACTGACTGTCGGACTTGCTTCTTTGGGTAAATCAAGGAAGATGAATAATGCGATGAATAGTGTGGTGAACATTGAACTTGCATTTCGATAATGCAACTTGCTAAAATACCTCCAAACCTACCTTGCGCTAAAAGCTTTTAGAGGCCTTTGGAAATGCAATTGCATTTCCCCAAAATTCTCCAAAAAAATTGCCAAATGCTATTTGCATTTGGCCAAGGGATCCTTGCAAATGCTGAACCAAACACGCTCTAAATGGATTTCACGTTTCGAGTAGCGGAAACTGAACGAGTTGTAGTCAACTGTCAAGAACCCCAAAAAAGTAAAAAAAATAAAAAAAAACTGTCAAGAACCCTAAAAGGTAGGATGGTTTCCTGATATATTTTAGTTACTAAAATGACTTCATTTCTCTTATAGTATTTAGTTATTTTGGTAAATGTACGCAGTTATTCTAATCCTAGCGTTTAGGACACTTTTTTTTAGATTTACTACTGACTTAAGGTTACCTATATAATTTTGTGAACCCCCAAAGAAAATTAATTATAATTTGATTTTTTTAGTAACAACCACCATTGCATGTTGAACCCTATGAATTGCATGAAAATAGGGTACTCTAAATTCAAGGATCCAAGAGTTTTGCAACACATTCTTGGTGGAAAAAATATGTGAATGAAGTATCCAACGGAATTGAATTTAGTCCATAAATCTAAAGAATTGTGAGCCTTGTGAGTTACCAGGTTGATCTACCCCGCGATGAAGATAAGGAGGAGGCCCTAATAACCAAACAAGTAAAAGGCTTGAATGCGTCCCTCTCCCCATTTCTATACCTGTTAAACAGGTGGGTCGGGTCGGGTTTGGGTCGAGTCATAAATGGTCCGACCCAAATTGACCCATTAACCCATTTAAAACTTATTTATTCGTAGTGTAAATACCCCGACCCATACCCAACCCATACTCGACCCGACCCATATTGCTAAAACACTTTTATTTTTAACATAATCTAGGAATACTTGTTTCTTATGATTTTTTTAAAATTTTTAAAAATTCTTTTAAAGTTGAGGTTTTGTTTATTTTACGAAAAATGCGACATTTCTAGAAAACATTTTCCATAAAGTCATTATCCAAGAAAATAAAAAAATTTCTGACGTTTAGCTCAAACCTGAAAATAAACTAGAAAATATTTTTCTATATTTAATATATAAAATATGATTTGATTTTTTTTTCTTTTACCAAAAAAATTATGATTTGATTTTACTTTGTGCATTCATTTTAATAACATTAATATTTTTTATTTTTTAAATCCAATTTTAAATTTTTCTTTTTATTTTTCCTTTATTTTTGGCAGATTGCCGTAAACCGACGACAAGCGAGGACAAGCTCGCCGGAGGCCAGCGAAGCTTGTTCTCGGCGATTTGGCCTCTCCCGATTCCGGCTAGCCGAGCCTTGCCAACATCTGGCGAGGCTCCACCTCACTAGATCGGGCGAGGTCGAGCTCGCCCAAGGCCAGCGAGCTTGAGTCTCGCCAGCCTCGAGTGAGGCTTCACCTCACCAAATCTGGCAAAGTCGAGCTCATCGAAGGCCGGTGAGCTTGAGTCGCGCCAGATCGGCGAGGCTGGAGCCTTGCCAGAGGTCGGCAAGGCCTTGGCCTCACTGGAATCAAGTGAGCTCGACGTCGCCAGATTTGGCGACGCCGGAGCCTCGCCAGGATCGGGCAAGCCTTGAGGTCGCCGGAATCGAGCAAGCTCGAGGATCGCCAAATGGACAAGGCTCAAGCCTCACCCGAGGCCGGCGAGCTCGAGCTTCGACGGCCTTCGGCGAGGTCATCCCGCCCTGTTGGCCGGTCACCGTTGTGATGCCCCCACCTCGAGGTTATTAACGTGACGTTCCATTCATTATTATCTTTCTTTAAACACAAGCGGAAGCATAATTTCGAGACAATCACATTAAAAACAACAGCGGGATTAAGACAAACAGCATCATGAACAAACCTTATGTTTATAGGACACGCAAACATATTTTACAAGCTAACTTAGTCGATTTTAACCATTTACACATGATAACAAATGGCTTGGGTATCCTAAGCCCACTACTTCGGATTCACAGCTCCCAGCTTTCCCCGAACTCCAACATGGTTCAAACTCCCCCTGTCGCTGCTGTCCGTCCGACCATGCTATGGACCTGAGGGTGGGAAAATGGGGAATGAGTCGGGAGACTCAGCAAGTGAAAACACTAATATCAAGCGAGGATATATCGATCGTCGTTAACATAAGTCGGCCTTTACCGCACCCGCATCGACGGCAGATCAATAGCAAAGTTCAAACAAGAGAACATCGCGCATGACCACATCGTGCACACTTTACAACCCAAGGCTCGGTTCTATCTCAAAACAATACCAAACATGAAACATGATCAAATCAAGGAAATGAACCAACTGCTATGTTTACATGGAAACTCACCTGTAAATGCACATCCCGGCACACATATAGAATTCATTTATCACATATAGGCACATATATAAGAATCATTTACTGTCATCCTGGCTCAACCAGGGCATCCCGGCTCAATCGAGGCATCCCGGCTCAACCGAGGCATCTCGGGGCTAGCTCACCCGAGGCATCCGAGCTCAACCAAGGCATCCTAGCTCAACTAGGGCATCCCGGCACAAGTTAACCGAGGCATCCAGGCTCAACCCAGGCATCCTAGCTCAACTAGGGCATACCGGCGCTAGTTTACCGAGGCATTGCCGCTAACGCGACGGTCTTCTTCCTTTATTTAGTGGCCACACGAGCACTCAAGCGTTCAAGCCAATTCATATATTTTCATTAGCGCATGTAAACATGATTCGTGCTCATAACAATGCCACAACACAATTTTGTGTGATCACTTATGCAAATAGCCACTTGATTTTGCAAGGACATCATATCAAAGCATATTTTCCTTCTCAAGGTATCGAAATCATTTTGTAAATATAGCAATGAAATTAATCCATTTTCAAAGGACTTTGTAAAAACATTATTTCAAAGCATGATTTCTTTCTCAAGGCATCGAAGTCAATTCTTAAGCAAAATTCCTTTCCAAAAATGCATAATCTTTCTTTGAAATCAACCAGTCCAATTACCGAACAGAATTCAAGCAAAACACATCACCTCAAATATGACATATAAGCAAGTCATGGAAAGAACCAACTACGATCAACCAAACAACCAAGAAACGGTCCAAGCAAACCACGTTACAACACATCTTAATATCCTTTCCCGATATTAAGGAATTCACTTACACAATAAATAAAACAAGAACTAGAGAACGCGAGATGTGTGAAGAACACGAGAACTTCAATGTCTTTCGAGCGATTTTTGGTGGTTCTCGGGCTCGAACACAAACACTCGGGCCTTGCATAAGGCTTCCTCACTCGATCAAATCACAAGAGAGACACGGGCTAGTCGGTAAGCTTTTTCTCTCCTTCTTTCTTTCATTTTCTCTCTTCCTCGATCATGACTACAAAGCAAGAAATAAGAAAGAAGGTTGGCCGGAGCTCTCACGGCGTGGAAATGGCGTGAGGGAGAGGAAGGGGGGCTTCACGTGAGGTTCTTCCTCTTTCTCTCTCCTCTTGGCCGAATGGCCTTCTTTCTATTTACAGAGAGGTGAAACTTGGGGCCAAAATTTGAATGAGGTAAGCGCACGTGTCATCGCAACATGAGGTCATTGCTTACCTCGCAAATCATCATGAAGGGCCACCAAAGCCCAAGCAATTAATATAAGCTATTATGAGAGTGGCCTCCAAAGTCAAGAACAATAATTGCCAATTAATGCATGTCATCATGATAGGGACTCCAAAGTCAAGATCACTCAATTAGGCTTCTTGAACAAGCTTCATCCTTGGCCATTCATTTTCAAACTTACTTCTCTCTTTCGTTTTCCCCCTGGTCCGACCTCCGATCAAAGCATAAAATATCTCATTTGAAAGCTCGGAACGTGTACTTTAAATCATTAGAAGACATCAAGTCGAAATTTCCACATTCTCATGTAGAAAATGCCGAATCCTTAGAAATATTTGAAAAAATCGGACAGTTTTACACTCTTCACGAAATTGGAATTGAAAATATAGTAAATTGACTCCGGAAATTCTGAAATTCGGATATGTCATAAACAAGCCCTTAATAAACATTTTTTATGAAGAACACAAAATCTAATTCTCTCTGTAAATACCATTTTTAATCACTCAAAAACAAACTAAAAACAATTCGCTGGAACAGAATATTTGCTTCTTAAAGTAACCTCTTTTCAGAATCCAAATCATCTCAGACAATTCCCAAATTTCTACACGTTATAGAAAAATAAGTTCTCAACAACTTTCGTGAAGGAAACCTTTCTAAAATCTGCCCAGAAAAGCTTGTAGAAAATCAAGACGGTGTGAACATCACCGAAAAACCGATTCTGAGCAGTTTCACACGGTCCTAAAATGAGACCATCGTACCACTCATATCAACTCCAAAAATTCTGAAATTAAATTATGTAAAACTTCAAGATGTTTGGAACAACTTTCAAGAAGAAAGCATTTAGAAATTCGGACCACAAAAGTCTCCCCAAAAATAGCAAAATGAAGGGATACAAATGATCCAAAACTAGGTTTTCCAAAACAAGAGAAAATAATTTAGTTCTAATTGAAAAACCACCAAACTTAACTTAATTGTCACATCCCGATTTTTGGACCTGGAAAGCCGTAGGTAAAGTGTAATATCCTCAATTTCAATCCCTGAAAATTGGCTATGAGTTAAGTTTGGCGGTTTTCCAATCAGAACTAAATTGTTTTTTCTTGTTTTGGAAAACCTAATTTTCGGATCAATTGTACCCTTTAGTTTTGTTATTTTTGGGGAGACTTTTGTGGTCCAAATTTCCAAGCACTTTCTTCTGGAAAGTTATTTCAAACATCTTGAAGTTTTACATGATTTAATTTAAGAATTGTCAGAGTTGAGATGAGTGGTACGATGGTCTCATTTTAGGACCGTATGAAACTGCCCAGAATGGGTTTTTCAGTGATGTTCACACTGTCTTGATTTTCTACAAGCTTTTTCCGGGCCGATTTTAGAAAATTTTCCTTCACAAACGTTGTTGAGAATTTTCTTTTTTAGAAAGTGTGTAAATTTGGGAATTTTTGGAGATGATTTGGATTCTGGACAGAGCTTATTTTGAGAAGCAAATATTCTGTTCCAGCAAACTGTTTTTAGTCTGTTTTTGAGTGACTGAAAATGGTGTTTACAGAGAGAATTAGATTTTGTGTTTTTCATGAAAAGTGTTTATTAAGGGCTTGTTTATGACATATCCAAATTTAAGAATTTTCAGAGTCCATTTACTATATTTTCAAGTCCAATTTTGTGAACAGTTAAAAGTTATTCGGTTTTATCCGATTTCAAAGATTTATCAATTGTTATATGAAAAACGTTGGAATCTCGACTTGAGGTCTTTTGGTGATATTTGAGGACATATCCGCGCCGAACCTCGGGTTGGATGAGATCTTTATGCGTGTTTATCACGGAAAACCTTCAGAAAATCTTATGATTAAGTATGGCACGGGTTGTGATTTTTGTATCAATTGGTATATTTCGTGTGACCCGATTGGCCCGAGTCATTTGCTTGAGAATTCAATAAATCCAGAAGACTCTAGGGAGTCCACAGTCTGGAAATTGGTAGAAAATTCTAAAAAGTTGACAAAGTCAAACCTTATCCCCTTCATTATTGCTTGTATTAATTGCTTGGCCTTCTTTTTTCATAAGCATTTATGAAGCCAATTATGAAGCTTGGTCATCAAGTATTGACCAAAAGGAAGAGAGGAGGCCACGGCAAGGAGGGGGGGAGAGAGAGAGGAAGTCACGACCAATGAGTGAGAAGAGAGAAAGGAAGAATAATTAGCCACTTCATCATTACTCTTGACCTTTTGACTTAGGCCATTAATGAGTGGATGATGCGTGCGCTTACCTCATCGCCCCGATGACACGTGCGCATACCTCATACTCCCCCATGACATATGCGCACGCCTCATCAAAACCCTAGCCTTACTCCTCTATAAATAGAAGCCATTAGGAAGAAAATGACACACCCACTCTCACACACATAAACCGGCCAAGAGAGAAAGAGAGAGAGTGTCGAGATAGAGAGAGAAAGAGAAAGAGAGAGAGAAAACTGAGAGAGAGAAAGTCAAGAGAAAGAAAAGAAAGGGCTCGACACCGTGAGTTGCCGAGATCCCGAGGCCGTTGTCTTTCCCATCCATTTTTTACTCTCTAGTTCTTGTTTCAGTTTAGTGTAAGTGAATTCCCTAATATCGGGAAAGGATATTGAGATGCGTTGTGATGTGGTTTGCGTGGACCGTTTCTCAATCGTTTGGTTGATTGTAGTTGGTTCTTTCCATGACTTGCTTATATGTCATATTTGAGGTGATGTGGTTTGCTTGAATTCTGTTCGGTCATTGGACTGGTTGATTTCAAAGAAAGATTATGCATTTTTGGAAAGGAATTTTGCTTAAGAATTGACTTCGATGTCTTGATAAAGAAAGCATGCTTTGAAATGATGTTTTTACAAAGTCTTTTGAAAATGGATTAATTTCATTACTATGTTTACAAAATGATTTCGATGCCTTGAGAAGGAAAATATGTATTGAAATGATGTCCTTGCAAAATCAAGCGGTTGTTTGCATAAGTGATCACATAAAATTGTGTTGTGGCATTGTTACGAGCACGAATCATGTTTACATGGGCTAATGAAAATATAAGAATTGGCTTGAATGCTCGAGTGCTCGTGTGACCACTAAATAAAAGAAAAAGACCATCGCGTTAGCGGTGATGCCTCGGTAAACTAGCGTCGGGATGCCCTAGTTGAGCTAGGATGCCTGAGTTGAGCCTGGATGCCTCGGTAAACTAGTGCCGGGATGCCCTAGTTGAGCTAGGATGCCTTAGTTGAGTTCGGAAGCCTTGGGTGAGCTAGCCCCAGGATGCCTCGGTTGAGCCGGGATGCCCTAGTTGAGCCAGGATGACAGTAAATGATTCTTATATATGTGCCGATATGTGATAAATGAATTCTATATGTATGCCAGGATGTGCATTTACAGGTGAGTTTCCATGTAAACATAGCAGGTGGTTCATTCCCTTGATTTGATCATGTTTCATGTTTGATGTTGTTTTGAGATAGAACCGAGCCTTGGGTTGTAAAGTGTGCACGATGTGGCCATGCGTGATGTTCTCTTCTTTAAACTTTGCTATTGATCTGCCGTCGATGTGGATGCGGTAAGGGCCGACTTATGTTAACGGCAATCGATATATCCTCGCTTGATATTAGTGTTTTCACTTGCTGAGTGTCCCCGACTCATCCCCCATTTTTCCCACCTTCAGGTACATAGGATAGTCGAACAGACGGCAGCGATAGGGGGAGTTGAGCCATGTTGGAGTTCGGGGAAAGCTAGGAGCGGTGAATCCCAACTAGTGGGCTTAAGACACCCAAGCCAATTGTTATTATTGTTTAAATGGCTAAAAGTCGGCTAAGTTGTCTTGTAAAATATGTATGCGTGTCCTGTAAATACAAGGTTTGCTCATGATGTTGTTTGTCTTAATCCGGCTGTTATTTTTCATGTGATTGTCCCGAGATATGCTTCCGCGTGTGTGTAAATATGCTTTCGCTTGTGTTTAAAGAAAGATAATAATGAACGGGACGTCACGTTTATATGACCCCGACGTCGGGGTGTCACGTTGATACCAAATTAAACTGTGACGCCTCCACCTCGGGGTCATTAACGTGACGTCCCATTCATTATTATCTTTCTTTAAACAAAAGCGGAAGCATAATTTCGGGACAATCACATTAAAAATAACAGCGGGATTAAGACAAACAGTATCATGAGCAAACCTTATGTTTATAGGACACGCAAACATATTTTACAAGCTAACTTAATCGATTTTAGCCATTTACACATGATAACAAATGGCTTGGGTGTCCTAAGCTCACTACTTCGGATGCACAGCTCCCAGCTTTCCCTGAACTCCAACATGGCTCAAACTCCCCCTGTCGCTGCTGTCCGTTCGACCATGCTATGGACCTAAAGGTGGGAAAATAGAGAATGAGTCGGGGAGACTCAGCAAGTGAAAACACTAATATCAAGCGAGGATATATCGATCGCCGTTAACATAAGTCGGCCCTTACCGCACCCGCATCGACGGCAGATCAATAGCAATGTTCAAAGAAGAGAACATCACGCATGGCCACATCGTGCACACTTTACAACCCAAGGCTCGGTTCTATCTCAAAACAACATCAAACATGAAACATAATCAAATCAAGGGAATGAACCAACTGCTATGTTTACATGGAAACTCACCTGTAAATGCACATCTCCGCACACATATAGAATTCATTTATCACATATCGGCACATATATAAGAATTATTTACTGTCATCCTGGCTCAACCAGGGCATCCCGACTCAACCGAGGCATCCCGGCTCAACCGATGCATCCCGGGGCTAGCTCACCCGAGGCATCCGAGCTCAACCAAGGCATCCTATCTCAACTAGGGCATCCCGGCACTAGTTTACCGAGGCATCCAGGCTCAACCCAGGTATCCTAGCTCAACTAGGGCATCCCAGCGCTAGTTTACCGAGGCATCGCCGCTAACGCGAAGGTCTTCTTCTTTTATTTAGTGGTCACACGAGCACTCGAGCATTCAAGTCAATTCTTATATTTTCATTAGCCCATGTAAACATGATTCGTGCTCATAACAATGCCACAACACAATTTTGTGTGATCACTTATGCAAACAGCCACTTGATTTTGCAAGGGCATCATTTCAAAGCATATTTTCTTTCTCAAGGCATCGAAATCATTTTGTAAACATAGCAATGAGATTAATCTATTTTCAAAGGACTTTGTAAAAACATCATTTCAAAGCATACTTTCTTTCTCAAGACATCGAAGTCAATTCTTAAGCAAAATTCCTTTCCAAAAATGCATAATCTTTCTTTGAATTCAACCAGTCCAATTAACGAACAGAATTCAAGCAAACCACATCACCTCAAATATGACATATAAGCAAGTCATGGAAAGAACCAACTACGATCAACCAAACGACCGAGAAACGGTCCAAGCAAACCACGTCACAACGCATCTCAACATCCTTTCCCGATATTAAGGAATTCACTTACACAATGAATAAAACAAGAACTAGAGAACACGAGACGTGTGAAGAACACGAGAACTTCAATGTCTGTCGAGCGATTTTTGGTGGTTCTCGGGCTCGAACACAAACACTCGGGCCTGAACATGAACACTCGGGCTTTGCATAAGGCTTCCTCACTCGATCAAATCACAAGAGAGACACGGGCTAGTCGGTAAGCTTTTTCTCTCCTTCTTTCTTTCATTTTCTCTCTTCCTCGATCATGACTACAAAGCAAGAAATAAGAAAGAAGGTTGGCCGGAGCTCTCGCGTCGTGGAAATGGCGTGAGGGAGAGGAAGGGGGGCTTCACGTGAGGTTCTTCCTCTTTCTCTCTCCCCTTGGCCGAATGGCCTTCTTTCTATTTACAGAGAGGTGAAACTTGGGGCCAAAATTTGAATGAGGTAAGCGCACGTGTCATCGCAACATGAGGTCATCGCTTACCTCGCAAGCCATCATGAAGGGCCACCAAAGTCCAAGCAATTAATACAAGCTATTATGAGAGTGGCCTCCAAAGTCAAGAACAATAATTGCCAATTAATGCATGTCATCATGATAGGGACTCCAAAGTCAAGATCACTCAATTAGGCTTCTTGAACAAGCTTCATCCTTGGCCATTCATTTTCAAACTTACTTCTCTCTTTCGTTTTCCCCCTGGTCCGACCTCCGATCAAAGCATAAAATATCTCATTTGAAAGCTCGGAACGTGTACTTTAAATCATTAGAAGACATCAAGTCGAAATTTCCACATTCTCATGTAGAAAATGCCGAATCCTTAGAAATATTTGAAAAAACCGGACAGTTTTGCACTCTTCACGAAATTGCACTTGAAAATATAGTAAATGGACTCCGAAAATTCTTAAATTCGGATATGTCATAAACAAGCCCTTAATAAACATTTTTCATGAAGAACACAAAATCTAATTCTCTCTGTAAATACCATTTTCAATCACTCAAAAACAGACTAAAAATAGTTCGCCGGAACATAATATTTGCTTCTCAAAGTAACCTCTTTTCAGAATCCAAATCATCTCAGAAAATTCCTAAATTTCTACAGGTTATAGAAAAATAAGTTCTCAACAACTTTCGCGAAGGACACTTTTCTAAAATCTGCCCAGAAAAGCTTGTAGAAAATCAAGACGGTGTGAACATCACCGAAAAACCCATTCTGGGCAGTTTCACACGGTCCTAAAATGAGACCATCGTACCACTCATATCAACTCCAAAAATTCTGAAATTAAATTATGTAAAACTTCAAGATTTTTGGAACAGCTTTCAAGAAGAAAGCATTTAGAAATTCGGACCACAAAAGTCTCTCCAAAAATAGCAAAACGAAGGGGTACAAATGATCCGAAACTAGGTTTTCCAAAACAAGAGAAAACAATTTAGTTCTGATTGGAAAACCACCAAACTTAACTCATAGCCAATTCCCAGGGATTGAAATTGAGGATATTATAATTTACCTGCGGCTTCCATATCAAGGATTGAGACCTTTTGTGATGCTATTGTTCTCTTGTCTTGTTCCCTAAACCTTATGGAGTAAGATATGGAATCCTTTATAAGATAAATTCTTTTGATTACATGATGTGATGGACTCCTCTTAAAAACATTGGCGCACTTGTAAACGAGGTGCTCTACCTAGCTGAGCTATAGCCATTGTGTTTGTGACACATTTTTTTTTATCATATTGTGTAGATAATTTCTTGTCAAGATGACTTTTAGATGATTCAACACATATCTCCCAATAACTAATTCATTATAGGCTATAACCAGGGAAAGGAAGGGTAGGGTGAGTTATTCCTATATATTCCTTGATCGCCCGCCCCTTTACGTGACTCAATAGCGCTCAATTCCACCTTTTTCTCACTTCCTAAAGGACTGGTAAATGGCTCCACTCTTAATCAATGTCCCATCGATTTTTTTGGAAAAAAGATATTGCTTCCTTAATGACGTGGATGCCTCATTTAGTGGTGTCGATCATTTAGTTTATCAATTTTTGAAAGCCTCATTTCTCATTATAGAATTGTTAAATTTTAGAATTTTGAGATTTTTGGTCTTGAAGTATTTTCAACTCTTATGATTTGGAACCAGTGGTAATCAGTCCAATTCTCCGGTCCAAATGCAGGCCGAATCGCCCGGACTAGATCAATAGTTCTTTTTTTTTACAATTATTAACCAACATTCATTTGGATATCCATGATTTTATAGAAAATGAACTCGAGACGCTACTATGCTTGCACGACTAATTCCTTTTTTAAGGCTTACTTCAGGTAATATGTTATGTTTTAACAATTGTTTTGCTCAGGTTTTCTTCCAAACAAGTGTGAAACATAATGATTGCATAGGCAGGATAACTAATTCGAGGATGACAACTTGCATAGAGCGAGACACACTTACAGGCCTGGAGGGAATAGAAGAGGAAAAAAAAAAAACTAATCTGTTGGTTCTTGGACCCACTACGGAATCAAACCGGTCCGGACGATCCGGTTCCAAGACTAGGTGGGCTAGTTCCACAAACCTAAAATCGATCTTGTCCAGTCCAGGTTTTGGGGTGGGAATTGACTCATTCCGGAACCAATCACTCTTACTGAAAATAGTCACAAAAAATTACCAAAAAAGTTATAAATTATTATAATTGTGTCAATTTAGTCTTAAACCTTTTTTTTTTGTTAATTGAGTCTTAAATGTAGAAAAAAAAGTTTAGGGAAAAAAGAAAAAGTAAAGAAAAATTTAATAAAATATTTGAAATAATTTTAAAATATTATTTTAAAATCTACATTGGTGCCGGCCGTGCCACGTAAGATGGCTAGCATCCATGTCAGCAATTTCCAATTAAAATTGTCCAGATGAACTGAATTGGCACAAATGTAAAGGATTGATGACTCAATTGGCAAAAAAAAAAAGTTTAGGACTGAATTAACCCAATTGCAATATGTTTATGACTTTTTTGGTAATTTTCCCAAAACACTCAACTAAGAAACATTGTAAATGAAGCTCGTGGGAAACGGATTACATTAACTAAATTTTATAATGAAAAATTCAACAGCATATGTATTTGCACAACATTGAGAATTACCTTTTAGAACTAGACCTTTTAGTGACAGTGATGGAGAACAAAAGTTGCCACCAAAAGTAGATACTATTATCTCACGTATAAGATGGATGTCGTCGCATGCAATATCTAAGCTATGCAACATCTTTAAGAGAATATTACTCGCATATCACTATCTCTATTTCCTATAAAAGCATATCTGTAAAGTTTATATTCCTCATTAACCTTGCCCTAAAACCTTTTCCTCGTTTGATATTTCGGAAGAGAATTGGAATAAAGAAAGAACGAATCTGGATGATTTGGTGTACATTTAAGCATTCTAGCGGCCGATCCGTTTAGATGTTTATCTAACTACATCTTAGCAGCGTGTTCCCCCAGATGCAATAAGAAATTAACGTAATATGTCCTATGAAGTTTGTTCCTTTACTCATATTGTTGTATTATTCCCAACCCAATTACTTGATTTGTTGGATTATTCAAGAGCAATTACAGATTATCATAATATACTAGTCGAATAATCATCGCAAGGATTCGACAATTTCAACTTATGATACGTTGTTTAAGTTTTGGCAATTGAAAGAGCAACATAATTCAGGCAGAAAAAGCAGCAAGAAAAAGTCAGGTATGGCGAAATTCTGTAGTGCATAATGGAAATGAAGAAGCACATTCTCAGGGGAATTCGGGTTCGAAAATGAGAAATGATTTGGGGATTGGGGGGATTTTGAGGCTTATTTGGGCTATTAAGCAAGACCAAGAAACTACGCTACCGTCTAGGCAATAACAGCGATGTTTCAATAAGAATTAGTTCACGTCACATGTAGGTCGGCGGTGTCTAAACTGCCACATCAGATAAATCAGGCGAAACTTGTCCGAAAGGATTTGATTGCACTTTTCCTCAAAGGTATAGGGCTACATTGATTTAATTAAAATGTTTAACATTATATTGATTTATGTACGATAGATTTCAAAACGATTGTCTAATTTTACCGAGATCTTTCGAGTTTCAATTCTATTGACATGGTTGGCAAAAACAAAAAGGTCGATAATTGACATGACGAGAACCTAAGTTTATGCGATTCTATGTTGAATTTTCGAAAACAAAATCTACCGAGATACAATTAGGCACCGTCCCATAAAAGAGGAACTTGGCAAGTAGAAGAATTTGGCCGGATGCTCCGTCCACTAATTGATTTCCTTAAAATGTAACGTGGATCTTTCCCATTTGTTCGTTGTCTCTTTCACAGCTTCCTTACTTCTCGTGATCGTTATATGCCCATATGCTTCGAGAGAATTAGATACTGTCCACCACTCAAAACAGTTGGATGTTGGCCTCAATGTCCACCAAGTTACTAAATATATTTTTATTTGATAAATTATTGTTGGGATGCAAGGTGCGAGTTGTGCTGAAAAGTCCCACATCGAAAAATTGATGTAATGTGGAGCAATTAATACATCCTAATTGGCCCATGATTCATTGGCTCAAGATTTTGAGTGAAGGTGGATTCAACTGAATATGTTGAAAGGCTCAGGCTTATGCTCTCCTTAGTGATATCCTCAAGTGAAGGTATCGGATTTTTATTGCGTCCTCTTCGACAAATGATATTAGAATTAATTGGTTTAAGCTTTTGAGTGTTGACAAGCTCTCCTTGATGATCTCCTGCTAAGGTATCGGACTTCTTCTGCACACTTCCCAACAATAATTGCCGGTGAAGTTATGATAAATGCAGGTCATATGTATGCTAAAGAGTTTAATTAAAGAGTAAAATTGCAATCGGTAGCCGATTTTTTTTCTTGAGATCTAATTTAATTTTCATACTTTTCTTTAGCAATTTTCTTCCAAGTTTTGTTATAGCATGTATATCTGCCTCTGGTTAGTCAAACACAACCCTAATGTGCATCCCTATCAAATTCCTTAGTAGACGCTCTCATACAATATTGGTGATGACAATGAGATATACTCCCAAATTGCATTGACTTTGCTCACAGTTATAGACTTATAGCGTCGGATTCCTGTAAGATAAGTAACAAGAAAATGAATGAAAAGTTATCATAATTACTGACTTACCAGCATCATGGACGCTAAATCCGAACAAATGGGTGCTTTCCGGTCTCATTCTATAGTAATGAAATAGATAATAATCATGTGAATCCATCTTAATTAATGATATGTAATTCACTTAACTTAAAGCAAGTTTACGTTATACAATTAAAAACTTCTCTGTTTCTGAGTAATTGGAAAAACTATCCAATTAGTTCTAAACATATTATATGGATATCAATTAAATTATAAACTTTTCAATTTTGCTAACTTAATCCTAAACCTTTATATGAAATTCCACCATAGTCCTTCCAATAAATTTTCACTGGAAATCATTGACGCTGCGATGTGTCATTTAGGATAACTATTGGACTGCCATGTCAGCGATTTCCAGTGAAAATTGATCGGAATGACTATATCGATATTTCGTGCAAAGGTTTGGACTAAATTGGCAAAAAAATAAAAAGTGTAGGATTGAATCTGCATCCGTACAATAAGTTTATAATTGATAGGGTAATTTTCCCTTTTTTATAGGTAGGTAAATTTTGAAGCTTATGAAATACCCACACTAATCTCATGAACTAGGTAAGAAGCCAGTTAAACCAAGAGGGTGTCTCAAAAAATGGAATTGCCTTGCGTGGGATATCGAATTTGTGTCATCTATCTAGTCCACGCACATAAGTTAGCTCCTTCACCTGTAAGCCAATGACATGGGATTAACTCCCCAAGTAATGCGAATTGAAACTATATCCATGTGAGAATATACAAGTCATCAAATTAAGGCAAACAAAATTCCTCCCAACGATTATATGCTGGCCAAAAGAAATATTCACAAAAGTACGCGTGTGGCTGGACAAGAATTTGTGCGTTCACGCGTGTGAAAGAATGAGTACGCAAACGCATACAACAAGAGAGGAATCCATTCTACCCTGACCTTTTGCGTCTTTAAATTCTGAGGCCAGCCTATATTGTCCAGTTAAAATAGAGCACCCTTCGTTTATACACACTCAAACACCTAGCTGAATCCACTCTCGACGTAGCGTAACTCCCCACATGACTACATACAGATTTCATCTGGCCATGGCAGCCCTGGCGGGCGCATCGTTCGTGGCTGTCTCGACGTACTACATGCACCAGAAGACGGTGATCGAGTTCCTGGGTTTCATCAACACCCTGGGAAGAGTGAAGCTCAGGGAGGTCACCGGACCGGAGACCTGCTCACCTCCGCGACAGAGAAGGCGGAGGAGCAACGGCCGTCGCAAGCTCAGGGAGCTGAGGCGCACCGTGTCATCGCCGCCTGTCGTGGATGCCCGTGACATCGACGATGGGGCGGGGAGGCTGAAAAGCTCGGATCGGGCCGAGGGTATACCCATTAGGAATTCTAAGCTCCACACGCTCTCCGAAGGCATGGCTATGTCGGACTTCTCGCCCGAGTGAGGATAAGTCGGTTGATCATTTGGATTATCGCTAGGTTTTACGGTCCTTGATCTAGTGATTCTAGTTATATGTATATGAATGGGAAGGTCTAATAGTTATGGACTACTTCACACATCACACTTTGCGTTCTGATGATTTCTGGTTCCCGTAGATACTGTCAAGAAACCACGTATATGTAATTTGCCAAGTTATCTGATTTGTTAGTGGGTCTATCATCGAAATTTTCAATTTAAATACATCTCTTGCCTACTAAGGTACTTAATATTTTGTCCCAGATACTTCAATGATTGTGATTTCATATATTGGTGATCGTGAGCATTTAAGCTTTCCATTTGGATACCGTGGGATGGTGTTTTGAATCATGATATTTTCCTTTTAAAATCCATTTATTTCGCAGAAAATGAATGATTTGAAAAACATTTTCCTAAAAATGATCGTTTGTATCGCTTGAAATGATTAATCAATGGAAAGTGTTTTCGTGAATGATAACAATTTATGTCTAAATATTTTCGTCGATAATGAAACTATTTTTTATTTATTCAATTTTTGAAGAGATATAAAATTATCATTTTAGAAAAATATTTTTCAAATCATACATTTTTCGTGAAATAAACGGAGTTTTAGAGTAACAATGGCCACTACCTATATGTGCATAATACTACTCTTTTGTTCCTCAAACTACGTTACTAAGATCTTTTCAGTTGACCCCGCGAGCTAAATTTAAGATGATATGGTGATAGTTTAAATGGTGCACCATATACGTGTCCTTTTGGACAATGCAACATATGGGAAAAAGTTGGCCTAACCAAATTTGGATTAATATTCGGTTAATTTTTTTTAATAATCAAATGAGACGACCTTAATTAGTCAGTTACTTGGAGCGAAAACTGCACAGTAACCCATTGTCATAGCACCCTCTCAAATATAAATTCTCTAGGATAGAAATCGAATCCATATTATTAATTCCTAAGCTGAAAGCATGAGAATACCCTTATCACTAGGACAATTCAAGGTGAGCAAAAAGTACTCTCTTGTATATTATTTTCACATTGGTAAAACATACACTCTCTCTCTCTCTGCAATCAGAGAGATTAAAACCCTATCCTTACACAATGCCACTTGGAATGATCAATTCAATAGTGGGTTTGTTTCGGCCTAGAATTAGGAACTGGCCTTGTGACTCCCAAAAGATTGAAATCAAAAGCCGAACCAGCCGGTTCCGGTCCATCTGAGACACTAGCCCATTTTGTCTTTTCAACCAAATTCTTATAATAAAACATAAAAATTGTGCCAGTTAACTACAAAACCATTTGTTGGTCAAACGCTTATGTTGTTTTTTGTTGATGTTGAATACCATAATTCAATATTTTACGGGTGCTAAAGTTTTGTCTGTTGTCTTTTCTAAAAAAGGCTTCGATATTGATTTATAATCAATTTAACTCAAGAACCAAACTGATTGAACCGGTTTTGGATATAATTGATGGTTCTGGCCTGGGAATAGGGAACCGAACTAAACCTGGGCCAATCCTAGGTTCACGAAACTGATAATCGGTTCTCTCTCGAACCAGCCTTGCACCCAACGGTCCAGACTGGTTCAATCCAGTTTCTTAATTGAAGCGAACCCGGTGCTCACCCCTCAATGCCATCCCAAACTGCCACCAACCTCGGTTTTGCATGACGCAGCTATATCACTTGTTGCTACCTTGTCATTCGCTTGCATCAAGTCTCTCCTCTCCCTCGCTTAGATAAGATCTGAGCATTTCTTTCACCATCCTTGACGTCTTACCCCTTTCACCATCAGCTCCTTACTGCTTCTAGCCTCAATGATGCGCCACTACATCCTCATATCGAGCTTGACCCGAGGTCATGAGGGCTTGAGGAGGAACACACGGAGAGAGAGAGAGAGAGAGAGAGAGAGAGAGAGAGAGAGAGAGAGAGAGAGAGAGAGAGAGAGAGAGAGAGAGAGAGAGAGAGTCAATTGTGATTGCAAGTTTTGTTGTGTCCTTTGATTTATAATGGAATTTTGTATTGCTTTCCTTGTGAAGTAGGTCACACCGAAGGAATCACATAAATTTGATGTTTGATTTATTTTCTTGTTCTGTCTATTTTATTGTTTGATCATTTGCTTTTCGCAATAATGTGCATGACTTGTGTGCAGTGATGGGACTAGGCAATGCGGAGGGAGAGAAGAGAGATTTTTTTTTACTTATTTGATAGAAATTGCCACATAACACAATTTTTTAGGGGTCTAACGATAATTTCTCTATAATATACTGTACTTACAAACATGTATTAAATTTCAAGGAGAATACTGGGTACACAGCCATGTAACCTTTTCTTCTACATATCTCACATCTATCACCGTCAATATCGGTAGCTAATACTCGGTAAAAATAAAACTATCAATACCATCGGTGATTAATATGAGATTTGTTAAAAAAGAAAAGTACACATGCTGTATAGTTTCTATCAATCCAAATGTCAATACATATTGCGTAATTTTTAGCTTTTTAGAGAGTTTGCTTTCTCTATTCTTTGCTTGTAGCACTAGAGAAACTAGTTTCTTAGCCCACGCTTTCTATATAGCATATTCATATTCGTAGTTTTGAATCATTGATAATGTTCATTGTAGGAGATGTGGTATGAGAGAGATGGTGAGGTTTGTGAATGATCATATTTTTAATTTATGGTGTGTTTGTTTCTTAGAAAATGAATGGTTTTAGAAAATATTTTTCTAAAAATGATCGCTTATATTTTCGGAAAGAAAATCGCTTTGATAACTGGCTTTTCGATCAAAAAAACAATTGGCTTGCTAATCTTGAAAGGTAAGCGCTTAGATATTATATCCTTTTTATTTCCTCATAGAAAGTTACTTCATATTTTATTAGGTGATAAAATATGGATAGAATAAAATATGGATAGTAGATTTACGACGCCCTTTTTCGTACAAAAAAAAATTCCTTGAATGAACTTAGTTCAAATTTTCTCATGGAAAAATTTTCATTAAGGGGAATGGTAAAAAATTTATATATTTGTAGAAAAATTCTTAAGAAACTATATTTAAAATAGGCAATATCAATTAATGCTATTTAGAAATCGAGAGCATATCTCTTTATCCACCGTTTATAGATATTAAAAAGTTGAGATTACATATCTTGAATCATTAGTTAATATTTTTTTTCTTTTCAAATTGTGATGTAGATGCTATTCATTGTATTGCAACAAATTAAAACCCGTGAACTATATCTTTAATAATACTTTTGAAAATTATTTCTGTTAAAAATATTATTATTATGGCTAAATTATATAAGTTACTATCCAACTATTCCATTTTTTATTCTAAAAATTATAATTAAAATAATTGCACTTGAAAAGTAGGACATAAAACTGCCATTTTGAATATTTTTGTGTACCTTTTCTTTTTCTAATTTTTATTAAGTCCACTGCCGGAGTAAACAATGACATACACATTCATCTTGTGGTTGACATGTGAAAGAATTTAGTTAGGAAACTGATTCTAAAGGCACACGTCACATATCCAACAATGAATGTTTAAAGAAATTGTTACACTAGTGATAGACTTAACAACAATCCTTCTTTTTTTAAAGGTAGTGAATAGTTTTCTAATTTAGAAAATTGGACGGTAGTTCTTCGTTTTTTACACTTTTAGAATTTTAGCCTTTGAAAGAATAAATTATAGTAGAGAACAAAAAGGAGTTATTTCCTTTAAAACATCCTTGATAATGAAGGGCAAATCTGAAATGTTAGAAGCGAGACAAATCTCGCTTTTGACTTGAATATATAATTAGTTTGTAAAATTTATAAAAACGAATTTTTTTTTAATTTTTATTAAGGGTAGTAGGCAATATCCTATGTTATGCAATATTTTAGACGTATTAAGATAAAAGGATCTAATAGAAAATAGGTTATCCATAGTCTATTACTTTCTACGTGTGTGAATATTGAAAATATTGCAAAAATTCTATTGATGAGCCGGGCCCGAACCCTCTCGCGAAGGCTCGACCCGCTCACCCATCAGGCATGGAAATAGCAGCACCATCCGCCCCTCGCCCATTCTTCGAGCAGCCGGGTGGACCGCCCGCCCGCCCGTCCGCCCGCCGTTCAGCACCTTTCTGTTTAGCTCGAATCTATTTCATTTTTGTCCCGAATCTCGAATTCATTTTCCACCATACGTTCACGTTCTTCTCATATTCGTGCCCGTTTGCTTATGAGTCTCCACAATTTGTTCGGTTAGCGTCGATTCCGTGGAGAATTGGTACACCACGACTGCTGGAGTGGAGGAGCCTGGATTCCCTCCGTCAAATCACAACACATCAACGTCCAGGAACGTCGCAAATTACGATATATCAGGAAAATACCAAAATAAAAAATTTCAGATTCGATGCACGAACCACAAAAATAAAGAACAGAATCAGCAATAGGAACAAAAAAAAGAAGAAGGAACCAAAAAAGGGCAAGGCAAGAGGAGACAGAACAGATCAATGGAAAAAGCTAAAGAATTTGTAAATCTCTTTGACGGAAAAAGAGTTGGAAGGCCAAACGGGGGCACAATCTCTCTCGATCTTCCCTCCGGACAGCGCGTGGGGCAGATGCTTCGCGCTGCGAAGAAGGCGGAAGACGCGAGATGTCTATGTCGCTTCGTGGTCACGAACCGATCAGGCACTGCGACAGATCAAGGTCCTGATGGCAAGACAGTCGAAGCCGCGACGCCCAGACCAAAAAAACCGACAACAAACAATCGCATCGTCCAAAAAAGCAAGAGAAAACCTGAGCAGCATCGAAACCACAGAAGCATCGAACGAAGCAGGCAAATAGCGCAAGAAAGAGGAGGAGGAGGGTTCAGGCACGGGCGGAGGGTGATCAACTGGGGGGGGGGGGTGGCCTTTTAAAAAGCATGCTGGCCGAGTCCCCACGGTGGCAAATAGGAAGAGTTTGGAGGACTCGAGAGGTAAATACTGACACAAGTGAAGAGTTGGCAACAAATCATCGACGTATACGTGGCGGCAGCTGATTTCCTAGTACCTCCCAGATTTTTTTCTGCAGGTTTTGATCACGAGGGTAGCAGATTCTTTTCTCCTTTTTTTGCAATTTTCTTCCTTTTTGCCTTTTTCGTGTTCCTTTCCAAAATATAGAGTGCCCGTCTTCTTGGGCTTTGGTTACTCGAACTCGACTGGCCCATTCGCAGTTGCCTGTGTCGTACTTTTGGATGATGCAACGATCCTTCTAGACGTTGGAGGCTTCGATGCTTTCGGATTAGGTAACATAGACTAAGAGATGAGCACCGGATCCGGTTCGAAGCTGATTCTAGAGAGAACCATTATGGTTCCGGATTCCACAAATCTAGAACCCAGCCTAGGACCGGTTCGGTTCTCAATTCCGGCTTTGGAGCCGTTCAAGTAATATGATTCTCGGGTTAAACTGATTTTAAATTGGTTTTAAACCCTCTTTTAGAAATTAAAAAGTATACTTTTGCACCCATCAAGAATTGTATCAAAGTTCTCAAGCATAACCACTTAACTAACAAACTTTTTTTTTAGCGGAATGGTGCAATTTTTATATTTTATTAAATAAATATTGGTTAACCGACCTGTTTTTAAAACGGATGATTTTGATTTGAACAAGTCGATCACCTTTTTTTTAATTCTTATTGATAGAAAAAACCTAATGTATCCTTGTCTAGTCATTTAAACAGAATCTAGGAAGAAATGTTAGTATGTTAGCGTCGCTCTTCATCAGTAACTCATGGAGGAGAGAGTTGTTTGTAAAACATTTATTAAAAAATATGCATATTTGCAAAACAATGAGACCAAATCGGCCTCCCTCTTTTTAAAAAAATCATGCACGCAAACCCTCGCGCCCCTCAATCCGCTTGCTCTCTAGTTCCCAAAGCCACCAACGCTCACCACAAAGCCCAACTCCCTCCTCCACCCCACCACCACCATGCACTGCCATCGGACGCCGCCCCGCAATCTCCGACCGCTATCTATGGCCAGCGAGCTCGTACAATATCTGGTCATAGGAAAACATGGACATTGGGCCATGGATCCCATACCCTTGCTTACAAGTGCGCGTACAATATTTGATTCCAAGTGTCCGGGATACCGGGCACGCACCAATGTATGCAATCCGCGTGATGGAGCGGGTCGGCTTTTTGCTCGTCCGTCAACAAGCTACCTCCCGTCTCGGTGTAGACCGACGAGTGGCCGTCGATCCTGTACTCGGAGAGCTGCGTGACGTTGATGAAAGCGACGGGGACCTTCATTTTCTCCACCACGCTGGACACCACCTTCATTATCCTCTTGTCGGAGCCGGTTCCCCAGTGGTTCTTCTTCATCACCGGCTTTGTTTCATTGTAGCACTTGATGCCATCCTTGTGATCCCAATCCGCGCTTCTGCATCGAGCCAGGACATGTTCTGTTAGCAATTGATGTGATCGTAAACGAATTTGGAAATGAATGCGTGCTTGTCTAAGAGGCTGAGAGACCTCATGTGTGTCGGGGACATAGTGGTGAAGAAGACCCGGGTTTCGTTCGGATTGATGGTGGAATCAACCCAGTTTGCCCATGTTTTCAAGGCGATTCTATAAGCAACCGGCAGGTCCAGCTCTTCGTACCCTTCTTCGCCGTTGGCGAACGAACCCCATCTGCATCAGCTCATGAAAAGGACGAACCGTGTGAGGCCATTCTTTTGCCCTTTTTTAACAGAGGATAAAGAGTCAATTCGAAAGGTGATCGGTCCAAAACAGAGGAATTAGTTCTTTACAGTGACTTGATCCTGAGTCCGGTCATCCACCAAACGTAGCTGTTGAAGACAAGGATGTCCACCCCGGTCCAGTATTTCGCGTGCTTCATGATTGAGTCCACCTTCAGAATCCTCTTCTTTGGATCGACTACGATATGCAGATCGGAATTGGACTCCACCAGAAATGGCGACCAGTAGAACTCGATTGTAGCATTGTATTCCTGTCGGAAGAGATTGGAGAATTTCATTGTCATCCATATGTCATTATTCTTCAGCAATGCTACATTTAAGCTTAGAAAATCATCCAAGAAATCCCATGACTGACTCTCCTAAAATTATAGTTGAAGAAAACTTCATTTTCTTTGAAGCAAAGCATGCTCACAAATCACAGATAGAAAGCCAAATTAGTCTATTATTTTAGAAACAGTACTTCCGACCCAACTTGGGTAAAAGCGAGTTTATATATATATAGATCGTATTGATTTGTATGACTAATGTCTTTGAAAAATCCTTTTTGCTATAACTTTCACACGAGTCTGGACTTTAATCCGTGAAGTATAGAATATCAAGTTAAGAACAACATTCAGCATACTGAGATTAGCTTACAAACTTGTCTCGAATGCAATCGATTTATTTAAATACCAACTTACAATCTCTCTCTTAGTTAGCCTATGCCAAGCAGATAGACCAATCTTCATATACTGTACCTAACATAATCATCAACTTAATACCTTTGCCTTGAAGACTGAATGTGCCCGACCTCGTTTCATGGACTTTTGGTTTTCTGGTATGATGGACTCCACCAAACACACGAAGGATTGCCATTGCCCTCTTTGAAGTGAATCTCCTACGAACATCAATCTCTTCCCACGAAGTTTCTTCAGTGCTTTCTCCGGCTCGAATCTGCAAAAATTACATTAAACCTAATACTGCAAACTCTCAATTTTTACCACCACAGGAGATCATGCATACTGCACTGTATAAGGACGTTGCATGCATGTAGGGATGAATTGCTTACAGAGGCAATAGACAGTCGTCAGGCTGCCATTGCCAGCGCTGATAATCGGTATCAGGCCGCCCATTCTTGACGCATGAGAATTGCCGGTCAAGATACGGGCAGCTTCTGTCTGTGTAGGGAGGCTCGTACGAGCTGTCGAACACCCATTTTCCGCTCACCACGCTGCACTCCTCGGGGTCAAATTCGAACCTGTCATCCAATTCCGGGTCGTAACCACTTTTATCTCCGTCCCTTTCACCTGCAATGTGGCCCAGAAAAAAGGCATCATAACGACAACATCAGAGTACTCTGGTTGCTTCATGGATGTCGCAAACTGAAGAAAGTACAATGATCTCCTCATTGCACGTTCCATGAGATTTACCGGATCTTGAAATTACGGAGTCTCTTTTAGAGCATGACTTGAGCTTGGAAGTGAAGGGGCTGATTGTTTCGGAGTACATGAGACCGTACATGAGACCGATGAACGCGAGAGCGCAGATCACGACGGTTGTAATAGAAAGAGGTAGCTTCCCCCTGTAGTGTAAGTGCTTCACTGTGGCCAAAGGAGGGAGCGTTGTGGTGGTGACCATTGGACTCAGGGCACAGGGAGAGAGAGAGAGAGAGTCTGAAATCAAGGACGAGAAAGAAACAAGAGAATGATGAGAGAAACAACAGAATGGATGAAGACTTCAATCAAGTGATCGAGAAGAAGGCACAGGTGAGTCGCGCTGGGTCTTTTCTTACGGGGATGTTATTATTTTATAGGTCATGGAGTAGCAGTAAAGCTAAAGCGACGGGAGGTTGGGTCGAGGATTGAAACTTGTGGGCAATGGTGGTTAGTGGAAGTAGGTTGGAAGGATCACATCATGGCGTTCCTCCATGTTTTTCGCCCCCTCTCCCTTTCCCTCGCTTTCCAAATGGAGGAAGGAAGCTATATGATGATCCCAACCACTGTGCATGCCATTGCTATCATGGCCAACCTTTTATAGAATTGATTCAACTTAATATGGGCGGGACTCCGTGGGAGATAGTTTTCCGTAGAGGGGATATGCAACTGAAGCTCTCTCTCTCTCTCTCTCTCTCTCTCTCTCTCTCTCTCTCTCTCTCTCTCTCTCTCTCTGCCGTTCAAGACTAGGTCTTTTCCGGGGTAGATATGCTATGATCATGCATGATGCTATTCTAAATAAAAACTACTTTTTGAGCCATGCATAAATCTCTGTGGGCAGTTATGTTTGGGCGATGTGACTTAGATATCTTCTTTTCTCAACGTTTGAACTCGTCCAAGTAAAATTTCGCCGCATGTACTACCTGATTTTGACTTTGTCTGAAGAGGGGCTGATCAGTCGAGGTACGCTTGAACTAAGTCAGTGTACCATCGAAATGTAAACATAGAAAAAAGATATGTGGAGACTAAGAAGAGCAAATGTCAGAAATTGTAGCAAGCATGTCGTAAGTGGTGGTAATCTAATAATGGATAGGAACCCTATTCACCAGAGAATCTCTTTTTTTCTTGGCCAGCATTATAATTTGGCAACACCTGTGATTCCTGTTTGATCAAGGTGTAATCATTGTTTGTACTTTTTAGGATTGTGGATCAAGAGACAAAGGTGATTTCTACCTATTATGAGACATCTAGGATTGCCGAGGGGAATATCTGGCCTCAGGAGAAACAAAATTCGGAAAAAAAAAAAACAGGGGGGAAATTGACAAAAAGAGAGAGATCTCGTGGAACAGAGGAGACTGTGCAGTCGCTCGATAAAGACAATTTTCGTCGATACTTGGAGGAGAGCATGTTAAAACAATAAATTTGAGTGTGCAAGAAGGAAAGATCAAAACAATATCGGGAGGGGCAGTGAACAGAAGCCTTACTGCCCTGGAAACCGGATTGGACCAATTGTTTTTGGGCGTTCCCCAATTCCAAAATTTGGAACCCGGAATAATCGGTCCAATTCCCCGTTCTAGACGTGGAACCAAATCGCCCGGACCGATCAAATCAGATCGGACCTGATATGTTTTTTTTTCCTTTTATTTTAAAGAGTAGAGAAAAGAAAATTACAAATACCCTAAATCAAATTGGGAATCGGACTGGAACTGACCGATCTGGTCCAATACCCAATTTTAGGGTGGGACTAGCCCAACCTAGGAACCAAATGCCCCTAATTTGAGAGCAAAAACAGAACAAGTTGGATTTGCTGGACGGAACAGAGGATTTGCCTAACGGGGTTGCGGAAATCAGGTTATACTGGGGTTATATGCTTGATAACTACGAATGAGCATACGCCGATGGAGACTAGACTCGAAGATGATCACTATGGTGTCTATTCGGTCGTCGTTCGTGTCTGTATCAATCCCAAAGCATTCTCGACAAGCCCGACTAGAAATCTGCTTTTCCCAACCAGGGACTGGCTGGCTTTTATGTACAATTTGGGTCTAAACAGGTGCTTCCGAGTCTTCATTCGTGTCCCGGGGGCTCCCTAAGTCGAGTACTTGAAGTCGTACACCGTGCTCGAAGCTTCTAACGTATCCCTATCACTCGAATTGGTCGAGGGTATCGAATATCTGAATTCGATCCTATCAACAATACAAAAAAGTGATGAAAATTCGCACAATACAAGAATTTACGTGGTTCAGCAAGGAGGATGTTTCGCCTACATACATCCACGGGGAGAAGAGATTCATTTCACTAATAACGTAAAAAAAGTATACAGCCACTCTTTCTTACCTCCTGTCTCTCTTCTAGAGACCCATTTTGCCCTAAATATATATAGCGAAACCCTACATGACACAAATTACAAAATTGCCCATATAGCCTAAAATATTTAACTTTCCCATATAAATCATTCTGTGACTAAACATAAAACGCCTTTGGCGGCCCGGGGGCGTTGCCCCGTGACCCCCGCTAGGGCGGCCCCCCCGAACCTCTGCCGCTCACCCGGGAGCGAGACTCCCGTGTTGTCCAGTCGTCAGGGGGTCTTTCGAAACCGCCTCATAATCTTTTGGATAACAAAATACAAGACATCAACCTCAACAGAGAAAAGGTAAAAAGCTCAAAACTATTATAATTCTCTGCTCCAATTTTCTCGGTTTTTTTCGCCGGGTTTGAGATGGTTTTTCATTGAGACCATGATAAATAATCCACATTTAAATCCTCTAGGGTGCTATTCTATGTCTTGTGAATTCGAGTGTGGGTTTGTTTGGCTCATAGATTGATTCAATCCACGATCCGTATGCGATATCGATTCTAGTGCTTGTTGCTAGTTTTGTGTTCTTGCGTTCGTGTAATCGTTCATGTTCCAATAACCCATTTGTGAAACATAGAGGGGACCAAACCTCTCCACTCGAAAGGTCGGAGCGCGGTCCAAAAGTCGCCGGTTTGCCCCCGTACGGATTGCCTTTTGTGGTATGGCAGAAACGACCAACCCTTGAGCCCTTATTTTTACGTTTTATTGCTTGCTTGGTCTTTTAGTATGCCAACTTACTATGATTCGTATCCCTCTTTCCAACAACCGACTAAATATCGATACACTCGCTCCAACAAGCAAATGGGAAATTTAATCCCACAAGCGTTCATTCAAATAAGAATGATAGAGTTGATCTCCTGAAGGGTGTGCATCCTTATTCTAGTCATGGACAATTTCGATTACTTTTCTTATTCAGAAGAAATTCAACCCTAATTCGGGTACCTAACAACCACAAAAGTATAAGATATAATGCACCTGATCAACGAGTAGAGAAATGAGGGGGGGGGGGGTGGGAAGAATAATACCACATGAATGATGCGCAATTAAAAAAATTAATGCCTTTGGTTTGAACTAGTTATGAATGCCTCCTATACAGGACTTGTCTGAATTAGCAATTGAAGGCTTATAAAATGTCTGGATTGTATTGTGACAGAAAAAAAGTCAGAACTTGTTATAATAGGGTCAAAACGAGAGCGAGTGTCGATGTCCATTTCTTTCTCATTGGATGCTGTGACTTTGAAATCTTAATTGGGATGTAATCAAATGTGAATTAATCGGGGGAAAATTACCCGATTAGTTCTAAATCGATTGTACGAATGCTGATTTACTCTTAAACTTTTCAATTCTATCAATTTAACGTAAACTTTTGCGTGAAGTTCCAATGTTGTTCTTCCGATCAATTACCAATGGAAATTGCTGACTTGGTGACCCATGAGTTATCTACGTCCGCATGTTACATATGACGGTGGGCGATGACTAAACGCTACGTTAGCAATCTCCAGCGAGATTTGTTTAAAAGGACTATGTTGAAATTTTGAACAAAGGTCTAAGACTACATTAGCAAAAGTTGAAAGTTTAGGACCGAATTAACATCCGTACAATAGATTTCGGGCGAAGCAGCGGCGATGGAGTAGGGTGGTGGACCGGTTGTGGGGTTGAGGATGTATGGCTAAAGAGGAAAGAAGAAAAGGAGAAAAAAAAGAAGAAGAAGAGAAAAAACGAATCAATTTCGGGCATCTAATTTCACCTGCGTCGGTGTATCATCTTTCCAGATGGTAAATTGAAAATATCGATGTCCTAAATTTATAAACCATCGATCCCTTTTTAAGCCAACTCAGTTCTGGGATTAGTCAATATCCGCGTCAAATGTTCGGACCCTCCATATCTATTAGCCGGTTGCTCGGTTAAAAACAAAGGACGTCCTTTACCAATGGAGTCCCCAACCAATCACGCATGAATACACAAGAAACACTTACAATGGTTGGCTGGTAACACATCTTTCATGGCCAGGATGTTAGGAATTAGCTTAAACTAGTCGACAAAATGATGACAGCACCAAGGAATATCGAACTAGAAAATCATATCCAGGGGGGTCACCAAATGTAGGGGCTTTGCTAATTTGCTATTCCAAGCTATTCCGGATCTATTCCGCAAATGCTGATGTTCTCCAATTGATCTGAACGTGGCAACTCACGCACTTGCGGGATCGCTGTCGAACCCAAAGTGGGGAGTGTGCCTTGCAAGTGCAGTCTTTAAATTTAGTCTCCAAACATTTCTACTTTTGGTTCGTGTTGGTCCTTTCGGTGGAAGATTTTTTTCAAGAAAGTGCCATGATGCCATGTCGGCTTCAGGTCGATTGAATCGGATGTGCTGACGTAGAAGAAATAATGAAAGGGTTGAATAAATTCGGAAATGACTTTTATAAAACGAAGTTGAAAGCCAACATTGAACAATGAAAAAGAATTTTAACGAATAGTGGCCTCATATCTCTAATGTTAAAGCTCTTCCCAATTTGATTTAGCTCCAAACCAATTAATAATTCCTACGTTCGCCACTATCTCCAAAATCACATCCCTTTGTATTTTAAATTTTACTTGTTACTCGACGTGCGTAGGGTTTAAGAGTTTATTTTATAACGCTGAGAAAGTCTTAGGTGCTATCGAAAGATCACGTAACTATCACATAATTATCACAGGTTAACGAGTGTTGGAAGGAAGCTAATGAAATTCCTAGCACTTAGTGCTCCATCCTCTGTCATTGGTCACCTCCACACTGCACTGTCATTGCCCTGCGCCTCTCTCTCTCTCTCTCTCTCTCTCTCTCTCTCTCTCTCTCTCTCTCTCTCCCCGAACGAAGAAATGGAGTGCTCACGATAGTCATACTGACAAATATTAGCGAGGACAGCGTGAGTGGTCACCCAGGGACTCAGGTGACCAAAGAACGGAGATGGATTGGGGTTGGTGGTGGCGTCAATGCTGGACAGAGGTTAGGGCCGGAGCAGCGACAAAGGAGCAGGGTGGTGGACTAGTGGCTGTTGGGCGCGGGTAGACATGGCCACGGGCCGGTTTTGGCCCGAAACCGGCCCGGTCAAACCCGGGACCGGCCCGTTGACCGAGCCCGCGGTTCTGAACAGGAACCGGCCCGAAACCGCCGGTTCCGGGCCCAGTTCAAAAAAAAAAAGAAAACTGCAGGCGGAGCGCGGAGGCGTCGCCGGCGTCGGGCGAGGCCGGCCTCGCCCAGCCCAGGCGAGGGCGGCCCTCGCCTGACGCCGGCGGCCGGCCACCTCTGGTCGGTCGTCTGCTGCAAGCGCCTCCTCGCCGTCCTCGGCGCCCGGCACCCGTTGGGCAACGGCCCAACAGGAAAAAAAAAAAATTGCACTGCAAGCAGCAGGGCCTGCACGTCTGCAGGCCCTGCTGCGGGCAGCGCCCCAGCGGGCCCACCTTGCGGCCCGTTTGGCAACGGGCCAACGGGCAAAAAGTACAAAAAAAAAATAATAACCGTTGCAAAATTGCAACGGTTATTATCTTCTCTTTTTTAAAAAAAAATTTTCTTCTCAATTTTTTCTTATAAATACTCACACAATTCTCTCAAATTCTCTCAAATTCTCTTCTCTCAAGTCTTAAATTTTCTTAATACTCGAAGTTCTCTCCAATTGCCAATTCTCTCAATTTTCTCAATCCACGCAATTCTTTCTTAATTCTCCCAATTAATCCGCTCAATTCTCTCAATCCACTCGAAAAATGGCAAGTGGAAGTCGAGTGCCATCTGGCAAAGGTAAGAATATCGCGACGGAATCCCATCATTCTTTTGATCCTCGTGAATATGCAGATTTTCAAGATGATGAAATCAACATTTTTCCCGATATGGAGCGCGTCCCAACTCAAGAAAGTTTTAATCCTCCTGGAGAAATATCTACAACAAAGGAAGCGGAACGAGAATTTACATCTGACATTTGGAATCACTTCACGAAAAATGAAAGGTTTGATATTGATGAAAAAAGGTATGATATAATTTGTAAATATTGTGGGAAAATATATAAATATACAGGTGGACAAGGATATGGAACATTTAAACGACATCTTAGAAGCAAACATCCAACCGAAACGGGAATTGATATCGGGCAACAACAAATTTTCGGGTACGTCAATCCTAATACTTCCCCTTTATTTCGTTTTAATGACAAAACTTAAAAGGAAGAATTAGGCAAATTTATTTCCGTTGAGCATTTAGCATTTAATTTTGGAGAAAGATTTGGTTTTAATGAATTTGTACAAAATGCATGTGCTCCACAAGCAAAACGTGTTTCTAGAAATTCAGTTAAACGAGTAATTAAAGATCTTTCCAAAAAAGGAAAAAAAGATTTACAAAACTTTTTTATGCAATTTAATGGATGCGTGCATATAGGTAGTGACATTTGGAGTGATCCTTGGCAAAGTCATTCTTACATGGGCATAACATGTCATTGGATAGATGACGAGTGGAGTATTCAAAAAAGAGTCATTGCATTTAGAGTTTTCTATGATAATCATACGGCAAATAATATTTATAGATTAATTAGGCAAATTTTAGAATAATATTATTTGCTTTACAAAATTTTTTCAATTGGTTTTGATAATACTGCAGCAAATATCGCTTCAATTGTCGAGTTAGAAAATATTTGTAAACCCGCTTTTGGCGGAAAATTTTTTCACGTTAGATGTGCTTGTCATGTTTTAAATTTATGTGTACAAGATGGTTTGAAAACTCTCGATATTTTTCTTCAACCAATAAAAATGGCGATTCAATTTTTATGGAAACATCCCCAAAAAATGAGAGAATGGGGTAGATTTTGTAGAGAAAATGGCAGAAGGCCAAATAGATTTCCAAAAGATGTTCCAACTCGTTGGAATTCTACTTTCCACTTGCTTACTGAATCTTTAGCATATAAAGATTTATTATGTGCATTCATTTCTGATAATGTACCTCAGATTAATTTATACCCACAAGAGTGGGATATTTGCCAAAAAATTTTAGATGTTTTAAAGGTTTTTAATGATGCAACTTATACTTTGTCCGGTGTTTATTATCCTACTACACATTTATTTTTAGTATAGTGTACTAATATTGTCGGAATTTTTGATGAATGTGAAAATGATGTTGAATTACAACATACTATACTTGCAATGAAAATGAAGTGGCTACATTATTATAGGGAAATTCCCATTATTTATTTAGTTGCTTGTGTTTTTTATCCGCATTGCAAATTGGATGGCTTAAATGATTTTTTTCGTGTGTATTATCAATGTTTACATTGTGATGAGATAAATGTTACAACTTTAGTACGTAATGTTAAAAACGTAGTAATAGAATTATATAATGAATTTTATACTAAATATAATTTAGGTGATACTGGATCTTCTCAATCTATGGAAATACAAAATGACAGTACAGGTAAAATTAGTAAAGGGTACCAACTTTTATTACATAGACAAAAAAAAAACAAAATGGAGTAATAGGAAATATTTCTGAATTAGAGAGTTATCTAAGCGTTTCATTTGAGATTACTGAATGTGGTACCGATTTTTTAATTTTGAATTGGTGGAAGGGGCACGCAAGCCGATACCCAATCCTTTCTCTTATTGCAAAACAGATTTTTTCAACCCCTTGTTCCACAGTTGCGGTCGAACAAGCATTTAGTGCCGGAGGTAATATTTTGGATGAACATCGTTCAAGATTAGATCCAGAATCAGTGCAGATGCAAGCTTGTGTTGCTGATTGGACGAAGGCTCAATACCGACAACAAGAGATAGATCGGAATAATGAATCCGAATTCTTTAACGATGGAGATACTACCGCTACCGGTACTTGAACGGGTAGTGACGATTGAGGATAAAAGAACTATTGGAGTTGGCAAATATTTCGGAAAAGTGAACTCTTATTTCTCATATCGGATACGCCCACATGAGCTTAGGAAAACCCAAGTATAATCCAACGACATGTGACCTCTGTCCTCTGATCCCCTGTGCAGTGTGCACGGAATGTTTAGGTTTTGGGATCATTTTAGGGCATATATATTGTGCTCCTTTTTTTTATAGATCGTTGTAACGAATTGTAATGTGCTTAATGATAATTTATTAAGTTCAAGTCATGTCTTGTCTTTTTGTCCCCAAATTTAATTACAATTTATATTTAATTTTTTTTTCTTTTCTGTTTTTCCTTTTTTTCCTTTTTTTGTCTTCCTCTGCCGGCGCCGGCTAGGGCCGGCGGAGGTCGCCGGCCTCAGGCGAGCCTTGCCACACCATCGCTCGCCCAGGCAAGGGCGAGGCTCGCCCGACGCCGGCGAGGCTGGCCCTCGCCTGGATCTGGCGAGGGCGAGCCTCGCCTCGCTCGCCCAGGCGAGGGCGAGCCTCGCCCTCGCCTGGGCGAGCGATGGCGTGGCGAGCCTCGCCCAGTCGCCCGATGCCGGCGAGGCTCGCCTGAGGCCGGCGACCTCCGCCGGCCCTCGCTGGCGCCGACAAAGGAAGAACGGGAAGTCGGAAGACTCGGAACCGAAGAAAAAAAAAAGAAAATTATGTTCCGGTTCCGGTTCATTGTTGGCCACGAACCAGAACCGGTCGGTTCCGAACCGTGGCCATCTCTAGGCGCGGGGAAGAACGGCTAAAGAGGAAAGAAGAAAAGAAGAAAAAAAGAAGAGTAAGAACAAATTTTAAACATGTAACCTCACTTGCATTGGCGTGTCATCTTTTCAAGATGGCAAATTCAAAATATCAACAAAAACCCTGAAATTACAAATACTCGTTCCTTTTTAAGCCGATGCAATGTTGGAATTAGTCAATATCCGCGTCGGATGTTTTTTTTTTTATAACCGAGGTGTCCGCGCGGCCGGCGAGCTTGCGCTCAAACCAGCGGTGAAGCCCGACTAGTCCTCGGGGGCTAGCGCAGCATCCCACCGCCACGACCCTCCACTTAAATCACCGGCACCTACGAGTTTTGAACCCAGGACCTCTCTTGAAAGGAACTAAACGTAAACCATCGAGGCCACCGATGGGTGGGTCCGCGTCGGATGTTTTGATCTGCACGAGAGCAAAATATCAGCCACGGCACGATGCATTTCCTCCGGGGCGTCCTGAAGTTCCTCTACCGAATTATAGTAACTAATCATCTCCAAAGATCTCGATCGGAGCAGGCTTATGTCAAACCGTGGTTAAAAAGGACTTCCTCTACCAATCGAATCCTCAACAATCTCACAAGAACATACAAGAAGACACTTCAATCCTTTGCTGGTAACTCATCTTTCCTGGGCTGGCTGTCAGGAATTAGCTTTAGCTAGTCGACATATCGGGGGTCTGTAAATGGAGGAGGGGTCATCATTGGTCAGTGAATGACCAGCCAGGGCACAATCCAATCCGTGCAATTGGATGAAGAATTAAGAGATAAGATTACTAGCGCGGATTTTAACTCCAAACCTTATTGATTCTTACGTTCGCCTGTGTCTCTAAAAGCACAGCCCTGTGTATTCTTTGTTACTTTACTCAACGTGCATAGAGTTGAAAAGTCTATCCTAGAAAGCCAAAAAAGTCTCTGGCGCTATTGAAAGTTGAAGCATCACGTGACCATGCATCTAATTGTCACAAGTTAACAAATGCTATCAAAATATGTATTTTTTAGAAAAAATTACCCGATCAATCCAAAACATTGTTGTACATGTGCCAATTCAATCCTAGTTTTCTTTTTTTAATTGTCACAACCTGCCATGTTGATCTTGAAGCCAGCTAGGTTTTTTTTATCTTCATGTAAATATATTCACACACAACATGCATGAGTAAAACATTAATATAATTCTTTCTACTTGAGGATTATATATTAAACATATTCAATTTCAATAAATATTTTCTATGTCGAAAAAAAGAGTAAAAGAACTTACTTAGGGTTAGTGGTAAACCAATTTAAAATCAGTTCGATTTCCAATTCTAACCCTGAACCGGCCTCGCAAGTTCTAACTTGGAACCGGCTAGTTCAAGAAATAGAGTAGGAAATCAAACCGATCAAGGCCAGTTCCTAGTTTTTGAAATCAGGAACCTAGACTGATCCTCTTGGAATTGGCCAAGTGAGGACAGTTGGGCCCGTTTCCAAGTGGAATTGGCCCGACCCTAATAAGTTTTACATCCAACTATAAATAAGACTTTTTGGCACTCCATCAATATCATTCATCTCGCTTTAGGAGTGAAAATTCTATATTTGTTTGGGTGGCCACAAGAACTCCGTATGAGTGGTATTTATATATTTTTCATCAAAATAGAAAAAATAATATTAATTATCAGAAACTCGAAAAGAAATATAAGAGGTGGCTCAAAGAATGCTTTAGTATTTTTGAGTTTTCCTTTTTTTTTCCCTTACATCATCAATATAGTTCATGGTAATCTTATTAAAAAAATCACACATTAGACGAAAATGTCATCGAGATTATTCAAAATCTCTAATTGGCGATTCGATACCAACATTTTCCTCAGCCCAATCTCAAGTGGGCCGGGCCCAATAACTTTCTTCTCCTGGGTTACCTTTTTCTTTTTCTATTTTTTTTTGTCTTTTTCATTTCCTCTTCTATCAGAGTTGTTGGTCTGCAGTTTCTTCCCCTGCAACGACACTTGCTCCGACGATGGCCACCAGCACCGTCAGCCTCTCCTCCTCGCCTTTCCGTTCTCTCACTTCGAGCTCATCCCACCCTCCTCGAGCCAGAAACGCTCCTACCCTTTCTTTCGCGTCCCACCTTAAGCCCCCCCGCGCCCTCTCCCCGCTCCCCGCGGCGCCTCGCCGCTCCGCCAGGCCTCGCCCTTCCCGCGTCTCCGCCGCGCTGGCGGGCCTCTCCGACACCGAGCCCGCGCCGGTGCCCGCCGACTCCGTGGAGGTCGCGCGGAGATTTCCCTCCGCTTCCGGCGTTTACGCCGTCTACGATGGCGAGGGCGAGCTTCAGTTCGTCGGGATCTCGCGGAACGTCGCGGCCAGCATCGCCGGTCACCGGAGATCCGTCCCCGAGCTCTGCTGTTCCGTCAAGGTACTGTTTTAACAGAAACTTTTGAAATTTGCGGGCGGTAGATTGAAACTGATATGCAATTGGCAAAGCATTTATGAATCTGCTTTGTGTATCGTAACTATGAAGTGTGCTGAAGTGACTATTTTTGACGGCGTGAATGTGATGGAAGGTTGTTCTTTTATCAACTCCTCGAATTAAAGGTTAAATTTTTTTTTGGTTTCTCGCTTCTGAAGTTAATGTTGAAACTTAAGATTGACATTGTTCTTTCTTGGGCAACCTTTGAGCTTTCGCCTTTTTTTAAATTCCATCGCGATGAGACTGGACTGTATTATGTTCAAATGGGTAAAAGCGAGTGAAATCTTAAGAACTTTGGATCATGTGAATTGCTTTTGACTGGACTTTCTGCAGTTAGACGGTGCTTAAGTTAGTACACCAACTTGAACTGATTCTAGCAGGTCTAAGACGAAGTCATGGAGTTACAGGTTTAAAGAATTTTAGGAGGTTTATGTTACATTAGATGGATTTTGGGATAGTCTAACAGGATGATGTAATCAGTTAGTCATTAGTCTTTTAAAACTTTGTTTGGATTTTGGGCAGTGAGATACAATTAAT
The DNA here is from genome assembly GCA_031216285.1 of Syzygium syzygioides. Lineage (NCBI taxonomy): Eukaryota > Viridiplantae > Streptophyta > Magnoliopsida > Myrtales > Myrtaceae > Syzygium > Syzygium syzygioides. The sequence continues at coordinate 27,767,439 of CM062252.1, read as the reverse complement.
CTCGATGCTAGAACATGTTACGGTGGAAAAGGTGGTGTATTATTGATTGTAGGGCACATCGATCTTGGTAATAGTTCATTCGAAGGATATGGTTAATATTTCACTAGTATCAGATGGACAATGCAACAAGTCCGAGTCGGTATCCTGTGTATGGAGTAGAGAATATGCATCAGATACAAAAACATGATATGAGAAGAAAATAGTCCTAATCAACTCTGATGATTATTGGACCAAAAAAAAAAAACTTTGATGATTATATAAAGAGAAGTCTGTGCCTACTCCTAGACATGTGGTGAAATGTCACATGGTGTAGAACACTGCATCTCCTGTGATTCTTAGTGTTCTTGTTGCGGCTTCCATCCGTTTCTTTACATTTCCCAAATTTTATGTGGTTTTAGGTATTAGCATGGGGACATGGCAATAATTAATAGTCTTACAATTCTTAAGGGAATATGATTGAAATCAAATACACTGAGCTCTATGGAGAGAGATGAGAGGGTGGACATGAACTTTCCCAGCATTATGGGCTTACCTATCTCTGAGATTGTTAGATGATCTTAAATACAACTTATGGGATGACACCATTATTCTAGCTCAATAGAGCAGAATCAGAGAATAAGAAACATAAAAATTGTTTGGGATTGGCAACAAGAGTACTTAGCATAGTCAACTAAACTTGGTAAAAGTTGAAGCTTTTTGTTTGGGATACTGCCTTTTTGGCTCCATATTTGGATTGTGAGTTTCTTTATTTTGATTGGATGATATTAGTCAGTTCTGAATCTTTTGATATACCTTTTCAGGTTGGTGTTGTTGATGAACCTGATAGAGTGGCTCTCACTCAAGCGTGGAAATCATGGATGGAGGAACACATGACAGCCACCGGGAAGGTGCCACCTGGAAATGAGTCAGGAAATACCACGTGGATCCGGCAGCCGCCCAAGAAGAAGCCTGATCTTCGCCTCACACCTGGCCGCCACATGCAGTTAACTGTACCTCTGGAGGAATTGATTGATCGGCTGGTCAAGGAGAACAAGGTGGTGGCCTTTATCAAAGGATCAAGAAGTGCTCCGATGTGTGGGTTCTCGCAGAGGGTTATCGGCATCCTAGAAACAGAAGGGGTGGATTACGAGAGTGTTGATGTGCTCGATGAAGAGTACAACTATGGTTTGAGGGAAACACTGAAGAAATATAGTAATTGGCCCACATTTCCACAGGTCTTTGTGGATGGCGAATTGTTAGGGGGCTGTGACATATTGAGCTCTATGTACGAGAAGGGTGAGCTCTCTGGCTTGTTCAAAAAGTAAAGCACAGAATTTTGTGACTGCTTTCGGGTTGGACCAGTTTTGGTGAATGGGATTGGCAGTCTATGAGATATAGTAAGTTAATACTCAGAGAGCTCATAATGTAAGCTATTACTGAAGCAGATTGAAGAGAAATTCTCTCAGTGAGTTGTCTAGGTATGGTCAATTTTTCTCTTCTTGCCTACTTCAGCTCGATCACGGTAAGGTTTCTCCCTACATATTGCTACTAATCCTACGAGTCAATTCTCTGACAAAATGTAGGTGGGATTCTAAGAGACTAGAATGCATGCTATTTTTTGCACTGTTGGAAGGGTCACTCAGGATGCCGTTTCATCTTGGAGTAATGTTTTGGTTGATGAGAGTTCATTATATATTTGATTGATCTTTGCAAGCGCCATGACCTTGTAAGCGGAGTTTGTATAGAAGTCTAGTGCTCTACATGAAGCTCTTCCGAGCAATGGAGGAAGACCGTAGCTAAATCCCGCGGACTATCTTGTTTTTGCCTTTTCCGTTGGCTCCATTCTTCATCTGATTTGTACACCTGATGGTTGATCCAAGGATTAGCTAACGCAATACTTGCTTTTGGGACATGACACTTCATGTGGTTCATGGCTATTTCATTGCGGTTTATCATATCGAATCTAGTAACCGTGGTGGATTGGTCTAGTAGATAATGATCATTGATCTTTCTTCCCTCTATCCTTCGGCAGTTGCGACTTTGAACCCTTTTACAATAATAGTCCTGCCAAACCCGATGTTGGTGAAGAGGTTCTTACGTTCGTTAGCATTTGGTAAGGTTGCAGTGACGGGCTCACCCATTTGGGGTATAGGCTCAAGGGGTGTTCGTCTAGCGTGTAGACCTCACAAACAGTAGCTGTAGCTCAAATTGGATGCTCAATAGGCATGGAACTTAACACCAGGGAGGTTGTTACCGCCTATTGCCCATTTCCATCTTTTAGCTTATTGAAGGAAAAAGATTAGTCATACTATTACCCGTGAAGCTATATACCGCATGTGTTTTTGTAATGGATCATTCACTTAATTAATTTACTTATTAGAGACCCGATCAAGAGCATGATTTTCCCTTGTGACAAATTCTCTTAAAAGTGAGATATTGTGGGATTTCCAAGACGAACACGTTGAAGCAACTTGATAAGAAGTACACCAAAAGGTAGGGTTTGCGTGAATGTGATTTTCCTAAAACTTTGGGTGTCGGCAAAGTATCATATATGCCTAAATCAAATCTTAAAAGGCGTGGCTATTTCCACACTCTTTTTATGTCAATTGACCATACTGTCCTTTAACTTTCTTGAGCATGCATTAATATGTAATGACACCTTTATAGGCTAATTAATTATTTATGAATCACTATTTTCCTGCCTTGATTTAAATTTAAAATTTTTTTCTTACACCTAGCTTGAAGAGGTCAACTTCACCAAAATGGAAAAAGCAATTTCCAAAGGTGTATTTACATTAAGCTACAAACTCATTTCAGAATTTCTATTCGTTTGTTCATTCTAGTCTTAAAATCATAAAGAATAAAAAAAGATAATAAAAACAAGGAAAGGAAAAGATCAAGATTAAAAATTTTTTAATGTTGAACCATGAGGAAAGTTATTAATACATTTATGTAGAGCACCTGAACCATGCCCTCGAAGTTTTTCTATAAATGCTATAAGATTGAATATGATAAAGTCTATTGACCTATCTAAATCACGGATTATATTTTAGTAGACGGTGAAAATATTTTTCGTTTATATATTTTTTTTGCATGATACAAAAAAATCAGTTTTAAGAAATTATTTATTTTTCACGAAACGAACGAAATATAAAAAAAAAATTAAAACTCACGAGAATTCCTTGGAGAGTTTGATGTGACCTTTTGAAAGGTTGGAATGCCTTGCGAAAGGCTACACCTACCCTTCAAGAGATCCGAATAAGCCATTTGAAGGTCTAAGATGGCTTCTTCAAACAGACATGCTGCTTCTGAAAAAAAAATAAAAAGAAAAAAAAAACGGCCGTTCTGGCCCTTTGAAGGGTTAGCCCCGCCCCGCGCAGCGTTGGGCTGCCGTGGCACGGCGCTGGCATGGTGCCGGGCCTCCCTTGCGACTTTGCAACTAACATGTGGCGGTTGAGGCATGCTGCCACCATTTCTTCTACTTTTGACCCAACATTGATCACTTATTTATCTCTTATCCGGCGTTCGATCAACGTGATTTTTGTATCAAGAAAGCCTGGTGACCCTAGTTCCAAAAATTTGGTAAATTGTAAAGCTCACGACCACGTCTACGTGATCTCATCACTTGATTTGTGTGAATTGTAAATTTCCCTATCAAATCGAGATCGGACGATTACAGTTAATAATCATGATATCCAATAATCTAGTTGTCCAATCCGGATTAAATCGGATGTCTTGGAAAGCTCTCGTAGTGCATTAACCCAGTTGTACCCTATTGTAATTTTAACAAGGTAGGATTGCGGTCAAAATTTGGTCAAGCGTTTAGTTAAAATTTAGGTGTCTATTATTGCCTCTCTTTACGATGACGTATGAGTCTAAGAGCATCACTGCAAAGACAGCAATAGATATCCAACTCTAAACATTTAAATCTATTATATGCTCGTGGTCATGGGTGGCTAGCCAAACATAGCGAACCCCACTTGGAATTACCAAAAACAGAACTTTCACGTGCATGAATTCGCGCAAATAGAGATGAAATCTTGGAAAACTCGCCGGAACGAAACGATTAATGGCACAATATGATGCAGACGGTCCCAATCCGAGGGTCTCTTCTCTTGTTCGAACCATAATGCAATCTCACCGTTCATAAACCTAACTCGATAACTCACTCTAAAATGTCAAGTCGCTTAATTACTCTATCGGCAAGCAAAGGGGCACACCGTCGACACGAGGTCGTCAGGAGAGGTCGGGGTCGTTTGGAGCACGATGGTCTACCGTGACGGGTGGCTTGAGACAAATGTCATTCCAAGGGGATCTTTAGGGAAAAAATGGATAAGTGTACCGAAAATTTCAAAAGCTTTCGCATAAATACAGCTGAATCTTAAAATTTTCAAAAAGTGCAATTAAATCCTTCCATTTATTATACTTTTTGATAAATTTTATGGCTTTGATTATACTTTCTAAAAATTTTAAGAATTAATTATATTTTTATAATAAGTTTTAAGACTTCTAGTTCAATTATCCGGGATCAACAAGGAAAAGTCCAAATCTGGCGTGCGGGATTTTGTGAGATGTCCGCGTCAAGATTTCGCACACGGGGGGCCTTATCCTAAACACGCGAAAAATTTAATCCTTTGGGCCCATCCGCTGGAGGCGTGACGGGTCGTTATGACCATTCTCCTCCGTCGTTCCCGGGCAGCACGACGCCCTCCTCCTCCCTTCCCCTTCCCTTCGTCTCCCGCGAGACGGACGACGACGCCAAGTCCGTGAAATCCTTTTCCTCCGTATTTTTTTTTCGGTCTGTCCATTCTGGTAACGTTCCTGGAATTCGCGGCGCGGGATTTGCCCGCGGGGATGGAAGGGGGATCGTCGCCGGGCGGGTTCAAGCTGCACGAGCAGCTCGAGCTGCGGGAGTTCCGCGACAGGTTCGTGATCGAGTCCAAGGAGTCCCCCGGCGATGGCTTCTTCATCGGTCGCCGCGACGGGAGCATCGGCTTGCTCGCCGGCGGTGAGTTTTCCAGTTTCTTTCTTCTCGTTTTCTTTCCTTCCGCCGGATCTTCCGGCGCAATTTCCGTCGTCTTCGGGACGGTCGATGGTTTCTGAGCTTTAGAAGCGCGAGATGAGATTGCCGGTCATTTGGATGTGACGGGGGTGATTCTTACTGGGCATTGGTTTGTTTTTTGTCGTCGTCGTTGTACGCCTTTGGAAATTCCTAGAGCTCAATGTAATGACTGATAGGCAGTAGGGATGATTTTGTGCTTGCGATCGATTTAGTTGCTGATGATCTGCGAAACAGGAGATGATTGCCCTGCTGGCCCTTCGAAGACTTGGACGATCTTCGGCGTGGTGGGGACGATCAGATTGCTTGCAGGTGCTCTTGCTTTTGACTCAAGAATGTGTTTCTGTTTTTGTGTTCTTTACATGTGTGCGTTTTGAATACTCCCGAGCAGATTGCTTTTGCCTTTCAAGCAATCGATCGGCCTCCGCATAGTTGAAAGGATGAGCATCGAGTTTTTCTCATCGTGTTAAAGTCTTGTTGTCTTAGGCTTTGTCCGTGAGGTCGTTTATGACGGCACAGTTGTTGATTAAACATCTGTGTGTTAGAAGATTTTTTTTTTCTTTTTTTTTTTGGGGGGGGGGGGGCTAGACTTAGAGCTAATTTAATTCTAGCTCGGAGGATTAGTAGTAACCGGTTCTGAATTATAATTGCTTGGTCACTAGTTGTTTGTCTGCATCTCTTTTCAGCAACTTATATTCTTTTTGCAGGGACATACATGCTTGTCATCACTTCCCGAAAGGAAGTTGGAAGATTTCATGGTTTCCCAGTTTATAGGGTGATGTCAATGAGATTTCTTCACTGCAACGAGGGTTTGAAGCTTTCAACTTTTCAAGAAGTGAAGTCTTCGACCTTAGGACCCTGGTGAATTAAACGTTGATTTTTGCCGTATTGTAATCGTAATCTATTTGCATGCAGAAAAAAGATGAGGCTTATTTCATGACATTGCTGAAATTAGTAGAATCGACGCCAGGGTTATACTATTCATATGGAACGGATATCACATTGAAGTAAGCCCTACAAATCTCAACCATCCTTTGCACTCGATCATTGGCTTTGCGGAATGAAGTACAGTCCATTTTTGGATTCGATTTCTTCAGCTCACATTGTGTAACCTATTGCTATTGTCGTTAGCTTACAAAGAAGATTTAAGTTAGCAGATGGTTGGATGAAGAAACCAATTTGGAAACAGGTTAGTTTGCGTATTGGTTTCCTGTTCACTTGCCGTCAAAACATGATAATCATGCTGCGAGAATTTTGCTTTTAGTCTGCACGATATGCTTTAACTTGCGTGGTCACTTCAACTTGCTTTATATATTTCAGTCTATCAGGACTAAGCTACTTTTCATTATTTATTTTGCTGTCTCCAGTCTTGATGTTGAGTATGTAAATGCATTTGCATACAAATACTTTAGTCAAATTTGTAAAGAGGAGAAGAACTAACTCTTGACACTTCATTTTAGATAATTTGACAAGTTAAGAAACCAAATTTTCATTTTCAATTTCAAAAAGCTTGATTTCCTGGCACAAGCACTGTACGGTCCATCGTTCAAGAAACATGCAAACCAGCTGGATCATCGTGTCCTCAAACTCCAATTTTATCATGAATCTACTGTGATTAGCCCTTTCCTAGTATCAAATTCCCCTTAGGTCAAACTGTGCATATGTGTAGAGCAACCTTTTCAGTTCTCATGGAATTTGATTTACTCATGCATGAAAATAGGAGATTGTTTAGGTTTATGTGAGATTCTGATTTCAAGATGCATTTCAGGCTGACCCCAAATATGTATGGAACAAGAATCTTTTGGAGGAACTTATTGAGCACAAGGTAAGCTGGACATTGAGTATTTGTTGTGCCATTTAAGGCACTTTTCCCATGCCCTAAGAAGTGAGGATATCGTAATTCCAGATCACCTATGAATGCATTTCTATAATTATATTTATCAGTCTGATAAAGTTAAATTTTCTATGTGCAGCTTGATAGGTTCATTCTTCCTCTTCTTCAAGGAAATATCCTTAACTGTCTGTTGCTTCTTTCTCCCCCACATATTTATGAGCTTTGAGATGAGGATTGTGTGCTCACGTGTGTTTTGGCTGTAAATTTCAGCCAGTTGTACTGCCCTTTTGTATGATGGGTTAGTGAGATCATATGATGGGTGATGAGATTTAAACCTCTTCATCTGGAAGCTAGAAACTGAGGTGATAGCTGAAAATAGGAATGAGAAATTCAGTCATTTTGTTATTTTTTTGAAAGACATAATGTTTTCATTTGACTAGATTTAAGCTTTCAAGTTGCACAGTTGACGCTCAAAAGTTCACCTGCCACGATATCGTTAATTTCAAGAAGGTGTACCAGGCGTTTAGGTAAGTCTGATGTGGTTCTATTTTTTGTGATTTACATATGTGGTGGGATGCATGACTAGTGACTGAATTATGGTGTTTCAGGAACAAGAATGTGGAGAAGAGGTGCTAATCTAGAAGGAGATGTTGCTAATTTTATTGAAACTGAGCAACTTTTAGATATTGAGGGTTTCAGGTCTTCCTTATTGCAGGTAATTCTTCTAGATCTGCTGGATTCTAAATGGAAAAAAAGAGTCCAATACCTTGATCTTGCATGAAACTGGAAATTATCAAGTTGCGCTCGGCCATCAATGACAAGATTTTCCATTTGCAGTTCTGTCTCTATACCACTTTGCGATGCGACTAGAAGATATCTGTCAAAATCTTCCTAGCATTTAAAAAATATTGGTGAATGTCTTTCTGTAGGTTTCTTGCATAATAGACCTTATGGAAATCAATGCATCTATAGAACATCCTCTGAACTTCATAACCCCTGAATAGAATCTCCTCAAAGTAAAACTCGAGCATGGATATCACCACAGTTCTTTTCTGTTTAACTGAACATAATAAATATTCTAGAGGAGGCAAAAAGAATGCTTCACTCCTTAGGAATACTGTGTTGACGGGTTTAAGGTTGTGTTGGTTGCTTGTTGAATATGACCAGCATGGTACTTGTCTTTGCTTTGGTATTTTGCCAAAGAGGTTCCAGAAATTCATAATTGAACCATCTATGGATCCATTAAATTGGATGTTGAGAGTGATGTTGAAGTGAGAAAAGCATCTTCATCTTTCAGCTTTCATATATAGTTGCTGGTTAATGTCCATTTTGTTTCCATTCACAGGTTCGAGGATCAATTCCACTTCTTTGGGAGCAGATTGTGGATTTGAGCTATAAACCACAGCTTAGACTCATAGATCACGAGCAAACGGTACGTTCAAAGGGATTAAGTTTTCGCCTAAAAAAGGAGAGTAATATCTACAAAGAACAAAGGACTATGATGCTGTACCGTTATCTTCTGCATTTACAAGTATAAAACATACTTATTCACATCTTTATATGACATTATGCAGTCAAAAGTTGTCGAGCGCCATTTTAACGATCTTTTCCAAAGATATGGAGAGACAATTGCAGTTGACTTGACTGATCAGGTGAGTAGTTTCTTCTCTTTAACTCTGTTTGGAGCACAAAGCATAGATTAATTTCATGAATAATGTCATAGAAGGAATGAGACTTTACACCTAATTGGCTATTGGTTTAGGAGGTGTAGTCAAATTTTTGGTAAATGCCATAGCCAGTAAATTTCACTCCACTGAGCCAAGTGCTAGTTTTGATGAACTTTACGACAAGTGAATTCTTGATCACAACCCATTTTTACTAGGCTTTGATCTCCATGCAAGGCTGCTATCCACCACTTTGATATATAGTCGGAATCTGAATCTGCTTATCTCATTGATGTAGCATGGTGACGAAGGTCAACTGAGTGCAGCTTATGCTGCTGAAATGCAGAAGCTGCCAAACGCGAGGTGACATTCTATTTATGTCTCTGTACTCTCATCATTCCTATGTTTCTGCCAAGCTGCTAAGTCACATGTATTTTGCTTTATCAGAAGGTGTTTGTGCCTGATATATGCTTCCTCTACATGTTAACCTGTGCTTTCTGTGCCTTATTTCCCATCTAAAATGGACTCTGTCTGTGAAATATTTGAATTCTTCTTACTGGTGCTGAAAACTCATGCCCATACCTTGCCTTACCTTTTCTTCTTTCACCTGGAAGTACCATTATGTTGAGGGTATTGTTAACAAGTGCCCCCGGGTGGCACTTTTTAGTACTCTTTATTTGCAATAATTCTACTTTGAAGGCACTGACTGTGTATAATACATTGGAAACTATAAAGCTTCCTTAATTAGTTGCCTAACAAGTGCCCTTAGGGCACTATTTGACAAAGTCTTTCTATTAATAATCACATTTTGCTCAATTATGGAATACAGAACACCATGACTCTTCTTTGAAGAAAATGGAAGAAGTGCTGGATACCTAATTATTCTGAATGTGGCACTTAGCACATCATAATATGTTCTCTTTTTAGTTTCATTTTTCATGGATGGCCTGTAGCAAAGTTGGAAGTGTATCTCCTACTATACCCGAAATGCTGCTTAAATTTGTTCCTCACGGTTTGGAGATCGAAACTCGAAAGAATCTTCTAGCAGCATGGAATGAGCTTTTGGATGTAATCTTTCACGATAAGTTTGTTTTGACGCATCAAGTTCTTGGTGAAGCTTCATATAGAATCATCACTGAAGAACTCAAAGTGCTCTGCTTAGGTCATCTTGCATAGTTCTGACGACTGCAGAAATTGTTATTACGCAGATAAGTTTTCTATTTAAGGCTAAGATGATTGAGATCATAATTTAGGCCATTGGTCGAGCAACCTCTGAAACTTAAATGCCACATGCATCCATTACGCTAACTATGGAACATCGTTTGATAGTTAACTACACATTCTTTTCTTTTTCCAAGTACTTCTCAAATGACTAAAGCATTTTTTGGATTCAATTGTGCTTATTCTGATATTTTGCATGGGAAAGATGAGTTGCAAAGACGGAGCTTTTTCGTATCCGGTCAATTAAGCTTTTCCTCCTGTGCAATTGCAGATACTTATCTTTTGAGTTTCATCAGGCCTGTGGCAGCTGCAACTTTGAGAACCTGGAACTTCTGTATGAACAAATCTCTGAGGACTTTGAAAAGCAAGGGTAAAAGCAAATCTTCATACCTAGAGTCTTCTTGATTAATATGGCAGAGCACCGGTATGCTTGCTGGCTATAGATACTACTGGTTTTAATTATTATTGTTCCAGCTGAGCAGATATTTCCTCATTGATTCGGAAGGAAATATACTAGAGGAGCAGAAAGGAATTGTCAGATCCAACTGTATTGATTGCCTTGATCGAACTAACGTAACCCAGGTTAGGTCATTTGTCTGGCAATGTGCGCTAAATCATAGTACCGACGGTGTCTGTATAAATTAATGACTATGCTTCTGGGTGAATCCATTTTGGGGTTAACAAAAAAAGTTGACAGTTTTTAATACAATATAATAGGGGCATGTGCATCTCTTCCATGCGAATACTTTTGTATGTGAGATAATTTGTCTGTCTGCTCAGTAGCTTATCTAAGTGACAATGCTATGGTGCTAAGTCTCTTGCATATTCTGGTCCCTACAGAGTTTTTTGGCCCAGAAGTCTCTGAATCACCAGCTGCGGCAGATTGGAGTGCTCACTTCGAGCGAGTGCATTTCCATGTTCAACGAAGACTACCAGAAATTTAGAACATGTAGGACTTAGTTCTTTTTTTCTTTGCAATGAGCTTATGAGTTGCTGATGTGGTTGATTATTGGATATGACCTGATCCATCGCCTTTGTCAGTGTGGGCTGAGCAAGGTGACGACATAAGTCTCGAGTACGCTGGGACTCATGCGCTAAAAGGGGATTTGGTTAGGTAGTTGATGACAAACTTTGTAGTTTTTTTTTTTGGTCATAAACAAACTTTTTAGTCATAAAGTTGTTCTCTGGGCAATCTGATTCTACAATGCTCCAATGCAGATATGGAAAACAGACTCTAGCTGGAACAATCAAGGATGGGATGAGTGCTCTGTCGAGATACTACTTGAACAATTTCCATGATGGCATCCGTCAGGCACGCCTTCTTTTCCTTCTCTCTGTACTTTATATAGTTAATATGGATTCCTCATCTCAAATTAATTTGGATTTCGAATACGTCTGGGGTTTTGCTTGAGGAAACTCATTTTCTTCTTCACAGGATGCAATAGATCTTGTAAGTGGGCACTATACAGTTAACAGGAGCGGTCTTTCTCCTTTCCAGCTTAATGGATTTGACTCATTATCGGTAAGCGAGCACATTTTTTCCTCTTGATGCATTGTTTGGTGTTAACAACTTAACCACTGATATACAGAGTAGAAGGGCATCTCACAGTCAAAAGAGCAATTGATTAAATGATGCTCGCAGAAATTGATATTTCTAAGAAAGTGCATTTTAACTTTCGGCCTATAGTTTTCCCACTATTTGCGGACTAAATGCTGGTTCCTTCATGTGGATGAAGAATAGTTAGTTGCGGCAGGATTTGTAGCTTTCATATGAAAAATGTGAACAATAAAAGCAGGAAAAAAAGCAATGCCCATTAATTCCACTCTCAACAGGTCAAACCCCTTAGCTGTCGATCACTAACCTGATAACTAGCTAATATAATCAAGTAATGACTCCTGCAATCACGATCTAATGATCTTTGCCGTGTCGATTGAATCATGTAGTATCTGCCCATAGCTTCAGCTTTGCTCGTCGGGGGTTTGACAGTGACAACCTTGACACTGAGCCAAGGTACTCGTGGTTTTTGTCTTCGCTTTCATGTCAAGAGAAGCCCATGGGGAACTTCATCTCCACTTTTTTTCTCTATCGTTTTCTTAATTTCTATGTTTGGGCACACAGCCGGACGGAATGCGCAGCAGTTCGTGACTTCTGTTCTCTGCGCCGGAGTGGCTGCTGGAGTAATGGCAATGGTAAAAGCAAACGGGAGACAATTCTGTTCTAGACCTCGTTTGTGCGGGCTATTGTAAGTTCTACGCTGACTTACACGAATTAAAAGAATTGTACAGCGCCGTAACTTAGGATTTGCTCGATCATTATCATCATACTTGCATCTCCATATATATTGAGAATCACACCATTCCATGGATTAAAGTCTTAGAACGATTATTTTATCTCGCACGGCTGCGGCGATGGTCCACAAGGCAGCCTTAGAAACCAAGTGCGTTTGCTTTGATCTGTTGCATCGTTGGTTGCCCTGTGACATCTCTGCCTAATCCTACCGAGTTACAAAGTACGTCTCTGTTCCAACACGCACGTCTCCGTTAGGAACAACTTGGGCCGTGCGATGTGAGCATCAGTAATTCCTCGGAAACCCGTCGAGAATTGTCTCTGTAAGATCGCATTTTAAAAAAGCACGGAGCACTTTTGCCTCCTAAGAATCTCCCAAACTCTTGTCGGCCGCTTTATAAAAATGTAATTTTTCCTGTAGCAAACAAAGTAACACACCGGTTCGACAATCAGTTTGGCGTTACATCAGGATTAGGGACACGCCCTCGTATCAATCTGTCCATGTTGCATGGAGGCCACGTGTCGCTCCCCCACCAGGACTTGACGAGAAAGCATCGGACCTAGCCTTTGGCCTTGGCTCGTCCCTTTCAGTTTCGACCGCAGCTTCCTTCCGCGCGGGGATTCCTCTGCCTAACGTGCTCAAGATCACAGTGATGAATGATGCTCCAAATCACAAAAAGACAATAGGACACCGACCTTTACCAAAAAGACAATAGGACACCGACAGTTTGAGAAATACAAATTGCACCGAAGCCTTTCTCGGTCCCTTCAATTCTCTCTCTACGCCATATATGCTCTCTTTCCACTTGTCGAACACCTCAAAATTATACCACAGAACGATACAGGTCACCTCGCCCTGCCCGTTTTCTCAGAATTTGCTCGCAAATTCGTCGTCGTGTAGTCACAGTCTAAAATATCTGTTCGTTTTCCACTGTGAGTCTGACCAGACGGATCAGAGTGAGAGGAGGCTCTCACCCTATAAATATTACTTTGCAAGGCTTCTATTTCAGCTGTTCCTTTCCCGCTAAGAAAAGGAAAGATCACTTCACCCTCTTCTCTACCTCGCTTCTATAAATCATCCCATTGCCCCTCTCTCTTGTCAGATCGATCCCATTTCTTTGGCCCTCTCTCTAACTAGGCAAGACCCAGAAAGAAGAAAAGATCTCTCTCCCTAAGTTTATGTACGCTTTGGGATCAAGAAGGAACCACAACAATGGAGACCCCAATGCCTTTGCCTTCGAGTGCTTTCTTGAAGCTTGGTTGGTCCGTCAAAAACGCTACCTGGACGAGCTCCTCTCGGCCCAACACGGGTCCCACGAAGAGCGCCAAGACGATCATCACGAGCTGATCCACCGGGTCCTCTACCATTATCGGCAGTATTACGAGGAGAAGTCCAGGGTCGCAAGGTGGGACGTGTTCCTCGTGTTCTCTAACCCCTGGTTCACCGGCCTCGAGCGCGCCTTCTTGTGGATCGCGGGCTTCAAGCCGAACCTCTTGTTCCGCATTGTATCGTCCTCCGTCAGTGACATGACCGAGGACCAGAGTTGGAGAATAAATATGCTGGTCGCGGAGACGAGAATGCAAGAGAAAGTGCTCAACGACGAGCTGGCAAAGATCCAGGAGAGAGTGGGCGCTCCTCCTCTGGCCAATGCCATCAGAAGGTACGGCAGGGCAGCTCAGGACGACGAGATGACCGGTGGCACTCGTGACTCGGCGATCGGCGGGTTGAGGAAGCCGTTGGAGAAGGTGGTGGCGAACACGGACATGCTGAGGGCGACCGGGAAGGTGGCGTTAATATTGACCCCAGCTCAGACCATCAAAGTTTTGGTCGTGGTCGCGCAGCTCCAGCTCAAGGTCGGGAGCTTGGGACTGCAGAGAGATGCTGAGAGAGGACTGTAGTGTTTCATGGTTCTTTATCCGGTGTCCACTCTTTCTTTCTCTTATTTTTTCCAGATTCTTGATTTGGGGATGTTTGTCTCTCAAAGATGGTTTGGTTGTTTAATCCCGTTGAAAAATTTAGCAAGGATTATGTAAACGAATGATCAGGAGTACTCGGTAACTGATTCGAAATGGTTCTATCTTGATCATACGTGATACAAGAAAAACAGTGCATCGAAAATGACGGACTTTCTTGACATAATACAAGAACGACGGTGCACCGATGAGTGAGACGAGTAAGTGCATATAAGGCAATTGTGCGGGTTTAGTTGGTCAATCTGCATAAGCACTGAAGAGGGTATCAATCTGCATAAGCAATTAGGAAAAGGTGAATCTGCCCAAACCTTCTGCCTGCTGTGGAGATAGGCCGATGAAAGATTACGAGAGCTTTAGTAATGGATAAGCGATGACACTGCCTCGTGATAAAAAGATGAAGATGCTTTGAAAACATTTCAGCCCATGAGCCAATATTATGGGTATCCTTTCATAGTGAAATCTGGGCTTATGCCCATCTCTTCAATCCCACCTCAGGGCACACGTGGATCGAGCTGGACTTGGCCCAAGTAATTACTGTTTTGGCATGTGTTGCTTCAACAACAACAAAAGCATGGAAAGAACGTATTAATGCATTTCTTGGCCAAATACGTTATTGCTAACTTAAATACTAGATGGGTTCTAATCTTTCTTCGGGTGGGTCTGAAGTCCCCATAGTAGTGGATGTCTCCCTTTTACACAATCGGTCCTATATGTTAGTTTATGTGCTACTAATCGGATGCGTTTAATTATGTCGATATTACAGCTGCTCATGTAATTAAAAAAGAAAGTACTATCACACTAGAAGAAAACCAACTGAAAAATGCTTTGCACCTAGCATAACCGTTCTCGAGGCCAGAATTCACAAAATCGTAACGCCTATAGTTACCGAGAGTATAATGCTCGAGGAGGAAATTTTACTTGAACTAGTCTATCACATGATGTGTTTTAGATAAGCTAATCATTAGATAAATGATTCCACTTATTTCAACAACCAATTAAACTTGGTCGCATCACTTAGTGATGTGTTTTAAGTTTTGGGTTTGAATAAGCTCGTGTAATGTTTCCTCGAGTGGCTGGCTATTGACCTTTATACAAGCAAACTTAGCATCATGCACACGATTCACAGGAGTGTGTGAATAACAAGATTCCTCCCTGGTTGGAAACAACTCACCCTTTAGTATTGAAGTGCGGAACTTTGAAGTTTGCTCGCTTTTATCCTCATTACATAATTAACTTCATAACCAAAACTCCAACATCATATCATAATTGTTCCATTGAGAAATTTTGCAATGAAAGTTGTAAGAATAATCAAGCAAATTTGCTCGATTTCCCAACATCAATGTCCATGGTTCTGCCTACTTGATCTTTGTTTGTGCATGATCCAGTCCTTCAGGATCTGTTAAAGCTTTCGCGAAGAAATGGACCTGCACACATGAACAGGGGTTAGGGCGCTCGGGATTTTGACCGTGAATAACTCTCTAATGCTTAAGTTAGTACATAGAGGAGAGTGTGTGATACGAGTTTTTGAAAGGAAGAAGAGAGTCTAGGACCTTGAGTATGGAGTTTACTATTTATAAGCGAATCTTGTTAGAATGTTTAAATATTAAATTTGGAACAGTCGGCAATGGTTCGACAAACTCTCACAAACTTATCTTTACTCGATGGGTGATCAGCGACAGGCGACGGCATGATTTGGACAAGCGACAAGTCACGACAAGTGAGGGTCAAATTGATTTGAGGACACGTGGGAAAACAGCTACCTCCTCCGATAGGACGAGGTTTAAGTGGAGGCTTTATTAGTGCACCATCCGGCGGGTAGGCCCATCTGAACTCGTCATCTTGGGAGTCATTCTTACCCTTTTTTTTTTTTTTTTTGCTAAAGGGAGTCATTATCACTTAGTCACAACTATCGGGTGGAAGTCACCCATCTTGTGGGGTCGAATTCCATCCTTTCTGTCGCATTTGGTTTATCATTAGTTTCTTCATGATCTCCTCATGATTATCTTTGTTACATAAAGCCTGCGAGCAAGATCGTTTTCCATCTCCAAACGTCGATGTTCCTCGTTTTTTCCAATTAAAATAATCTTAGATATAAACTCCTCGGTCGTTAAATCAACTGCTTTAATATTTCTTCTCGATCTCCTCTCCATTGGCTCACATCTATATGAGCTTTTGGTATTAACTTGTGAACCAGATCTTCAAACATCAATTCCTTATCAATTGTCGCGAGGAACACTAAGTTAGTGGCTGTTCTTTATTTCTATTAATTCCAGGAACTGCTTTCAAACCAATGACTCCACTATTGGGATTGCGATAAAGCAAACATGAATGGACAAATTGAAATTTCTTAACGTCAATTGACTAGGGCAAAATCGTTTTACAAAAAAAATGAGATGCATAATTACAAGCGCGAAAAACCTTTAAAACATTGCTAAGCTGAACTAGAGACGTAGAATTAGGAACCAACTTAGACAAGTATTGATAAAAAGTAAGTGCGCAACCTAGAATTTTAGAAACCCTAAATCGTATCACGCTCTTGAAAATTATCCGGTCCCACGTTGGGAATTTAGGCGATAAAAGCTCTACCACTGTCGGGCATATCTTATCCATCATGGATTTTTCCACAGCAGCAGCTAGCTGCCGCCCAGCTCCGAAAGGGAAAAGATCCATGCTGTTCGGAATATAATAGCTTATAAGACAGTGACGAACATAGTGCTCCACTGTCCAGGGAAGTTACGTGTAGCACTTGTGTTTATACGTCCCCGACCACTTAAATAAACAATGCGCCAAAGGAAAGCAGCAGCTCTGAAAAGTGAAAAGAACAGGGTTGAGATGATATATATATATGAATAGATCCTAGATGATATAGAGATATGAATGTGTAGCTCTGGGTTCTTCTTCTTGTTGGGTGGTTCCACTTGGAGAGACGGCCGATTTTGTCAACAATGATCGGCCATCGGTATATCCACGTGTTTCATACGGAGGAACTTCATATCTATGTCTCATGCCGATAACTTTCTTATTATTTAAATAGTATTTGGCCTGCCACTTTCCGGCTACCTAGTTTTTGGAGCATTATTTCTTAATTAGCCTCATGATTATTTAGGAATATTCCGTCGTATAATGACAAAAGTTAGCAGGAAAAGAACATCAAAACCCTTGAACCAGCTGGAACCGTGTTGGGTGCATATGTTTGGCTACATGCTGACCGAAAATGCGAAACATTATAAAGGAGTATCAGCGCTTGTGCAGTAGAATTGTGGGTGAACTTCCCTCCCGAAGCAGAAAATATAAAAATCAAAGAAAGCTGCTGAATTGACTGCCCCTTTTTATCAGTCGATTTTTCGCCAAATCTCGCTCACGTGTCTCTAATGTACCCAAAAAAAAAAAAAAGCCTAACAGATCTCTCTCTCTCTCTCTATCATAATGACGAAGGTCACGTGATGTCGGCCTCCATGCGAGCTCGACACTGTGCAATGTGGGGGCAATGACAGATAGGGGTTCCAGTGTGGGTTGCAACGATGACCAGGGGCGAAGAGAGAGAGAGAGAGAGATGATAGATGATAGTTGCTTGAGGTCGTCGTTCGCTAGTGGTACTGGCCATTTTGATGATGACGGTGGCTGGTCCTTGCTCTAGAGGTGGCAACACTGTGCGGGAGATCCAGTAAGTGGAACACTGTTTTTAAACTGTACATAGAAAAATGCCTCAACCACTAGAGTGGATGTTCATGTGGTGCTAACGACCATGATTAATGTATATATTGTATATTTATCAGCAAACTTTTTCGGGCGACCACTTCAAATAAGTTATTCTTAAAAAATGGCTACATAAGACTCTGGCGAATCAAGGCGCTCATGAAACTCAAATTAGTTGTTTTAAAATGGTAAGATATCTAAGTGATTACTTGTAAAATTGTAGGACCAAATTGTATGTTGTACAATAATTTTGGAACATATAAAACCTTACCCAATTTTTTAGTGTGTGTAATTGTGTATATATGTATATGTTCAGATGCAATCATCTTGGTTTCAATGCTCTGTGCATTATGCTAGGCTCGATATATATATATCAGAGCCAAGGGGTAGATATCCTTGAAAATTATATATATATCAGAAGATTGAGTAGGGTGTCTCCCTGGCATTTTGTGGAAAATCTCTTTAACATTTTCTTTGTTTGACTCAGGAAGCAAAGAAAACAAAAGAAGGGGGCCAAATTTCTAGATGTCACTTTCTTTTCTATGTCTAAGACTATATGTAATGCTTAAAAAGTTCACCTAACAAGAAAACCTTTCTAAAAGCATCTTCACATGTGAACAATACTGGAAAAACGCAACACGAAATTCTAAATCTTTACCTAAAAGGCAAGTACGGATCTTGAACATATTCTTAGTTGGAGCAACAATGTAAGGAAAGAAGTAATCCTAAATCCATATGTTTTTTTGTAGTTCATGTGTATAGCTATTATGAGGCAATTGTCACAAGCCGGCAGTTCCTTAGCCGCGGAATAGCATATGCGACGCCTAGTGGGTCAATAACACAAAGCCAACCTTCGTTCTATAGTTGTTTCAAAGAACCGTATGGCAAATAGCTTTTTTGTATTAGATCGTACCACGCCCAGCTAAATTCAGACATCTAGGATACTTAACACTTTAGATACAATAATTAGTTTCTACCTACCATGACCTCATCAAGAGAGCAACATCAGCTCCTAATCAATTTGTGCATGGGAGGCCAACTCCGTCTTCAAAGCTCCTAAGGGTATATCTATTATAACCTAGAACTCTTAGCACAAACCACCCTGACGACACTCCCACGAACTAAATGTATTCATCCTTTTTGCATCACTCACTTTTCACGACGCTGCCTAACTTCACTCACAAGGGCACATGAGTACGGGAGAACTCCAGCGTCATTTCGGTGCGTGACATAAGTAAGCAACATGTACTGATTGATTAGCATAATTTGTAGATAATATCTAGGTTTTTGGGCTTCCTTTGGAGTAATTTGAGCTTTTTAAATTCCAACGAGCTCAAGTTCTTACCTTCATAAGACTATATGACCAAAATCACAAAATAATACGGTTAAGTATATTCAACGTGCAATATCATACGGATTAAAGTCAAATTAAAATATTCAAATAGGGTCAGTTGACCTGATCTAGTAAGGGACAGACCATCCACCTAAAGTTGCGCAATGTGTAACCCAACTCACGTGAGTATCGACAGGATCTTGAGAAAATATTAGGTAGGCCTATTTTGTCATTGTAGGCAATGCATCAGTTCACACATTAATCACCACGTGTTCGAATGTGGCTCACTTTTCATTTTTTCTCTCTCCTTCGTTACTCGCTCTCTTATTTCACTGTTTTCTTGGGCTTTTTTTTTGCTTTTTGAGGTCATTGACGAAAATGGATCATGGTTATGTTGATGTCGTCTTGAATTTCATGAAGTTTCGATAAATTAGAGACTCAAAAAAGTCGATGGGGAAGTCCAAGAAGCCTTGGATATGTAATTGGGATATGTCATGATATTCCTAATATTTATAGAATAATCACTAAAGATTTATTAGTTAGTTTCCTAAACTGATAAGATCTTTAGAGTGGAATTTCTTGGGATTAAGGAAGTAGGGATATGAGGATCTATTTATTTAACATTGTACCTTGTATCGGATATGCTCAAAATAAAAAATCGTCTCTCTCCCGTGGATGTAGGCAGAAGTTTTTTGCCGAACCACATAAATCTCTGTGTTCGAATTATTCTTGTTTCATCTCATCTGGTTTGGATGCTCTTTTGCACAACAGGTCAACGATAGCAGTGTCATCGGCCATAGGACGAGCCAGGCGGGAGTAATACCAAAACTCTTCCATGTCTGTCGTCATCATTGTTCGACCACATATGGCCAGCATTTGTAAAATGAGAACGGTGAGGCTAGATCTGGATGAGCGCTCGCTAGTGTCAACACTCATCCATGACCGTTGTCGGTGTTGTCCTACCAGACTTGGTCGGCTCGGTTAGCATCGGCGACTCCACCGATGGTGATAGTGGGGAATGCACAGGAATCGGACTCAAAGGGAGGGGGATGATGGGATGGGTTTTTGGAGCAAGAAGGACTGAAGGTTGATGTCAGAGAACATGGTGTCCATCAAAGGGATAAATAAGAGGCGACAGCGGCTCTAGGGTGACGGCAGAGAAGGAGGAGTTGGAGGCATTGTACAGGTAATGGAGGTATGCGCCAAGCTAGGGGAGGTCGATCCAATTGGCGGAGAGCTTTTTAGTGAATTTGTGGGATGTGCAGGTGAGGGAGAGAGATTGGAGGGAGAAGGATAGAGATGGGCTATAGGGAAAGAAGGATAGGGAGAGACGTCATTGTTGTTGCAAAGAGTGAGCTTAGAGAGAGAGGGTAACGGAGAAAAAAGATTAAGGCTCCATTTATTTGGCGGAATGAGTGATCCGGAAAACTTTTTCATAAAAACAAGCGCATGTATCGCATACAAAAATAAACAAAAGAAAAATATTTTCATCAGTCACGAAAATTTTGAGACATAAATTATCGTCAATAATGAAAATATTTCCACCAAAGCAAGCTATTATTTTTAGGAAAATATTTTTCAAATCATCCATTTTTGCAAAATAAACAGAGCTTAAGAGAAAAAAATTTGACAAGTGGGTCCATTTTGGACATGTGGCAATCAATGAGTAGAATGGTATATTGTTGACATGATAAGACAAGCCTACTCAATATTTTCTTGAGGGTTTCTAGCACCTTCATACTTTGACTAATACTATAGCAACACATAATGCAAATGAGCATGCAATTTCGGCTGATTCAGCCCCACGATTTTCTGTTTAGTCTTCGTGATGGATTTGAAAGAATGACTCCACGGAGGCCGATACACTGAAGTTGAAAGATGGTGCAAATGAATAATTTGGCGGGCTAGAGACGGACACTTCAACACATTGCCGACTAAAGTAACCAATGGAGTGCAATGTCCATACATTTATTTGTCGGACGGAGGTGCATTAATCTGATCAGAGCATCAGTTACTATTTTCGGTAAGGATAACAGTACGTGCCGGAATATGGTTGAATTTGTTCTTATCATGGATAACTGAGCTTTAATTGGAGTAATTTCTATGGATGCATGCTTTGATATGTGAATGAAGTATCATGACACGTATGACCTCTAAAATAACTTTGAGTGAGAGAGATGTTTTTTCTTATAAATTCATTGCCCTCTCTCCATCTATCTATAAAATGTTTGGAAATTTATCACCTCTAAACTAATAAGGGTACATTTGATAGCCAAGATAAAAATCATAATAGGATAAATTTTATCATGTATTTATTTTCTGCCCAAGATAGGATAAATTGGATATCAGGGGGATTTAGCCTGGATAAAAATATCCAATGGAGGAGGTGGGTGAAAGTTGATAAGAATTTGTTATGTTCATGGTATAAGAGCTACTTTTCTCAAATAACAAACTTCTTAAACTAATAAATAATTATATATAAATAATATATGAATTCTAATATAAAAATAAAATTCAAAGTAGCAAAAAATAACTATAATTTCCATTTTATTTATTTCTATATTTATTTTTAAATTGTATTTCTTTCAACTATATAATATATATTTTGTATATGTGTGTGTGTATATATTTAGTATCGAATTTATTACATATTTTAGGTATATTGGTATAGTGGTATAGTCTATTATATAATAACGATGCATTCATTTCGCGAAATATGAGTAATTTAGAAAATGTTTTACTAAAAAATTGCTTATATTGTTTAGAAAAATTAGTCAACGGAAAATATTCTCATCAATTATAACAATCTATGGTTAACTATTTTTGTGAATGATGAAAAAGTTTTCATTCATTTATTTCTGTAAGTGATACAAGTGATTATTTTTCGCAAAATGTTTTTCCAAATCACTCATTTTCTGCAAAACAAACGTACCTTAAAATTTTTGTTAAGGAATGATAGAAGGGAATAAAAAAGAAAAAAATAAAAAAATAGCATAAATAATGATGAAGTAGAAGAACCTATATTTTAAATTAACAAACTCAAACTTGAAAATGATCTTTCTAATTCTCGAAAAATGAGGGGCAATGAGATTTCTGGAAAAAAAAAAAACCTGTATCTTTGGTTCACGTTGAAGCTTCACGATTCCTCCGTAATTATTAAGTTCACATCAAAACTCCACGAAAATAGCAAGAGAGTTGAAATTACTTATCTTCTATAGCTCTCTAGTTCACGTCAAAAGTCCATAAAAACAGTAAGAAAGTTGAAACTCCTTTTTCTCCGTAGCTGTGTGGTTCACGTGGAAGTTTGATGAAAGTGGCAAGAAAGGCGAAGCTCAAAACTTTTAAGAATTGCGAAGGTGAATGATAATGTTTTTTTTCTATTACTAGATCTGGCATTTGATGGTTAATCTACCTCATTGATGTTGTTGTAATCTGTTTACATATCTTGTCATAGTCTCTGGGATACTTCAATATGCTCCTTTGCCATTTAAAATTTAGATCGTACTATAATCATGGATTGAATGATGTTAATTCCCTTCGTTTATGCATTTATAGTTTCTTTAGCAGTAAATCATGAGAGATTTCTTACAATCACCGTTTGTATATTTTCAGGTTCATTTACACTCATCTATCATCCACACCAAACAATGGACAAAATAAGATATGAAAATATCCAGCTTTATTATTACGATTTATTAAATAGTTGATATGATATTATAAAATCACTAAATTTCATATCTTATCATATACAATTCTATCTTGACTATAAATGCAAACGATCAAACACAACCTAAGTATTAATTTACTCAACCAATTCTTTATGCTCGTAATAGTAACTTATGCTCATCACACGAATTTTCGACATTCCAATGCATTAATGAAATTGGACCCGGTTTTTGCGGCATGTCATGCTCATTGTTTATTTTGGTTAAATTAGCTGATTCTTTTGATGCATAGATTCCTTATTTAGATTTTCTTATAAAAAAAAACTACCCGCATCCCGCAGGGCACCTGTTAAAAAGCCATTTAAAAAAAGCTTAGAGTTTGCTAATAAATTGTTTTCTAGTGTTATATGTAATCAACGTTCTAAAAATTACGACATTCTCTCTTAAGAAATCTTAAGAAGCTTTCCAGGGTAATCGTTTATAAGAATTTTTTTATCCCATTTTACCTGTAATTTTGGGGCTGTATATATTACTATCGATAGCTAATTAAGATACATGATATCCATGTTTCAGATTTTTATAGTGTCGAAGTTATTGCTAAATGTCTAGAATTCATAAGTGCCAAAATATATTCCATTGATATACATGAGAAATCGGTGGAGTGTTTCCATTAAAACACAATGCAGCGGAAAAATGACACCACAAGTAACATAACTTTAGTTTGACGCTAACTTGAGTGTGATAATTTTTCAATCAACACTATAACATTCATATAACATTCACTAGAGTACTATAACTTTTCAACCGATTACTTGAGTGCACTTGTTATTGCATAAATGCAGCACGAAAGTTATTGTACTTGCAGTGCCCTCTAGCTTTCGTACAATGCCATTTAGTCGAATGCAATTATTGTTCTCCTGAGAGAGAAAGATACTGCTAGAACAACTCTTGGACTTTATGACGTAAACTCTCACATATGATTTTTAGCTATTCCTTAAAGTACGGTATTTTGTGCAATCAAGCCAATCACAACATAAATATTATTTGGGAAAAATTTTCAAAAAGTTCTAAAGTCATTGCAGTTTTGTTAATTCAATCTTAAATATTTTAATTGTATCAATTAAGTGATAAACCTTTTTTCATATTTTTCCAAGTAAGTCCATCTAACAAATTTTGGCGGAAATCGTTGACGTGAACATTGGCCATACTAAGTGGCCTACCCAGCGACCGGCGTTGATGTTGATAATTTTTAAATATATTATAATATGTTTTCTAATTTTTATTTTTCCATTTTTTCTTTTCTTTTTTTTTCCTTTCCTTTCCTCTTCTTTTCTTTTTCTTTTTTCCCTGTGTTGGCCATCGCTGGGCCTCATCAATGGTTCATAATGGTCCTGATTCCGGCATTAGGTAGGCTCGGCAATGGGTAAGAGAGGGAAAAAAGAAAAAAAAGAAAAAAGTAAAGAAATAATATGAGTCATCGGGAACTGAGATGGCCGGTAATGTTTTTTCACCACTATTTTTTTATACACTTATCAACTGTTTCAGGAATTTATCAGCACAGAAAGAAAAAATCCATTTCTGTTTGGAAACGAAATAGTTGAATCGTCCGTAAATTTGAGGAGAAGATACGACTTACAGTTATTGTTAGCCTCTTTGTTGTGTTTCATGGCGACCCAAAAATTGTATAGGTGATCCTCCTCCTCTTCCGGTTAACATATTATAAAACCAATTCTACTAATATGATTGAAATAAGTGTTTTTTTTTCCGAGCTAGTTAGGTTTATTTCCTAGTAATGACATATTCCTAACTCCACCAAATCAAAAAGCATTCATTGTCTCTTTCTCTCGGTTTATGGCCACGTGATAGAAACGATAGGCACAAAGATCGCGGCCCTCATAAAGTGGGATTCCAGTCAAGTCGGCAGGCTGATACACCCATCGATCCTTCGTATCCCACAAAACTGGCAAACTGGCAAGTGGTAATCACACAAACGAAGCTTTCCAGCTGCTCAGCCGACATGCCATCGATCGAGCCTCGTGTTTCGGTTTTTGCTAATGAAGGGAAGACGGTGGCTACATCAGCAAGGGGCCATGTCGACCCACCCACATTAAAAAAGAAAAGAGAGTTTTGAGGGACCATTCCACAACCAACGACACTGCACTGACGTAAACCAACAGTGATTCCACCACATTCTCGTTCCTTCCTCCTAGGGCAATAACAATAGGCACATGTTGCAAATGTCCCGTCAAGGGCTATGCGAGGGTCTGCAAGAGAAATGACATGTGTGACCGCTATCGCGGCCCAATTTGAGCCGGTGGCCAATCGTATAATGTCGTGGAGAGGGGCAAAACGAGCTAATGTTGTTGAGGTTGATGTCTTGTCTTATGTTATATTGAAAAAATAAATATTTTAGGCTATGTGGGCAATTTTATAATTTGTGCCATGTAGGGTTTCGCTATATATGTTTAGGGCGAAACAGGTCTCTAAAAAAAGAGAGAGGAAGGGAGTGAGAAAGAACGACTGTACACTTTTCTACGTTATTAGTGAAACAGATCTCATCTCCCCGTGGACGTAGGTAGGCGGAACATCTGCTGAATCACGTAAATTCTTGTGTTGTGCAAATTTCCATTACTTTCTTGCATCGTTGATAGGATCGAATTTATATATTCAACAATTGGTATCAGAGCGGGGTTCTTCGAGCTATCAAGATGGCAGGAAAGCGTTCGAGTGTAAAGTACGACATCGAGAGGTTTAATGGAAAGAACAACTTCACTCTCTAGCGACGAAGAATGATGGATCTTCTGATTCAGCAGGGCCTATCGAAAGTTCTGCTGGGGAAAGGGAAGAAACTAGAAACGAGTGATGAAGATTGGGCGGAGATGGAGGAAAGGGCAGTAAGCCCCATTCGATTGAACCTATCTAATGAGGTTCTGCAGTATGTGGCGGATCTCAAGTCGGCGCCGCAGGTGTGGGCGAAACTTGAGAGCATCTATATGACCAAGTCCCTAACGAACAAACTTTTTTTGAAAAAATAGTTATACTCTCTACAAATGGAGGAAGGCTCAGATTTGTTAGAACACATCAACACGTTCAATCAGATTCTGAGTAAACTTGCAAGTTTGGAGGTTTTAATGGAAGATGAAGATAAAGCCTTATTACTGCTATCGTCGCTACCAGCATTTTATGATCATCTGGTGACGATACTCTTGTATGGTAAAGAGACGCTTGAGACAGATGAGGTCA
The DNA here is from genome assembly GCA_031216285.1 of Syzygium syzygioides. NCBI lineage: Eukaryota > Viridiplantae > Streptophyta > Magnoliopsida > Myrtales > Myrtaceae > Syzygium > Syzygium syzygioides. Next base: position 27,741,484 of record CM062252.1, on the reverse strand, counting down.
CTGCTGCCTTATTATCTAATGATATGAGAAAGAGGGTTAACAGTGTTATGGCACAAGATGGGGGTCTCATCGGAAAAGTCAAGGAGCAGGAACGGGGGAGAACAATCCAGCGGGGATCCGAGAATAAGGGTCGATTGAAATCAAGGGGGGTAAAACAAAACTCTCTTGTTATTATTGCAAGAAGAAAGACCATCTGAAAGAGACTGTTATAAGAGAAAAGAAAACTTGAAAAAGCGCGAGAAAACTTCTAATCAAACAAGTGTGGCTGATAGCTCAGACGGTGATGATGGAGATCTTCTCTCTATATCATCAGGTAAGAATCAATTCACTGATTCATGAATTTTAGACTCTGAATGCTCTTATCACATGTGCTCGAATAGGGATTGGTTTGATTCATAGTAGTCATACAGTGGCGGATCTGTTCTAATGGGGAATGATGTGGTTTGCAAAACCATTGAAATAGGGACTATTAAAATCAAAATGTTTGATGGTATAGTCAGAACTTTAGTGGATGTAAGGCACGTTCTAGATCTAAAGAAAAATTTGATATCTTTGGGTGCGCTTGATGTGAATGACTACAAGTACGCAGCAGCAGGTAAAGTTCTCAAAGTCATCAAGGGAGCTATGGTTGTCATGAAAGGAGAGTTGACTGGAAGTTTATACAAGCTCATAGAGAGTACAGCAACAGGTGGAGCATCTGTGACTATAGCTGCAGAGTCCGATACAGATGACACTCATCTGTGGCATATGCGGTTGGGGCATATGGGTGAAAGGGGTATGATGGAGCTTCATAAAAGGAAGCTGTTAAAAGGTGTCAAAAGCTACAATTTGAACTTCTGCAAATACTGCATTTTCGGGAAACAGAGCAGGGTTAGTTTCAAAACTGCGAAGCATACGAGCAAGGATGTACTTGATTATGTACACATCGATGTATGGGGTACTGCATCGATCAAATCAAAAGGTGGAGCCTAATATTTTGTGATCTTCATTGATGATTACTCAAGGAAAGTCTGGGTTTACTTCATGAAGCAAAAAAACGAAGTCTTCTCCAAATTCAAAGAGTGGAAGGCTGAAGTAGAAAGGCAGACAGAAAAGAAGCTAAAGTGCTTGAGAACAGACAATGGAGGGGAATATAGATACACACCATTCCTGGAACTATGTAAAGCTGAAGAGATCACACGTCACTTCACGATATCAGATGCACCACAGCAAAACGGTGTAGCTGAGAGGATGAATATGACACTTTTGGAAAAGGCTCAAAGTATGAGGCTGAATGCAGGGCTGAGTAAAAGTTTCTGGGCGTAAGTAGTTAATATGGCATGCTATCTCATTAACAAGTCTCCATCTACAGCCATTGAATGCAAAGTTCCTGAGGAGGTATGGAGAGGTAATCCGATTGACTATTCTGGTTTGAGAATATTTGATTGTCTAGTCTATGTTCGTGTACAACGTGGACATCGTTCCAAGTTAGACTCAAAGTCTAAGCAGTGCATCTTTCTTAGTTATGAGAAAGGTGTGAAAGGATTCAAGTTATGAGATCCAAATGCTCGGAAGACTGTGGTTAGCAGGGACGTTATCTTTAATGAATCTAACATGCTAAAGGCAAATAACAGTTCATATGCAGATGGCAGAAGTGAAGAAGGATCTACTGTGCAGGTGGAGTTAGGTGAACTAGAAATAGCGAGAGGAAGGGAATCATCCAGTAACTCACTAGAATCACAGGAGACAGTAGAAAATACCTACACCATTGCAGAAGGTAGAGGAAAACGTACTCACAAAACACCTGCGAGATACGGGTTTGGGGATATAGTTGCTTATGCCCTCACAGTAGGTATAGGCGATCCATCTTCCTATCAGGATGCAATATCTGATGCTGATAGTGATAAATGGATGTCAGCTATGATGGAAGAAATAGAATCCTTACAGAAAAACAGGACTTGAAAGATTGTGGAGAAACCTAAAGGGTGAAAGATCATTGGGTGTAAATGGATCTTTCGCAAGAAAGAGGCAGTGTTTGAGAATGAGCACGTAAAGTATAAGGCTAGACTTATAGCTAAAGGGGTGGATTATAATGAAATATTTCTCTCCAGTAGTAAAGCACACTTCCATTCGGGTTCTACTTGCTTTTGTAGCCATGTCTGATTTTGAGTTGGAGCAACTTTATGTGAAGATGACGTTTCTTCATGGAGACTTAGAGGAACAGATTTTCATGGAGCAACCTAACGGGTTCAAAGTGCTAGGAAAGGAAGATCACGTTTGTCTACTTAAGAAATCACTTTATGGCCTTAAGCAATCTCCAAGACAGTGGTACAAGCGTTTTGATTCTTTTATGGTGCAAATTGGCTATTCGAGAAGTAAATATGATTGCTATGTTTATTTTAAAGTATCAGATGATAATTCGATTATTCTTTTGATGCTTTATATTGATGACATGCTCATTGCTGCTAAAGATATGCATGATATTATCTCTTTAAAGTCCTTGTTGAATAATGAGTTTGAGATGAAGGATCTCGGTGCTGCTAAGAGGATCCTTGGTATGGAAATTCATAGAGATAGAAGTGCAGGTAAACTCTAGGTATCTCAAAAGAGGTATGTTGAAAAGGTACTTGAGCGTTTCAACATGAATAAAGCTAAATTAGTGAGGATACCATTAGCTAGCCACTTCAGATTATCTGAACAACAATGCCCCACAAAACATGAGGAAATTGAGGAGATGACTCGAGTTCCCTATGCTAGCGCAGTTGAGAGTCTCATGTATGCTATGGTGTGTAGCAGGCCAGATTTATCTCATGCAGTCAGTGTTGTTAGCAGATACATGAGTAATCTGGGGAAGGAGCATTGGAATGCAGTTAAGTGGATCTTTAGATATCTAAGCGGGACTGCAGACTTGGGTATCATGTTCAGACACGACGGAGCTTCGAAGGAGCTAGCGGGATATGTTGATTCAAACTTTACTGGTGATCTAGACAGGAGGAGGTCTACTACAGAATATGTCTTCACATTAGCTGGTGGACCTATCTCATAGAGGGCAATGCTCCAGCCCACAATTGCATTGTCTACTATAGAGGCAGAGTACATGGCAGTTATAGAAGTTACTAAGGAAGGGCTCTGGTTGACTGGGTTGGTTCGTGAGTTGGGTTTAGAGCAAGGAGGTGCGGTGTTACATTGTGACAGTCAGAGTGCCATACATCTCACGAAGAATCAAGTGTTTCATGCAAGAACAAAGCATATAGATGTGAAGTTTCACAAAATCAGGGAGCTTGTGTTAGATGGCAGCATTCACTTGAAGAAGATTCACACAAATAGCAATCCTGCAAATTGTTTTATCAAGACAGTCACTATTGAGAAGTTTGGGTCCTGTCTGGGCTCAATTAATACAACTCGCTGTTGAAGGTGAGGGACGCACTCAATGAGTGCGGGAGTATACCTCTTATGGAGGTACGGGGATGAAGACATCTATATTTCATATTTTTTCACGGGTGGCTTTACAGAATCCAAGCCAAGATGAAGATTGTTGAGGTTGATGGCTTGTATTCTGTTATAAGGAAAAGCTAAATATTTTAGGCTATGTGGGCAATTTTGTAATTTGTGCCATGTAGGGTTTCGCTATATATGTTTAGGGCGAAACAGATCTCTAAAAAGAGAGAGAGGGAGGGAGTGAAAAAGAGTGGCTGTACACTTTTCTACGTTATTAGTGAAACAGATCTCATTTCCCTGTGAACGTAGGTAGGCTAAACATCTTCCCCGCTGAACCACGTAACTTCTTGTGTTGTGTAAATTTTCATTACTTTCTTGTATCATTGATAGGATTGAATTTATATATTCGACAAATGTAGCCTTGCCAAACCTCATGTTAGCCAACTTAATGTCATGGAGAGGGGCAAAACGAGCTACCGTAGCCTTGCCAAACCTCATGTTAGCCCCTCACCCCATCACGTTATTCACGAATCCAGATGGTATTTGCCAAAAGCAAAAAATAAATAGAACATAAAATATTCAGATACTAAATTTACGTCATTCGATTGGTGAGACTTACTCTATTGGGAGGGCAACATACAATTTCAATATCTGAGTTTCCTTTACGAGCTCAAACTCAAGATATATATTCAATGGATGTTATTACTTAGAATTGAGGCGGAATTGAAACTTTCTTATAATGTTGATCAAGGGCCTATCAAATCGAAGACCTTAAGAGTGAACTTATTGATATTTCGTGTTTTAAAAGTTTCATTTTCTTCATTGTTAGCATCATATTTTCGTCCAACGCATAATATGGGTAGTTTTCATGATCCTGGCAAGCATGCCTACATCTACAAGAGAGACAAGAGATTCTATTAGAAAACAAATTTCAAGAAACTTCCACAGTAAACAATGGCAAAACTTCATCGTAGGGTTTATTCACTGTTGGCAAAGTGGGGAAGTAGCTTTGTTCTCCTGCTTCCAAGAAATGTACCACTCTCTACTAGGGGTGAGCATCGGCCTTAGATCAACCCTAGACCGGCCAACCTAGTTGGTCCTAGTCTAGTTCCTAGGGGAGGGGGTCGGTCTTTCGTCTTGGGAACTCTGAAACCAACATTGTGCGGATTGATCCTTGATTCTGGGGCTTGAGAATTGGTCCAACCCATACCAACCCCCCTCCCTCCCCTCTCTCTCTCTCTCTCTCTCTCTCTCTCTCTCTCTATATATATATATATATATATATATATGTGCATGTATGTATATATATATTGTCCAAGCCCTAGGCCCCTCCTCTTCTAGGCTGCTGATTTATAGTGGTGACAAATGTGGTGACTTTGTATGGAAGAATAAGGGGGACTTAACGGCGTAAGTTTTTTGTAATGGATGTTGTCTTTGTGCTTTTCTTTCTTGGTTCTTGGAGTAAGAGTAAAGATGACTGAGGAGTTTACTGGGGGGTTTAGTTAAGGACGAGAAGGGGATTTCCCTTCGATAAGATGGATGCAAATAATAAATGATGAAAATAGCATAGCATCTAGGCTGTTTAAAATAAAAACACCGTTGCCTTCCTTCGCTAGATCCCTCACCTCTCCTTGCTTGCCACATGAACACAGCTCGGCTGGTGACATTGCTCACCTCTCTTAGCCTACCTCACGAACGCAGCTCGCTCGCCTCTCTTCCCTCACCCCACAAACGCAGCCTAGCTGGTGAATTCCCAATTTGTGCTTGAATTGAGAGCTTCAAGCTCCCATGGGTTCTCGATTTGTGCCTGGTATTTATTTTTTCCCAATTTGTGCTTGATCTGAGAGTTTTAAGCTCGTTAGCCTCTTTTTTGGTGATGATAATGCTTCTTGATCTACGGAATAAAGTCCATTTGGTGATAATGCTCGTGAGAAATCTTGCTTTTTGTGCTTTTTGAACCTCGAATAGTCCGTCTGATGATATGTTGTTTGTGTGCTTTTCCTTGAAGTTGATAGTGAATTTCTTTTCTTTAATATTTGTAGGTGTTAAATCATATCTTGACTTTACTCTGTTAGTCATTCATTTAACTAGATAATTGTGATTTTCGGTCCCAAGCTCAATAGGATCGATCCCTAGTCTCAACAATTTGAGACTAATACTGTGTAGGTTACTCTTTGGGTCAGGTGCTGGAGTGGCTCAATCCAGACTATGCTTACCTCTACTTGTTACCGACGGAACTCTACTCAATGCCTTACTACCTCTATTAGTTGTGGCTTCCGATCCATGACATAGTTAATGACTCCTTTTGAAAAAGCAGGAACCCTAATTCTTTCCTAAATTAAGAAACCCTAATCTTTTAACCCTAAGTCTGAACGGCAACATCGCTCTTTCTCTCTCTCCTAAAGCATTTGTTCTAGTTCAGGAAAAAGAACGTGGTCTCCTGCCCAACAGCGCACGTCAGCAAGGCCGTGGAGGTGCGCGGCGCATGGTGGATGACTTGTCAGCACTTCAACGTATAAAGTGGACGATAGTTTAACGAGGGCTAGTCTTGGATCGCGATCGAAATTAACATCTGGTGCAGTTTTTTTCGCACATTTGAAAAAAAGAAAGTTTGTCCCTCATTTTCCACGTGGCGAGTAAACACATGAACCTCTTCAATTTCTTCACGGCGCCACAATTGTTTGCCAACTCACTTCCACTCTTATATATTCAACACCCACCTCACTCCACTTCTCCACACACAGACACTGCTCTTTTCTTCGTGAAAGGCCACTAATTCCCTCTCTCTCTCCCTCTCTCCTGAAGACAAGAGTGATGACGAGCAGCTTGCAGAGTTGGCCCGAGCCGATCGTCCGGGTCCAAGCCTTATCGGAGAGTGGCATCGCACGGATCCCTGAGGACTACGTGAAGCCGCCCTCCGAGCGGCCCTTGCCGGTTCCTAACTTCACCCCTCAAGATCATGACCACACTCATGACAGCATAAATATACCCGTTATCGACCTCGCCGGCATAATGTCAAGTGGCGACGGGTCCACCCCCCTCCTCGAACGCATCTCTTACGTGTGCCGGGAGTGGGGGTTCTTCCAGGTGGTGAATCACGGGGTAAGCGTTGAGCTGATGGGGGCAGCGAGGGAGGTGTGGAGGGAGTTCTTCGGGCTGCCGGTGGAGGCGAAGCAGGAGTACGCGAACAACCCGAGCACGTACGAAGGGTACGGGAGTCGGATTGGGGTGGAGAGGGGGGCCACGCTCGATTGGTGCGACTATTTTTTTCTTCACTACTTGCCTCGCTCGGTTAGGCACCCCAGCAAATGGCCTGCACTCCCACTCTCGTGCAGGTTTTCCTCTTGCTATGTTCATGACTTTCTTGGTTCTCATAAATTGATAAAGTTCTCTTGGCTTCTTACATAGTCTGTGCACAATACTAGGTATATCAAGATTGATATGCTAAATTCAATATATTGAGTGATAAGTAAGAGTTTTGTGGGATATTGGTCATAACTCATTCGCAGGTTTAAATACAATATACCATAATTTGAAATACAATATCACACATCATTCAATAATATGTCAATTTTAACATGACAGTTCTTAAATTTTAATATACATAACAATAGTCCCCTTTCTAATTGGTAATGGAGCAAGAACTTTATCGTTCAAACAAGAATGAAACCAAAGTACAGACCATGTGTCGACTATTACGTCGCTTTTTATACTCATCCATAGGTTTTTATAATTGACTAGATGACTTAGTGTTGACGGGTCGGGTTTTCTTTGAAACCCCACCCGGTCCGACCAACTCGGGTTTAGGTTCTTCTTATCCAACCTGAAAATCGAATCGAAAGAAATTCGACACCAAAAGTCCTGTTTGGTCTTATATTGTGTAATCTTGGTACTATACCATAACGATTGCTTGTGAACTTAATGCTTAAAACCGGCCATGTTCTTCAAGTTTCACGTATTATATAGGGACAGCGGCGCACTAGTGTGACTGGAATCTCTTCTCCTTCATGGAGAATCGTCACAAATTGCCCATATCTTTTTTGAAAAGCTATCAGCTGCCCCCAAGATCAGCCTGATGGCAACGGTTTATATGCATTGATCTCACATGATTTGAGTGCAGGCAATCCTTTCTCGTATTTTTTAGCCCGAAAATCTTGAAGACGCAACGTCTCTGTCTGCCCCGGCAGGGACGACCAGAGGACGTGGACTTCACATCATATCCACATAAAAGACGTCTAAACGGCGCCGACATATCCTCGAATCAAACTGCCCATTCCTTGTCGGCAGGTCGTCGGCCTCGTTAATATCGTTTAACATAATATAATGACTTAGCTTCTTAAGCAGCATAATAATACGACAAATTAAACCTCCATTCCGATCAGAGAGGACATAGATTGATAAGCACGGACCGAAGGATATAAAAACCAGGGTTTGTTGACATTTTTAGTATGATTCATTTATTAAAGTACTTTCTTATTAAGTATATCATGTCACCTATGGATGGATGATGTATCGATGTCATTCTCATTAGAAGACGGTATTTGTAAAACTGTGTGGGATCATAGCCAACGCTTTGATATCATGCGAGATATATATAGAACATAGTCAATTATTCTAAAAGTTTAAATTGTTAGAAAATGCTTTGATTGAATATTTACATATTATGGGAAGTACGATAAAATGGGTACGGATTTAATAGGTACTGTGGCTGATTCTATGCAGAGAGCTGACATCAGAATATGGGAAGGAAGTGACGGAGCTGTGCAAAAGGTTGTTGAGCCTACTATCGAGAAGCTTGGGATTGGAAGGGGACCACTTGGAGAGAGCATTTGGAGGAGGGGAGGCGCTTGGGGCATGCCTGAGGGCCAACTTCTACCCAAAGTGCCCTCAGCCCGACCTCGCTCTTGGCCTCTCTGCCCATTCCGACCCGGGCTCCATGACCATTCTCCTCCCCGACCCACACGTGGCGGGTCTTCAGGTGCGACAAGGAGAACACTGGGTCACGGTCAAGCCCATCCCTAATGCTTTCATCGTCAACCTGGGTGACCAGATGCAGGTGCATCAGTTCCCTCTCTATATGATTATGAACATTTTGCATATTTACCAGGATTCAGCAAGTGCTAACTCTCTTTGCTTCTGCATGAACATTTCAGGTGGTGACAAATGCAATTTACAGGAGCGTGGAGCATAGGGTGATTGTGAATTCGGCGAAAGAGCGAGTCTCGCTGGCATTCTTTTACAACCCTAAGATCGACCTACTGATTCAACCCGCCAAGGAGCTCATCACTGAGGACCGGCCTGCCCTCTACTCCCCGATGACTTATGAGGAGTACAGAACTTACATCAGGACAAAAGGTCCTCGTGGCAAGTCGCAACTCGAATCTCTAATACGATTACCCACCAAAAAATTGACACAATAAACTTCTGTGGCTCAATCAATGGAAACCTATGAGGAGCACTTCTGCCATCTCGCAGCCATCCGTGTATGTGAAGTTCAGCATTGCCGCTACTGTTGATTTTAAGTCCTGAATGTCAAGTTGTGTGCATATGTTTTAGCAGTGTGTTACGGGTTCTTCATAAGATGGATGATGTTAGAGAAAACTGTCTTGAATAGGCTACTTCTGTTATAACCAATCAGTTATTTCAGGTTCTCGTGACTCGTGAGGAATGTGGAACTCGACATCCTCAGTTATGTATGCAGTATGTTCTCCGTAGTTTTACACTATGGTTGGCAGTATAAAGATATACGAATGTATACGGTAATATAATATGTTTTAAAGTCTTTTGTAACAATTTAAACTTATAGAACGAGCAGTATATATATTTCACGCAACTATCTTCAATGTGACATTGGAGTTAACTATCTCCAATTCAATTCTGCATTCATGTTCTCGACATTATATTTCAGCAAATACCTTTATAGATATTTTCACCACACAAAATTGCAATCTTGACCCACCACTCGCATGCACGCAAACTCGAAGTTAATTCTCTTGGTACTTTACTTGCGATATGAACCATTCATTTTGAAATTATGTATGATTCCGATATTGTCTTTCTCTGAAATCGATGGTTGTGATTTGTTGTAAAATAATACGAAAGCTAACCAGAATCTTACCATTAAATAGATGGGAAAGAGAACCAGAGAAATAAACGAGGAACAATAAAGGACACCAATGATTTACGTGTTTCGATCTAAGCATTGATATCTACATCCACGGAGAAAGCCAGCAACACATAATCCACTTAGATTATATACAAATTCAAAGTGTTCATAAATGAATCGCTTAATTGTACAAAAAACTTATAACACACAATCACTATTTGTCCAAGCCCACTTCGTTGTCCGTATGAAAAAGCTTCGCCTTTGTCTTCTTCAAGCTGCTCCTTTTGTGAGCGGCTCGTCTCTACCGAAGTAACTCTAAGAAAGAAACCTCCGCTAATGCGGGTTTAAAGATCAAGAAAATAGTACACAGGCCTGTCTCCCCCACGTCATCCACCCCACCACTCCGTTCATCGATCGCGCGACACGTGTCCATAGTGGGGGGGCCCACGTTTCAGTTTTACTCTCTCCCTCTGTGACTCTCTCATCCCCGGTACTATCTCTCTCCCCTGCTCTGTTATCTCTCTCTCTCTCCTAACCGAGAACCCAAGAAGACAAAATAAGGATCCTGAGTATACGAAGATTATAGAGGGACCCCGGGAGAGACTGACGATACCGAGAATCCAGGAGAGTTCTTGGAAATGAAGATGAGACCCCCGTGAATAAAATTCCAAACCGAGAAAAAAAGATGAAGGAGAGCAGTAGAGAGAGCCGCTTCGGCTCAGACAGTCTGCAAAAATGGACTCACTAGCGGGATCAAAACCGAGAAGAGAAAGAGAGGGAGAGGGCTCGGCTCGGCTAGTCAGCAAATCTGGAAAAAGCTTTAGCTAATGGAGAAGGTGCGATGCTGGCCAGAAACGAAGAAGAAAATGCAGGCGCGAAAGAACTCGACAAATGGAGCAAGAGAGAAAGAGGGTTGACGGTCGGCCCCAGTTAGATATTCCGGAAAGCCCCAGCTTCGGTCACGGCGAAACAGAGAAGAGGGGAGAGAGAGAGAGAGACTGCAACAAAGGACGAGGCGGAGGAGGGAGTGGCGGAGAAGAGAAAGTGACGGAGGGCGAGAATGAAGGCGACACTTGGGCCCCCACTGCGGACACGCGGCGCTGGATGAGTGGAGTGGTGGCTGGCCGACCGCCCTAGACAGACCTATGCAACATTTTCTCCGAAGCAGAAGAGCGAGCCACCGCGCGGCCACTGTTCAACGGACCCCCGCTGGCGGCTACTTGGTGAGAGAGGGGGGGCAACCTAGGACTCGAGCAAAAGAAACCCCGCATTATTTTTCCCTTTTGTTTACGTTTTTCTCTAACTACTCCCTGGGCCCTACTTGCTCTCTTTCGTGCGGCTCTAAGAAGCCAAAGAAAAGATGTCCACGTCCCGCTTCCTGGTCAAATAATCAAACTTGGACAAATTTGAATGGACTTATATCCGCAAAAAGCAACGTCACATTTGAACTAATAAAATTCTTCCAACAGAGGGCAAATTACCAAAAAATATTTTTTTAACTTGTTATAATTATATCAATTCAGTCATAAATCTTTTTTTATTGCCAATTGAGTGATAAACTTTTTACATTTGTGTCAATTCAGTCTATCGGGCCACTTTTGGCCGGAAATTGCTAGCATAAACATCGGCCTTTCTACATGACGCGGCCATGTTAACGTGAAATTTTATTTTTTCTTTTCTTTTCTTTTCTTCTTTTTTTTCTTTTTTTTCTCTTTTTTTTTTCTTCCTTATTCCTTTAGCCGGTCACCAAACCTTAACAACCGGCGAAAGGAGAGGGCCAGCGAGGCTGGGCAAGCCTCGCCCTTGCCAGCCAGAGGAAGAAGGAAGAAAAGAAAAGGAAGGCGGAAGAAAAAAAATCGAAAAAATATTATTAAAAATTATCCACATCAGCGCTAACCATATCGACGATTTCTTATCAAAATTGGTGGAATGGACTAAATTGACATAAATACAAAAGGTTTATGACTCGATTGGCAAAAAAAAGGTTTAGGATTAAATTGACATAATTACAATAGATTTAAAGTTTTTTTGGTAATTCTCCCTCCAACGAATATGGATTACATATATAGCTCAAACTCGAGACATAATATAACATGATCACCTTCTTGCAATTGTAACAGGGGCTCTTACTGCGACTTGTGTGGACCAGTAACGCTAATTAAATGAATGAGCAATACTTTAATTTATTTTCTTTTAATCGGGGGCGGAAGAATATGAGATGTTGCGTATCACCGGCCCATAGCATGAAAGCAGCTTCTCTCACGCTCCCACGCAGATTTTTTTTCTTCGAAAAATCACATAAAAATTTTTAGGTAAAATTTATCTAAAGTGACTTGCAATTATATGTGGTATTCAGTGGGTAAAGATGTAAATTAATGAAATAAGAGCAAAATCTCTCAAACCAAAAACATGTTTTCTCATCCATAAAGTGTAAACTACATAGTCTTGGATTTTCTTCGTCTAATTAGATGCAAATATTTCGTCTACTTCTTTTCTTATTATTATTTTTTTCGTCATGTACTTCTTTTCTTATTGCACATATAGAAAATGTTCCCTTTCGTCTAGCTAGTTTCAAATAGATTAAACTAGTAATATGTGGTATGATAACTATCTATATTTAATTTGATGTACACAGAATTGACTTAGAAGTTAAGGCAAAATATTTTTAGCTTATATGAAAGATGCAAATCAATTAACGAAATCAATCTATATTTGTCATTGTCTTGGTAAAGTGTTCAATTAATATTATATTCTCTTAGATCTTTTCTTATATGTATCAACAATTATATAATAATCTCTTTCTTCGTACTATTTTTCTTGTAAAAAATCGTGATTTTTTTCATTGGCATAATCTACGGGCCTCTTTTGGTAATCTACATTTACATAAATATGGATAAAGTCAAGGCAACATACATGAATATTTTGGTGCTAAAGATTATGCTAAAAGATAAATTTCAAATTTTAGTATTATTGTAATCGGGAGTCATCAAGAAAAAGGTATTATTTCTCTTTATGCAAGTGCTTGTTTAAGTTCATATAAAATAAATTCAAGAACAAGAATTAACGAAATTTTAAATTGAGCTTTTTTGTTTTCTTAAGACTTCGCAATGAGATACACTTTATAGTGTGAATGTTTGTCAAAACTCTCACGTGAAAATTGGGTACTATCGGAGTGAATTTTTTTGGTTGTTCCAGGACTCGGTCACAACCATCAATTTTAAAGAAAGACAACATTGGAATCACACAAAAGATTGTGCGTTGTCAGCAGAAAAAACTGAAGCAAGAGGCTGCATTGGAGGATGTTCTTCTGGCAATGGAGCAGCAGGGGAAGAAGGTTTGTGCGGAAATTGATTCAGCCTGTGCCCATAAAATACCTCATCCACGGAGCCGGGCAGTGCAACTGGAAGCTTGCGAGGCTCATCGAAGACATTAAGAATTCATTTTGAAGATTAGAATTTCGTTTTTTTATTACAGGAAGCAACACTTGGTCGCTTTGCATGTTCAACTGAAGAGGAGTCCATGTGATTGTGATGTTACTTCTCATATGCTTTGTTGGATGAAGGTAAAATTCTCTCACTCACATGTAGGTTGGACTTTGTTCTAAGCATAAAGCACAGGAATATGTAATTGAGAAGATAAATAGGGGCTTGAAAAGATTTGAATTCTAGACCTCTTACTCATCGTACTCCTCTCCCTTTCTCTTTCCTTCTTGATTCCTTCTGCTCCCAACTTTCCCTCAAGATGAAGCATTATTTCCAATCTTGAATCTCGTTCAATCAAATCCATCCCCAAACAGCTTCTCCTATGAATCTTGCCCACGCACTTCAACTTGTAATAAACACGCATTTTATTTCCAATGTCTCAAGATTAAGGAGATATATTTCTCACCGTCATCCATACTTAGATAAAGAAGTAGTTACATCGAACTTAGCTTTGCCTCACTTAGATAACTCTTACTTTCTCGCTCTTTCATCAATTACGTCCATGTCTTCTCCAAGGTTCTGTACGAGATCACTGCGTGGAAGAGCTCCGGTCCAATCCAGAGTCACATTAACCTTTCGGCCATCAGACAATTCCCTCTTCATGTCATCTCCCAAAGCTTTCATGATGAATGCTGATGGGATGACGATCTCTTGAATATACTCAGAACCAGGATAATATTCTTCAGGAAAATCCATGTTGAAAAGTTGCTCGCATATGTCGTCAGCGATGAGAATGGCGGCCACTCCAGCGTTCTGCGCGTTCCATGCCTTCAGTGAGAAGAAGCAATCTGCCAACAATAGCTAGCTCATTCGTGAGTTTGGGGGGGCAGAAATAATGTATCATGAATGTGTTTGTTCTTTTTTTTTGGGTCAAAAAATGTGTTTGTTCTTTGACCTGCAGAAAAATTGCATCGGTGGTCTATAAACTTGTATATCTTTAGAATATATTAGTCCTTAATGTTTAAAAACTGAATAGTTGCTCTTTCATAGCTGTACTCAAATGTTTGGTTGCCTAAGAACTGAACCTGAAATTGGGGTTTCTAAAGAGATAGAAACTCTCAATCCTCTTTTTATATGATAAAGAACACTGTAACTCCCAGTTTAATAATAGAAAATAGGATTGTGTCAAAAAATACCACTCCCAGTTCAAATAAAGAAAGTTCATCTTTTTATGATGGATTGTCTTTCTCGTGTTATGTGTAATTAATGCATTGAAAATGAAAATATTTCTTTAAGAGATATGATTAACAAGTGTCTTGAGAGTACTCGTTAACAAAATCCACACGAATATAAAGCATTTGATCATATCCAAGAATAGCCAAAATTCAATATTCATCATAATGTTCTCAACCATAATCATGTACCACGACCATAAAAAACACCATAAAAAACAAACATTAAATCTTGATGTACTTCCCATCGAAGAAAGTAATTTAGGCAAAAGCACAATCGTATTTCAAATATGTAGCAAAGTGGGTTCAAATTTTCAGTCATAATAATCCATGAGTAAGCCTTAACAATGATGCACTGAGGATGCCTTTGATTGATCCATGCACGAACAACCACACAAGAATCACTCAAATTGATATGGTGCTTAGTGTCTTCTAGTGTATTACTTAAGAACTTATGAAAGTTAGAGAGTGATAGAGAATTACCAGCATAATTAGATGCTAGACTAAGGAATCACATTGTTTCACGTAAAACTGATTAATGGCTCCACCATCAAAATAATTGGAATCCTTAAACTTAATCTATGACTTCATGAAGATTGAGTCTGGCCATTTACTATCTCAAATCTCAATATGACCCTTTTGATATAGTCATAGCTGATGATGATGATGATGATGATGATGATGATGATGATGATGATGAGCTTGCACGGTACCTCCTCGATCAGCAAGTAGAAAAGTAGGTAGTCCTCCGGAATTGGAATTGAAAGAGAGACCAAAGTCGCCAAAGCTCTTACATGCCTTGCGGTTGGATTTCGGATAAACTACGGTGCCAGCCATCGTTCCTCCAAGCTTTGGGACTCCAAAGCTTCCGATCGAACTGTCATAAAATCCCTTCATCGAATCTGGAGAAGTCACCTCCAATATGTTCTTTGCCACTGTGAATCCTTCAAAACTAGACCCGCACAAGATGCACCAAACCCAGACCAAAATCTTCAGCTTTTCCCACATCTTGAATGACCACTTAATTTTCTCCGAATCGGGCTTTGGACAGATCAAGAAGAGGCAATGTAGTTATCTGTTTCATCGGCGCATAAGTCCGAGAAGATTGCGACAAAATCAGAATGACATTATCGAGGTTAATCAGTAGATTCAAAGACTAGGACCTCTTAGCCATTAACAACATGGGAAATTCTGCAGAAAACAAAGATGATCGTTCATTGCAGGAATGCTTAAATGGATTTTAGTGCATGTACCATATTAAAATCACAACAGCTGACACGTAGAATTCACGTTTCATCAGGTCATAAAGAGTCCGAGGGGATTCCGACAAAAATCGTATTGATATTATCGAGGCAAATTATTTGACTCAGACTCGAGGAACTCTTGGCTGTTAACGATATGGATTCTCCGGAGAAAACAAAGGTGACCTTTCATTCGGGGAATGCTTGAATGGATTATAGGGCCCATGTACCATATAAAATCGTAAGAGCTAATACGTGGAATTCACTTGATAGATGTAATATATTTGATCCATGTCATTCCTGATATAGATAAGTACTTCCCCACCCCTAAGATATATGCAACTCTTATTATGTTTAACATGAAAACATCAACTACTATCTAAGGCTCCGTATGTTTGATCGAAGATGAATGATTTAAAAATATATTTTTAAAGATGATTACTCGTATTACTTGCAATAATTAAATGAAGGGAACTTTTTTCATTCTTGACAACAATTAATGTTTAAACCTTTTCGTGGACAATGAATATAGTTTTTATTCATTTATTTTTGTAAGGGACACAAGAGATCATTTTTAGGAAAATATTTTTTAAATAATTTATTTTTCGTAAAACAAACGGAGCCTAAGTAAAAAAATTTATTCGGACAATTGGCTCCATCCAGTGACTAAGCCAGAATTTTAGTGGTGGGTGCAAAATTTCGCGACATACTTGACTTAGAGGTTCAATTAATAAATATTGTGCAATAATTCAACGAAAAAAAAATGAAATAATATTAAATATTTCTTTTTTTGACCGAGATAAATTGGTAAAGAGTATTATTGAAATGATTTAGTTAGTGAAGTATTTTAAGTTTGCTTCTCAACTTATAAACGTACCAAAATCTAATTATCATATTCGCATTTCCCTTAAAATAAATAATCTAAATATAATGAAAGGCTTTGAGTTCTTAGTTGTTTTATCAATTGTAAACGATACCCACTGGGGGTTGCCCCGGTAGCTACCCTTCTCACTTGAGAAGGGGGAGGTAGAGAGTTCGATTCCCCACCTTCTCAGAGGGGCTAGGGATGAGGACTCGTAGTTTCTAATGTGGGTTGTGACACTCACGTCCCGTAAGAGACAGGGCACAAGTCTGCACATGAGCTGGGAGGTCGAGTAGGACTAGGAGTAGGACTAACCAAAAACAAAAATTGTAAACGATGATATTAAGAAGTAAATGTTTTCCATGTGATCATTAACCTAGAAAAAGCACTTAAAGCAAATCTTGACAGACTTATGTAAAAAGAAAAAGTAAGCGATAAAAATAGTCAAAGATAGCATAGAGAAAATGACATGACCATTCAACATGAAATTTAAGGCTTGGCTCAGTTAGATGAAGGAGAAAGGACAGTGTGCTAGAGTTCCCTATAGAGGAGGATGCTGGTGCTGAGGAGGTGAAGAGACGCAGGGGGGGGACAGTAATCGTGCCTTTCATTGAGGCTATGCACAGGTTATCAATGAAGAGACAGATGGTTAATGAGGAAAGACGAAAGAGAGGGAGCTGTTATCTGTAAAAGGAGGAAGGGGATGGAGGAGGGCGGAGAACAGGCGCATGGAATAAGGAGGAAACCTAATGGACTGAGTGAAAAATGGGCAAAAAATGATGGAGAAAGTCAGGAGGACGTTGGGGTACAACAATAGATGTTATGTCGATCCAATTGGACTGAGTGAAAAATTAGCTTTGTGATGGGATAAGGAAGTTCAATTAGAGAAAAAATGGGCATACCAGAACTCTGTTGATGCCACAATTATAAGTGCAGATGGTGCTGTGTTCACGGGATTACTTGGGGTTCATGCTGAACCGGAAACATCAAGGAGACAGAGGCATTGGGAGAGTTTAAAGGCAATGGCTAGCGTTAATGTCCTTCCAACGTTATGCATGGGGGATTTTAAGACATGAGAGGGGTTGGAAGAGAAGAAGAGGGTCAGCTACGAGCTCAGAGGATGGTGGAGTTCCAAAAGATTATTTTTGAATATCGTATGTTGGATATGGGCTTTCATGGGCAATGCTCCACCTGGTCCAATAAAAGAGATGAGAATAACAGGGATTTGGATAGAGAGGATTAGCTACAGGCAGTTGGAAAAACCTTTGGCCCATCTCGCAGACTTCTAATTTGCAGTGTTGCTGGCTCAGGCCACTGCCCTCTGTTGTTAGATACTGCCTTCAGTGATGTGGAGAAGAATATTATCAAATTTGAAAGCATGTGGTTGAAAAGTTTCTATCAAAATTTCCCATGAAAAAGTTACCAAACGCAAGCCTTAGTTAATAATCCAAATATTTACTTGCCCCTTGTGTTGATAAAAATGCAGTAATGACCAATTTTCATTCCCAATTTATATTTCCATTCTGCCTTATTCCAATCAACCAAACGGGCCATTAAGGGAATTGGGCTCTCATTCCCATTCCAGTGGCCTCATTTCTGATAACCAAACGTGTCATTAAGGTTAAGTTGGTCAACTGAGGATGCAAGAAAGCCTCAATCAAGTCTTGAGCTCACGGTCCACGGATATCAGACATTGAAAATTATAATCAACCAGTCTCTCAAATTAATACCGTTTGTGTAACTTTTTTTTTAGAATGGCAATATATATTATATACTCGAGAAAACAAAACGTTGTCCTGGACGGGGCCTCATAAACCTTGGCAACAAAACAATGTCATTGACAGTATCTTTCAGGATAAGAAAGAGAGAGAGAGAGATGGCTATCCGATGGAACCCCCTCTCGACAACGTGCAGTCTTCCCGGAACTCATGGACGGCGTGAATCATCACACCAGCAGCACTTCCACGCCCCTCCAAGACGCGCCAATCCTCACCATCCACTAACACCTAATGCAGTCCTGTCAAGCAATGCCCGGCAGCTCATCGAGTCTGGGGCCATCCGCCCCATACTGCCGAGGGAGGCGGCATCCGCTGTCGTGGACGGCGGTTTCGTGATGCTGGACATCAGGCCAGAGTGGGAGAGGGAGAAGGCACGCGTGGCTGGGTCACTGCACGTGCCTCTCTTCGTGGAGGACAGGGACAACGGGCCCCTGACCCTGCTCAAGAAGTGGGTGCACTTTGGCTACGTCGGGCTGTGGACGGGCCAGAACTTCACGACCCTGAACTCCAATTTCATCGAGCAAGTGGAGGAGGTGGTTCCTGATAAGGATGCTAGGATCCTGGTAGCGTGTGGCGAGGGACTCAGGTAAGGTAACTGGTGGCCCCAATCTGGTCTCACTTCGTTACTAGTTTTTGCGGCTATGGTTGCACCTTATTTCAAAGCTTAAATATCTCTCTGCCTTTAGCGAACAACGATTAGGAGATACCTACTCAATATATGGTTGATGGGTGAACTTGGAGTCAAACTTACCGGCGGCTGTTAGTTAAAATTATCTCATGACTTGAGTTTAGACGGTATCCTCTCTTGCTTGCCATTTTGGTAATAGTACTTTTAGACTGCGTTTGGTCATCCGAATTTCTAAACAGGATAGGACTGGATAGGATATGATAAAAAATCCTGGAATTTCTTCATATCCTGTCTACTGTTTGGTGGATTACGGATTTAAAGTCGGATAGGATAATTTTTATTTTATTTTTTTGCTATTCACGGGTCCGGAAGAGTCAATGAAGAAAAAAAAGCCAAGAAATTTTTTTGGTGAAAGCGCATAAGGTGTGGGGATGAAGATGACGGCGAGTGAAGCATAGGATTTTTAGAAAAATAAGCATTAGAAATCCTATCCGGATCTATCCTACCCCTTTCTTCCGGATTTTTTTATCCGGCCTATATCCGGTCTATATCCAACCTTATCCTATCCCGGACCACCACCAAACATAGGATAGGATAAAACATATCCTATCCTGACTTTTATACGGTCAATCAAACGCAGCCTTAGATGAAAGTCAGATCCTTGGATGCTGTCGTGTGAAAGAGAGCTTAGAGGACACTGAGTCGGAGGTTGTTGATGATGGCAGTGCATCCTTGGTTGCAGCAATATCATCTTTTGCTGTTGCTCCACAGATCGATGATGGCAGCATCGAAGCTCCACGATCATGGCTACCAGAACCTGGGATGGTTGGCCGGAGGATTCAATCGTTCCAAGGACAGTGATTTCCCAGAAGTTGAAGGTGCAGAGAAGTTGCAGTATGCCACGATCGGAGGCGCGTCATACTTCTTTCTTCAATTGCTCATTCTCTTGCAAGCTGTTGGGAAAGAATAGCTACTGAAGATGACCTCTCCGCTTGTTCTCGAACCACATGTCTCTGTTACTTCCGCTGAATACTCGGAGAATAAAATGGAGAAAACCACAAATTCGTGAATCACTCTTGATTATTCTTGTATTGGTAAAGGGATCCGCTGCCAAAATGAACTACGAGCGTCCATAAACGGTTACAAATGTCAAACACGAAGGATGTTCACCAATTGTAATATGAACTCATCAGCAGTTCCCGAGAACACAAACGCGACATAATGAAGCCCTCGGGCCATCGTTGTTCCGAGTAAATGGAAAGACTATTGTTCAGTTATTAGATGTAGAGTTAACACCTCAAAGTAAAAGATAGCATGAGACGGGACTTATGATATGTTTATCATTGGCAAGGAATAATATTTAGCAGAGGCACAACCGGAAACCTCTCTCAGATGACATGACTTCTTCATAAACGAGTTCAGGGTAGGTATGATCGATTCCCAAGCAGTCCAACTCCCACCCTGAAATCGAGAACCGAACCCAATGAACCGGTTCCCAATTTTTGAAACCAAAAACCGGACCGTTGCCCTTGGAACTAGAGGCTTTTTTACTATTTTTTTGGGAAAATAAATGACCCAATTTTAGTCCGGTCTGGTCCAGTCCAAATGGGCAGTTTCACACATGAAACCGGGAACCAGACCTGCGCTCCCAAGAACTGCCCAGAACCGGCCAGTACGGTCTGATCCGAGCCATTCCTTCTGCTCACCTAGTTCAGGCCACCGTAAAGATGCAAACCTCTTGCCATCTCCGATGTTTTATTGCAGTCTTCCAAATAAATCTTTCAAGACAGAAGGAAACGAGGGGGAGGAATCTACCACGCTTCCTACAACAACAAATCGGACAAGAAGAAAAGAAATCCACCTTCTTTTACTAACAGGCAGGACAAAGGGACACAAAAAATCTAACCACTTTTGTCAATACCCATATTCAATCAACCCGCAAGAGATTTGAACGAATGCAGAGATTTCATAACCGACCTAGCACTATCAGAAAAATCACATGCCAGTTTAGCAATGCACAAAGTACTAGTATTCAAAATGCCTGCTGCTAAAATTGGAGCAGCACTAGCAGCACCAGCAGCACCAGCAGCACAGATCTTGAAACCTTTCAATAGCTCCATAACTAGTGAACATCTTAGCCAATACGCAATTAAAATCAGAACTGGGAATAATGAAGAAGAAGAAGAGGCAGATCTTGAAGCTTTTCAATAGCTCCAAAAGGACTAGCTTTCAGGTGAAGTCCTTCAATTCCATCTCTTATGAGACATGCACCTTCCTCCAGCATATCAACAACAATATATCCACAGTATCAAAATCAGCAGTCGGGTCCGTCCCAACAGAAACAAGGAACCGTCATTTGACCCATCTAAAACTGCTGAGCTAGGCGGGTCAGTATGGCGAGCACACAAGAACCTACTCATCTACGTAATGCTAAGGCCAGTTGAACTGATCTAAAGTATGGATCTATGTTAAGCAACCAAGAGAATCGGATGGTCCGGGGACTGTAGACCATCCTTGGCAAGTTAACACTTCTATAACTCATACCATCCATTCTTCAGCACGTACGACAGCCAACTTTAAATAATCCTCACCAGCAGACTCACAATGTTATTAACGCACAAGTCAACAGATCCAAATTAAATAACTCGTGCCAAAGCTATAGAACCGAATACAAGACAAATCCCGCATGAAAGAGCAATGGCAGAAAGTAGACGAGTTGAAACAATACACGAGATTGATGTAATGCAACAGGTTCGTACATCTTCAATCTTCTAAAGTAAATGACAACTTAAAACAGAGAACTCGAGCAGCACTCAGCGTTCTTGGCCTAAACCGAACATCGTTATCACCTTGGTACAACATGTCCAGACCCAGACAGAGATGACAACCACACAAACCCAATCAATAATCCCAAGAAACCCCCCCATTAAATCAACGAGTACAATTAACTCCCCTGACAAACCCTAACATTTTACCTTGTTATTCCCAAGAACAGAGTAGCTCTGAGCTAAACACCTTCGTGTCCCTGACCAAAATCTCATCAATCCGACCGGCTTGCGAACCTCTCCACCTTGGAATCCGTCAAATTTAACCCCACCATGGCCTCCCCTAATCCGCAGCTCACCTCCGCCAACATTTCCGGGTCGCTGTAATGCGTCACCGCCTGCACGATCGCCCGCGCCCTCTTCGCCGGGTCGCCGCTCTTGAACACCCCGGAGCCAACAAACACCCCGTCGCAGCCCAGCTGCATCATCAGCGCGGCATCAGCCGGGGTCGCCACCCCACCCGCGGCGAACTGCACCACGGGCAGCCTCCCGAGCTGCTTGGTCTGCATGACCAGGTCATAGGGGGCGGCGATCTTCTTGGCGAAGGTGAACACCTCGTCGTCATCCATGTTGCGGAGCACCCGGATGTCACCCATCACGGAGCGCACGTGGCGGACGGCCTCCACGACGTTGCCGGTGCCGGCCTCGCCCTTGGTGCGGATCATGGCGGCGCCCTCGCGGATGCGGCGGAGGGCCTCGCCGAGGTTGCGGCAGCCGCAGACGAAGGGGATGCGGAAGTTGTGCTTGTTGATGTGGTTGTCC
Organism: Syzygium syzygioides; assembly: GCA_031216285.1. Taxonomy (NCBI): domain Eukaryota; kingdom Viridiplantae; phylum Streptophyta; class Magnoliopsida; order Myrtales; family Myrtaceae; genus Syzygium; species Syzygium syzygioides. The sequence continues at coordinate 27,719,211 of CM062252.1, read as the reverse complement.
TCGTCGGCGGGGGTGAGGACCTCGCTCTCGTCCACGTAGTCGATGCCGATGGCCTCGAGGATCTGGGCCTCGACGAAGTGGCCGATCCGGGCCTTGGCCATGACGGGGATGGTGACGGACTGCTTGATCTCCTTGATGAGCTGGGGGTCGCTCATGCGGGCCACGCCGCCCTGGGCGCGGATGTCGGCGGGGACGCGCTCGAGGGCCATGACGGCGCACGCCCCGGCCTCCTCGGCGACGCGGGCCTGCTCGGGGGTGACGACGTCCATGATGACGCCGCCGCGGAGCATCTGGGCGAGTCCCACCTTGACGGAGAAGGTCGACTTCTTCGCCTCCGTCAGGGCCCCGTTCCCGTACACCGCCACCACTCCGGTCCCGGCCATTTCGCCCTCGCCGCCTGCACGTGTAGTGATAGAGAGCGAAAGAGAGTGTGTGAAGATGAAGATGAAGATGACGATAGCGGTGGCGGTGGCGGAGGCAGAGGAGAACAGAGAGATAGGGAGAGCGAGGGTGGCGAGGGATTGAGTTTTGAGGGAGGGCGGCTTCTGAATGGTTCGAGGAGAGAGAGAGAGAGAGGGAGGGAGGGTTTGGTGTCGCTTCGACGTGCGTGGCGCGAGGGGCGCCGTCGGATTTTGTGGGTGGGAAATGGTTGGCTGATATGGAGCGGCCGATCGGGGGGACGAGGGAGGGAGGGAGCGCGGTTGGATCTGCTGGAAGCGGGGCTCCGGAGTATTTAAAGCGAGATGCGTTTCCCGGGGCCTGGGGCTGACTGGGATAATAAGTGGGGGGGGGCGACGGAACGGAAGTGGTGCCCCACTTGCATTGGCGGTTCCGGTTCCGATGTCGTCGTGGCGGCTTTCGCGCCACTTCGAGGTTATTGTTATTATTATTTTATTTTATTTTACGAAAAACAAACGACATTATGTACTAATAAAAATAGGGTTAATGCCACGAAAAATCTTAAATCGATACATTCGTGACAATTTTATTCCGAATTTTTTTTTTTACCACAAAACACCGCAAACTGATACACCTCTTATAAATTTACCCCGAACTATTTTTTTGACCACCAAAAACCCTAAACCGGTACACTTATGATAATTTTACCCCGAACTATTTCTTTGACCACCAAAAACCCCACATTGATACACATGTGATAATTTTACCCCCGAACTAATTTTTTGACCACTAAAATTCCCAAACTGGTATATTTGTGATAAATTTACCTCTGTTAGTGTTCATTAAATTATATTAATATCACAAAAAATCACAAATTGATAAACTTGTGACAAACAGAGGGGTAAAACCCAAAATCGGTACACATGTCAATTACCACGTGTCATTAAATTTAGCAATTTGATAGTAAAATTTAACGGAAACTAACGGAGGGTAAATTTGTCACAGGTATACCAATTTGGGGTTTTTTGTTGCAAAAAAATTAATTCGGGGGTAAAATTGTCGCGGGTATACCAGTGTAGGGTTTTTGATGGTCAAAAAAATAGTTTGAGGTAAAATTATCACGGATGTACCAGTTTAGAGTTTTTTGCGGTCAAAAAATAGTTCGAGGTAAATTTATCACAAGTGTACCAGTTTGGGGTTTTTCGTGATATTAACCCATAAAAATACTCTTTACTTCTTGACGGAAACTCAATCTTTTCTTTACTTCTTTGTCCCCAAAATATCTTCATTTATTTAGTTTTACAGCTATATTCATGGGCAAGTTAAAGGATTTTCTCTAGTCTTTCATGTATATTTCAATATTAGAATCTCTATCTTCCCTTATTCTACAACACAACAGACAACCAAAAATTTCAAATCTATTGTCTTGCGATATTTTAATCTCTTCATGTACAATTTCTTTAAATTGTGCAATTTTACCGATAATTTCATTTCGTTATTTAATGAATCGAACATTTCGTAAATCAATACCGACTGGTAGTTCGTCGCATCATTATGAATACATCGATTTTATGAATTAATCTTAACGAGGATGTTACCTAGAATTCTTCAATAAATGAAATCATCATTGGTCTTTTTAAAAATATATCTTGAATTTGAGCCCGTAAAGGAAATCCGGTAAATCCTTGGTCTTTTTATCATTCTCCATTGAACTCTTTGGTAATTTCTTCTTCTTGCGTTAGACTTGAATTGTAATTTCGTTAGTTTCCATATTATTTTACAACAGGTCTCGTGTTAATCCAATTATGTTATTTTATGATATTGAGTGAATCATGTCTGTATTCAATGCTCCCATAAGGACAGCCCTAATTAGTAGGGACATGGCGAGCCCATTGTTGCAATGCAGTCTTACCAACACTTGAGAAATTTTTTTTTGGTCAAGCAACACTTGAGAAGTTAGAAGGCCTCTTCATATGATAATTCCTTCTAAGATTTCTTTTAATATTTTATCTCATATTTTTCTTTAGGGGCATATCTAGTGCTATATATATAATCTTAGATTGTGACCTTATTTTCTGTCACAACCAAATATACAGAAGTTGTAATACTCTTTTCACAAAAAACCCTTCTCGATTTCTTTTTTCCATCATCTTCCATTTCATCTCGTCTGTAATTTGATCTTTTTGGCTTACATATATCAATGAGATATCAGATTCATCTTTGACTTAACAATATCTTTTTCTATACCAAGAATACAATCCATTTATCTCTTGGTTAGGGGACACTTTGAATCAAAGGCTCGATTAAGAATCCAATATTCCGGCTTTATACAATATCAAAGTTTCTGATTGTCGATTTAGTTTCTAGATGTCACATTAATCAATGCCAAAAAAAGAGAATCTTTACGAAAAGTTACAATATAGACTCCACAGGTATCTGAATTTTGTTGGCATAACAAGTGATAATTTCATAACATTCCGACTCATTCAAAATAGAGGGTCAACTCGCATATTCAAACTCGATGGAAAAAGGGGAAAAAAAAGACTCGATATTTTCTTGTCATGCAAGAAATACGTGAGAAATGTGATGTCAGGGCTAGCACGATTTTGGGCATTTTGGTCTGAGAAAAGAAAGGTGGGGCTTTTTTTAATTATTATTTTCGTTTAAAATTTGCTTTATGGGAGGACACACTTTTCGTGGCTCTGTATTATCTGGCGTGGAATCAAAATAAAGCATGCCAAATAGCCAAAAAAGAAAGGAAAAGAAAAGGAAAAATTATGATTTTAAGAGGCACGAGTGCAGTCAGCAAAGCGAACCGCTTGTTTTATTTATCAGTTCTGGACAAACCATTTTCGGCCCTTCGCATGACATCCACAGAAAATGGAGAAGTAGCGTTCGACTTGTCTAGAAAATGGGGAAGAAGTGTTCGAGTTGTCTTCTTTAGCTGCATTCATTTCTTTATCTCTTTTTACACTCTTTTTATGTTGAAAGTTGGCCATCATCACCTTTGGCGGTCCAAGGTTTTGTCCACTTCTTTTCTTACTGAAGAAGAAGGACAAGTCAAAAGTCTCTTTCCCCCACTTTCCCTTGACCATGATTGTGCTTCCCCAACCCCAAGAATTCCATAATTGTGATTATTACATTCATTTGTCATCCCCCCCCCCCCTCCCCCTCCATTGTAATGCGTGATCTAGGCGGGTGTCCCTTCCCGGTATCTTCCTAAAAGGACTGTTTAACTTCTACTGCAGTGGAAAAGTTGAATCATATCACTTATATCTAGATAAAAAAAGAAAAGAAAATTTGACTATTGATTTCCACGTTTATAGATTCATATGAGCATGAACACATTCATCATTTCTTTTTTACATGCAAAATTGCATTTATAGAGATGCGCTTCCCAACCACAGAATTAAGATCCTTCATAAGGTCCACTGCAATGTAACAAGTTTTTTACACATTTGCCCTTAGATTATTCATATCAAGACCACTTTTACAGTATAGTCGTCTATATATGTTGATTAAGTATCACAATATCATCCGTAGTTTAGGATTTCCAATGTGGCTTAAGTCCTGGTACATGAGGTTAGGCTCCATTTTATGGGGTGTTGATGAGTTCTATTCAAACTCGAAGATCAAATCAAAACATTACTTTTGTCTGATTTCTGCTTGATGTTATCAGTTTAGTCGTCTGGGAGTCAAAATAGGAGACTAATACGTTCTTACCATTACACGAAGACATGGATAACTTAGTTGAGCTGTCCATATTTCGAAGGTGGTTCTCCTTTCCCCAGCCAAGACCCAAGAGAAAAACATTTGGCACTGCTTTATAAGAGTAGTGAGAATGATGCAGCAGCTAACTCAGACAAGCTTTGTGGTGATCATGACAAGGTGTGCAAGATCCCATGCCACATCGCAGAGTCATCTCGAAGGAAGCACGTGCAGAAGGGGCTTCTGCTCAGTCCACTGGATAAACTCACAAGTGTGACAAAGTATGATGAAACTAACCTCATAGCAATTGCCATGGCTCCTGCTGATGACTGTTTTCCAATACAGGATCAGATCCACCCTGTAGCGTAATCCTTGCCATGCACAGAAGGAGAGAAGATGCCAACTTTGTTTAAAAAAAATACGTATTTGTTAACAAAATCTTCTCGAGGCTACAGCGCCCACATCAAGATCTCTTCACATTGCTATACCAAGAAACAGCTTTACAAGCCAATAAGCCACTGGAACAAATGGGGACATGGTCACATCTATTTTCAAAAAATCGCTCAACAATGATTAATTGATCAGTGCCATTCACCAGAAAGAAATCACTGGAGGCGGCACAAAGGATCTGCTTGCCGGTGATTTGTCCAGGCTTTGCTAATCCATCGAAAAAACTGGATCTTTCTCATTGTTTTCAAACCGTGAAAATCTTCCTTACCTTCTTCATGTTCCTCCGACAGATAGGGCATGTACCAGCTGCCTCGGCTATCCTGTTCCAATTAGTTAACTTCATGTGTTAAGGTCCTTATATTGTACTACAGTTGCACCGCCATAACTTCAACTAAATCTAAAGGAGTAAGAAAAGACCAACTGAACTGCGTTTTCAAACTAATTAATTCAGGACTTAAGGAAACTGATATGATGAGTGTTTCAGCTAATTATCCAGTGTAAACAGCTTATTACATTCGTATTCTCCCAAGTGGCAGGTACCCTAACATTTCGAACATCTACAAAAGAGAAGCTTATGCCATTTCTTCCACCCATATTGAACAAGATGTGACACTCCCGCGAATTTAAATAACAGAAGAAGGATGGAAAACAGTCAAAAGTAGGCATCCCTCTCCTCCCATTCACCTTTTAATCCTTGTGTTTCTTTCACATACAGCAGAACTTAGATCCTCATGGAGTTCATAAAGCCCTATTAAGAACCTTAATTTTCTTTTGTCTACGAAACCAAATAGGTTGCCAGCGTAAATGGGAAACTTTGTGGAACTTCAAAATAAGATCAGTTTAGAGTGCAGTTACCTTTGTCCACATTCAAAACAAGCCACACAGTGTCCACAAGGAAGAAAGAAGCAGTCCCTGGGAGCATCAAAGCAAATTCCACACAAACGCCGTGTATTGTTACCATTTTCACCATCTTGCAATAGCTTCCCTTCAGGAGCTCCCGCTGCCAAAAGTTCTTCTAGATCCGCCTCATCATGTGAATTTGAATCATAGGATGACCCCCAACTAGAGAGATCGTCATCTTTATATGATAGAAGAGGTGCTCTCTCAGCTTCCATTCGTCCATATGGTGCTCTAGTTGCCTCTTCATGACCACATCGAAATTTGTTCAAGAAATTGAAGGCTAGTAGCATGAGCACTGTCATTCCACCTACAAAAATCAGCTTCCCTAAGAAGTGTCGACACAATTTAAAGGTGATGAAAGGAAAGGACAGAAAGTGAAAATCATGTGTACCAATTCCAACAAAATATGTAATCCATCTCGGTCCATAGGACAGTCTTACATGCCAGTCATCACTGGGTGTTCCCTGCAGCAAAAGACAGCCAATTATATATCTTGATATGTAGGGTTTGAGAGACAGTCAAGTAGAGTGGTATACAGAATTCAAGAGCCTTATGTAACAAAAACCTAGCAGGGCCTCCATATAGGCAACCCCTTTCAAAATTCTCTATACAATAAGTTAAAAGAACCACAATACCATACCAGTCAAAATTTAGTAAGTTTTTACCTGTCCTGGACCAGGTGTAGCTATGACAGCAGCATTTCCTTCGGGGAAAAGAACATTTATACTACATTCACCGTGGGAAAAAGTACACTTGTAATAAGCCGAGGTCGTGTTATAGAGGTAAGCCTTCACTCCAAGGTTCAATTGAACCTGTTGAACATAGAAGGAGATGAAAGTGAACAACAAGGATAAATTGGAAGAAATTAATACGAAGAATTCGCGTATCTTAGCAATCATTGCAAGGTACAAAATCTATGATCTAGATAGATTCTTTTTACTGCACTCTTCTATTCATTGTTATTACCGCCATGATCTTGAATACGAAACTTTGCCCTAATAATGGGATTTTCTCCAACCAGACTTAACCTAATATTGAACTGGGAAGTTTGAATGGTTAAGCCATTACACTGCAGTACTCAATTCCACATACGTGGTAAGTTGTCCCAAGGACTAAATTCCACCATCTTCCAGTCCATTCATTTTTCTTATCCATTTCTCCTTGGTAAATATCATTATTTAATTTAACATCACAATATCCATGAGGAGGGCTTGCCCCCAGTCACCACATGGGAGGGGCATGGGGACGTCTAAAATGGGGACTCTATCGATTTGTTCTGACCTAGGATGACACCCTCTTGACTATGTCTTCACCATCCATAAACGAAAGATGGCTTCCTTCATAAATACATGAATGTGACGTGCTAAATTAACCAAGCAAAATCATGTCTCTTTTTTATTTAGCTTCATTTTTTTTCCGCAAACTTCAAACTGGTAATGATGAAAACTTAATACAGTGCTATTTATCCTCTCTAAGAAAATTCAGTTGCAATCTGCAGCTATTGTAATCATAAACTCAGTAGAGACCGACATTCATGACAGATCAAGAGCAGTGTCATTATATCTGCATGCATATCCAAATTTAGTCATGAACTTGTCTCACTTTAGTCAGTTATCTACTAAAGAACATATTTTGTGCAAAAGAATGACAGTTACAAAGTCTGGTTTGTTTTTTGCACAGTTATGGTATAGAAGCTATATCTCACTTCAACCTCTTTCTGAAAGTGTTTAAATGCTGCTGAGATCAGATTGTCTCTTGAATTTCAATCTCTTTCAGAAGAAAGTTGACCAGCGGGGATATAAGAATGGCAGACAATAACCTCATCTGCCAATCACTAGAAAGGATCTCTTGCACTAAGTATGCTTTGCCTTTATTTATACAGCTCAAAGCTCAACCAAATCATCATCCATGAGACACATTTCTACCATCCCTAACTTTAGCGCTGAATGTCCATATCCCATGACATGGAGGTTATACAATGCATATCACTAAAGCACATCCCACTATCACCTTTTTCCACATAATGAATTTCCTTTAGTCTGATTTACTACGAAATGCTGACAAATTGACAATTACAACTATCCCCTTCTTAAAAAAATTAAAGGGAATCATGGGCCCTTTCTGTTTAAAGTGAGTACATGAGATGCACCACCAAGAGTTGGAGTCGTGAGGAAGTAGTGAAAAGATACATAAACATTATGTTATTCACAGTTCAATTTGCCAAAGCTTTTAAAAGAAGAAAACAAAAGATAAAAAAGTCACGTTAAAACTGTACTTGATCTGAACTGTGTTATTCTGGACTCAATCATCTTTTGGAGAATGTGAAAAGAGCGATAATTTAATATTGGACTATGCTCGGAAGGCGAAACTAAAGAAAGAGGTAGCCTGATAGCAGTGCAGGATTAAATAAACTAAGCTGCTCCAGAAAAGTGCGACTAGCATAGAGTTTTGAGCATCACATCAAACAATAGTTATAAACTGAATAACAAAAGATGAGGGTTACATTCCTCTCATCAGATAAGTGGATCTCTTTTAAAGTATTAGATTTAGAGGTATAGAGATATATAATATTCAGAGAACAAATAGTCTTCAGTTGGACACTATTCAGCTTTGGAAGAAAAACCAGAAGTTAGCTAAGGAATAAACCATGTAACTCGCAGTAAACTTTGCACAAAAGTTGTCCACCAAACCAAATTATGTAAAATCTCCATGAATTCATCCTTAAGTAGGTAATGGGGTTCATATATGGAGAAACTGATTTGATTATCAAGTGGAACTCTAATACCAGGACCTTCCAGAAGACATGATGGCCACAATGTACAATAACAACCATATTGATTTATTAGAAAACCCATGTGTGGAGGAGTCTAGTAGTAGCAATGGCCAATCTGAAGGATCAAAGTCTGCCCCATCAAATGTCAGGCTAAAGCAAAATAACTACATAATCCGATTGAATCATGAGCATCCAGATAAAACTTTACTTCATTACATGATAGGCAAGTGTACTAATGTGAAGGTACGACAAGATACAGAAGCAACAGGCATCAGCACTACTAACCAATTAGTCAAATAACTTATGAAGCAAAAAGTTTTTCTGTCTAGTCCGGCAGTTAAGTCTTTAGGAAGTGTGAAGTCTGAACTAAGTCAATGCAAATCAGTCTCACGAACAACACAATTAGCAAGCATTCATTCATGGATAAACTAAACATTTTCCATCTCAAAGGCTGTGTATACTTGACAAACTCGCAGCTGGGAATGTAGAATTTCATGAATCATTCCGTAATTACCTCCACTTCTTCCGAGTTCAAGTTGCCAACTGCAATATAGTAACTGGAGGACTTATATATGGTTTGCTGTATCATGCCAACCCCTGAGAAAAGTTTATTGCAGACATTTAGTATGCAGTAGACAAAGCAAAATTTAACAAACTCTCAAATCCTTTCTAACCATGAACAACATTCCACGATAAAGTGGTGTTAGGATATGTTGGGTCCTCAAGCCATTGGGCAAGGCCCTCATTGCCTGCAGTTGACAGATTCACAATGTTATTGTCAATGGAGTTCACAAAAAGAGATAAGGAAGTCGGTGTAGGTGGCAGACAAATAATGATTCTGTTATATGAGATGTATGAGAATTTGAAGGAAAAGAATCATCTCACTGACACAACAATTAATCGATTAGGAGAAGCTCAAAAAATTGTGTTGGCACAAGGAAGGCAGAGAATTCAGAAGGAAAAAAAGAAAGAAAAGGTAACAAATAATAGCGAGTTTTAAGTTTTTGGAAGTTAACGACGGGATATGTTGATACTCTAAACTAATAATTTTGTCAATGCATTGTATACAAATAATCATCAGAACGAACGACACATGGATCCTTGACTCATGTTTCAGGAAAAAACAAAAACTCCAACAAGCATTTCATTTACACTTGCTTGTGTTTATAACAGGGGTCTATTTAAGCACATTCTGGTAACATTCACCTACATCTAAGGAGTAGTAGCTAGTTAAGACAAAGCTTCCCCCTATGAGAGCACATGACAAATTGCGATTTAAGTAGTTTCCGTTGAAAGCTCAAAATTTAGGGGATTGGTTGGCATATGTTCTCATTGACTCTTCTTTCACCTTGTATTGGCCCCTTTCACGACGCAATGATCAAAGTAGGTAGGTACATATCAATATAATAAACCACCACAGGAAATGATAAGGATATTGACATGATGCAAATTGCAGATATATGACGACAAGTTAGGGCAACAACATTGCAAGGTGGACGAATCATTTCAATTTTACCTTGAGCAATAACAAGAAATACAGAGGAACCTGCAGAGCTCACGTTATAGGTAATATTAATTTGAGACCCTTCGTTTAAGTAATATATCCACTCCTGAAAAAGAAGATAAAGGAAATTGATGTTCTGAAGTGAGAAATGAAGAGTCTAAGTAACGTCCATTTTGGAATGTGAAAAAGCAGCAACCACTAGCTACAAGATAGAAGCCTTGCCTTGTGTGAGTCAGCCGGAACAGAAGCATTTTGAGTTTTGGACCAAGTGGCAGTAACATCCAGAGAAGGAGCTTTATAAAACCCATATAGAAGTGGCCCAGGCTTGGTATCATCCAACTCCTCCACCTAAAAGAAACAAGCTCTGTGAAGGGCAGCACAAAAGGTCAATAATTTGACACTGCAATGAGACAAACAGTTCATTACCTTCAGAGACTGCACAAAAATGGAATTTGGCTGTACAAGAATCGAGGTGTTTGGACCGAGCTTTATGCTCACAGAACCATAAACTCCCAATATCAGTGTCATAGACACTGCAAGAATTCGAAGCATAATCATACACCTTGGCTTTCCACTTTATTGCCCAGTCACAAGGGAGGTAAATACAAACGACAGCGGAAATCAACAAAAAAAAAAAAAACGCGAAGCGTTTGAATGGCTAGTCGCGCAATCCCAAAGAATTCAGACATTCCAAAATGTGGACCAATTACAGAGCCGATACGCACCAAAGAACCAGAAGGTAAGGACCACGATGATGCAAGACCAAGTATCGTCCCGGATCACCGCCGACCCATCATCGAACACGGTGAAATTACCCCGATACGTAACCCCGATATGTTGCTGCTCCACCTCAGGGTTCCCATACCGATGCTCGTCGATTCGCTCTGGCTCGTCTTCCACTTCGCGACCCGGCGCGGACGAGGACGACGAAGCGCCCGAAGCTTCCCTAATGGACGTGGAAGAAGAAGAAGAAGGGGAAGACGAAGAAGTCGGATTCGAGCTCTGTCCCTGATCTTCCATTCTACTATAAAATGAGAGAAAAGGGATGATCCAAGAGGAGACAGAAAAGAGCGTGAGCTGAAACAGAGGATCCGAGAATCGATTCCGAGGAACCGATCGAAACCCTAACCCTAATGGCAAAGAACGAACTTGGGGATTAGAAGGGACGCACCTGCTGGACGTCCGCGTCGAGAAGAGGCCATCGGAAAATGCAGGTGGAGCGAGAGAATGGGGCGTAGGAATTCACCGGCCGGTCGTCTTCTTCGCAGGGGACTGGTAGTTGAAGTTGAAATCGAAGAGGAGAGCGACAGTCGTTTTTGAGAAGCGCCTGAGTCTCTGACCAATGGGAAGTGAACGAAAATGTTCTCCAGAGTGGCGTTACGGTAAATACGAGAGCTCCCTGCGCTGGCGTGGCAGGCGATGATTGGTTCATTGAGGGGAAAGCCGTGGGGGGTTAGTTAGGTGAGACGACATGCATGGGAACAAGATCAGAAGCGTCTTTGACTTTCCTTGAAGCTGCGGTTTCCTTTTTTTTGCTAGATTAACCGCTTAGGTCGTTGGTTTTGTTGACGTTGGCCGCAAGTGTCACGTGCTCCATGTGCTTCTTCCATTCGCTGCGTCAAAGAAACCAGGAAAGCTTCCCCGTCATTAATAGGCGCACGCAATGGTAAATGACATGATTAATGAGTTTCAATCCTTAAGGGCAATGCATTTTCCTCCCTATTACTTAGATTAGGTCGGGAAGAATCATAATAATGATGCGACGCATGATAATCTTCAAGATTATTGTCTTAGAGATTTGGGTAATTTTATTAGCTATTCGATTAGATTCTAGACAATATTTTTATGAGATTTGCTGTACTTTTTACATAGGCTCCGGTTGAGTTGGATCTAGGTTTCTTTAGGAACGTTAGGATTCTATGTTGGTACTTTGTTCTTTTGTCAAGGCAGCTTGCCTCTTTGATCAATTAATGAACTAAGAGAATTTTCTAAATTGTCGCGCTATGATGCGATTGCAATTATGGTTTGTCCGATTCTCCTCTCTCCATTTCCACCACATTAGGTGGTGTTAGAGAAAAGTTAGTCGTACGAAGGCAAAGCTCAATACCAGCTACTTTGAGGATAACCATCTCGCTGATAAAGATTTGGGAGCTGTAGCATTTTTGGCGATTATCTTAAAGTGTTTTAATAGATTGAAAAACGATAACCGGATGTGATGACTACTTGGTCGAAGGCTTTTCGCCCCGATTAGGGTACTGAAGTGGCGTTGTGGTGAATCACGCCCATAGCCAACCGTTTGTAAACTTGTTTCGACAGTGTAGAGTAACTCACATCCAGCCTAGCTAACGAGGGGAACACAATTTATTTGGGGATTGATCGGATTTTGGCTGGAGAAATATTCATGGTGAATTTATGACAGCTGTAATGATCGTGGTAGTCATGGTGACCGCGACGGCTATGATATCCACCCTTATTATAGAGGTCGTGATAATTACGACAAACGTGATGACCGGTGTAGACAAATAAATTAAGGTTTTACCAAAGTTGAGTGGAAATAAAACATTGTTAAAATTTCCACTGAAATGTATAATTTGGTCGTGCTCTTCGCGAGCTTTTCCAATTTCCCCGAATCGGATAATTGGATATAAAAATTTCGTTATTTTTCAACTATGGACATGCGATCTAGAGATATCAAGAATTTTGTGACTTGACCCGGTTAATTAATTCCATTTTAAAGATCAAGTCACAGGATTTATGAAGCAAAAATGATCAGATTTTCAATGAGGAAAATATCCTAACTTTCTACCACGATGGTCTATTCGGCCTAATTTTCGAAAATCCGTGGTCCCCGTAGTTTTTCGAGAATTGAACGGCATTGCTTGGAAATTTGGGTCACGAGCTTCCGTGGGTGCGAAAATCGAGGCAATCGGATATCGGAACGAGAGACAGGCTTCTCTCAAGTAGAATCCCGGCGATTTTTCACCGTCTTGGGCACTCTCCCTTCTCTCTTTACTTTTTGCCGACGGAAACGGAACGCTTCTTCCTCAATTCGGGAAGAAAACGTCATGGTGGTTTCCCTTCGCAATCAGAACATTCGTCCACCAATCTTCTTCGGGTGCTCACTCACTTGGAAGTTCAAACAACCCAACAATCACAGGTTCAGCTAAGCATGTTAAAGGTTCGATGAACAAGAAAAGGATCATATTCGACTTTTAATCTCGACATCTGGAATTTCGTATGCATCTGCTTCGCAAAATATGAACGATTTAAAATACATTTTCTTAAAAATGATTACTTGTATCGTTTACTAAAATGAACGAATGAAAGATATTCTTATCATTCACGAAAACATTTAGACATAAATCAATGTCGATTCACCATTTGTCTTTCCTTTACTTTTATTTTGTTTTTTTTTATCTAATTTCTTTTCCATTTGCTTCTTATGTGCGCATGGATTTATAAAACGCTTTGTAGTCGCATTGTTTTCATCTAATAAAGTCACGACAAGTAATTAATTGAAGTCATAAACTCAAGTCATACTTTTTTTTTAGTCGGTCCTACTCTATCTCTCACTCACAATACACACTCAGATTTGCACCCTCCCTCTTGCAGAGCATGGGCGTCGAAACCCACATCTTAAATTACGCGGCCCCACCCCTGTCCTCCCTGCGAAGGTGGAGATTCGAACTCCCCATTTCTCCCTTCTCAAGTGAGAAGAGTGACCACTGAGGTAAACTCCCAGTGGTTTAAAGTCATACTCAATAGCTCATTTTTTGTTTATGTAAGCAAACATCTTGTCGAATATACTTTAAAAAACTTAAGGACTTCGTGCAAACCGATGTAAAGTAAGGGTGCGTTTATTCGGTGAAAAATAAATGATTTAGACAATATTTTCCTAAAAATAATTGCTTGTGTCACTTATAAAAGTGAAAAAAGGAAAAAAAATTCCATCATCCATAAAAATGTTTAGACATAAATTATTATCGATTATGAAATATTTTTCATTAACTGATTATTTTAAGCGATATAAATGATTATTTTTAGGAAAATATTTTCAGCAAAAAAAATGGAGCCCTCAGTAAATTTAAGTCAATATTGATATGTTCATATCATAGCATTTTCTATGTTACTCAAGTTACATTTTGTACTATAATTCTCAAGAAGTTATGAAAATCTATTGGTAAAGTAAATATCCTTCGTATCATCTAATTTATCGATTTTATTTCCATAGAAGTCATCATCTTCCCCATTACTTTTTGGTATATAATTGAAATTTTTATTCAGCTTTGTCTAAGCATTAAAGGAATGTGACCTATTCATGAAAATACCAAGTGGGAATATGAGAATGAAAGTCTTCAAGCTTTTCCTTTCATTTGCTAGGAAAATAGCACTTTATAGAACAAAATAGAGAGTCTTCAAGCTTTTACTTTACTTTCATTAACATGATACTTTCACTTTCACCTTAGGGTGCATTCACTTTATGAAAAATCCATAACTTGGAAGATATTTTCCAAAAAGTGATTACTTATATCGCTTATAAAAATTAATGAACGAAAAATATTTTTATCATCCATAGAACTGTTTAGGCATAAATTATTATCGATGGCGAAAATAATTTTTATTAACTAATTTTTTAAGAGATATAACTCATCATTTATTGAAAAATATTTTTTAAATCATTATTTTTCCGTGAAATAAACGGACCTTTGTTTAAAAAGAAATCGATTCATACATATTTAGGTATCATTAGTATTTTGGAGCACCCGTTGTACAGCACTTTCATATAATATATTTTAGCTTATTCAGAAGAGCAATATTATCTTGATTAACTTCCTTATTCTACTAGTGTTATGGTTTCATTCCACAAGTAGTGTAAAAGATCTTACTAAATTCGACTGAAAATAACAACTTTTACGGTATCTTTTAGTACTCTCACACATGCTTTGTGTTGATCATCTTTTAAAAAATTGTTAGATTGTTCTTTAACTGCGGAAAATTCTTTTCTATTCTAACTCATTCAATGGGGATAAAAATTTCAGTAACTACCACTACGTGGAGCGTAGCAGGAATAAAGATAGATTATATTAAATATTGCACAATATTTTTGTCTGCTACATAACGAAAGTGCAATTCCACCCCGTGATATAGTTTAGTGGTTGATGAAGAAAGGAATGGGCGCGAATCTCGCACATGACAAATGTTCTTATACCATCACGTGCGCTATAATTTTCTATTAATGTTGTACGTGTTTCGCAAAAAAATTGACATTTTTAGAAATATTTTTCAAGAAGTTTTTTTTGAGAAAATGATCGAAACTTTCACGTGTTGGGCTAAAATATGCAAATGAATTGGAAAATTTTATATGTCATTTAGAAAGGAAAATTTACTTTTATTTTCTAATTAGACATGCATTCTTCGTATAATATAGGGGCTGCACATGCTATAACATTAACTTTTAAATAAATATCATTGAATTAAAATTTCATAGCATAATTTCTTTTTTGCTCTTAGGTCCGAAGTCCTAAACCTTTTTTTTTTGGTCGAATAAGTCCTAAACCTAGGCGCAGAGGGACTGGTAGTCATGGCCACGGGCCGATTTTCGCCCGGAACCGACCCGGTCAAACCCGAGCCTGGCCCATTGACCGGGCCCGCAATTCGAAACCAAAATCGACCCATGGCCTACGGGCCCGGTTCCGGTTCCAAATTATTATTATTTTTAAAATAATAATGAAATTTTAAAAAAATCATTATTTAAAATTTTTTTTTATAAAACAATTTGAACTCTAATTGCCTGCATTATAAGTGCATTGATCTCTAATTACAATACTTTTTTTTTATACAATACTTGGCTTTGGTATATTGAACTCTAATTACAAGACTTGGCTTGGGTTTTATACATAATGATTTTAATACCTCTTCGTTCCTATTCAATGTGGGACTTTCGGCTTGTCTTGAACACCTTCAATGTGAGACTCTTGGCTTGTCTTCATACAAATGTCAAGAGTCCCACACCGAATGGGAATGAAGAGACCATCAAAGGGATTGTGTATAAACTCAACCCAAGCCAAGCCATGAGCATGTGAAGTTGTATGCCTTTTGTAACTACGATCCTTTGTTAGTTAAGAGCAAAGGGTTTCATTGGACCGCCTAGAACCGGACCGGGCCAATAGTCCGATTCGCGGTTCTATGATTTGTCGGTCTAGTTCCTAGTTCTAAAATTAAGGGACCGGTTTTACCTATTCGGTTTCCGATTCCGAGCAGAACCGAACCAAATCGGGAATCAATTACCCTTACAATTTACATTTTGATTATAATTTATATTGAATAATTCATTATTTCATAATTTTATAATTCATTATTTTTTTATTTCATAATTTATTTTAAAAATTTTTAAATTACAAATCGGAATCGGTCGGTTCAAAATCAAAACCGGAACTGGCCGATTTCAAACCGGAATCGGAACCGCTAAGGGCGGTTCTGGTTTCGGTTCACACATGGCCATGAACAGGAATTGCCGGTTCCAGTTCAGAACCGGCAGTTCCGATTCGTGGCCATGCCTAGGGACTGGCATTGGCTATTGGGTTCCTAGGAAGTTGGGCATGACACCGAGGTATGGGACCTAGCCTTAAGGGATTAGGCCTAACCATTAGGGTTCTAGACCCAGCTGTCGAGGCCCTGGCTCAAGCGTCACAAATTGGGCCTTAGCCACAGGGGACTCGGGCCTGGCCACCGGGGTTCCCCAACCTAGGTGTCGAGGTCCTGGTCAAAAGAGTCGAGGTTTCTCAAGTCAACCATTGGGAGCCCGAGAATGGGCACCGGGTACCTAAGCACGCCCACGGAAGACCCAGGCATGGGCACCCACCCTTGTGGATTAAGAGTAATCGGCACCAAGGTGGGTCAATTCCACCCTGGAATCGGGACCCGAACCAGAGGGGCCGGTTCCCAGTTTGTGGGATCAGGAATCGGCCCACCTGGTTCTAGTACCAAATCGGACTAGACCGACCGATCCAATTTGGTTCCTGAGTGGGTTCTTAGAACTAACTCCTTCTATCTTTTTTTTTCCTAATGAATTTTGAAAGCAAACTTGATATACAAAAGCCAAAGCATTGTACCCACTATCCAGTAACAACCTCAGCTTGCGATACCTCGTAGTACCCACTGCCCATTAACAACAAGGGCATTACTTGTTGCAGCTATAACAAGCAATGCACACAGTACAGCTAGCTAACTTGGAAACGACATGGTAATTTCAATTCTACAGATCCTAGTTGTGATGAAAAGTGAAAATGACATGCTTGCTTTCAAGCTATTGAAATTGACGAATTCAGAGACTCTCCAGAGAGATAAACAGAGTTGCGACTGAGAGAGGTGTCGACGATCGAGCAAGAGGGTGGTGTCAAGATGAGGCCACGAGATGGCATATCGTGATTGAGAAAAACGAGAGGGAGGCATCAATAGTTGAGTGAGAGGGTGGCATCTAGGCGAGGCCACGAGACAGCGTGAGTTGTGACTAAGAGAGGCATCAACGGTCAAGCAAGAGGGTGGTGTCGAGGTGAGGCCACGAGACAGTGCGGTTGTGATTGAGAAAAATGAGAGGGAGGCATCGACAGTCGAGCGAGAGGGTGGCGTTTAGGTGAGACCGCGGCATCTAGGCGAGACCGCGAAACAGCATGAGTCATGACTAAGAGAGGCGTCAACAATCGAGTGAGAGGGTGGCTTCGAGGTGAGGCCGCACTATAGCATGAGTTGTGACTAAGAGAGGCATCGCGTGACTGAGAGAGTTTGTGAACGAGAGAGAAAATCTATCGGTTAAGGTTTGTGAAGTTGTGAACGAGAGGCGTGAGTTTGTGAACAAGAAAGGGAAAATCTGTCTAATTAGGGTTTGTAAGAATTAAAAAAGAATCGGTATGATCCAGGTGGGTGGATCCACACCAAGAACCGAGAACCAGACCAATTTTCACCAATTTGGTCTGGTCCGAGCAATTCTTAATTGGAGCGATTCCTTTTGCTTATCTCTATTGCGGACCTAAACTTGGGTGCTAAGGAACCGAGCCCAATTTTGATGAGCTTGGGCTAGGCACTAGTAACTTGGGCTAGGGAGCCAAGAATTAGACATGTTCACGTGGAACCTAGGCATAAACACCGGGGTTTTTAGGCCAGGTTTCGAGGGACATGGGCCTACCATCTATAAACTTGGGCGAAGGGGAACCGTGCCTAACCTCGGCGGACCCAAGCTCGGGTGCTAGCGACTTGGGCATGAGAGTCGGATACCTGGGCATGGTCTCTAAGGAGCTGAGCACAATTTCGAGTGTAGTGCCATGATCTCTGGTTCAAGTGTCGATAGTTAGTTGCATTTTGGAAAAAGTGATTTCTAATTTTAGAAATATATATTTGTCTAAATTGAAGCATAGATTCCTATTGATTATCAGAAAAAATTATTTTATTCATTTTTCTAAGCGATTAAATGTCGAAAAGTAAGGACAATGTTTTCCGACATAATTTTTTTTGCATGCCAAACTCAGCCTTAAATCTCTTTTTATCAAGACTTTAATTTGAATTGGAAAATACATTTATTGCGAGATGATCTTTTTTTTTTTTGGATGTGTGTATCCATAAGTCGTCAATTATGGGTAAGCTATATTAGTTGCTATACATGTTTTTGTTTGTTAGAAGTATCTGAAAAGTTGCAAAGGTGTTTCAGGTCAATATGCCACCTAAACAAAACCCATGGCGTCCACCAAAAACAGGTCAGCTCTGGTTGTGTTCCGACATAATACGACTAAATTAAGGTTTGCAACGAGCTTTATGGGTTTCCCAAGCTGTAATTAACCAGAAGACAGATGGAAATGAAACAGAATCGACGAAAGGGGTTGCTGCTCGACCCCCATAAATAGATGAATCTCTCATCAGAAGGCCATTTGATCCCCATTCTCTCTTCAACACAGCAAAATCTAAGCTAAGAGAATGGGGGAGTTGCAGAAGCAAGTGAAGGAGAAGGCTAAGGACTTGAAGGAGAAGGCCAAGGACTTGAAGAAGCACTTGCTCAAACACGGCCGGAAGGCGATGGGCGCTTGTAAGAAAGGATGGGAGAAGCTTCGAAAGAAGATCAATGTCTGATGATCCGCACGCGGGTCGATTTGTATCTTTGTTCCTAGAGAACACTGATTATTGACTTTTAAATTTGCAATGAGTTACTGTTTCTTTTTGTTTCATAGCAGAGGTAATTATCTAACCTTTCCATCTGTTTCGAATGATTACATGTAATCGTTATCTGAACAATGGATTGCGTTAGTCTTTTACGTGAATAAGATTGCATTTTGTTCATGGTGACTGATTTTTTTTTTATTTATTAAATTGTGCTTCTCTCTCTTTACGAAGTAATTTGCTTTCTGTCTCGGGGGCAACTGGCAAGTAAAAGGATAAAGATACTTCAAAAATGTTGAACACCAATGACATGATAGGACCGCTATATCTTACAGCACGACAAATAGTAATTAGACATATTATAGAAGTACAAACATATAACGTATTCTATTTCCATGTAAAGATTCAATGATGTAGGAAAGGCTCTTTGATCGCATGAATTTAAAACCGGTTGAATTTGTTATGAATTGCTCGATCGGACCAAGATGATAAGCTTTGTGAATCCTTCGAATCAAAATTCCTTTTCTTTTCTGTGATCGACAGTAGGGTTCTATGGTAATTGTATTGATCAAATATCGCTCTTTAGATCTCGTAATCCATATTAGCTTCCTGTCTTCATATTGAGAGATCAAGAAATTTGGGCATCTTATGCTAAGTTATAAAAGTATTTCTCGATACAATTCCTCATTGCTCGATTTCATATTGCATTCATGGCACTTGTGGTTAACGTTATCGCTCCGCCTGAAAGCTGATCTAGGTGTTCTTCCCTTATAACATCCCAAGGCTCTGCTAATAGAAAAATGGCCAAAGTTAGTTCTATTTTCCAATGTAATTTTTTGATCATTGCGTCAAATCACAATAGAATATTGTTATCTCCTCATTCAAAAAATGAAATAAAAAGATGTATCTTCATTTACATCTATCGATGGACAAAAGTAAAATTGTTAATTAAACATCAATAGCTTCCCCCCCTCCCCAAATTTACCATATTAATTTTTAAATCTAGTTAATTAAAAAGCTTCTTGAAACTCAACTTATCTTCTAAATAGAGACGTGCACTTTTAACGTCTTTTCCATACAAATCTATCGATTATCGTACGAACTATATGATTTCGGATGAGATATCTTAATATCACGACATTATTGTCTAATGGCATGATCAATCATAATCGCGATTATATATAATCAAGTTTTGATGGTAATAAAGAATTAAAGATAAGGGTATCGAAACAATCTGTTAATCGAAAAATATGTCCCATAAAAGTTTTATTTTTGCCCGAATAGACACGACGCGTATTCCCAATTATATCCAGCGCCATCCACTCCCGATATCTCATCCATTACCGTTAGACCGGTGGGGCCCATCGCTTTGATCAGAAGATTTTCTCCCCGCCCGCATCAACCTCAGCCACATGAGATCAGATCACCATCTTTTAGCAAGGGTCTCTCCCTCGCTCTTCTTTAGTATTGCCGGGGCCCACATGCAGATAAGGAAAGATAAGCCCGGAACTCCCTCCGCCGTCAGATGGATACGCCCTCCCATCCGGCGCCCCATAGCCTCCGCCTTAGATTGTCAGGATTCTACCTTCGAAATCCCAAATATAACCACCAAAACAACGTAACGCGATGACCAGACCACCACCGTCCGGAACCTCGCTCGCTCGGTCTCCTCGGCTTCTTCTTCTTCTTCTTCTTCTTCTACCACCACCACACAACCGCCGATGGCCGCCATGACGACCGCCGCTGCCGCGTCCTCGTTCATCGGGACCCGCCTGCCGGAGGTCCCCGGCTCCGGCCGGGTCCAGGCCCGGTTCGGGTTCCGGACCAAGAAGGCCGCGCCCAAGAAGGCAGCGAAGCGGAGCCCGGACCGGCCGCTGTGGTACCCGGGGGCCACGGCGCCGGAGTGGCTCGACGGGAGCCTGGTCGGCGACTACGGGTTCGACCCGTTCGGGCTGGGGAAGCCGGCGGAGTACCTGCAGTTCGAACTGGACTCGCTGGACCAGAACCTTGCCAAGAACGAGGCCGGCGACATCATCGGCACCCGCTTCGAGACCTCCGACGTGAAGTCGACGCCGTTCCAGCCGTACACCGAGGTGTTCGGGCTCCAGAGGTTCCGCGAGTGCGAGCTAATCCACGGCAGGTGGGCCATGCTCGCCACACTCGGCGCCCTCACCGTCGAGTGGCTCACCGGCGTCACCTGGCAAGACGCTGGCAAGGTTATATTCCTTTGCCCTTTCTCCGTTCTTTCTTGAATCAGATGGTGTAAAGAGGAAAAGAGTTCCATCCGTGCTTGATTTAATTAGCTAATCTTCTGATTTACACTGTTAAGTAAGGCCCTCTTTTAACCAATTATGAGGTCGTTACATAATGCGTTTTAAGTGTTTGCACGTGAATCTGCTTGATGGCTTAATCTGTGAGCTCTGCATTCCCTTGCCGGTTGAGAAATCTGTAGAAGCTCATCATCTATGGCCATTTCCATATCAGGTGGAGCTTGTTGAAGGGTCATCTTACCTCGGGCAACCGCTCCCATTCTCCATCACCACGCTGATCTGGATCGAGGTCTTGTTGATCGGGTACATCGAGTTCCAGAGGAACGCCGAGCTCGACCCCGAGAAGCGGCTCTACCCAGGAGGCAAGTTCTTCGACCCGCTCGGCCTGGCCGCCGATCCCGAGAAGAAGGCCACCCTCCAGCTGGCGGAGATCAAGCATGCCCGCCTCGCCATGGTCGCGTTCCTTGGCTTTGCCGTCCAGGCCGCTGCCACCGGGAAGGGCCCCCTGAACAACTGGGCAACCCATTTGAGCGACCCCCTTCACACGACCATCATCGACACCTTCACCTCCTAGAGTCCGAGCTTCAATTTGTCCAGAATCTGTGGCGATTTGAAGATGAAATGTTTATGCTATGGTCTTTGACCCTGTAAAAAAAGAGTTCATTACCCTTTACGCTGTTGAGTAGAATGTGATGTTAAATCGCTAAATCATTTCGAAGCCAAACCGGAAGAGCTCTTAAGTAATCCGATCCCATCCCATGATTCATTGGGTGGTGTGGCATCAATTTCTATTGACTCATCCTATGCAGGGAGTGTCAATGGGCAAGAACATGTTGGCCGCTAGATTGAAGAACAGGGCTGCAATGTGATTTGATCTGATGAGCAGGCCTCGCTAGCTAAATGCCACTTGCATGATGGTATTGCAAGAATCTATAGAGTGAAAGATGAGTTCATTATTTTTATTTTTCGATCAGGAAATTATTAAGACAAACTCGCATGAGTGAGGGAGAGAATAGCAGTGATCGCTTGGGTCAAATTTTGAGACACGTAGTTAAATTGTACCTGTTAATAACCCCTCTAAGACAAAATGACTTTCTCAGATCAACCATTGGGGGATCCTAAAAATTATTGACGACTAACATAATTAAATTATATTTGGTCATTAACTTAATGGTTTCGGTTTATAAAGACTTACAAAATAAATTAAGTGAGAAATAGGAGGGGGTTGCCCGATCAGCAACCACCGCTATCGGTAATATTTGACCAATGACCACTACCCTCCCCTCAATTGAGGGTAAGCACAGCCCTCGGGTGAGGACCGGGCTTGCTCGAGTCACAACTTTAGTTGAGTCGATCGCCTTCCTAAGGATCGCTCCCTCACGACCCTCAACCAAGAGTCACAAAGGGTGATCGACTATGGTGGCAGCCTTAGGGTGCGAATGGTAACCATTCTGCTCCAGAAATCAAATTCTTGCCAGAAATTGATTTATGGAATTCTTGCTAGAAATTGATTTCTGGAGAAAAAATCTGTTTGGTAAAACATAACTAATTCTGCTCCAGAAATTGATTTCTGGAATAAAAATCTGTTTTGATTTGTTGATTTTTTTTGTACCTAAAAAAATTTAAACTTTACTTAAAGTGGGTAGCCACAAGTATTATAAGCCATTCTGTAAAGTTTTGAAATTTTTTATTTTTAAATTTTTTTTGGGCACCTAAAAAAATTTAAATTTCACTCAAAGTGGGTGGCCACAGGTATTCTAAGCCATTTTATGAAGTTTTGAATTTTTGAATTATTTTTTATTTTTTATTTTTTTGGGCACCTCAAAAAATTTAAATTTCACTCAAAGTGGGTGGCCATAGGTATTCTAAGCTATTATGTAAAGTTTTGAATTTTTTATTATTTTTTGGGCACTTCAAAAAATTTAAATTTCACTCAAAGTGGGTGGCCATAGGTATTTTAAGCCATTTTGTGAAATTTTGAAAATTTTTATTTTATTATTATTTTATTATTTTTTGGGCACATCAAAAAATTTAAATTTCACTCAAAGTGGGTAGCCACGGGTATTTTCAGCTATTCCGTGAAGTTTTGAAATTATTGATTTTTTTTATTTAAAAAAAATTCACCAAATTTCATATTTTCTCGAAATCGAACTTTTTTTTATTTTTTGGAAGTTTTTATGATTTTTTCTAGAATTTTTCAATTTTTATGCATTTTCTGAAAAAAAAAATTATGAGAAAATAGGGAGAATGCATTCCGAAATCAAGAAGCTATAAAAAGTAGCTTCTCTTTTTCTTGCAAAAAACTCATTCTGGAATAAAAAATGTAATTCGGAATCAAGAATGCATTCTGGAATTAAGTATTTTTAACAAACGCATTTTTATTCCAGAATGCAAAAATCACTCCAGAATGCATTCCGGAAATTTTTTAACAAATGCCATTCTATTCTGGAATGCATTTCGGGACAGAATTTTTATTCCGGAATGCATTCCATGCGCACTCTTAACCCCACTATCTACCATCCTCGTTCTCTACTTTCTTTTCTTATTTCCTAGTTTGTGTTTTAAAAATTTTCTTTGATTTATTCAATGTTTTTTGAATTGTTACATTAAATTATTTAAAGCGCATACTTTTTCTAGAATACTAAATTATCTACATTGAGTAATGGGAAAAAGTACACCAGAAGTGCCACAACTTGTGTACGGTGATCACTTGGGTGCCATAGCTTTTTTTCGGATCACTTTAGTGCTAAGTCGGAGGAAAATAGATCACTTTAGTGACTCCGGCCAAAATTCCAGCCAAAAAGCTGACCTGGCATTTATATTTTAAAAAAATTATCTAACTTGTATACGTGGAAATTATGTGGCTTTTTTCGAATTTTTAAATTTTTAGAAAAATAATAAAAATTAATTTTTAAAATTTTATTTAAAAAATAATAAATTTTTAATTAAAATAATTTTTAGAAAAATAATAAAAATTAATTTTTAAAATTTTTAATTTTAAAAAAATTTTGCAGCAATGGCGAGGGAGCCCTCACCGCTATTGCAGGCCCTTTTTTTAAAATTTATAAATTTATATATTTATTTAATATAATATAATTTTTTTTAAAAAAAAGTACACGTCAGCGGGTTAAACGGCGCCGTTTTTGGTTTTTAATGCTGACTGGACTTCTTTGGCAAGCCGTGGACCTCTCCGGCGAGTCGTGTCAGTGCCGCATTGTATTTCCGGCGAACCACGTCAGCATTGGCACTAAAATGATCGTTTTTAAAAAAAGTTGACACCAAAGTGATCCGAAAAAAAGTTATAGCACTAAAATGATCGCCGTACACAAATTATGGCACTTCTAATATATTTTTGCCTTAAGTAATGCTAATTAGCTATTTCAGTTTTTTGACCAAAAAAAAAATTAGCTATTTCGGTTGCCACATAATCTGAAACGGAGATTGTCAACACGTAATGCTAAAATTGACAGGAAATCAAGCCTTTAGGCCTCGGCCCCGAAAATTCTGTCATTGGATCAGTGACCCACAATCTTTGATCCAATAACCCAGATTGCTAAAATCTATTTCAAAACGAGTAGAAGGGATCGTTGGGTCACTTGATCAGTGTGACTATTGGTGGCTGGCCTCCTCTCATTTTTAACCGGTTCTCAATCTTCTTATCAATTTCGTTTATTTCCTCTATTTACAAAAATTTAATCACGTTCGAAGTTTTGCAACAGAGAACAACAACAACAACAACAACCGTGTCCCTTATAAAAAAAAAAACAACAACAACTGTGTCAGATTATCCTAATATAATTTTTGTTTTTTCAACCTTTCTTTTGATGTTAGCAATGACGACCATGATGGCCGCGAGTTGGAAGCTTGGCCATGGCGGCTCGAGCTCGAAGCTTGGTCGAAGTGGATCTTCGCCTGGACTTCTGGGAGCTTCGTCGTAGCTGCCGACCATGGCAGCCGTGAGCTCAAAGCTTGGCCATGATGAAGAAGAGGAAGAGCTCAAGCAGCTACCATGGCCAAGCTTCGAGCTCAAGCGGAGCGGCCATTGCCAAGCTTCGAGCTCGCGGCCATCATAGTCAGCAACTCCAACAAAGCTCCCAGAGATCCAGGTGGTAGCGGTTAGTGACGGACAAGCTCCGGAAGAGTTGTGGTTGAGTGAGAAGATGATGAACAGTAACTCAATGAACAGTGATTTTTTTTGAATTTTTTCTGATGTGGTGCCATACGAGCGCCACGTCATAGTTTTAACGGAACCCTAACGGAGAGTAAATGTATCACAATGTGTATAATTCAGGATTTTTTGTGTCACAAAAAAATCGGGGATAAATGTGTTATAATGGATATAATTTGAGATTTTTGGTGGTTTTTTCCATAAGAACAGCAATGAAGAAGAGACTTTTAAGTTTTATACCACATCAAATAATGTCTTTTTTCCTTGTCATTTGCGATATACTTTTACACGAAACATGTAAAGCGTCATGAAAATATCTAAGAATACACTAAATTTTTTTTCAATACATTGAAAAAAAAGCATGCGAAATATTTAATTATGACAACTAGATCCTAATTAGAAAAATAAATAGGAAAAAGGAGGAATGAGACCAGTACTTTGAATTGCAATCGAATAATTAGAGTGCAACCTTGTCTTTTTAATATAAATTAATCAATCTCTCGTGGGGCAGGCTTTGAGCAAAATTTCGTAGTTTTTTTTTCGTAGTTGTAAAATCGAATTTCTTTCGTAAAATCAGTTGAAATTCACAGCCCCCGTGCACGAACCTCCCTCCCTCTCTCCACTAGAAATTCGTTTCAGATTACGGAGGAGGGAATCCGCAGTTGTAGAGAGAGAGAGGGAGAGAGAGAGAGGAGACGACCGCTACGACGGCGAACCAGCGAGAAACCACCGCAATCCGTCAAAACCTCAGCCCGCGCGAGCTCGATTTCTCCGGCGCACATTCGCGATTCCTCGTTCGGTTCGACGCTCCCCGGCGATTTCGGCCGGAGCGAGCGAGCGAGCGAGGGAGCTTCCCATGAGCCGCTCGGCGTTCAAGTCCGTGGTGTACCACGGCTATTTGCGCCTGGGGGAGCTGGACGCGGTCCCGGCGAACGGCCGCGGCTTCCGTTTCCCCGACGACGAGATTCGGATCCACCGCATCTCCCCGATAAGCGAGAGGTGCCCCCCTCTCTCGATCCTCCTGGCCGCGTCCTCGTTCTCGGTCCGGTGCAAGCTCGAGCCGTCCTCTCCGGTCGAGCAGCCGAATTTGATCAACCTGCACGCCTCTTGCTTCCAAGAATTCAAGGTCTCTGTTCGCCGACGAATCGCCCGGTTTCAAATACTGGAGAGTCGCTCTGTTTCCTTTTAGTCTTAATTGCTGATAAGAATGCTGTTGAACGTCTTTCACGTTGTTCAGAGTTTCTGGTTATGATCAGGTCTTGCGTTGCCTCTGCTGCGTGTAGTGTTTCTGTTGGTTTTCGAGAGTGTGTATGAGTGAGAGCTCTGATGGATGAATATGTTGTGGCAGACTGCTGTAGTGTTGCTTGGCGAAGAAGAAATACACTTGGTGGCAATGCCTAGTAAACAGAAGAAGTCCCCGTGCTTTTGGTGCTTCTCGGTTCCTTTGGGTCTCTACGAATCCTCTCTGGGATTGCTCAATCTACGGTGCCTTGCGATTGTGTTTGATCTCGATGAGACGCTCATTGTTGCCAACACAATGAAGTCGTTTGAGGACAGAATCGAGGCTCTTCGAGCCAGGATTGCCAGGGAGACTGATTCGGTGAGGATATCGGGAATGTCATCTGAACTGAAGCGGTACGTAGATGATACAGCGCTATTGAAGCAATATGCAGACAGTGATTGTGTCATGGACAATGGAAAGATGTACAAGGTTCAGGTTGAGGAGGTCCCTCACCTTTCAGATAGCCATGAGAAAATTGTTAGACGTGTAATTAGATTGCAGGAAAAGAATATTGTCCTCACTCGCATCAATCCTGAGGTTAGAAGATACTTTTGCTGCTATTCTTGTTTAGTCTTTTACTTCCTTTATTTAATTTTTTTATGTTATAACGCGAGCTGTCTCTAATGGAGGAACACTGGCTCTGTGGGGATAATTACTCTTTAAATTGAGGTCATCATGCGCTGTAGGCATTTGTAAGAACCAGGACTTTTTCTCTTGCATCAGGGAGAACATATAAAGGGGTCTGAAGCAGGAAATAGTTGACCATTTACTCATTTACCTTCAGAAAGAATATTGGCTCCCATTATTTAATTCATTTATCTGAAGTAGTGGCTCATGCAATAATTTTTTTTTTAATTTGCTGGCATCTGGCAAAAGCTGGGAGTTGTCATGGGCCTTTCCAGTGAGTAAAGACGTGCTAAGTTCAAAGGGAAATGAGCGAGGCATGATTTATATTCAAGTGTAAACTACAATCTTGGTTATGCCTTTCAACAGAAATTGCTGATCAAATGTTTTTGGAGATTGAGAAAGTGATGTGCATGATGGTGGGCTAACTTTTGTTGTCATCAAAATCGTATCCTTTGTCCATGATTCGCTATTGTGTTACTGCAGGCCGGTTTTGATTGAAGAGTTTCCACTTCTTGTTTCTATAAGCAATGCCTCGTTCACCCAATTACGAAAAAATCATACTTACCAGATAATGTAGAATGGTGATATCTTTAAGGTTCATGCTGAATTATACGTATCAAGATATAGAAAGCCTTGTGGATTTCTCATCAGCATTCCTTTATGCAGATCCGTGAAACCAGTGTGCTAGTGAGATTGCGACCTGCATGGGATGACTTAAGGAGTTACTTAATAACTAAAGGACGTAAAAGGTTTGAAGTTTATGTGTGCACAATGGCTGAAAGAGACTATG
Source organism: Syzygium syzygioides (assembly GCA_031216285.1). NCBI lineage: Eukaryota > Viridiplantae > Streptophyta > Magnoliopsida > Myrtales > Myrtaceae > Syzygium > Syzygium syzygioides. The sequence continues at coordinate 27,691,196 of CM062252.1, read as the reverse complement.
CTTTGGAGATGTGGAGACTTCTTGACCCTGAAGCACGCCTAATTAATGAAAAACAGCTCTTGACCAGGGTTGTTTGTGTCAAATCAGGCAAGTTGTCTGCTTATGTACAAAATAAGATGCTTGCAGGAGATGGTATGTGTGGAGTTGCGAGTTGATTAGTATCTTATTTGTTAATAGTTTGATGGTTCGTCCTAATGCAGTAATTACTAATTTCATTAGAACCTCACATGCTGATCTGGTCATATGTGGAGTAACCAACAGGAGAATGAATATGCTAAGTCGGGGGGAGGGGCGCAATTTACTTATTTGCATATAGTGTACATTTGGGTTCTAATGGAAGAACTGTGTGAAATGGACTAAAGCCTGTCATTTTAGTTGCACATTATCCCATCTCTCTCCAGACCTAGCGTGGTAGTTTCCCTATAGTCCAGATTTATGTGTGAGCGAGATGGGAGCTCTTTTTACGAGTTGTGTTTTTGTACATATGGTTTTATGCATATGCTTAAGTGCTGATGTAAGAAGGCTGGCAAGTTGAAGATCTGACACCTTTGTTGTTATTAACTAATAGTGTCCACTATGCTTCATTGACGTATCACGCCAAAATTCGTGTAAATTGAGCCGTTGCCAAATTCTTTAGGAGATCAAATTGGTGAAAATGCTAGCGAATTACTTCAAAAGGTAGATACCTATTGAATCAGTCATACGACAATAGAAATTCCATTTTCTTTTTATTCTACTACGAAAATTATAGTTATCTTAACAGAAATCATATAAATGACCAATGAGGTATAGCTTTCCTTTTATTCTCACTTCCAAGCTTGAACACTTTTGCTGTTGCCTAGCATGTCTCTTTTTGGCACGCTCCTTGAAGATTTGAATGGTGGCCCACTACGACATGCTTGGGCAATTTATTGCTTTTTGTTATAACATCAAAGTTTATCCACTCGTAACCTCATGTATATATCTTTTAAGCTCATTTTTGCTTTACAGCTCACTTGATGAATGCATTTTTATGGGGTTGCCATCTTCAAAATCCACCAGCATAGATTGACTTTGTAGCTAATAGAACACGTTTGATTCCATTGCATCATATAACTTGCTTGTGCCCCTCTCCCCTGCCCTCTCCCCACGCCAGATGACTTAGTTTTTTGTTTTTCTCTCTAGCCCAGTCCATATGCTGGTATTTGCATGCTTTTTACGATTAATTTAAGGTTAATTGAATATGCTTGTCTCTTTCACTCAGAGAGATCGTAACCGGAATTGGTGATTAACGCTTGACTCAGCCTTCTGTTTCCATGTTTCATAATTTAATCAAAGTTAGAAGAGAAAGTACTGTGCAGATAGGATTAGTATATCCCACCCTTATAGGAGCAATGTCCTCACTTGTAAAAGTTTTATGTGAATATTCAGCAGCTTTTTCTGAAGAGGTAGGACAATCTATGTAGTACACATGGAATGAGATCCTAATATTGAATGCATGTGTTCCTTAGTACAGATTATAAATAATGTGGACCTTTTTATTGCATGAATTATGTTGTTTCGGATATTTATTGGGTTTTACGATACCACCTCCACAGTCCCGCTGACTTTATTCCACCTGGCTTTGCAACCTTTTCTATTAGATTTTCTTTCTTGTTTCATGAAGCTACATAGTTACATCTTGATTAATGATTCAAGTGTGCCAACTTTTGATTGCCTGTTATCTCTTCTAACTACTAGGATGTCAGTTCTATTACTTAGGCAAATTGTAGTGAGCAACTGTTCCTCATTTTCACATTGCTACTCAACTTCCTTCTTTCTCAGCAATATCTTATTCATGCATAATAATAAATGCCAGGTTCAAGGAAATCATGCTTAACACGTGTTGAAAGGACTAAAACCGGTCATTTTCGTTGCGCATATCCCATCTCTCTCCAGACCTAACGTGGTAGTTTCCCTATAGTCCAGATTCATGTGTGAGGGAGATGGGTTCTCTTTTGTACGAGTTGTGTATTTTGGGTCTATGCATATGCTCAAGTGCTAGTGTAAGAAGGCAAGCAAGTTGAAGATTTGACATCTTTGCTGTTATTAGCTATTAGTGCTGACTATACTACATTGACATGTCAGGCTATAATTCATATAATTGAGCCGTTGCCAAATTCTTAAGGAGATCAAATTGGTGAAAATGCTAGTGAATTACTTCAAAAGGTAGATACCTAGTGAATTGGTCATACCACAATAGACATTCCATTTTCTTTTTATTCTACTACAAACAGTATAGTTATTTTAACAGAAATCATCTAAATGACCAATAAGGTATAGTTGCTTTCCTTTTATGCTCACTTCCAAGCTTGAATGCTACTGCTGTTGCCCAGCATGTCTCTTTTTGGCATGCTCCATAAAGATTTGAACAGTGGCCCACTAATGAGGAATGCTTAGGCAATTTATTGCTTTTCATTTTCATTATAACATCAAAGTCTATCCACTCCTAACCTCATGTGTTTATCTTTTAAGACAATTTTTTTAAGCCAATTTTTGGTTTATTGCTCAATTGACGAATGCATTTTTATGGGGCTGCCATCTTCAAAATCCACTAGCATAGATGGACAACATGGCTTGATCCATTGCATCATATAACTTGCTTGTGCGCCCCCCCACACCCCCCCCTTCCCTTACAAGCGTGTTGGGCGACTTAGTTTTCTGTTTTTTATCACCAGTGCAGTCCATGTGCAGGAATTTGCATGTTTTAACAATAACTTCAAGGTTAATTGAATATGCTTGTCTTCTGTGCCCAGAGAGATCATGACTGGAATTGGTGATTAACGCTTACCTCGGCCTTCTGTTTCCGTGTTTTATAATTTAATCAAGAACTTAAGAGATAAAGTACCACACGGATAGGATAGTCCCACCCTTATAGGAGCAATGTCCTCACTTGTGAAAGTTTTATGCGTTCATACAATGGCTTTCTCTGAAGAGGTGGGACAAGCTATGTAGTACACATGGAATGGGATCCTAATATTGAATGCATGTGTTCCTTAGTACAGACTACATAAAATGTGAACTTTTTTTATTGCATGAATTATGTTGCTTGTGGAAAGTTTATTAAACTGATCAAAGCATGGCTTTAGACTCAGTGAAGTTCATCAAATGGCATTGGCATCAGTTAATGGGATGTGTTGCATGTATTCAGACTTACTAACATTTGTGTCGCATATTTATTGGGTTTTATGATACCACCTCCCGCAGTTCCACTAACTTTAGTCCACCTGGCTTTGCAACCTTTCTATTAGATTTTCTTTCTTGTTTCATGGAATTACATAGTCTCATCTTGATTTAGTGTGCCACCTTTCGATTCCTATCTCTTCTAACTACCAGGATGTTATTTCTATTACTTAGGCAAATTCTAGTGAGCAACTGTTCCTCATTTTCACATTGCTACTCAACCTTCTTCTTTCTCAGCAGTACCTTATTCATGCTTAATATGTTATGAATGCCAGGTTCAAGGAAATCATTACTAAATGTGTTTCGGGACGGTAACTGCCATCCCAAGATGGCAATGGTGATTGATGACCGCTCGAAGGTCTGGGAAGACAGGGATCAACCACGAGTGCATGCAGTTCCTCCATTTGCTCCATATTATGCTCCTAAGGCAGAGGTATTAGATCATCAATTCATTATGTCTGTTCCAGATAGCCTTTCATTATTCTAGTAAAAGAAAATTCCACCAAGCTTCTTTGGGTGTCTAAATGCCGTTATGTCAGTCGTACTGATTTGCAAGAGAAATGGGAAGAAAGTCGCGCATACAATTTAAGGATTGTTATTTAATAATAACTTTGAGGTGGATGGAAATCAAAACTCAGGAGGAAAAGTTCTCCTTTATTATGTTTCATTAACAGGAGGGAAGAAAGGTAACATCATAGATAGACCATTAAATAGGGCTTGCATTTGGCAACTTTTGCATGGAGAATAGTAGGAACAATAATTTGCTTATATGCTTATAATAGTTTGAAACCATAAAATTCAAACTGTAAGAAGGTATATTCAAATACGTAGTAATATTCAGTTTACCATTTTGATTCATTATAATTCATCCCGATTCCTTTTATCTTATTTCAATTGCTTCATTCTTATCAATGAAAGGGATCCTAAGTGATATATGAACGAGGATAAAGGCCACTTGTCCAAATGACCTTAGCTATATTCATTGTTCAGAGTTTTCAAAATATTTTGGCTTTTTTGGGCATGTTGTTGAGGTTTCATTATGAAGTAGGTTTCACTTTGAATAATAGAAATTAAAGCATGAACGCACATATTTCTTTTTGGGTATTTTTCAGACTGCAAATGCTGTTCCAGTCCTTTGTATGGCAAGAAATATAGCGTGCAAGGTTAGGGGTTACTTTTTCAAGTAAGTATCTGGATTTCAGTCAAAGTATATAAAGCCATCTACATCGGAAGATTGGATTTGAGTTGCATTCTGATGTCTATAGTGTCTGATTGAGATATGATATTTCTCATCCAGGGATTTTGATGGAAACCTCCTAAGGAAAATCTCCAAAGTATTTTATGAAGATGAGGTGGTTACTTTACCCCATTCCCCTGATGTGAGCAATTATTTGAAGTCAGAGGTATTTAAAACTGGCTTTTTCTATATGGACAAATTGGAGAAATTTGAAGATCTGTTTATAGTTCTCATTTATTGTTATTATTTGTCCTTAATGTCAGGGCTCTAATTACGTAACAAATAGTGCTTTAAACACTCCATGTGCTGATGGAATGCATCGTGCTGAGACCGATAAAAGACTTAATCCTCTGGTAATCTTCGATATAGGCTCTGGCCACTTTTCTACTTATACATTCTTTCAAATCAGAATTTTTGGGATCCTGATTTTATCATGAACGGGTGCAAATTACTTTTTTTCATTTGTTTTCTTTGTAGGGTGAAAAGCATGCTGTTGATGTGTCTGGCATCCCCGTAAAAGAAACTCCTGATGTAAAATCTGAAACATCCCAGCCAACCATTACAATAATTCCAAACATAGTTGGTCCCAATGCTTCAGGAACACTCATGCCATCTCAGAGTATGATTTTCCACTGATAGGAACAAAAGTATCTCCTAGAGTTTCTGGTTGATACGGGGTGTGCAAGCATGCGATCTTCTGTTATGTCATAGTTTTTTTTTCTTTTTTTCTTTGTTTTTGCAGAAACTGGTTTGCTTGGTAATCTTGCTAGACAAGATTTCAGCTTTTTGGATCAGGAACATGACATGAAAAGGAGAATTCTTACTATGAAGCATGTTCCAGATTTGAAGAATCAGGACTCTGGTGAGTCCCTTGTGCCATATAGACCACTGGTGGAGTTACCTGCTGCCAACATTCAACCTCAAGGAGGAGGGCCTGTAGAAGAAGACTCAAACATGGGACATGTAAATTCTAGAAGTCCTAACTCTGGAAGTCAGCAATCTGGTATGGAACTTTCTTTTTCTATTTTTTGCAAGAGGGATAATTTGCACTCGCTTAGTAATTCATCTAACCACCTCGGGATTCACTTTGAGATGGTCAGGGCAGTTTGGTGACTCCGCTAGGGACTAGTTAAAAGCTATAGAGGACTTAGGCTTGGTTTTCTCTACTTGAAAACTTTTTTGTGTGATCTCATCATTGCGCGTGGAATCTCAGGTACTCCCCTAACTGTCGTTGAGATGTTTTACAGGTATGAGTTATATGGGGAGAAGCATTTACTAGCCTTTATTTTGTACGGAGTGTACGGATGGATGCTTTAAGTTGAAAAAATTTCTGAGGTGGTGTATGCATGATATACCATGTCGTGCATATTTTATACGTTTTAGTATTAGACATTTGCACACACATCCTGATCCAAAACCCCGAGTTGCACTTTAGGAAGCCAACTAGGATTGTATTAAGAAGGCCAAACCCGTCTGTGAGTTGCAGGCGGTAGTGAGCCAGCTCAATCTCGTTATCTCATGGGACCCCATTTTTCCATTGGAAAGGGAGCTTCAAGCCCCCTAGTATATCCCAACCAGTCGGCTTCGAACCTCACATGACATGTGCATGTCTTTGTGTTTTTGCTAATCTCTATCCTCGCTATGAGTTTTCGCTATTCTTTATCTCTTAGTATTTGTTTACTTCTGTCATAATTTAAATTCCTATTTCAAATAATATGTGATAATCAATCGAATGCCCTTCGTGATTTAGATAAAAAGAGGAGGACCGACATCAAGATCATCTTTGCTCCCAATAGCATACTCTTGGAATGGTGGGACAGACTAGATCAAAGTGGCCACGATTACATCAGTTCAAAAATTGGAAAACTTGCATCCTTGCTTCATGTCGAGATCCGCTTCAGTCTAGTCCAGGCATTGGCTCACTTTTGGAATCCCACGACGTCTACATTCGTGTTCGGTAGACATGAATTGGTCCCGACTATTGAGGAATATAATGTTGCAATAGGAGTTACCCCGATCACTAAACTTGTTAGGCCTCCCATCGGTTTAAAGCCCGAAAGTGTCTTAGCTAGATTTTTGAATATGAAAGCCAATGAGATAGAGAAGGTTTTGAAATCTAATCACAATAGTTGTCCAATCACCTTTTTAGTTGAACGTTATGCATATCCGACTAAGCAATCTATGCGTCAGTCATCTAGGGTGTTTCTTCTAGCATTCTTTGGTTTCGTAGTTTTTCCTTATAATAGTAAAGCCATGAATCCATTAGTTGCACATCTAGTTGGACAAGTATGTAGAGGAATGAATTTCACTAACATGATTTTGGCCGAAACTTTCTTATCTCTCGCCCGTTTTAAGAAAAACAAAAGAGGAAGCTTGCATGCACCGGGTGCACTTTTGCAGATATGGTTTCTTTCCCATGTCAAAGAATTCGGTTTCCACATGGACATACATGAGATTAATGACCACACTCACCCAATCAAAAAGTTTTTGGAAGAATCGAAATCCATTCCAGAGAAGTCTTATTCCCAATGGATAAGCTTTCTAAAGAACATTGCTCCTACAGAAATCTTGTGGCACGTTAGGTGGACCCGATTTCGTGTTGCCTGTCTTACTCACCAATTAGATAATCCAGTCCCCTTAATGGGATTCACGGGGTGTACTTCCTATTATCCCCTCAGGGTTGTTAGACAGTACGGCGCCCTTCAGGAAATCCCACCTCCTCTAAGGCCGGACCTTTTCCAATTCGACCTCACCCAGAAGGATCTTGGTGAATCTCAGCCATGCACCTACCAAACGAAAGTGGACTACATCGAAAGTGCCTGGCACGATTGTCGCCCACAGGAGATTACGTATGTTGAAGAGCTGCAAGGGCAAATGAAGGAACACCACGCATCCCTAGAGTACATTAACCGTCCAGTGGATCCCGAGTGCTTGCTCTCCATACCGGACATACCAGTGAAGCCTACCCAGGCCGCGCTCCAAGCACAAATTGAGCAGCTTAAGAGGGAGCGGGATGAGGCGCAAGCTAGTGCCTCTTATTTGGCACTGCAGAATAAGCGATTGCGCTAGACCTATCAGTGGCCTCGTTGTATCTGATCACATTTCATGTAAGAAGTACGTTGAAATCAATGAAGAGGATCATCTTTTGATGATTCGTATGGGTGTTGGATTCACACAACCGAGTTTTATGAAAATATTTTCTAAATCGTTCATTTTTCTCGAAACAAATAGAGCCGAAGCTTAATCTCAACTGAGTATTGACCATACATCACTCAATTAACAAACAAATCAAAACTGATCCATTTATAACCTGGAAATTAAGGAAGATAGATGAGGATCAAGACCATCTAATGCATATAAACATTCGGCCAAAACTAGAACGAGTTGACTGTCACCATTACAAGAACATTAAATCGCAATGAAGACTACAATATGCCGCATCCAAGTCATTTTATCGCACCATGCTAAGTTCAGAGTACTTGCTAAATTTTAAGTGCCTGAGCTCAACAAGTATGACAACACCCCCTGCCCCAATATCCACTTCCAATATTACTTGATAAAGGTCACGTTATGTTGAAAATGTGCCGCTTATGTTTCAGACCTTCCTGGACGGTCTGACTGGACCCACACTTCAGAGGTTCGTCATGGTCAGAGCAAGTACAATGGAGATTTGGAAGGAGCTGTCTGACGTCTTCCTGCAGTACAAGTTCAATACCTACATTACTCCGTCCCATGAGGATTTTGCACATGCTGAGTAGAAAAAGACCGAGTCATTCAAAGTCTATACTCAACAGTAGAAAAGATTGGCGACGCAAGTTTACCTCGGATTGACTAAGAAGGAGATGATAAATTTTATTTTAGACACTGCCATTCAATTTCCATTGGCGTAGGATCAAATCGGGCTGAGTATCTTATCTGCACCCGTTTAGTAATTCGTCTAACCACCTCGGGGTTTACCTTGAGAGAATCATGACAAGTTGAAAGGCTTGAAACTGCCCTTTTCCATATTAGGAGAACTTGAGACTAGATGATGTGGTCCAAGTGCAACTTAAAATGGCAATGACGATGAGTTGGCTCAGGAACACGTATGCTGCATATGCCGGTCGATTCAATATGATGAGTTCCACACCTTGAATGAGAATATGCCCTCATTGAGTCTCGCCTAGAAACATGCATGGTCTTTGCTTCGTAAGGAAAAAAGTACTCGATAGCCTTCCGCTAAATCTTCATCTTCATATGCCAACGAGTTGGAGATGTACACGAGAACAAACTGTTCCAAATACATCGATGGAGTATGTGAAGACTACGTTGATCTGAAATGGTGGGAGAGGCAAGCAAATACATTTCCAATTCTCTCCAACATGGCTCGTGACTTACTCATCCCACAAATATCAACAATATCTTCAGAGTCCGTGTTCAATACTAGCTCACGTATCTGAAAAAATAATAGTTTGAGCTTGTTTGCGAAATATTAGAAATAGCTATTGTACAACATAATTAGTTTTTGCAAGAATTGACTCCAAGTGAACATGTCCAGTACTTCGACAAAAAAAAAATCCGTGTCCAATATGAACACGGTGATAACGATAACAATGTATAACGAGAAACATGGTGTATGACCGTAATCATGGTAGTTTTTGTGTAATCATGAAGAGGACGCCACTAAACATAAATTTTCTTTCTGAATTATTTCGAGATGTCTACTTATTACGTTAGTTTTTGTATAATCATAATTAGGAAAGTAAATTTTTTTCCGAATTATTTTGAGATGTCTACTTATTATGGTAGTTTTTGTATAATCATAATTAGGACGCCATTGAACGTAAATTTTTTTCCGAATTATTTCGAGAAGTTTACTTATTGCAACTTTGGTTTAATTGAATGACTGTTCTTCATTAATTTTCCTCACTTAATATCGCTATTATCTTTTATATTTGGACAAAGATTCAATCTTTTCATACTTTTCTGGAAATTTGTTATTATTATTATTTTAAAAATAAAAATAAAAATTATTTCTGAAATTGGTAACACCCTAGGCTTTCGATGACAAATGGGCCATGTCGTGGATTGGTTCGGCCCGTGTCCGTCTAACAAAGCAAACCCCCGAAAGGCCTTTGGAAAGGCGTGTCCCTCCCCTAGTCTTTGCAACACATATCCTTTTCGTAATATAATGCACCGTCAATCTTTTCATTTTTAAAAAACGAAGTATTGTATTAATATAAATTACTCGTCAAAGTAAAATTCAAATCGTATCGTATTTCATGTGAATCTTCATTTTCGATAAATTTAAGAACGAAATTAATTAATAGGAAGAATAACGACGAAAAAAAAAGAGCACAGCAATTTTCAATCGTTATTAATTTGCGACATTAAAGTTGATTTTTTTTTGTCAAATAAAACTCATGTTATTGTATGGACAAGTTCGAATCCTCATAAGAAGCAAAACGAGCGCAGAACATAAAAAGGAAAAAAGATTTCTCGAAAGAAAATTCATCAATCTCTTACAATTTATAGTTTTATGCGTCTTGAGGAGAAGTTTGGAATTGCATTACCTATATATTATATATTATTATAAATATTAGTCGCCCAAAACGGAAGCCGTCCGTACCGACGGTGGCATTTCCGTAAATCGGTTGAAACCCACGCCCTTCTATGTACGCGCTCCTCCTCCCCCTTCCCCTATAAATTCGTTTCCGACTTCGCAGAAAACCCACACTCCATATGTCCCATCATTTGAATCCCCCCAGTTAGAGAGGGAGCTTAGAGAAAGAGAGAGAGAGAGAGAGCGAGAGAGAGGCGACGGCGACGACGGCGGACCAGAGGGAAGCCGCCGCAATCCGCCGCGACGTCAGTTGCGCGGCCTCGATTTCTCCGGCGCGCATTTGCGATCGTGCGATTCCCCCTCTCAGTTCGGCGCCCGTTGCTATTTCAGTGGGAGCGAGCGGGAGCGAGGTTCCATGAGCCGTTCGGCGTTCAAGTCCGTGGTGTACCACGGCGATGTGCGCCTCGGGGAGCTGGACGCGGTCCCGGCGAACGGCCACGGCTTCCAGTTCCCCAACAACGAGATTCGGATCCACCGCATCTCGCCGATCAGCGAGAGGTGTCCCCCTCTGTCGATCCTCCAGACGGTGTCCTCGTTCTCGGTCCGGTGCAAGCTGGAGTCGTCCTCTCCGGTCGAGCAGGCGAATTTGATCAATCTGCACGCCTCTTGCTTCTACGAATTCAAGGTCTCGAGTGGGCGACGAATCGCTCCTTTTTCTTATATGCTCGGAAGCCGCTCTGTTTCCTTTTAGTGTCGATTGCTGATAATAATGCCGCTGTGTGTCTTTAATGCTGTTGAGAGTGCTTGGTTACGATCAGGTCTTGCATTGTCTCTGCTGCGTGTAGTGATTCTGTTGGTTTTAGAGAGTGTGTGAGTGAGAGCTCTGAGGGATGAATCTGTCTTGGCAGACTGCTGTAGTGTTGCTTGACGAAGAGGAAATACACTTGGTGGCAATGCCTAGTAAGCAGAAGAAGTTCCCGTGCTTTTGGTGCTTCTCCGTTCCTTTGGGTCTCTACGAATCCTCTCTGGGATTGCTTAATCTACGGTGCCTTTCGATTGTGTTTGATCTCGATGAGACGCTCATTGTTGCCAACACAATGAAGTCTTTCGAGGACAGAATTGAGGCTATTCGAGGCTGGATTGCAAGGGAGATTGATTCGGTGAGGATATCAGGAATGTCAGCTGAACTGAAACGGTATGTAGATGACAGAGCGCTACTCAAGCAGTATGCAGACAGTGATTGTGTCCTGGATAATGGAAAGATGTACAAGGTTCAGCTTGAGGAGGTCCCTCAGCTTTCAGATAGCCATGAGAAAGTTGTTAGACCCGTAATTAGATTGCAAGAAAGAAATACCGTCCTCACTCGCATCAATCCTGAGGTTAGAAGACGCTTTTGCTGCTACTCTTGTTTAGTTTTTTACTTCTTCCTTTTTTGTGTTATAACATAAGTTGTCTCTAATGATGGAACGCAGGCTTTATGTGGGATAATTACTCTTTCATTTGAATTCACGCACCATAATCACGTGTTTTCTTTCCAAATCAGAACCAGGACTTTTTCTCTTGCATCGGGGAGAACATATCTAGAATTAATCAAGGGTTTTGAAGAAGGAAAAAGTTGACCATTGACTCATTTACCCTTAGAAAGATCGCTGGCTCCCATTATTTAATTCATCTATCTAAATAATGGCTCGTGCAATATGTTTTTTTTTTCAATTTGTTGGCATAAAAACGCTGAGAGTTCTCGTGGGCCTTTCCAGTTGGCAAAGACATACTAAGTTCAAATTGAGAGGAGCAAGGCATGTTTTATATTCATGTGTAAACTACAATCTAGGTTATAGCTTTCAACTGAAGTTGCTGATCAAATGTTTTTGCACATTGAGGAAGTGATGTGCTCGATGGTGGGCTAGCTTTTCTTGTCATCAAAATCAATTCCTCTGTCCATGATTCACTATTTTGTTGTTGCAGACAGGTTTTGATTGAAGAGGTTCCACTTCTTGTTCCTATTAGCAATGCCTTGTTCACCCAATTTAGAAAAATCATATCACCAGATAATGTTGAACGGTGTTTTATTTAAGGTTAATTCTGAATTATACATTTCAAGATATAGAAAGCCATGTGTATTTTTCTTGTCAGCATCTTTATTTTCTCTTTATGCAGATCCGTGACACTAGTGTGCTGGTGAGATTACGACCTGCATGGGATGACTTGAGAAGTTACTTAACAGCTAAAGGACGTAAGAGGTTTGAAGTTTATGTGTGCACAATGGCTGAAAGAGACTATGCTTTAGAGATGTGGAGGCTTCTTGACCCCGAAGCACACTTAATTAATTCAAAACAACTCTTGAACCGTGTTGTTTGTGTCAAATCAGGCAAGTTGTCTGCTTATGTACAAAATAAGATGCTTGTAGGAGATGTAACTGTGGAGTTTGCGAGTTGATTACTCTCTGTGTTGCGTGTTTGTACATATGGGTTTATGCATATGCTTAAGTGCTGGTGTAAGAAGGCATGACAGGTGAAGATCTGACATCTTTGTTGTTATTAACTAGTAGTACCCAATATGCAAAACTGATGTCATGCCATAATTCGTATAATTGAGCCATTGCCAAATGCATATGGAGATCAAATCGGGGAAAATGTCAGTGACTTGCTTTAAAAGGTAGATACCTATTGAATCTGTCATACAACCATAAACACTCAATTTTGTTTTTATTCTACTGCGAACAATATAGTTATCTCATATGAAATCGTTTAAATGACTAATGAGGTACAGTTGCTTTCCTTTTGAAGCTTGAGCGCTATATTTCGCTGTTGCCTAGCATGTCTCTTTTCTGCTTGCTTCTTAAAGATCTGAACAGTGGCCCACTAATGCAACATGCTTGGGAGATTTAATGCTTTTCATTTTCATTATAACATTAATGGTTATCCGCTCCTAACCTTCGTGGTTGTATCTTCTAAGACAATTTTTGCTTTATTGCTCACTTGATGAATGCATTTTCATTGGGCTGCCGTCTTAAAAAATCGCTTGCATTGATTGACTTCATAGCCAGTAGAAACAGGTTTGATCCATTGCATCATATAACTTGCTTGTGCTCCTCGCCCCTGCTCCCCATGCGGGGTGACTTAGCTTTCTGTTTTTTCCCTAGCCTAGCCCATGTGATGGCATCCTCATGTTCTCTGCAATAATTTTAAGCTTAATGGAATAAACTTGTCTATTTTACCCAGGGAGTTCATAATTGGAATCAGTGATTAACGCTTACCTCAGCCTTCTGTTCCTGTGTTTCATATTCCATTTAAGAACTTAGAAGAGAAAGTATTGTGCAAATAGGATTGGTATATCCCAGCTTTATAGGAGCAATGTCCTCACATGTGAAAGTTTTATGTGATTATTCAGCAGCTTTCGCTGAAAATGTGGGCCAATCTATATAGTACACATGGGATGAGATAATTATATTGAATGCCTGTTTTCCTAATTACAGATTGTATAACGAGGGCTTTTTTATTGCATGTATTTTGTAGAGCGTGGAAAGTTTATTTAACTAATAAAAGCATGGCTTTAGATTCAATGAAGTTCATTTAATGGCGTTCACGTCGGTCAATGGATGTGTACATATTGTCGGACTTAATAACACTTATTTTGGATATTTTTGGGTTTTGTGATACCACCTCTCCCAGTCGCACTTAACTTTAGTCCGCCTGGCTTTGCAACCTTTTTGTTAGGTTTTTCTTTCTTGTTTCATGAATTACATAGTTAAATCTTGATTAATGATTTAAGTATGCCGCCTTTTGATTGCATATCTCTTCTAACTGCTAGGACGCTAGTTCTATCACTTAGGCAAATTCTAGTGAAATACTGTCCCCCATTTTCACATTGCTACTCCACATTCTTCCTTTTCCCAGCAGTATCCTAATCATGCTTAATATGTTATGAATGGCAGGTTCAAGGAAATCATTGCTAAATGTGTTTCAGGATGGTAACTGCCATCCCAAGATGGCAATGGTGATTGATGACCGCTCAAAGGTCTGGGAAGACAGGGATCAACCACGAGTGCATGTAGTTCCTCCATTTGCTCCATACTATGCTCCTCAGGCGGAGGTATTAGATCATGGATTTATTACGTCTCTTCTGGATAGTCCTTTTATTATTATAGTGAAAGAAAATTCCACTAAGCTTTCTTTGTGTGTAAATGTCATAATGTTAGTCAGATTGATTTGCATGAGCAATGGGAAGACGGTCACTCAATCAATTAAGGGTTGTTTTTCTGTAATAACTTCCAGACCTTCTTTGGTACTGGGAATCTAGCCAATAAAATGGGAATCAAATTGCCATTGCCTTTCTTGGCTCATTAGGTCAATTTGAAGGAAATCAAAACTCGGAAGGAAAAGTTTCTCCGTGTTATGTTTTTATAACAGGAGGGAAAAAAAGTAGTGTCATGGATAGACCATTAAATAGGGCATTTGGCAACTTTTGCGCAGAGAAAATTTGGAAGAATAACTTGCATATATGTTTACAATAATTCGTACCATAAAAAGATATATTCAAAAACGTAAATGTCGCCAATTGCAGAAATATTCAAATTATTATCATCTTGATTTGTTATCATTTATCCTGATTCCTTTTATCTTATATCGATTGCTTCATTCTTATTAATGAAAGGGGCCCGAAGTGATATATGAATGAGGATGAAGGCCAGTGACCATAGCTATATCCATTGTTCAATTTTTTTCAATCTATTGGCTTTTTTGGGCATGTTGTCGAGGTTTCATTTATGAAATAGGTTTTTTTCTATGAAATATATTGATGAAAGTATGAATACACATTTCTTTTTGGGTTTTTATCAGACTGCAAGTGCTGTTCCAATCCTTTGTGTGGCAAGAAATGTAGCATGCAATGTCAGGGGTTACTTTTTCAAGTAAGTATTTAGATTTCAGTCAAACTGTATAAAGCCGTTTACAGCAAAAGATTAAATTTGAGTTGCATTCTGATCTTGTATCTGATTGAGATATGATATTTTCTTATCCAGGGAGTTTGATGAGAACCTATTAAAGAAAATCTCTGAAGTGTTTTATGAAGATGAGGTGGTTACTTTACCCCATGCTCCTGACGTGAGCAACTACTTGATGTCAGAGGTATTTGAAACTGACTTTTTCAATATGGATTATTGGAGAAATCTGAGGGTCTGTTTAAAGTTCTCATCGATTGTTATCATCTGTCCTTAATGTCAGGACTCTGGTTTTGTACCAAATGGCGCCACAAATGCTCCATTTGCGGATGGAATTCATGGTGCAGAAATTGATAAAAGACTTAATCCTCCGGTAACCTGAGATATATGCTCTGTTCAATTTTTCTGCTTATTCATTCATTCAAATCTGGAGTTTGGTGTACTGATTTTATTATGAACAAGGCCGACTTCTTTTCATTTGTTTATTTTAGGGTGAAAAGCATGCTGTTGATGTGGCTGGCATCCCCTTAAAAGAAACTCCTGATGTTAAATGTGAAACATCCCAGCCAACAATTACTATAATTCCAAACACTGTTGGTCCGAATGCTTCGAGAACACTCATGCCATCTCAGAGTATGATTTTCCACTGTTAGGAATATACATGTCTCCAAGAGTTTGTACATAATTTGGGTGTACAAGCATGCAATCTTCTGTTATGATACTGATTTTTGTGTTCCTGTTTTTTCGTAGAACCTGGTTTGCTTGGTAATCCTACTAGACAAGATTTCAGCTTTTCGGATCGGGAACATGATGTGAAAAGGAGAATTCTTACTATGAAACATGGTCCAGACTTGAAAAATCAGGGCTCAGGTGAGCCCCCTCTCCTATCTAGACCACCAGTGCAGTTACCTACTGCCAATATCCATCCACATGGAGGATTGCCCATGGAAGAAGACTCAAGCAAAGGACATATAAATTGTAGAAGTTCTGGATTTTCTCAAGAATCTGATTCACTGAAGTTTGATAAGCAGAGAGCACATCAAAATCAGCTTGGTCACAATCTTCCAAGTGTTAGTACCTCTGGTGTGCTCTCTAACACATCTCAAGTGAAGGCAGAAGAGGTTTGCTTGTAACTTATGTCTAGAGTTTAGATTACAAGTTACTTCTAGTTTTGACCTTAGTTCCCATTTCACCAGGTGTGGTCTGGACCTGATCAGAAAAAATCAAAAATGCCTTCTGGAAGTCAGCAATCTGGTATAGAACTTTCTTTTTCCACCTTTCCGGTTAATAGTGATGTGCAAGTTTTTCTGTTGAGTCTCCTTTTATTTTATCTCATGCTGTCTAATTTGCCATGAACATGCATTAGAATTGTATTTTGTTTCTGGAAATGAGGTCTAGATGTTTCTTTTTTGGCCATTGGTCTAGATCTTACGTTTAAGTTAGCCTTTCCAGCGTCCCTCCATGTTACTCATGATTTAGATAGAGACACCTTTAAGGTGTGTCATGGTTTAAACATGCGTTAGCGCATTTCTCATTTTGATTTGTTAATTTAGACCATTATTATTGTCACTGATAGATGGGGATGAAACTTCGCAAAGCTACCAAGGGTGAGAGATCTGTTTTCTCATTTCATGGCAATATTACTGACTGGGTGATGTCTGGTGCAGAGATTGGTGTACCTCAAAATCGGAGTTGTTCTAATGACAGAGATATTCACGCTGATGCTGGAAAAGAGAACTTGCTACAGTTGTCATTGTCTATTGCAGTGCTGCAAGAGATTGGACGGAGATGCAGCTCCAAGGTGAGTTTGATTTGGATCCTTTTTCTTTGATATTTGACCCTCCTTTTTTTGGGATTTCAACATATTTTTCCCTTCAGGTAGAGTTCAGGACAATCTTGAGCACCAGTAAGGATTTGCAGTTTTCTGTTGAGGTCAGTGATTTTGTAATCTTATCGTTTTTTTGGATCAAGATCCTTTATGTGTCATTTATTTGCTCCCACATT
Source organism: Syzygium syzygioides (assembly GCA_031216285.1). Classification (NCBI taxonomy): domain Eukaryota; kingdom Viridiplantae; phylum Streptophyta; class Magnoliopsida; order Myrtales; family Myrtaceae; genus Syzygium; species Syzygium syzygioides. The sequence continues at coordinate 27,674,273 of CM062252.1, read as the reverse complement.
TGTATGATGTATTTTATGGATCTATATTACCTTATTCTAGCAAAAAGAATAGGCATATTGTATTCGATGTGGATGTTTATATGGTAAGCGGTTGAATATATGCTCTGCTGTGTGCTAGGACAGATATGTATTTGCCTATGAAATTGCCCCGATTGTTTTGGCATAATTCTCTAGCTCAACAAATTCATTGCAGTCATCTTTGTTGCTTCTTTTTCACAGGTTTTATTTACTGGTGAGAAGATAGGTGTTGGAATGGGTAAAACGAGGAAGGATGCTCAACAACAAGCTGCCCTAAATGCTCTTCACAGTTTGGCAGGTAGATAGCTTCTTTATAGGGCCTTCAATATATGATAAGTAGATAATTCTACTGTTTTTTCTTAGGGCGATAGGAGTATGGATATTGATGCATTAAAGGATGAATTTGAGATGAGAGACTTGCTTCTGTACATTACTATTTGGTGTGTTTTTGTTGTCTATGTAGAAGGTTTCTGGGGCTATCTTGTTAATGCTGTGTAAGTTTAAACTGAATGATGTTACAATTAGATTGTCTGTAATGCTTGATCAAATTGCAGAGAAGTACGTCACGTATGCCAGGAGCCATTCACCAGAAGTTGACAAAAATCTCAATAAGATCTCTCAAGGGAAAGAAAATGGATTTCTGTGGGATGTTGTCAGTCCTGGGTCACATGAACCACCAAGAGAAGATGAGTTTGCTAAAGAGGTCGATACTGAGGCGCGATCATCTTGATGCTTAGAACTGTTAATTGCTCTCTCCTTAAAAGGAGTTGGTGATGCTTGTAATTAGATAAGGTTACCTGGGCAGGAAACTGAGAAAGTTTTACCTGAAGATCAGTGTTCGTCTTTTCCTGATTATGAAGCTAAGAGCTGAAAGAAAGTGAGCCGGCTTCATGCCTCCCAATGTTGACTTCTGTTTCTGTGGTAAGTCTGTGGTCTTTCTCTATACATTAGCCTCTATTTTTAGTGATCCGTTTAATGCTGTTATCCTGTTATGCGGCCATATTTCCACAGTGCTACTGTGTCTTTTGACTTTTCCCCCCTGCTGAAGTAGAAAAATGGCTGTGCATTTTCTACACTCATAAAACTGTTCTGGTGGCTAGGACTGGCAATTTCAGACAGGATCTGTAATGTGAAAGGTTGCCAAACTATTGCCAGTCCTAACTATCAAAGCAGGTATGAGAACTTTGAAGAGCAGGACCTCATTCATTCTACTGCAAATATTTTCCATCTCTGTCAAGGTGCATGTTGCGGTTTTGCAAAGGGGTGTACTATGGGTGAGTTGTCATAGTTCATGTTGACAACCGATTGAATTTTTTCTTTATTTAAGCTCGTTACAATATACAGGCAATGTCCATCATGATTCTTATTTCCATCATGAGAGTCGTGTTGACTAGTTTTCCATAGATTGATTTGTACTCCTTGTTGCTCCTTTCTACTCTGTGTAGGCATGGTCCATCATGATTCTCCTTGTTGCTTCATTCGCGGAGACTCAACCATTTGTGAAAATATACTCCTAAAATTGACTTTGCTTAAACGAATCAATGGAAAATATTTTTACCAACCAAAATGTTTATTTTTTTTTTGGTAAGGAACCAACCAAAATGTTTGTAAGTTGTTAAGAATAAAATCTTTTTCCAATGACTAATTTCTTTAAGAGATACATTGAATCATTTAAAGGAAAATTTTTTCAAATCATTGATTTTCTGTAAAGCAAAACTTCGCTTTTTAGCTAATTGCATCTCATTTGCTTTTTGGCCCCCTTCACTTCATTGGGCATCATAGACCTTTTTGTTGACAAATCTGATTTGCTTCAGTTTTCTTGAACTTTTGTAGGTCGCATGATTCCTTCCAGCTCCAAGCAAATACCCGAGGACTGGGAGCTCCCGAGTGGGGCAAAGCTTATCCTGCTTGTGGCGACATATGTGCCGCAAGAATAGCATATCACAATGTAATCAGGAGAGGTGGAACTGATGCCGGGTGTGAAGCCAATGACTTGACATGTTACCTGTCGCAGCGGTCTGGATCTTTCAGAAGCCTTGCAAAATTGGATTGGTCATGCCATCCGAATGCAGATCTTTGTGAAATCCGTATCCTGCGTTATCTTGAACCTGGGTTTAAGTGAGAAAAACGGCAGTAAGTTGAATCGTACTGGGTATATTCTTTTGGTATTATGGGCTTAGGAAAGGTGGCTCTATATTCCTTTATCTTGTTCCTTTGCTGTATATAGATGGAATGCAATACTCAAGTTTTTCAAAATGCTGGCTAGATATTTCTGTTTGTGTTTTATCTGCTACGCAGACTTCTCGCTGGTCCCGACTGATTGTAGTGTTGCATTTATCGAGAATACATGTTTCTCTTGTTATCTTCACTCTTGACAAGGGACTCCTGAGACAATTTAAGCGGATAGTCAAACCCGAGTTTACGGTCGGGGTCTTAGTAGAGATGCTACTGTGATAGCAATTAATTCTCGGCATGCGATGAGGAGCTTTACCGCCCTTGCTGAACTGGCCTCGGATACATTCAGGTTTTCCTTTTCAGCCAAAACGGACCCCAAACAAGTTCGATAAACTAGATTAGTGTTGATATCGGCCGTAGTCTTTGGTTTTTGGGGCCAAACTTCCTCCTGCTCATCTTCTTCATCAAGCCGGCCGTTGCGGTCAGGGCTTTTGTATGCTTGACCCTAACAAATTTGGGATAGGCCGTGAGTTCATCAGAAGCTCTCGTCTTATCTTTAACTTGTTGATGGGACCACTCTAATCCACGCATATGAAGTCTTAGAGTTCTATTTTAATTCTCAATCTCATTTTATCTACATTGACCGAAAGTAAGTTCTCACACAGTTTTGTGCAAGCCGCCCCAAGGTAGCCACCTATCCCGACAGACCTTGGATGAAGCTTAATCCAATAGGGAGGAGCCCTGGATCGCCCGCTCGAAATCTGACTTGATCCAAGCCTCGATCTCGACCTGGGCTTGTTGCCGCTGATGCCGCGGTGTCTCCTTCATCAACGATGGTGGTGACGGAATAAGTCCGGGGAGGGATTTTCCATAATTTCCACAAGGTGAAATTTGTTGAGTGTCAAGTTGCAATCAATTTTGACCCAAAAAGAAAGTTGAAATAAAGTTTTCTTTTGCAAAAGGGGACAAATTATCTGGCAAAGGATTTATACACATAAATAGTCCCTGAACTTTCATTCAATATACAATTTAATCCATGAACTTTAGATTAATATTCAATATGATTCATGAATTTTTAATTTGTTCAATGTGATTTCTGAACTTTTGGTACATATTCAATTTAGTCCGTGAACTATATGAAAATGTATAATATAGTCCCTCCATTATATATTTTCATATAACTCAGGAACTAAATTGAATATGTATCAAAAGTTTAGAGATTACATTAAACAAATTAAAAATTCAGGGACCACATTAAACATTAAGTTAAAATTCGAGAATCGCATTAAACAAATTAAAAGTTCGTAGACTAAATTGCATATCTATTTATATCATTGTCCCTTGTACAAACTGTCAAAATTGGCGACCTTCGTGACTAATACCGGATAAAAGGAAAAGAAAAAAAAATAAGAAGATATTTTTCACTACACGAAATACAAAATTGAGGGCGGGGCCTATCGTTATTTGCTCGAGCCAGCGAACACAAACCGCAGTTCCATTCCTCGGTAAGGTTTAAGCATCGCCGGCGGCGATGTCGACTGCGAGTATGGGCGGCGCCACCAGGTTCCTGATGCTCCTCGCCACTCCTATTCCCCCGCGCTGCCCCTCCCTCCTCCGCCTAGCTCGCCTCCGCCACCGCCATCTCCGCCACCTGTCCCCTCTCCCCTCGCTCTCTCTCCACCGCCACATCCTCAGCGCTTCTGCCGACCATTCCCTTCCGCTGGGAATCAAGTGCTCTTCGCGACATTTTCATGCTCAGAGCAACGCCGTCAGAGACGATCGATTCTCCGACTCCGCTCATCCGTGGCCGGAGTGGCTCAATTTCGTCAGGACCTTGTCCGCCGGTGGTTATTTCGGTACGGGGGGATCCGCTGCAGCCGCGGCGCGGGGGATTAGAGGCGAGGCTGAGTTCTTGGCGGGCGTGGAACTGCAGGAGGAGTTCGTTCGTGCAGCTGAGGCTGGCTTGGCCTTCGCGCGCGATCGGCCTCATCTTTTGAGGTATGGTTTGTATTAAAACTCTCATATTCTTGATAGTCTTGTTTTGTCTAGCGATGCGTTTTATGCATGCCTGAAGCTGGTTGTGTAGAGCACTCTCGAAGCGAGATATAGACGTGCTGGTCGAAAACGGTGCTCCTTTCCTGTTCAAGAACGCTGATGATTCCATCAGAAAAATGAGGGCTTTCACGAGTGCCGATGAAGTTGGTGTAAGAACTCATTTTCACAGTTCTTTTGCTTGTAAATTTGTTGTGCCGATAGTTTTATTGCTCTTTGGGTGGTTAAATAAGCAACATTGAAATTTACAATACCAATTTCTGCTTGCATGCTTGGTAATTAAGTTGTTGTGGTTAACGATGGCATCTGACTTTCGGCATGCTTTTTTCTTTTTTTTCGTTCCATAGACTGTTGATGGAAATAAAGCGCAGACAATTGATTTGATGAGGTTCATATTGAGTTATGCCTGCAGTCCCCTCACACCAGAAAAAAGTTACTTCAGTAACCAAATTTTTATCTCATCTGTACGGAATCTGCTCCAAGAGATGGCAGATTTAAGTCATACTCCACCATCAAACTTTGCTGGTTCTCTTGAGAGCCAGTTCTCTGGTGGATATGGACAAGTTCCTAGGCCTTGTGGGCCATACATTGAGATGAAAAGAGGTGACTGGATTTGCCCCAGGCAAGTGCTTTCTTCTCTCTGTCGCCGAAATGAGTTCTACTCCTGTCTTTCACCAGTCTGTATATTCTGCTTGTTATGATATGGCAGGCGAATTGAATCTCTCTCTTTGACATTATGAGCAGGTGTAATTTTATGAATTTTGCAAGAAATGTGAAGTGCCTTGAATGTGAAGAGGCACGACCAAAGGGGCATTTGACAGGCAGAGAGTGGGAGTGTCCTCAGTGAGTATTTGGTTATTGTTTTTTAAAGAAATGCATTGTGGATAGCTATCATTAGTATGAGTCCAACGTACTGAAAGTAGTGTTTTGTTTTTTCAAACGATCGTAGATGTGACTTCCTCAATCATGGGAGGAATCAAGTATGCTTGAGATGTGAATGCAAGCATCCTGGACAGAAGTCATCCACAGTCCCCTCTGGATTTGGTTCAGGTCATGGTACTGTTGATGATGCTAATAAAGTTGATATCGAGAGGAGGTTAGCTGCCAATGAAGAGAAGGCACAGAGGTGGTTCAAAAAAGTTTCACAGCTAGATAGCACTTCAGATGTGAACAGTGCTATGACAGATGAAGATTTCCCTGAGATTATGCCACTTAGGAAGGGAGTGAATAGATTTGTTGTGAGCACGAAGAAGACGCCTCTGGAAAGGAGGCTGGCCAATGCTCAAAACAGAAGTAACTTGACTTCTGAGGTAACTCCAAATATTGATGATAACCGCAGTTGGGATGCAAACAAGAGATTTGATTCACCTTTTTCCAACTCACCATCTCCACAGCAAGGACAGCCTGGAGGAAACAATTCTGGTTATGTTGCTTTTAGGCCTTTCCCTGATGATATGTTTGCCAAGAAACCCGGAACTTCTGAAACTGAGGCAGACAACATGGTGACAGGTGGGGCTGCTTCTCTTGCTTCAAATGCTAGAGAGCAGGGTTCTTCTACTTCTGGAGTCAACGTCACTGGTAAATCAGGAGCTGGTTTATCACCTTCTCATGGGCCAGTTATCGAGACCGAGAGCCAAGATAAAGAAAGAGGAGGAGAAGAAAAATCTGAGAGATGGTTCAGGCGAATTGCAGAATTACATGATGCCCGGGATTTGCCATCTGCAGTTCCTGACCAAGATTTCTCTGAGACAATGCCCGTGTGTAAGGGAGAGAACCGATTTACAGTCGGAAGGATGAAAGATCGTTCTTTGACTTCTCCAACGTACAAAAGACGTGCCGCAATGGAGCAAGCTAGCAAATCCAACTTTGTTCCCTTTGTCCCATTCCCACCTGGGTATTTTGCCAAGAAGGAAAACCAGCGGCCTGACAGGGAAAATGCTACTGATAAAGCTTCTTTGGAAATGGCATCAACTCTTGCATCTCCCAAGAAGCTTCCACTGGAGGCAAATGATTCAAGTTTGATGCCGCATAATGGCGCTATTCAACCAATGGAAAACTGGCAAATTGATAGTGGGAACTGGAATATGAAACCTCCTGTAGAGAACTTAACTCCAAATAGTTTAACCATGAGAAAAGGGACACATAATGTTGGGATGCTGCAGGACTTGAGCAATCCTCAGACAAGTAGCGGAAGTAGTGGAGGTGCTGTATTATTTAAAGATGGTAGAGATACAAGAGAGACGACAAATCAGGTGAGCAGTTCACGCCAACCATCAGAAAGTTTCAATATGAGAGAGCATTGGAGGGGTAAGAGCTTGGAGGGTTCAGCAGTGAAAGAACCTGATCCTCTGGACATGTCAGAGGAGGCAAAGGCAGAAAGGTGGTTCCGACGTGTTGCCCAGATTAAGGACATTTCAGAGCTGAGCCAAATACCAGACGAGGATTTCCCATCAATAATGCCAATGCGGAAAGGAGTGAACAGGTTTGTGGTGAGCAAGAGGAAGACGCCATTAGAGAGGAGGCTGACTTCTTCTCAGTATAGAAGGAATCTCCCTGTTGTGACCTCTGATCCTGTGAAGAATGAAGAATAAGTGACATCAAGTTTATACCATTGTTGTAATGCTTTATAAAATCATTACTTAACAATTTTTTTGAACTTGATAGTTTTTTTTAAAGCGATTCTCTATTTCAACAAAGTGAGCAAGAAACAACCAGAGCCCTCAGGTCTCAACTTACATTATCTTAATCGTCTTCACACCTCTTGCGCCTTTGCGTAAAGGCACTTAAACCAGTGATGAAAGCAAGCTGCAGATGGAGAAGATAGAAAGATTGAGGTCTTGGCAACTTCGTGTGTTGGGAGGAATGTTTTCAGGGAGATGGGCCTTGCTCGGATTGGAAAAGAATGTCAGATAATTTGGGTTTCAAAGAAAGTTGGGGAGTGGTTGTAATGGAGGGTGGATGTTAATGAACAGGTGTTCTCATTGGGATTGTAACTTCTACATTCCTTTGTCATGGACCAGTGAGCTGAAGCTTCATAGTGTCGTGAAGGAACCTGTCAAAACCTCAAAGGTGATCTCCTTAGAGCAGTGCACTTTTTCTTTGTAGTCTTACGGTGCTTAACCGTGATTTGGTGTTATGTTCCTCCCATGCGTTTAGGAAACTATTTGATAGGACGATAGGAGGAGGATAGGACACCATTAAGAACAGGAAGTATTTTCTTTTTGTAGGTAATAGAAAGTACTTTTTTTTATAGATAATAGGAACTATTTTGATGGTTCTTTGCTTGTTATATTCTGATTCAGAGATTTTATTGCACCTGATTCTCTTGGACGATAATTAGAATCAAATGGAGTTTATAGCCTGCTTAATAGTGTGGTTGGAAGAGAGTGACCCTTTAAATTAGATAAGAGTAATGCAAAGAATGTTAAGAGAAATTTACAGAGATGTCATATTTTCCTTCAACCCTGGCTCTTTTAATTTGTGGACTACAATTATGGTCATCGGCCACATTTAGTTTAGTTAATTTTGCATGTGGGTGATGTCGAGAACTAGTGACCCACCAAAATTAGTATACATTACAAAATTGGTGTACGTGATAACGTGGCAGACTGCAAGTTGATATTTATCAGGTTGAGTGTGTTCCACCAACATAAGTCTGCCACATTGCTTCATAAAGTAAATTTGCGAATTGAGTAAACATAGAACTGAGGCACAACTTTAAAGTAACTGGCCACTTCATTATGGTGTGTCATCGGAGATACATATGCAGATCGGATAGGTTTTCCATTAGATGGACGATCTGCAGAGCCATGACTTTAGCAACGTGTGAGTTGACACGGTTTCAAAACATTGGGTTTAGGAGTTGGGCTTTACACGGACGAAGCGTATGAAACTGATTTTTGACCATCTAAGTTGTACTGCGCATAATTTCCAATCTTGTGTTTTATGAAAGAATTAAACACATCGAGATTAATTGCCACTTTATTAGGAAAAAATTGGTTTCCAATGAAATCGCAACAACGTTCGTACACTTGGATGATCCACACGTGAGTTACATTTGTAACAAGTTGGCGCATACATATAACATATACGTTCCAACGTGAGAGGGGGTGTTGAGAAATGATGTGTTGTGTCTTCTAGTATAGGATTTTACGGGGGTATACTTGTAAATTCGCTTATATTGAATATTATAAATAGATGAAGGGGTGGCTAGAAAAGCCCAACCATTCAGTCTTTTTTTTTTCTCTTTCACTTTGCTTTCATGGTATAAATCGAAGGCTGGCTTAAATTTATTATCAACATAATCACAATTGGTACCTGTCTTTATGAAAGCCCTATAGAACTGATTAGGGTCTTGACTTATGAACTCACCTCAACCTATTAGTGTGGACCATCTTCAAATCAATTGTTGCTTAGTCAAAATCGGCTTCAAATGTACATCTATGTGCATCCCCTGTTAAAAAATTGTCTTTCCAATTAGCCTATGTGTGCATTGCATAATTTCGATACTCTACAAATGTAGATAGCCTTGAAACTGCATTTGTAAATCCTTATGACCAAAGTAGGCCAATAAAAACAAACAAATCACATCAATAATAGCACTTGCAACGAGCATAACCCTTTGTCCCAGCCATTATAGCATGTGTGTCACTAGGGGGATAAGGGGCATGATGACTTGACGTCATCTTTACCTTCCTCCAGGTTATCACCAGCAGTCTATTTAGTATTACAAACTCAACAGTGGCAACTAAACACGAGGGTTATGCTCGTTGCGAAACTTAACCCAACACTTTATGACACAAGCTGACGATAGCCATGTAATAACTTTTATGGATAAAAAGTGAGATATTTCCTTCTGTCGATACTAACGAAAGTCCAGTCCTTGCCTTTACCCTCCCTTAGGTTAGTGAATAGTAGGGTGAGAAACCAACTCCAAAATGCCTCAATCGCAACTTGCACAACTACCCAAGTAATCGAAAGCATTTGATTGTTTCCACCTCGTCTAACAATAGATTACAACATACCCTTCAATCCATTCTTAAAGGAAGACCTATCCAAGCATATGAAATGTCTACATCCTCCTAAAAGTCCCATTTTCAACTCATCAAAATCAATTAGACCAACAAATAAAAAAATCATCAAAACCCACATAAAACCTTTCAATACTTCGGTTGCTGGGTTGACTTCAAACTCAAATGCTCCTAATCTTGCTAACTCTCTTAAGCTATCCATGTAAGATCTCAACATACTGTATCGCTCCTCTATCTAGGCCCCTTTAAAATTGAGAGCGTTTCTAATGCTATATAACTTTTTTTTATCTAGTTTTAAGGTAGATATCTTTCTTGTAACTGCCTCCATCTCCATAATTAAGTGAGTTTGGCTCTAATCCAAGACATGCACAAGCTAGCCATGTAATAGTGGTTTGCCTATTTGTTAGGCCGATTCAGTCTAGTCTAGGCGGTTCCCAGTTCGATCAGTCCGTCTTGGTCACTCCTATCTAACATCTTATATTGATGAAATATGTGCAGTCATGAAATATATAGACTTTGTTAAGTAATTGTTTCCTTTAACAAGCTATTTGTGTTAATGACTAATTTATTACTAATTTGCTAATGTTTATATTTTAAAATAGGGAAAAAGCCACAAAAAACTCCAAACTATGCCCACTGTGATACTTTTATCTCGAATTTTTTTTGTGACATCAAAAATCCATTGTGATATATTTATCCTAAAATTTTTATGGTGACATAAAAAATCCAAAACTTATTCATATGGGACACATCTATCCTTCGTCAAGGTTCCGTTAGATGATCATTTAGCCAAAAAAATGTCACTTTTATTTCACTCCATGTCAACACTCTCTGCTTTTCAACGTTCATATAGGCAAATTTTTAACAGTTCTCATTAACAGAATTTTGATAGGTAAATGTGTCACATAGGTACCAGTTTGAGATTTGTGATACCGTAGAAAAAAAAAGTTAGGATAAATGTATTATAGTGGACATAATTTGGGATTTTTGGTGAATTTTGTCATATAAAGTATGGGCAATCACGTGGAATATAACGCATAGTCTTTTCTTTATATAGATATTTCAAAATAAAATATTCATATATAAACAATTATTTTGAAATATTTATTAGAAAAACATTCATAAAATGTATATATAATATTAAAATAGAATCTATATGTACCTAAGCAGTCTATGCATAATAATTACTTATTCAAAATTAGAGATACTCTAAAGGGTTAATATCACGAAAAACCCTAAACTGGTACACATGTGATAAATTTTCCTCAAACTAATTATTTAACCACAAAAAATCCCAAACTAGTACACCTGTGACAAATTTACCCTTTGTTAGTTTCCGATAAATTTTACCATCAAATTACTAAATTGGATTACACGTGGCAATTAACGGATACACCAGTTTAGGATTTTAACTTCATTTGTCGAAGATGTATCAAGTTGTGGTTTTTCATAATATTAATACAATTTAACGGAAACTAGCAGAAGGTAAATTTATCACAAATGTACCAGTTTGAAATTTTTGGTAGTCAATTTGGGGTAAATTTGTTACAGGTGTATTAGTTTAGGTTTTTTGGTGGTCAAAGACTTAATTTGGGGTAAATTTGTCACAAGTGTATCGGTTTTAGGTTTTTCGTGGAATTAACCCTACTATAAAATATGCGCAATATAATTTTTCAAATGTTTAATTTTTATTTGGGTTAATACCACGAAAAACCCTAAACTGATACATTTGTGACAGATTTATCCTAAACTATTTTTTTGACCATAAAAAATCCCAAACTGGTACATCTGTGATAATTTTACCACGAATTATTTTTTTGACCACCAAAAACCTTAAACTGGTACACCTGTGACAATTTTACCCCGAACTAATTTTTTAATATTATTTATTTTATTTTTTAGATTTTTTTTTTAGTTTTTCTTATCATTTCTTTTTCTTTTTCCTTTTCTTTTTTTTCTTCATCTTCAACCTCTAACCGGTTGCCCATCCGACGATCAGCTGGAGGTGGGGGATGGCTATCGTTACTCCATCAAGACTAATTCCGTCACGAACCATGCGAACTAAGAGCATCAAAGCTTCCAAGAAGCATTCATTTTGGCCTAACGAGCTTATGATGGTGTTCCATGAAATCAGATCACGGTCTTCAAACGATTCAAACAAAGCCCTTGAGTCACCCCGCTCTTCCCAACTTTGAATACATAGCCATCAAAGAGTTGTTGGTAAACGTTTTCCGATCCCCTTTCCTCAAACTATAAGCATGAACCTGCTTCCCGAGCTTTAAGTCATCATCGCCTCGCAGCAAGTTTGAGCATGCAAGCGCCAGACTCACCAAAGTGAAGGAGCTGGGCTCCAAATTTTCCGCCACCATCGAACGGAAGCAATCCAACACAAGAGCCCACTCCTCATCCCGACACAGTGCCGCGAGCATAGAGTTCTAAGAAACTTGATCCCTCTCAGGTATTTTGTCGAACAGCTTAAAGACGTTCCCGATGTCCCTGCACTTGTCATACATGGTCAACAGGGTATTGGCCACGGTAACGGAAGATTGCTCATACCCAAGTTTAACAGCTTGGGCGTGAATCTACCTCCCAAGATTGAGGTCCCGGAGGTTCGTGGCGGCCTTGAGGACGGCAGGGAAAGCGAACTGGTCGGGAAGGATACCGGCGAGAGCCATCATGTCTGCGTAGGTGGAAACGACGTTCCAGAAAAGGTTTGACCTGACTAGGGAGTGGAGGGATTCGATCCATGAAGAGCAAGGAGGGGTGGGAAGCAAAGGTTGCGGAGGAGGAGGAGGAGCAAGAGCAGAGGAGGTGGTGATGGGGAAGGTGTTGCCGGGTACCGAGGGAGGAGAGACGTGGGAAAGGTGGTGGCGCGATGGGACGACGGAAGAGGACGCCGAGACGGGATGAGTAGTAGGAAGGGGAGGAGCGGGAATGGCAGACATTGCGGGCGTTTATTTACCGTTTGGGATGACGACGATGGTTCCTTTTCTCTGGCTCTGCTTTCAAACTAAAAAAGGAAAAAAAAAAAAGGAAAGGAAATGAAAAAAAAAGAAAAGAAAAAACTAAAAAAATTTGAAAAAATAAAATAAAAATAATATTAAAAAATTAGTTCGGGGTAAAATTATTACAGGTGTACCAGTTTAGGGTTTTTGGTAGTCAAGAAAATAGTTCGGGATAAAATTATCACAGATGTACCAGTTTAGGGTTTTTTATGGTAAAAAAAATAATTTTGGATAAATCTGTCATAAGTGTACCAGTTTAGGGTTTTTTGTGATATTAACCCTTTTTATTTATAGCTTTTCCTTTCTTTCTGTAATTTAGATGCAAGAAAGCTTTGTTAACTTTTAGTTTTTCTCTTTAAATTTTCGTTTTCTTTTTATACATAAATGCAGGAAAACCTTATTTTTTTGAAATTTCAGCTTTACCTTTACATAGATACTTCAAAATATAACAAAAATATATATACACATACACAATTATTTCATAACAATTATTACCAAAATATCTGCAATCACGGATAACTTTTTATTGATCTAATTATATATAGATAATGAACGGCAAAAGAGAATCTATGTAGTATGATTCACTAATATCCTAGAGGAACTCGACTTAAAAAAATATCGCCTTTACCTTCTATGGTGTGTAGGTGGACCATAAATTATCGATTAGAGGTGATCGGTTCCCAGGCGATCTGGTTGCCACCTAAGAACCGAAAACCAGACCAGAGGGATCGGTTCTCAAGTAGGACAACGGAACAGGTGACATGTTCTTTTTTTTATTTGTTATTATATTCTCTCATTATATAAGTGTAATATCATCATATTAGCGTTTAACGTATATTTTCAAATTAATCGTCTACGGTAGGTTCTAACTCTCAAGGGTTCTTATCATGGAGATAATCTAGGTGCTATGGAAGTGCAATGACCATATCATCCTATACTATACCAGCTTTATTTGGCAACCATGGTATGGCATTTGTTCATGAACATACATCAAATACCGAGCTAAGGGGTTGTGTTGTGAAGAAATGATTAAGGCTTTTTATTTTTACAGATTTGTTAAAAAAAATGATCCGATTCGGGTGGGCGGTTCCACGTATGGAACCAAGAACCAAACCGGTGCCCCCGGGAACAGCCCAGAATAGACCGGTTCGGTCCGATCTGGCGGTTCTTTATGCTCACTCCTAGCATTGGCTGAAGATGCAATTGCGTGATTTCTCAGACCATTAACAATGTGATTCATTTAGAAAAAGAAAGAGCACCACATCAACTGCGAGGTAGGATTCAATGAAGAAATTTTAGCAAAAAAAAAAAAGGGATTCGATGAAGAAAACGATGGAAAACCCCACAAAGTACGCCATGCGCTTCGGAAAAGTCCATTGAGGTTATCTCATCGTGGGGCTTCTGGTTTTCAGGTTACACCTCGTAGCTGAGTACATCGTTGTACTTCGTGCTCCCCTGATAATGTCGAATTAATGAATTAATGATGCCCCTCTCGCTTGCAGAGTCCACATTGATCCTCTAAATCCTTGAAACCCCACCAGTTTTTCAATGCAAACTGAACCCAGTGGCCCAATCCAGTGCCTGTATCCCGATTTACAGAGTATCCTATTAAATGACGCATGTGCAAAAGCTCATTTCGAGCGCTCCCATAGTGCATTTACTGCAGAGGATAATATATCCAAAGTCCGGAGAAAGAAGGCATCGTGTTGACAGGTACTCTAATGGCACGGGTTAAACATCTTTGACATCGTGTAAGGAAATTTTTGTGAATAGAGAACCCGTAAATTTTCGTCATGGGAGGATTTGAAAGAGGTCTCTTAGCAAATTCCCTATCCTGTATTGGTGAATTTGTAAGGACGGATCGTCATACTTTAGATGGTTGTGAAGATCCCGTCATTTACGCCTGTGAACTGTTGACCAAGCATCTAGGAGCAATTATTTTACAGAAGACGAGCTTTCTGGTGATGATCTATGAGGGCAGAGATGACTATTCATAGGCCGTTGCCGTAAGCATCGGGACCATTCATGACCTCGACACTCGCAAAATTCCACAGGATAGGAAAGAGAAGAACTGGGATACGCATTATTGAAGTATAATACGATAAGCACAGTTGCAAAATTTTGACATAACTCCAAAATGATGGAGATCGCTACTTCCATATGCACATAGTAATACAACAGGCATTACAACTAATTCTCTTATCTGCAGCACTACATTAAAACTATAGCCAAAGATTGTAGCACACTCTCGATTATGGAGTTAGCTGCAACAGAGTTGTACAAATACATGCACGCTACTCCATCTATAGTACAAACATCCTAAGCGCACTCCAAAGGACAGGTAACAATAGCATGCGTTGTGAAGTTACATCGTCCATCTGCACAACAAACAGCAACACATTTCTGGTGTACTCTTCGAGCCCGCCCACTATAGCAACCCCAAAGTTGCTAGAAACTTCTGCAATGTCCTAAGGCCCCATTGAATATCATTCCTCATTACATTATCTAAATTTCCAGGGCTGGTCTTCCCTTCTCTGTTGCCTATGTGACTAATCTGTTTGTGTTGATTATCAAGCCGTCCTTCGGCAAAAATCAGTGCAGTTTCTTCTTGGGACGGATTGCATTGAGGCTCTTGCTTTACACGCAAATGAATTCCTCATTAGAGAATCTTTGAAAAAGAGAAGCACACAGGTATTAATGCACGCACCACAGAAGAAAACACAACTCACATACCCAACTGTGCTTATGTGCGCCCGTGTGTGAGAGAGTTGAGAGAGAGAGTCAGATACATGAAAATCATAGATGAGCAATGTCATCTGGGTCATAGACATCAAATTCATAGATGAACATTGTCATTTGTGTTGTATGACAACTTACAAACAGTCCAAGCTTTCCATTTTTGTCGACAGAAGGCCCTCGCTTTGTTCATGGCAGATTCATTTATAATATTGGATATGTCAGTTCATCATTCGTGCAAATGTTTCGAGAATTCAACACTAGTGCTTGTGGCAATTACATAAGTTGGCACAGCTGGTTCGTAGAGGCAAAATAAGCTAATCTATGTGGTGCAGTAGTACAACGCTAAACTGTCAACAGTTTCGATAGGATAGAAGCCACTGAAATATATTTTAATGTTTGACCACTATAATGACCATGTATTCTGAAGAAAATTCAGCTTTGCTCCCGATTATTAAGCAGGAAAAAGTGGTTCTTATCATATAAGAAGCATTTTCTCTTCCGACTACTGGACATGGATTTTGCGAGATTCTTGTATAAGCTGCCCCCGCTTTCAATCATGTGGAACAAAACAACCTTGTGGAACTTATTTTTCACGAGAATACAAGCAAACAACAGAACACTTCCAACACCTAGTAGAATCTTCAAATCGTAGCTGGTTGCGGTCAATTGACAGGAGATGGAGTAACTTTTCTGGCCAACGCAAACTGGTAAAGTGGGAAGCAATAAAGCAGAGAATGCTCACACACTCGTCAAGCAGTTACCTCTGGTAATTTTGAACTTATTGCTTCATCAGGTCCGCCAATGGCATCACCTGCACTGGTTCGTCCTTCTTCACATTGATTTGACTCTTCTGTTAGCACCATTGATGAGGGAGTCAAGCCAGGAACCAGTACAGGAACTTCATCAATTGTAACTAGGTCACTTTGGAAATTCATGCTTGTTGAGTTATTGACTGTGGTTCTGCCATTGTCTCCAAGAGCTTCATGCGATATGGTCAGGTCCTCATTTTGGTAACCAATTCTCTTTCCACAGTGCACATTGTTAGCTGCATCTTTTGAAGACTGCTCCTGCTTCTGGAGAATATTATCTGCATAAAGAGCCACGGGCATCTCTCCTACCGGAGCAACAGTGTCGGGAAAAATTAAGTCATCGTGTGCTTCCACCAGATGATTCTCTTCAGGGGAAGTATATATACCAGCGAAAGCTGATTGATTGCTGGGTTGTAGCATCACTTTTTCTCTCGATGAACTTGAGTTCTCTACTACTATCAACCTTTCTGAACCATTAGTAGGCTCCTCAACCTCAGCAAGGCTGTCCGATAATTCTTCCTCGGTAATCTTTTGTAATTCGGCATTTTCCCAATCTTCATAGAT
This sequence comes from Syzygium syzygioides, assembly GCA_031216285.1. NCBI lineage: Eukaryota > Viridiplantae > Streptophyta > Magnoliopsida > Myrtales > Myrtaceae > Syzygium > Syzygium syzygioides. Next base: position 27,657,881 of record CM062252.1, on the reverse strand, counting down.
AGCGATTGTTTTATCGGTATCCCAGATTTGTAAAATCCGATCCGGATCCGGCTGCCACTGTATCTCTCCGTCTCCTTGTCTTAATATGAACTTGAATTGAGTATCTCTCCCGATGGGGATTTCCTATCCAAACACATTGCGGATATGAATATAGCCCTGACAATCTACTATTGTTATTTGAAAGAAAGAAAACTCAAGTTCGTCTAGAATAAAAACTTACCAGCTCTACTGACCATATGTGTCCATCTGACCAGTCCAGTGGTACTGCACTTGACAGGTCCCATGAACCCAAGGCCGGATCATCCCCTACTACAAGAAATAGTTCTCCAAATTGACACTCTCTCTGTAGCTGAAATCTGACGCGCACTTTCCTCGAAGAATCTAAAAAACGGAGATGGAAATAACGAAATCAGGAATTCATCATGTATCTGATTAGTAATGCCAAAACTTACATGTCTCTGTAATCTCATCTTCTGCTGTCTCTAGGTCTGCTTGCAGTAGAGGATGCTGCAATAATCAAACATAAATTCCAGCCGTGAGACATATTACCATTTTAACAACATAAGAACCGTAGCAATACTGTTTTCTCATAAGACCTAATATGGCTGTTTTACACATCCCATCCTATACCGTTTCTTCAATATTTCTGCAGAATGTCAAGACAAGAACCCCAGTTCGAGTAATTAACATAGATACTATGGAAGAGAGCCTCTCGAGTCCGTCGGAGAAACTTTTTGTGCTCTTTCCATCGTCTGCTTTACCATAGAGTAAGTTGGAAATCCTAAAAGCAGAAGCAGGAGATCCGATGAGTTTATCCGATTTGCACCAGCAAACCTCTACGAGCCACTAAAGTTACTACCTTTTGCATTTCAATACGAATGATATGCACTTATATACGCTGACTCGGACACATGGGAAGTTTTGCGTGATTAAAAAGGTCATCATGTAGCGGATTGAACGATCCCCAGAAGAGTAACACAGGGTCAAAGCAGAGTTTTTTTTTATCGAGCTCTGCTTCCGTGTCGCTCTTACTTTGATCTTTCTTTCTCTTGGCTTTTCATATTTGAGCTTTACATTCTTGGTTTCGGACAAGCGCCAGATTTAAATAAGACGCCTCCATAAACGACAGCGCACAAGCGACGCCAATTTCATTGTAGTTTAACCATTACATCCTCCCTTGACCACTGAGATCTAAACGGAGTAGTAACGGGTGCCTGAACTTTGCTTGCTTTGAATGCAAAGAAGCAAAACCAAGAAAAGCAAAAAAAATAAAACAATAAAACAATAAAAAAACCGACTAATTTATGAGCAGCAACATTCCACTTTCATCATTCGTAAGCAAAGCTAATTCATCGCAAGCAGCACCGATTCACCAAAAAATTGCTATAAAAACATTTTCGCAATCACAGAGAGAGAGAGAGAGAGAGAGAGAGAGAGAGGGAGAGGGAGAGAGAGAGAGAGACCTCGATGTTGGAAGAAAGAGAAGGAACCGGAACGACGAGCTTGTGCGGAGCCGAGGCCAAACGGAAGACTCCGAAGTCAGCGAGCCTCTGGGCTCGCGGGAAGCGAACGTCTGCTCCGGCAACGGCGTTCCCTCCGAACGGCGACGAGCAGCACGAACCCGCTCCGTCTCCGAACCGGCGGAACAAAACCTTCAAGCTGCGACTCGCGACAGCGTCCATCGCTCGCTCGCTCAAACTCCTCGGGATCGACTCACCTCACCTCACCTCACCTCACCTCGCTCGCAAAGCTAACGCACGATCTCACGGACAGCGCGCGCGCGCGCGCGAGAGAGAGAGAGAGAGAGAGAGAGGGGAAAGTTGTGGAGGAAGGAAGAAGAGGCGGAGCGTCGTCCGTACGGTGGCGTTTTGGCGTTTGCCCAGGGGCGCGGGCGTCGTAAATCGTTATCTGCTTTTTGCAAGCTTTTATCTAGCGGCGGGGCTCCCGGGGGGCCCCCCTCCCCTCGCGAGACACGACGGAGACGGGGAGGGAAGCAAACGGGATCTGATTCCACGCGGCGCGGCCCGGCGCGTCCAACGACGTCGGGATCTCCGACGGGCTCCCGGAGGCGGCTCTCCGATCGTCACTGCTGCCTCCAATCTGCGCCCTCCATTTACAAAGCGGCGCCACGTGTCGCCGGTCCCCTTCCCGCCCTTTTGGGGGACCTAAGGGAGGGGGCGCTGAAATTGGGCGGCCCAAAGACCGACGAGCCAGGTGGACCAATCACGAGGGGGCGATGATGTTGACTCCCTCCATTTCGTTCTTTTATTTTTCCAATTTTTTTTGTTCCGAAGTATCGACCGGATCCTCCTCCCCTTCTTCGCGGTGTAGGTGACGGAAAAAATTTCGAAGATTCATTTTTTTGGATTCTCGAATTCACGGTCCGTTTCCGTGGATTGCCATAACTAGCGTGCCGGAAAGCGAATTGGCCTTGGCGGCGCTCCAAATCGTTTTACTCGGGATCGATGCTAACTTGTGTAAATATAATACGCGTGTTTCGGTCCCATTTGTTACTACGTACTCGAATGATCGTCTGAATAGTTTTGATATTGAAATGAACGGTCATACGACAATTACAACACTTCTAATACCTTTCTTTTATGCTTAACAATAGCAAACCTTGCGTCGTGATACTAGTACAAACACAATCGCTCCGCTCGCTGGAAATAAGCCATCAATCAAATAAGGAGTTGTTTCAACATTTCTTACAACCTTATTTGATAATATAATTTCAATTTAATTAGGCTTAAATATGAATTTGGCGACAACTTTACTCTTTCTAGAAACACACTGACCCTGAGTCATGAGCAAGTAATTACTAATTTAAATGCGCGATATTTACTATACTTAAATTAAATTGGTGGGCAGTGGTAAACAACACTCTAAATCATTTTTTATATTCACTATGAAGGATTTAAGTATTCTTAATTTTGGAAATGATTCAGATAGTAATAATTATAATGTCGATAAACCACGATGCTGTCGGGGATGAATTAGCATGAACTGTTTTTTTTTTTTTTTTGGGAAAGCAATTAGCATGAACTTGAGCCGCATAAGTTTCTGTAAGGAAGCTCAGATGTCGACAGTCCTTTGCAGAAGAAAGGCCAACACGAGGCCCGGCAGATTTTCATCCAATCACTACATATTAGGCCCAATAGAATTGGGACGACCATAAGCTAAGAAAGACAGGCAGAAACAAGAGTTAAACTTTTGATTTTAATGTTGATTTCACATACTCTACTGGTGCTTGTACTAGTCATGCAATCTCAAAAGCTCCCACTACTGAAGGGTTGAAGCTATGACTGTCGGGGGATTTCCCCTTGCTTTTTTGACCGAGAAGCCTTTTTTCGCCGTTTTAATTCCTCGTAATCGATACATTCGGGATGAAATCCAATCAATTTCCTAGTCAAATTGCTGACACGGAAGACGCGCGTCTTTTATAAGATATCAGATCGGGGGATCACTCTAACAAAAACATCTAAAATTTTGGAGAAGGAAAAACGAACGAGAAAAAGAGGTCATCGGCCCTCAGCTACCTAGCTTTCTAGCTATGGAAACCAAAGAATTAGTGAGTCTATATGGTTCTCACTTATGTGGAACTAGAGATATGTTGCTCAATTTATCACACCTAGACATGTGGAACTTCAGTTTGCAAAACAAGGACCTTGTTTTCCTTCAATCAAGGATAGGAATCCGTCATTCATAAGTGTCATTAATGATCAATATGTGATTTTAGCTAACAAAAGGGATAATCATAGGGCAAGTTATGAAACTTATAAAATTCATACATTTGAGTCCCAAAACTTTACGTTGTTCATTTAAATCCTAAAACTTGCAGCTTTGAAGGTGAATGAGCAGCTAAGAAGGGGTATATCGAAAGAGTACTTACGATTTCTTAATTGTTAGTAAATTTATTTATGTGCGCATGATTTTTATTAACGAGTACCAATGATAAATTAAATGAGATGAGTCTTATAATAACCAGAGGAAAGCATGATCTTTCGGAAAAGGAATTTGCTTATCCGAAAGGTGACCATTTTACTAGCTTCGCTGGCGCATTGCATGCCATCGATTTCGTGCCCAAAAAATAACATAATTTGGTATCATGGAGTTATTTGGGTATCAACAAATGGGCGCACTATCAAGTTTCGTCGTTCCAAATTTTATCGATCGATCGATCGATTCCGAATAGGGTGAAGGCTCCTTGATCGGGTCTAATACAAAGAGTAGCTGTAATCATATTGCGAGTATCGGAACTTTGCCCTAATTCCAATCAAGTATCTAAACTTTTTAATTATTTATTTAAGTACCCTAACTCTCAAAATTTGACTCGATGTCGGGCCTCCATTAAACGAGATGCTTCTATCGTGGGTGCCATCATTTTGTCTTTTCCTGGCAAAGTAAAACTTTGGTCGTGGGTGAGCCCATTACTAGACATCATTACATGCTCTGCTTATCCATAAACTAGAAGTTGTATGATTGTCAAAACAATCGCGTGTTGACAATTTCGTCTTCTAGTTCCTAAATAATCAAGACGTAGCTTGTTTGTATAATCACATCGTAAAGAAAACATAAGAGAAGGATATTAAAATAGGGGCCGACAATTCTTTCTGAGTATAGAAAAATCGAGGATAATCTTTGTATTAAACAAGAAGTAACGACGTGAACACGCACGCGTAATATAATGGATTATTTGGAACTTATGAACATACAATCTATGTCCTACCAATAGTGGACCAAAATGGAAGGAGCATGGTGGGGTATACTACTATGATTAACTTCATATTATCTAATCACGTGCTACCTACCGAGCTGACAAACCATCGAGTATGAACTAACAATATTAATTTGACCAATGAAGATGTATATAACAAGTGCTCGATGGAATGAATACATTTTTGTTGGCTTGACTGACTTTCAATGAGTCAATTGGTGAACGAACAACAATACGGTTTTTTTTTTTGTCGAAAGAAAGTTTATTAAATTCAACTAGGTAAATCAAAAGGGCGGGCTCATTAATTGGGTTTCAGTACATAAAAGATCCCAAAGAGCTTTCGGGGGTGAAGAGACCCAATTCTGTGGTAAGAGTATTTCTCCTACACGCATTCTCTCTAAGGCAATGGACCACCCGGATGTCTAAAACGTGGACTAACGTTTTATAGCATTGGGCAACAAGTACACGGACCAACCAAGGGACTTGATCCGAGCTATGAACTGCGTTGGCTGCCTCTGAGTTGTCTCAATTACCATCATTTCTTCATTGCGGGACACAAGGAAAGTTAGGATTTGAAACAAAGCACCAGTCTCCCCTTGAAGTGCGGAGGACGCCTGAACCGATCTCGCAAAACCATAAGGGATTCTTTAAGCTGAATCGCGACAGATGCACACGATAGTTCCTTTCGTTGAACCAGATTGATCCATCTATATAGGTTTTCAAGGCCCCCAATCTGTGCAGGATTCCGTTGCTAAGAAGAACCAATTCTGTGATAGTGAATTTCTCTGATGGGGGTATTCGTGATCCAGTCTACATGTAGTTGGATTCCCAAGGAACCTGATCCAAGCTATGAGCTGCGTTGACCACCTCAAAGCTGTCCGAATCAATTACCCACCGTTTCTAGCCTGCGGGACAGAATGAAAGTTAGGTTTTTACCAGAGCACGAGCCTTCACTTGAAGTGCAGAGGACGGTTGAACCGATCTCGCAAAGCCATCAAGGATTCTTCTAGCTTAATCGCGACAAATGCATGCAATAATTCCTTCCATTGAACCTGGTTCGTATGATCCATCTATATCGATTATCAAAGCCTCGATCTGTGGGGGAGTCCATTGCTGAGAAGAACAGACTTTGATTCTTTTTCCCTTTCGAAGTCCGTTTCTTGAAAATGCCCTTCAAGTGGAGACTGGTAGATTTGGTGTCTTTTTCCGAAGATGATGTGATTGCGTGCTTGCCAGATGAACCGCAGATATGGGGCAACCAACTCCAAATCTAGTGAGTGAGCCGAACTAGGTGCATAAATCTCATATCCATGCTTCGATTCTCGGTACTCTCTGCTTGGAAATGCGAATGTTAATTTCTGAGGGTGTCCTAACTTCCTCTCGTTGTCTCAGTACAGCTTTCATTGCACAAAGCGCATCTCAGGTCAGGTATGATTTTCCGTTTAAATAAGTTGTCCTTCGTTGGCAGTGCATTCTTGCGCAAAGTTCCGCGCGAATAGGCTAACTTTTGGGACTGTCTGCATATTCCATATATCCTTCCAAAGTTTGTGATGAGGGTTGAAAGGATGATTATGCATGGTTCTGGCTGGGCATATTCTCCACCTTTTTGTTATACATTTATGGCCACTTTTGACTGAATATTTGCCTGATTGAGTCCCTCTCCAGAATAGTTGGCCTTTTGTTATCTGAGGCCTCACTAGCATTGTAAGGATTTCTTTGACAGTACGCTCGTCAAAACTGCTCGGTGAAGACTGTAAGCTCCATGCATTTTCCTCCCTAATGATCAAGTCAACAACAAAGTATGGTCCATCTCCTGAGGCGGGGCCCCTTATCACCCCTCGTTTTAGCCAGTTGCCTTCCCTGATTCTGACTTGTTTACCATTATCACCTACTGACCACTGTACTATGTGAGAAATAGGATCCCTTCCCCATTAACAACAGGCTCTGCTAACCCCCCGATAAGGACGTATTCGTTTCTCTGCATGCCAAAAATCTCTTTGAGGACAACAAATTCCTTCTAAGTTTTAACAACGGGCTCGAGCGAAGATGGATTCTGTGTTAGCCTCCAAGCCTATTTTCCCAGCGTTGCCTTGATAAAGGCAATTAAATCCCCGAAGCCTAATCCTCCCTAGTCTTTAGAATTTCCCATCTTTTCCGATGCAATCCAAACTTTTTTCTCGCTAGTCTTCCACCATAATGAAGCAATTTTCCACTCAATTGTCTTACAAATGGAAAGGGGAATATTAAAAATGCACATAGCATATTATGGTAAGGTTTGCGCCACCATTTTAATCAAAACTTCTTTTCCAGCTTTGGACATCAGTTTTTCTTTCCGCCCCCTAATTTAGCATGTTTTTTTTTGGCCCAAAAATTCATGCAAACATCTCTTTCTTGGATACTCCCCAATCTCATGGAATCCCAACTTATTTGCCCGTATTTTCAATTACAGGAACTCTTAATTCTCTTGCCATATTCATCTTTAAGTTTTGAAGACAAAATTCACTTTGATTCTCTTTTGAGAAAATGGTCATACTTCATGCTCTTATTTGAAATATTTCCTATATTTTGTTTGGTAAATAACTCTTCGTAAAACCAATTACAAGTATATAGTATGCAATTAAGTGTTCGATCTGTATTAATGAGAACAGGGGGAACAACGTAAATAATGATAATGATCTTGAATTTGGAAATAACAAAGGAAAAAAAAAGTCAAATGAGTTCACAGCTCTTAAAGAGAAGGGTTAATACCAAGATATACTAAAACTATCCGTGACAAATTTATCCCGAGCTAATTTTTCGATCACCAAAGACCCCAAATTGGAACACCTGTGACAAATTTACCCCCCGCTAATTTTCATTAAATTTTATCAATAAATTGTTGAGTTTGATGACGTGTGAACCAATTTGATATTTTACCCTCCGTTTATCCTAAGTGTACCGGTTTATAATTTTTCATAGTATTAATTCAATTCAATATAAACTAATGGAGGTATACCGGTTTGAGGTTTTTCATGGTTAAAAAATTAGTTTGAGATAAATATATCCTAAGTGTGTTAGTTTGGAGTTTTTGATAATTAAAAAATTAATTTGGAGTAAATTTATTATAGATGTACTAATTTGAAATTTTGCGTGGTATTAATGCTAAAGAAAAAAATAGAAGAGGGAGGACGGTTTGCAAGGAAGGTGGTCGCCTCAAGATAACTTTACCAATCATAGAGATCATTGGTCAATCGTAAGCAAACAAACTAGGTTTTCTAGAAAAGGCGACAAATCCGTCAAAATCGACATTTCAAAATTACCTTCTTCTCCTTTTATGATGTTAATCATTGTGGAGGTGGCGTGTCACGAAACCATGACCATTGCACACACGTGTTTAGAAGCAAGGATTTTTATGTGATGAATGAGATCGCGTTGCATATCAAGGGCAATCATCAAATGTTTCGTTTGATTTTCATTCTTGGCAATTGAATATATTTTCATTTTTGGTCGTTCCTTAAATTCTAGATAGCAAGAACATATAGTGACAATCATGGGTCACATCGAAAATGCGTTTCCGTCACTTCATTTAAATGTAATAAAGTCGTTTCGGGGGATCTTTTGGCAGCATGCGATGCTTCACGCAGTCCGATCAATTCTGATGGCAATGGTCGATCCGATCCGATTCGACGTCGTTGCTGTGCCGCGTGCCCGTGGAGGGCGATAAGAGCCACGTACAATTGTTAACTGATTCCGCTTCATTTATATAATCGTTGCCCGATTAATAAATTACTATATAAATAAATAATTTCTTGGCTCACGAGCTCCAAAGCAAACTTTCGTCGGGGGGAGAAAAACGTTCGGAGATGACGCGCTAACCTGAGTCTAGTCCAATGTGCGGAAATGGTTCCAGCCCGTCAAAGAAGCTACGCAAGGTAAATAAATCGATTTAAAATTAAAAAGAAAAAACAAATGAGACAAAGGCAAGTCCATATAACACGGCACTGATCGTCTCTCCCGGTTATTGCTAGTGGGGTCGACGGTTCCCGTCGGGCCGATATCAGCGAGAGACCCGAACGCGAAGATTCCATGACCCTCGAGACCCGACCCGCATAGACCCCAGACCAAAAAAAAAATAAAGAAGGGGTTGGTAGGGGGTCGGGTTCGAGCCTTTCCGACGCCCCCTCGTTACCCCGTCCTACAAGTTTCTCTCAATCCGGGCGCTGAGTCGCGATTAAACCGACGTGATTTAATTAATCTAGCCAGTCGCATATATCGCCCGTAATTGAAATTCGAGAACCTTAACCAAAGGAAAAGCGGTTTTCACCGGGGATTAGTTAAATTCGTGCATGTCGCGGGATTATGTTGCCACACGGTGCTCAAGTAAATGGAACAGCAGATCGATTGTACATAAGATGTGTCGTCCGATTAACATACCAATGAACTCGGCCAAAAAAATTTGGACGACTTTTCCAGGGAGAAAGCAATGATAATATATATATACACACACTCGTGGGGCCACCTGCTTTGTTCATGGTTGTTTGTCGCAAATTTATTTATTTCCATTTTCGACCCCCAAAAGAATTTATTAATTTCCATCTGCGCCATCGGCCGCTCCACGTAATCTTCCAAATAGATATGATACTAATTGCGACTTTCCCCCGATGATCACACGTAAAGAAACGTTCAGAGCTTGAGGATAGACCAGGAGGTAAGACTGTCCGAAGTCTTCCGCCTCGGAGCCCCTTTGAATCCAAGTTAGAAAAGAATCGAACGCGCTAAAGCCCAGCCATCTTTGTTCTGACCGTCCCCGCGTTTCAGCTCGAGAGCTGCCATGAAAATTCCCAAGTTGTCCCGGAAGATGATCGATCGCCCCGCGGCGGCCGTTGGTCGCGCCAAACCGTTCGCCTTCGCCGCGATAACGGTCGCCGCCGTCTTCTTGATCGTCTCCTCCTCGGACACCGCCATTTCCGAGGTCTCCCTGCTTTCGCTTCCCTTCAACCGCGCGGCCTCAGATCGACAAGAGGCCCGGAAGCCCGAATTCTTGATCCGTCCGTCGGCCTTCCGCTCCTTGCAACTCCAGTTTATCCGAGAAGAGTTCGGGGAAGCCGACGATGAGGATGATCCTGAAGATAGTTCGTCGTACCCTCTTGTCCCTCCCCTCAATGTCACGGAAGAGGAGAGAGTCCGGTGGCTGCGCGAAAACCTGGTGAATTTCGACATACTCAAGTCCGACAACCAGACCCGGAAGTTCCATTCCTGCGTCGCGAGGTTCCTCGGCCAGGGATGCTCGCTGCAGTTCTTCATGACGTGGATTTCGCCGGCAAGCACCTTTGGGAGCAGGGAGCTCCTCGGCATCGAAAGCCTCTTCCGAGCCCATCCAGACGGATGCCTAGTGATCGTGTCGAGGACGATGGACTCGAGAAGAGGGCGCAAGATCCTGAAACCCGTGACTGACCTCGGGTTCAAGGTCCTGGCGGCGACCCCGGACTTGCCCCAGCTGCTCAGGATGACCCCGGCCAAAGCCTGGTTCGACGAGCTGAGGAAAGGCAACAAAGACCCCGGCGAAATCCCGTTAGCCCAGAACCTCTCCAACCTCATAAGACTCGCCGTCCTGTACAGATACGGCGGCGTCTACTTGGACACGGACTTCATAATCCTGAAGGACATGAGCTCGCTCAGGAATTGCATCGGAGCGCAGAGCGTGGACACAGCCTCGGGGAAATGGACGAGGCTGAACAACGCGGCGATGGTGTTCGACAGACACCATCCACTCTTGCACAAGTTCATCCAGGAGTTTGCTTTAACGTTTGATGGGAACAAGTGGGGTCACAACGGGCCTTACTTGGTGTCCCGGGTCGTGGAGAGATTGAAATCGAGAATCGGATACAGAGGCAAGTTCAGCGTGATGCCTCCCATGGCCTTTTATCCGGTCCGGTGGACCCATATCGGCAGCCTATTCAAGAGCCCCGAGAGCAGAGGCGACGCGAGGTGGGTCGAGGCCAAGATCGCACAGCTAAGTGAGGACACTTACGGGGTCCATCTGTGGAACAAGCGGAGCAGGGGATTGAGGATTGAAGAGGGAAGCGTGATGGCGAGGTTGACCTCGGGCAACTGCGTGGTTTGCCATAGCATTTATAGCTCTTGATCCATCATCGTCTGGGGTCTAAACATAGCAAATTCAGTTGAATTGATTTGATTCCTCATCAGTCGTCATCCCCACCAAAACTAGACGCTGAAGCTTTATGGTGCCTTTAGCAAAAGTATCGGCAGCACCAGAAACTTTTCCTTCTCTTTCCACTTTTTGACTTTTGTAATTTTCTTTCCTTATTTCTTTTCTTGGTTCTTATATCCCTTCCTACAAATATCCCTTCGGTTCTTGCCCCGCATGGGCCACATGTAAATGATGCAACAGTTTTTTCTGATAATCTTGCAGATGACAAACTCGAAATGTAATGGAATTTGAGATAATCATTTACTGTTCTCTTTTCCGTCAGCTATCATATTCTATTGGTCAAGTCACACGTGATAAACAAGAAGAAGGTACCAGCCGTAGCTTTGCCACTTCAGCAGATACATGCGGGAACCAAAGTTCAGGGCTCTGTTTCTTTCTTACTTGTCCGCGCGCAATTGAACAACAAAGCTGAATCAAGTAATCCAGGAAGTTTACCGAGCAAGAAGCTATTGAGATTTAGCTACCCCCAACTCTAATCTACACTGCACATCTGAGGCTGTTACTCTAGTTTGTTTCCTGAGTTTTTCAGAATTTCCTGCCACAGATCATGATCCTGAGCCTTCTCAGCCGCAATCGAAACCTAAAACCTCTCCACCTCCACGTCCCGAAACCAGGCAACCTCCTGAACGACCTCTTCCTCTTCAACTTCCCGTCGTTGCTCACTGCTCTCCTCGTCGTGTTCGTCTTCTTCCCTTGTTCCACAAAACTCGTACCTTGCGAGGCGAACTCGCTGAGCCCGCAGCTCCCGGACTCGTTCCCCCTCGCACTTTCATAATGCCTGGCGGCTTTAATGGAATCCCAGGGATCGGGAAACCGGTCGGCGTCGGAGTCGCTGCTACCCCACAGCGGGACGGTCTTCACAACCGGCGTGGCGCTGTACTCGTCCAGATAGTCGGCCAAGCTCGTGTGCTCCATATCGAACAGCCTCTGCAGCGAGGTGCTTCCCGACTTCATGAGCTCCATCAAGCTGCTGCTTCTGCGAGAGGAAGAGAGCGACGAGCGCGATGCGGCGGCGGCGGCTGCTGAAGAGGAAGTAGACAGAGAAGATGATGAAGACCAGTACAGGGACTTCTGGTACTCTATTATCTGCCTGATCCTCCTCGTTTGAGTCTCGGCATCCACGGACAAGCTCGGAGTTTCTTGTTCCTGCTCTCCTGCCTCGTGGCCGTCCTTCTCTTCTGTTATTTCTGAGATCACCGTAGTTCTCGTGTCGTGATGGAATGAGCGGAACTGTTCGGTTCGATGACGAGGAGAATTCGCGGCGAGTTCGTGTTTGAGACGGCTAAAATTTCAATAAAGAAGATTGTTTTTGCCGGCGAAAGGATGTGATCTTTTTTGTACTTCTCTTCGTTCTCTAGCAACTTCAGCGTCTTGCTTCAGACAAGGCAAGACCGTACTCAAGCATGACGCATTGGTATCCTTCCAAAGAAATATATATATGAATCGTATAGCGAGCCGCGCCATGTATGAATGTGACGGATCTGGAGAATGGAAATGGTCACAGGTATAGACTAGTACTAGATCGTTGCTTTGATTATTGTGTCCGATTGTCGCCGATGGAGAAAAGAACAGTAATTTTACGCTCATTTTAATGTTGAAAGTTTTCGGAATCTCTTTCTTCTTCTGGAAATGCTAGAATGGCTTCATGTTGCCTGCGGCACCTTGGCCCAACCCTAGAAAATGAACCTTACAATGGAATTCTTTACAGAAATCTGATAATCCGGACTTAGATTTCCATAATCAACTTCTCCTTCGTCTCTCGAGAGATTGATCTTCTTCTTCTTCTTCTTCGCCGTTTTCCGTGGCGCAAATCCAGAGGCAGAGCTTGCTCGGCGTGGCGCGGCAATCAGAATCGATGAGGAGGTGGGGGGCGTGGGAGGAGCGGAGACCAGATCGAGCTTTGCGAGCAGTACGAAGCCAAAGGACGAGCTGTCCTGAAACTTGTGGGGAGGATGTCGGTCTCGTGACATCGCTGGCTCCGGATGCTCCACCGCCTTGCAGGCGTTCGCCACGAGACGGAGGCTTTTCTTCTTCGTCGATATCAAAGCCATAGACAGCCTCCACGCCGGCCGGCGTTTGCAATGAGGCCGAGGCTTAGGCCGAACGCTTTGGGTGCAGAGGGAATTTAACGATATTTTCGAACGATCCATAAACGTACTTCATCATTGGGAGGCTTGGATTTCCTTTTTAGTGCGATCCAAAATTGCCAAATGGTGTGAATTTAGTAACTTTTATTTTCGGTTAGTACAATGAAAGGGGATGGTACAAGGAGACGGTACCCAATTTAACTTTTTTACCAATAATGTGTTAAATCTTTGTTTCTATTTTCCATCATATGTTCGGAAGTGTTAACTTAACACGCGCGGTCTCATCTCGGTTTCAATTTAAATAATCAAATGAATATTTTTTTTTGGTAAGGAAATCAAATGAATATGATTCCTCTAATAGTAATATTTTTCATTTTATGTGAGAAAAATATGCAAATTTTGTGTATACGAGTTTCCAATAATACAAGAAGGTAGAGATATCGACTATTAAGTTAAAAGGCAACAGAATTCCTCGAGCTTTTTCTTCCTTTTTGTGCAGTTGGATCCGTAAACTATATGTTTTTTAATTCAAGTTAAATCCTTCCGTCAAAATTATGGACGAAAATGCTCATGTAAATGTTGAGTCACCCTTGAATGTTGATGTGGTGTCCTACTGATATTTTAAAAATAAAAAAAAAACCTTTAGAAACAATGAATATTGAAAAAACATAATAAGTATTTAGAAATAGAAAAGGCCCAAGTCAGATGACCTAAGCTTTAGATCAAATTGGGGCTAGTGACCCTCAGCTACGTAGTGCTAAGGTCACAAGATCCCAGCAATCAACAGCTAGGGCCGTTCGATTCCCAAGCAATGTCCGATAGGCTCGCACGACCCTGGCAATTGACGACTAGGGTCGCTTAGGCCAAATTTGGCCCTCACTAGGGTCGTGCAACCCTAGCCGAGTGCTACTTGGGACCCTAACTACGACGAGGGATTCACAGCCCTCACCGGCATGTGGTAAGAAAATTTCAAGATCTTATCTAGTCAACATATGATAATTACCCACCAATTTATCCGGTCTGCATTGACGTGGCACTTACATGTCCGCCCATGTCCGAATTTCTGTCCTTATTTTAAAGAAAGGACCAATTCGAGCAAAAAAACATGTACTTCAAGAACCCAATTGCACGAAAAAAATAATTAATAGCAGGACCTAATTAAACAATTTGAAAAAATTCCAAGACTTGTATTACCTTTATCCCAAGATGTGGTAACTGATAACGCCGTGATATTACCGTAACGGACCCTTTCCAGACAAGGTATCAATTGCTATGCATTTTCAACTTTAGTGGAGTTCTGATTGGGTAGACAGTTACAAGATGATTGAATACACATGAAACGCTAAGAAAGGTTAGCATCCACCAAACCTTTAGATAAAGATAAACTGCAAATAGAGTCAAAAGCAATCAAAAGTTTTCTTTTTTGGCTGCAATGATATTTCGACCCTAATAGTTGACCTTTCAAGGTGCCAATAATTGTTGCTTTCTTCATTTTAACTATTCCCGGCAGCTAATAAAGTTCAAAAAGGTTCGTGTCCTTTGCTAGTATTTGCCTCCTCCTAAACAGCCGATCAGGTAATCAATTAATCATGTCCTAATCAAAGCTTTAAACCACCACTTGTGCAAATCAACTGACCATGTTTCACGGAAAAGAACTCAGACTCCAAGTAGCAGTGGGTAAATGTCCAAATACCCGATGACCCAGAGAGTTTGAATCGGTCCACAAGGCAGTGTGCATCCGATGGTAGAAGACGAGATAGACATCCATCCATGAAATGAACTTTACAACTGGAAGAGCCAACCTCGATCATCTAGCCTCAGATGATAAAGCTGGCCCCTTGAAATTGACCCTGTCCAGCCCAGTATGACTTGAAAAACCACGAACAAAGACTACCTCCCCTACCATCGATGAAAGGCGCCGTGCAGACGAACCATGCCCACCATCAAATCAACCAGCCATCAATGAATACAATCCGGAAACAGAACCAAATAGATGAATTTTCAACGTCACATTCAGCTCTAATCTCTATTAAACCTCTCGCAGGGACTTCATTCGCACGTTCAAATCTGATTAAGATCAGCTTTGACATTACCACTGGCCCCAGTCCTACTCGCGCATATATATATATGCCCAACACGGCATTTGCGGGCCCTTCTGATAAAATTTTTTTTTTTCAAATTCCAAAACAACCAAACTCAAACCCAGAAACGAAAACACAAATAAGACATTTAGATTAAACCAGAAACGATTTTTCAAAGTCCCAGGACATGAACAAGCACTGCTCTGTCCCGACTGCCATACAACAACACCAGCCCAGTTCCCGACCCCACAGATTTACAGAAGCAAACCCCATCTAAAGACGACGAACGAGAACCGCCGAGGGAAAAAAAACGAAAGAGCGCTCAGCCGCCGAAGCCGTACAGGGTCCGGCCCTGCCTCTTGAGGGCGTACACGACGTCCATGGCGGTGACGGTCTTCCGGCGGGCGTGCTCGGTGTAGGTCACGGCGTCGCGGATCACGTTCTCCAGGAAGATCTTCAGCACCCCGCGGGTCTCCTCGTAGATCAGCCCGCTGATGCGCTTCACGCCGCCCCGGCGGGCCAGGCGCCGGATCGCCGGCTTCGTGATGCCCTGGATGTTGTCGCGCAGCACCTTCCTGTGCCGCTTCGCGCCGCCCTTGCCCAGCCCCTTGCCTCCCTTCCCGCGGCCCGACATCTCCTCCCCCCCCTCTCCTTTTTTGTCCCTCGAGAAAAGAACTCGCGAGAAAGCGAGGGCAGTATTTTTCTGGATCCTTAGTGCTTTGAGGAAAAGGAAATCGCGCTCTTGCTTTCAAAGATGCGGCCCTTGGAGCGAGATGGGAGAGGGAGGTTGAGATCTTGGGGAACTTTATAGAGCGGGGGATGGAGGGCGATTTGCGCCTTGACTTGAGCGGTGAGGCTGGGGGGAGCGTTGGATCTGATCGCCCCCTGGACGGTTCAGATTGCGATCTCCGTCCCCGAGCTGTTCGGGCGCTGCTCGGGTTTTCATTGGTTCATTGTGGGTAGTCCGGATCGCTGACATGGCAGCTCGGCGGAATACTTTTTTTATTTTTGTATTTTTATTTCGACTCTTGTGGCTCCGCCTTTCCCACCTCCGCTCTCGAATTTGAAGTTCGGTCTTTTCATGCTTCGAATTTTGTAAACTGAGCCCATGTTAGCCCAGCCCAGCTAGACCCGTCTATTGGACCGGTCAGATCGAATTTAGATCGGATCATAAATTGTCCAATTCAAATTGACCCATTAACCCATTTATGATCCATTTATGCGTAATGTAATTTTCTTGATGATCCATTTATGCGTAATGTAACTAACTAACTCATTTATGACCCGACCTAAATTACATTATGATCAATTTGGTCAAATAGTTAGTTATAATCCATTTACTAAATATAACTAATTCATTTATGATCAATTTATTATTATATGGGTCAAGAAATGGGTTTATGACCCATTTTGACAGGTTTAAGCCTAACTTGACCCTAAAATTTGGGGTATTTAAGCGAGAGAGATTTTATTGATGTCCACAGGGGTCATCGTTTTTGAGGTGATTTTTGAGCGAGAGAGATGACCCGTGGCAATTCGAGCTTGCGGATGAAGCAAGAGGATTATTAATCTTGCTAAGCTTCTTCTGTTTTCTTGTTGCGCTTTGCCTTTTTTTTTTAACTCAAATTGTATCTAGGTAACAATGCTTGAATGCTAATTGACGAGAGGCTGAACATTAGCTGATTGCCAAAATGAAAATTGGAAAACTTGACCATTATAAGCTACCTCGATGGGTTCTCTTTCAAGTTTACTAATCAAAATGAAAAAGACAAAACATAGGTTTACATCGACTATTTGTTTTGTCAAAAAAAATATATTGTGTTTAAGTAAGTTATTGTCGAGTTGACAAACGAAATGCTACTCAATTTCAATCTATTTGTAAAATAAACAAAATCGAAGCTCAACCTGGCCCAGCCCAATCCAAGCCTTAGGGTGTACGCTGAACAAGATCTCGGGGTGGGTCAAGATCTCGGGGTGGGTCTGGGTGGGTCAAAGTATGACCCCGTAGGTTTTGAGTCGGGTCAGGTATCATGAAAGCCCAACTCAACCCGACCGATTGACATCCCTGATTCAATGTTGATTATAAAAATAGTTTACACATTTATTGTCAGATAATTCACATGTGAAAGAATTCGGTTATAGAGTTTACTTTATATACACATGTCATTCATTCAATGGTAAATGCGTTGACTATTTTTTTACACCGAGAATGGATCTAACAATAATCCTCGAAGTCAAATAAGTTTGAAAGGACCAAGTTTATACTCCGGTTTCCATAAAAACAAAATTCAGTTTTTAGATAATCAAACAAACTATAACATCATTTGGCAAAATTAAAAACTAAAAAAGTATCCAAAAAACCATAAATTTATCGTGTAATGGCATATTCAATCCTAAATTTTTCAATTTGGCCAATTTAGCCCTAAATATTTTAACGATTTTCCAATGTTGTCCTCCCGGTATCAACATCAGTGATTTCCAGTCAAAATTAGCCAAAAGAACTATATTGAAAAATCATCAAAAAGCTTGTGACTAAATTGGTCAAATTAGAAAGTTTAAATTTGAATCAACTGCCATACAATAAATTAAACACGTGCAAGCTACAATATCGAGAAGGGACTATCCGATATTTAGTCTGTTTATGTCAATTGTGCAATGATTTCTCCAATTAATTTGTATAATCAAATTTCTTAAGTTGTGTATGAAACAAAAACAAATCCGAGAGAGAGAGAGAAACATAAAATACGAGAGAGGGAAGGAGATGACGGTGGCAACCACGACCAACAATGGTCCAACAACCG
Organism: Syzygium syzygioides; assembly: GCA_031216285.1. Classification (NCBI taxonomy): domain Eukaryota; kingdom Viridiplantae; phylum Streptophyta; class Magnoliopsida; order Myrtales; family Myrtaceae; genus Syzygium; species Syzygium syzygioides. The sequence continues at coordinate 27,639,987 of CM062252.1, read as the reverse complement.
CAGCACCACCGTCGCTTGACGCCGACGAGACCCACCTTAAAGTCACACAGCCCCAAAATAACACTGAGGTAGGGAGAGAGAGAGAGAGGATCCCATTCACACCTTTCAAGACCCTCATTCCATTAATGTCCTATAATGTTGCGAAGGTTTTGAATCTCCAATTTAAAAAGGGTCTTGTTAACAAGTTCTCCGAGACATTATTAAGCATGCATAGTCTGAAGTGATTGGAAAAATATTAGTTTTACGTAAAATTTACTTAATTGATTATATAATAGGTGTCTGAAAGCACTGGTTGATAAAGTCCGGCACGCGTACCTCTTTCACATATCCCTGTTAAGTGTTAACTATGTTCTGAAATGCTCGGAGGCAATCTTAACCTAAAGTACGGAGTCGACCCATCTCTGATTGCAGCCAAATATCTGTTCTTCAGGCCGGACCAGGGTGAGATTTACGTCGTGAAGGGGAAGATGACCCTCGCTCAGTGTCGCTTGACCAAGCTTCCCTCAAACTTACCCACTCTATCACTTACTTTCATTTTTCTTTTCTTTTCTTTTTTCTGTTTTCAATTATTCTGATGTTTTTATTCATATTTTTATAGTCTTTTTAGCTATTCTCTCTTTTTTTTAAGCTTCAATTTGCTGTCAACGACCGTGTGAGAATTATTTAAGCATATTAGAGATAAAAAGACTCAAATGCAAAAAATCGGGCAAGTCAAGAATTTCAATTGGACATGCTCGACATGAATCACAGGACCAAAAAACGAAGTCATTTCTATCGAGAACCTATGTAATATAGTACCATATACTACAAGCACTTTAAATGGGAGTAAAGGTACACGAGCAGTTTTGTCCCATTTTTCCGATTCTCTCGCACGGAAGAGAGGTTGTATAGTATGTAACCACAGTACTTGAGCTATTGAGTACTTTTTTAACTGAAATTATTCAAGTAATAGAGCATCTTTAAGGCCTGCCAAACACATTTTCATATTAACTGCTGAAATTTTTCAACACTCCATCAAATTATCAAGCATGCTCTAAGCCATACCGATCTGAAATTTTAGTACAACAATCTATTCGGAGAGTTTTAACCCTCATATATAATATTGGCTTCTAAGTTCTAGCCTTTGTATAACAATTTGATTACAAGAAAAAGCTCACGATTAGTCCACCTGTAAAATTGAAAACAGAAGTTCGTGTGCGAACCAAATGCGTCCCAACCCCCGATCCTAGGAGATGTGTTCAGAAATCCTCATTTCTGCAAACAATATTTGCACGAACAAATAGGGCCTATGCATTTCGACCGTTGGATCATACGGGTGTGGAGTGAGACCCGCAAAATTCAACTGGATGAATTTGATCGGGGATCATTCGAGAAAAGTACCATTGCTCCCCCCAGCTTTTAACATGCACTTTTGGCTTTCAAAGTAAAAATACACTTGAAAAATGTCAAGTCTATATGTTGAACGAGGAGTATACAAATATATCATAATATGATGCTAAATGTTTCTAAACACCATTTGACAAACTACCATAGCTCAAGCCAAACTTGAAAAGGCAAACTAAAAAATCAGGAGATAATTTGAACGCCATATAATTTCCACATTATGTTAGTTGAGGAGTGGCTTTTGTTTTTGGCTTAAGTTGGAATAGGACTTCTGGTTAATATCGAACATCTCAAATAAAAACCTCAATTTTTATTTTTATTTTGTTTTTTCGCTGGCAGTTGAAAAAGGTCTTTTAGGTTGACTGAAAAGCTCCAAGTCAATAGACATGACTGTTCACGAATTACATAGTTTTTACAATCTCAAATGGAAGTCTTTAGAAAATCCTGCACTTATGTACATGAAAGACCCAATAACTCTGCATCCTACCTTTAAGTTTCACTCTACGACACTTTGCATCAAAGCGGAGGAAATTTCATCACTTGAACTTCTCCTTACATCAATCTATGATTTATCCACACTATATAGATCGGTTATTGGACCGACGAACTTCAATAAGCTACTCAATACATCTGCCAAACAGGTTGCTACTTAACATATACCTGCAGAATGCAAACTTCATAAAGGAATCCCAATTGGAATGACTAACCTCTTCCTTCAAATCCGTGACATTTCACGTAAATGTTTTGTGCATAATCACTATCGATTCAGAAAAGCGAGGCTGGTAATTTCCACATTTAATGAAACCAACTCAACAGACCAAACGCAAGTAAAATCCAACATGTTTCCGATTGTCTGTGGATCGCCCTTAGAATAAACTTCCGTACCGAATGCAGCGGTAAGACCATTGATGATTGTATTGCGGGCGTGCTGTTTTGGAGCATACACTGTCTTGTTACATATCTAAACTTTACGCTAGTGCCTCTATGTACCAAAAGATAAATGTTTCGCGAAGAACATTCTTATGCCAGTGCCAGTCATAAAGCTAGTCCTGATGATGGTCCAGGTAATGAGCCAACAGGTAAAACCTCCAGATCTAATCATTGTCGATAACTAGTAGACAAATCGACTACTTCCTCATATAATCCCTTTTGATTCGAGTCAAAAAGCTTGTCTTATTGGCAAAAGCAGTGATTATCATCTTCTGCGATTCCTTGCGGTAACCGGTTGCTTTCAGGAGTTAGGACCAAGGAAGCGGTTGCCTCAATTTCATATTTATTAATTTTCACATGAAATGCCTATTTACGGCAAGGTGATATAAAAGGCTGAGTTGGAGGGTGGTAACTACCTCCTGTGGCTTCCTGAGTGCTACCAGAAAACAAAGGCTGCACTAGCGAAACAACTGAAATGCAGGATGACTCAAGTAAACGGCAAACTTGCGACAAACAAGCTAAATGGTGGTGGGAACAAAAGTAGAGAAATAACATAATCCTCAGTGCCATTTCGATTCAACACTAAAATTTTCCGATTCAGAAAACTGAGGTTCAAAAGCTCAACTTTGTCAGATATTTTGCTCTGACAAAAACAAAGGGAGAGTGCAAAGAAGCCCAAGATCAAACCGCGCTTACTACAGGCAAGGTTGCTCAAAGGAAATGCAGAGAGCAAGAATCTTTGAAACATTGGACAGAAGGCCCCACGAAGACCTCCACCCAATTTTTTGTTTTACAGAAGCCACACGATTATCACCAGCATAGATTCAAAATCATTTTGAGTCCACTATATTGCCTCCAAATTTCTCTAATAGTAAAGCAGAATGAGAATCTCATCCTCGAAAATTTAAGCTAAACCCACAGAAAGATAGCATTCTCTCTCTATTGTGATAGACGATCTTCCCAAGTAAGATGTTAGAACTAATTCTAACCTTTTGCCCCGACATATTTCCAGGTGAAACAGACCACTCATCCAAATTTTATTTCTGCATAAGCTAACTATGTCAAAACTTTTCTTAGCATCTAATATGCTACATAGTGACTGACCCAAGTTTAATGAACTAAGTCCGACTAAATTACCGCGACTAATTCGTCAAAAACCTTTTGCTGATTGTCAGCTTCTAGTTGTTTCGGCTAACCTGGGTTGATGAAGTCTGACAACTTCAACAATCAAGACAAAGAAGCATGAAATCAGAGCATATATTGACCGCCTTGCGATCAAAAATTTCACTTAAGCATGTATCGACGAAACAGTAACGCCAACGAATGCATTTGGAGGGTTAAAGAGATTACACCGACCATGAAATGAACAAGCTTTGCCCGAAATCAATTAGCGAAGAGGGACTCGTCGATCTCGATCTTGACAACCTCGCCGTCGTCGAACCGGTCCTTCCTCGGAGGGGCAGGAGGAGCAGCCACCCGCGGCGGACCTCTCCCTTTCTTCTTGTCCCGCGGCCTCGCCTGCACCGCAATCCCGACAGATTCCGACAAGCAAAAAGCGAAAAAATTTCAAAAGCTCGCACACAATCGACAAGGACGAATCAAACTCGAATCCCTCGACGAAAAGGGGCCGAGGGAACTCACATTGCCGAAGGAGTGGTTGAAGCGCTTCCCCTTGGCGGTCTTCCTGTCGCCTCTGCCGCAGTACACTGAGAGAGAGAGAGAGAGAGAGAGAGAGCCGGAAGACAGAGGAAACGCAAAACCGAAGAATCAGGGGAACGCGAGACCGAGAATCGCCGGCGGCAGGCACGCGGTTGGGGGGGGGGAGAGGGGAGGGAGGGGGAGAGATGAAGCTGGGAGTTTTGCTTACCGAGGGGCACGGACGGAGCGGCGGGGAGAGAGAGGGAAGCGCGGGGAGCGGTGGAGAGAGAAGCGCCAAGGGTCTGGGAGTGAGAGAAGGCGATGCGGGTGAAGAGGGCGGAGGGCGACGGAGATGCGACGGAGGGAGGTCGGAGCAGGAGGGATGCCATGGTTGAAGGGGATAAGGTCGTTTCTGAACGTTGTTGGTTTTCCCTGTTTATCCCCAAATTTCTTGGGCTTATTTCACGAAAAATCGAGGGATGATTAAGGGCGTGTTCGGTAACATTTCTACTTTTGGGAATAATTTTTTTTTAAAAGTATTTTTTCTATTTTTATTTCTTGAATGAGTTTTTGAGTAAAATAATGCGTTTGGTAACTGCACAAAATTTTTATTTCTGGAATAGAAAAAGAACATAAATGCGTTTGGTAGTTGCACGAAATTTTTATTTCTGAAATAGAAAAAGAATAGAAATACGTTTAGTAACTACACGAAACTTCTATTCTTGAAATAGAAAAAGAACATAAATGCATTTGGTACAACTAAAAAAATTTCTATTCGTAATTTTTTTCATTCAAGTCTATATATTTTATTTAACTATAAGTACAAGTTATAAGTGAAAAAAATCAATAAACATTGCTTATTGGTTTGTCTAATCCTTTTTAACTCGCATATATATATATATATCTTTAGCATGCTCTTCATGGATAAAATTAATTTTCTTAATCTTTTTATTATTTTGAATACCATATTTATCTATTTCAAAAGTTTATTCACAACCGCTATTATAAATACTATTTATTCTCATATTAAATTACCAAAACATAAAAAGAATGCTTACATCTTAACCATGTGTTAGTTGTTTTTATTACCAATAAATAAACAAAACAAGAACTCATTCTAGTTGTTAGACTTACAAAATTTAGTGCTGTGAGTTCCAAAAAGAACTGATGTGAACAGCAATCAAAATGTTTGGTCCTGGTTATATGCCATCCTAATTCTGCATATGATTACTTTAACATTGCTTGAACCTAGATATGGGATGTGGGCACTGCTCAAGGATTTTCACAACATATGGAGCACCAGAAGAGGGCTTAGTCTGTTGACTTCTCTCAAGCAGACCCTACGAAGTTTGCGAATAGCAGTGATGATTGTTCTTTGAAGCTGTGGGCAATCAATGAGGCATGCCATCTCTTGTATCTATTTTAACATTCTTTTTTCCATACAGTAGTATAATATCTTCTTGAAAAAGGGACATAATCTTCTCCCTAGTTACAATTTATGCATGATTGAAAGCTTCCACAGAAAAGAAGTTTGGACCGAGTCACATTAGGGGAATCAGACTGGCAAGGAAATTCAGTATACTTTACGAACTCAGTTGATCATTCTTGGCCTTTAAAAGCCCCGTTAATATTTATTTAAGCTGTAACCATAAGTTCAAGCAGCATAGACACATATTCTTGCTTTGACTTTTAGTTAATTTATCGTCGTGGAATTTTATGTGAGGATTTTCTAATTCAAAAAGGAAGAATGAGGTCATTAATGTGATTTTCTGCAGAAAAACTCGGTTGGCACCATTTGGAACCCAGCCAATGTTTGTTGTGTTCAATTTTCTCCTCACTTGACTAATCTGTTGGTTTTCGGATGTGCTGATAACAAAATCTATTGCTATGATCTTCGGCACACTCAGATTCCTTGGTGTAGTTTAGCTACATAGGCTTTGGATTTGAAAAATACAAAAATAATAATACCCGCTAATTAACAAAATGTTGCCAAATATTTATAAACAACATTACATAAGTCATAAACACAAAGTCATGGAATCTCAGGCATATTGTGATCCCTTACCATTTTATTTGCAATATTTTTCTTAAGCATGTTCATCTCAACGGCCTCCTCATGCCACTTATCTGCATCCTCCACTTGTGTAGGTCCAAATGGGTACTCCGGATCTCCATATAGGGAAAAGTTTTTGTACATCCTGTCTTGATCGCGAATATAATTATGGATGGCACAACCTGCAATTACAATACATGCTTGCTTTCAAATTGTAAATGGAGGCATGTGTCTTAAAATAAAAAAGCAATTTTTTAATGCCCCAAATGACCTCTCAATGACATTCCTTAATGAAGAATGCCTATGGTTGAACAATTCTCTTGCTATTCTGGGCCATCTCTCGTTAAATCATAACATAATCATAACATGCAATACTACATTAAATCATAACATAATCATAACATTGTAATCACTTAACATTGGCTACCACAATTGCCCCTAGAAAGGAATTAAAATGGAAGTGAATTTCATCAATAGGATTTCTATTATTGGCAGCCAAAATATGTAAGTGCCACAAAAAGTTGATACATGTATTTAGGCATTACTCGAAAATAAAATACTAACCTTAAGATAGTGCAATTCGATCCCCTCCCTATCGTCGATATAAGGGTACCTGCCAAGTTAACGGAAGATACATATGAGGATCCACGCCTTCATAAAATTGAAACCAATTAAACAATAGATTGCTTCTCGGGTAGCTTCTACAAATTGAGTATTGCAAAAACACAAGAGATAAGATATTAACTATAAATCCTACGGCAAACCGATGGCTTAAAGCCATGACTTCACATACTGCAATATTTTCAGGAATGTGATAAGATCCTGTTGTCACTTCGTATTCTTCATCCAGCAACATACATATTAACTATAAATCCTAGAATATGATACACCAACAACAGTGAAGACATGACGAGTATTACAAAATTTAGAACATGACAGAACTAGTGAGAGGACCACTATAGCAATGATCAAATAACATAATATCAAGCAATTATATCTAAAACTAGGAAGTTCAGTGGGGCTTAGCAACAGCTTGCCCAAGTTTCCTTGAGACTTGTTTTGCATCTACCACCTAGGCATAACGCGATTTAAATCATAGGATACTACAAGAAGCAAACCAAAGAGATAGCACCAGGTCATACAAACTCAACCCCTTGCGTTTCCAAAGAAATTCCCTCTGCTTTGTCCTCTATCACTTCATATTGAATTGGCAGTATATGCTTGTACATGAGCTCATAGAAAATCTTCCCTACGTTACACTACCTAAGTTTTTATCAGATGAACTATCATTCTCACAAAAGTTTCAGATAAAATTGACTATGTACCCAAACTAGAAAATGCTTTGGCTAGTTAGGTTGACCTAATATTTCCTGATTCTTTGAAGCATCGCTTCCCGTGGGCTTCGTTTCATGCCCTGAGGAAATGGGTTTTCACTGAACACTCAAGCGAAACCAAACTCCGAAAATTTTATCTATTCTCACACAGAAGAAGTTGCAATTACATCCATCCATTTGAATCCGGACACACACTCCACATATCAACTAAAACATCAACATTGATCAATTACCGAATAGCCAGACAACCCACACAACTAGAAAAACAAGACTATTCCATCTAAAAGGGTTCACCAAACCAACTTCACGACACAAAAAAAAACCCCCGAGCAGCAGAATCCGACTTCAACCCAATCCACACCAACAAGAACCCTAGCTTGAAAGGCCAAGCACCATCTAAACAAGCACACGTGAGAGGCTAGGAAGGGAAAGAAGAGCATCCAATTAGTAAAGCGGAAGGTAGAACCACGACGAGTACCTTGCGGATTTGGGCACGAGGGCCACCGTCGAGCAAGGGTCACCCTCACCGATCTGGGCGAGGGCCGCGGTCGAGGGCTGCTCGCGCCCAGATCTGGGCCCGAGGGCTACCTTCGAGGGCTGCTCGAGCCCAGATCTGGGTGCGAGGCCCACCCTCGCTCGACGGCGTCCCTATAGAATTGCCACACTATCAAACAAAGATGAGAATAGAAAGACGTACTGGTGGCTTTCGACTGGCCGGGGCTTCGCTGCAAGTGACAGGGTGGTGGCCGGAGCTTTGAGACAGTCTGCAAACGACGAAGGACGGAGGAGGAGATGAAGCCGCAGCTTGAAAGGGAAGAAGACTGTCTGCAAACGATGGTCCTCTGTTTCTCTTCCTTTTTACCATTTTGTTTTTGTTTTGGTTTCTTTGATTCTATTTCTATTTCTAGAAATAAAGAATTAGATTTTTTCTACTTCTTATTTTTGCTCCAAATCTATTTCTTAGCCACTTTTCTATTCCGAGAAGTAGAAAAATCAATTGACGTTATCAAACGGATTTCTATTATTTTTTTGTTCCAAAGAACAAAAGAACAGAAAAATAAAGAAATAGGAGTGTTACCAAACGGAACCTAAGTAAACAAGGTTTAATTTTTTTTCATAAAAACAATCGTTTATATCGCTTGAGATAATTAATTCATAAAAAATATTTAATTTCAATAAAAATTAATGTGTCAATATTTTTGTGAACGATGAGAATATTTTTCGTCAAATTATTTTTATAAGCAATACGATCAATCATTTTTAGAAAAATATTTTTTAAATTATTTATTTGTTGATAAACAAATGAAGCCCAAAAGTAATCAGTTCTTTTTGTTACAGGGAACTTTATGAATCTAGTCAAGCTAACTTGAGTTTCAACTAAAGTCTATCGACTAATCGAGTCGTGCTCAAGTATTAATCCATGTGGAATGGACCAGACTTGCACTCTTATATGTTGATTTTTTTTTATATATTAGAAATGATATCCTTGATCCCTATATTTTCGAGAGAGTTCATCTTTGGTCCTTAATACTTTCTTTCATCACTATTTTAGTCTTTGTATTAAGCTTCGGTGACAACTTCAGTCTTTTTACCAATTCGATTACGTGTACATGCCTCTCTATAAAAAAAAAAAACACCATCGGTCCTTATTTTCAGAACTGTCATTTTATTTTATCTTTTTTTCCGATGAGAACAGTCCCCATGATATTCGCTACTCGCTTTATTGTTTCCTACTGCTCATTTACAATACCGACGAAAATATTTTTTAAAAATATTAAGCAGAGTGATACGTGATATCATAGGTTAATATTATCTTTCATTTTCTTAATCATTTACATTATCCGTCAGAGTTAAGCACAATTTCGACTCTCGTGATTTTGTGATTTTTGCTATCCGGTCCTTTTACTTGTTTTTTGTGCAACCGAGTTGCATAAGTTTTGTGAATCATGCAATCAAATTCTTATCTATTAACTGATAGTCACTCAATTAATTCAATGAACCGACATGGCGAAAATTGACACGTAATGTTGGTGCGACGCTTACAAGTGCCACATCAGTATGAAATGTGCACGCCACATCGACATGCACCCACTACCATGTAATGTTCCCGTGGCCGGGCCCGAGCCAAAGTCGGACGGGTCGGACCTTTCAGTATAAAGCTCGTTGCCCAAGCCTTCCCATTTGTCTTCCGAACCTCTTGAGTTGGACAGGCCCAGCTGACCGTTCACGGGTTGACCGGATCCATTAGCCAAGTGGATCTGGATCCGGGTTAAAGGCCGGTAGCTTTAAACGTGTGGATTGCTGAATAAGTGGGTCGAGAATGGGTCACCTAACCCGACGAGGGTAGAAGATTTTAAAAATTTTCTCGGGCTACTTCAACCCATTTAGAAAGGAATCAAGTTCACAAATTTTGAGACCGGACCTATAAAGTCAAACACTAAACCGGGTCGAAAAGTCCATGACCCGCATTGCCATCCCCTTCCATGTATTGACAAAGACATCAACAACACTTGAAGGCGAAGGCCCAAGTACAAAATGATGATCGACGAGAAAGTAAAAAGGTTTTCGAAAATTTGCGTCGATGCCCCATTTAAGAACTTCTAAAAATGAAAAGAAAAGAAAAGAAAAGTCTTTATCCAATTCATGCTTCCAAGTATTCGCTTAAGGAAAAAATTTATCACGGTTTATTCAGTAACCTTACTTTTCCTTTGGGTTTTCTCAATTGATTTCGGAAAATTCTGCATTAATTGTTATGGGTGGGGCATGGGTGGGAGCAATCTCGAGTATGTTAACATCCGCCCCAAAGATCGCCCTTTCGAGTAGCCTACGTGGACATTTAACCTACCGGATTTGATCATATCGCTTAACGATAACAACGTATGACCCCTCTTTCAATAAATTAGCAGTTCAGGACAAACCAGATAGATGGACTAGGGAAACGCACGTCTCTTTGTGAGTTTTTAGGATGGCAAAATGGGGCAGGGCATGATTGTAGGTGGGAAAGTACCACGTAGCACTGCAGGCCATTGTTTAAGGATGTTGTTTCATAAGCCAAGAAAGCCTTTGCCACTTGAAATTCCGCATGGAGCGCAAGGGGGAATTTTATTGAAGTGACTCTAAATTCTACCCTCAAAGTTCACCGCTTGGGAGAGTTCGGCTCACGCGGATCGGATCTAACAGGAAATATACACGCGACAAAGGCGCGATATGGGCATGAGATATAGCCCCCTTAGAGCTTGTCCCATAACATGCGAGGACGTAGTTGTAATGAATTCAGGCCGTGCGGGGGTTTGCACCGCCCGAATGCTGGCACTAAGGGAAAAAAGGGGGCCTACTTATATTCTACTAATACATCGTTATAATGACGAGACAAGCAATGCTCGTTTGGAATTAAAAAAAAATGAAGGCATCCCTTTGCTTTTCTGTCAAAAATTCGAAGTATTATTCAAATTTGAAAAATTATCGCACAAGTAATATATGAACCTCCCCGTATCAACATTTGCATGTCGTGAAAATTTCAAGTGTCTAGAGAGTTAGAAAAAGCCCAAATACATCCGCCGCAAATTTTAAAACAAGTGGAATCTACATGTGCACGTTAATGAGCCACATGATGAAAGGCCGGTCCATCCCCCTATAGAGAATCTAGGCTCGAAAGGGCTACGAAAAAACTTGTCCCCCCACCCACACATCCACTAGCTAGGGTCATGCCACGTCAGATGATCAAGACGAAGCGATAATTATTGGCGCAGTAATGATATGTGTTGCGTTTACGAAATATTCGTGCCATTTGATGCTCTATGGAACATGCTATTAATCATTAACTTCCGAGTATATATTTCTAATTAATTCGTACCACAGGGACAAAGCCGAAACTCAAAAAGCAGCTGCAGAAATTGGAGCCTATTAATCTATTCCTTAATTAATTAATACCAAAAGGAATCTTCATCATTCAACACACTCTATATATATAATATAGATTACCACCTAAATTAACAAATAAAAAATAAATGGAAGCCCCGATATTAAAGAGAAATTAAAAATAAAAGTAGCAAACTACCCAACCGCACACACCACGTAGGGAAGCATTGCGACCTCCCCATGTATGTTACAGACTATGGACTTGCAGAGAGACCGAAGAGGAACCGAAGCCGTTAGCTCGGCGGCGGAGGCGAGACACGGGGCTCAGCGGTGATGGGCCGCCGCCGCCGCCCCCGCCGGGGGCGCGGGAGGCTTGCACTGGTAGCACTTGGCGAAGAGCCCGAACGTGTCGACCTGCTTGACGAAGTTGCTCATGCTGGCCCACCCGCCGAACCCGAACCCCACGACCAGGACCCACCCGACCACGAACGCGTTGAACACGTACATCGCGGTCCAGCTCGGCATGAAGAAGGGCGGCTTCTCCACCGCATTCTGCAATCGCACGGCGGAGCGAGAAAGAGATCAAAGGTCGGCCCCTCAAACCCGACCGATGTAAATCACGGCGACGTACATCGCGACCGATCACAATCCGGTGCTAACAACTGGACTCCGAACCGGGGTCCGGGATCTATCAATTTCGATCGAAATTCCATCAATATTGCTTCGGATGCCTCCGATGAGAATCTTGTTAGATGACCTACCCCCCGAGGCTCGTAATTTTCAAAAAAGGTACGAGACCAAAAGCTTGACAAAAGCAGAACACCCCACCTCGCAGATAAAAACATTATCATTTATAACGAACTTTATTCATTAGGAATACAACAAAGTTCGAGAGAAAATTTTGGAAATTCCTTGTCCTGAAAGGGACGCCCCACCTATCTCGAATGCGTTCCCCCAAGTGTTTCCCCAAAGCCCGTTTTCTTAATTAAACATGCTTATCTTTCGCGCCTCGAGTGGTCCCTCCCTCGCTCTCAAAGCACGTACGTACGCTATCGCTCGATGTTTGCGCTTTTGATACCGCCATTCATCGGCTTTGAGGGAGCACCTCTACCCTAAGGGACCACTTTGGGCATCTGAAGTTAACCAACTAGCTTTGCTCTATAAGGGTCCCCCATGCACTGTTCTTGGCGAATTGATTGGCGCGATTGAAGTTTAATTTCCGGGATTAAAGAATCCGAGACGATTTAGAGGGGCGCGATCTGGGAGCTTACCTGGCGAGCGGAGGCCGTCCGGTAGGTGAGCATGTGGGCGAGGGCAGGGATGATGTAGACGGTGAAGCTGACCAGGAGGGCGCCGACGGCGGAGTTGATGGGGCCGAAGAAGGGGAAGATGATGGCGAGGAACCAGATGGGTATGACCACGGGCAGCCGGGCGAGCGCCCTCAGGCATATGCTCTTCGTGTCGTGCATCCCGATCACCTTCTCCCACACGAAGTAGAGCGGCGTGCACGCGAACCCGAACGTGATGAACTGCCCCCGGGAAAAAAAGAGCATATACCGGGCATGATGTTTCGCATCTCCGCTACCGTATCTAACAACCTCTCGCAATCAGTAATTAAAAGGCGCGACGGACTCGCCGTATGTGTGCATACCTGATGAATGAGCATCAAGATGACGGCGGCGTCGCGGAACCCGGTCTTCGGGAGGAGGGAGAAGGCGTTGGAGTGGTTGAGGAGCTGGTCGCCGAAGGCCCAGTAGACGGCGGTGGCGGACGGGATGGTCAGCGTGAAGACGTAGAGCGTGGCGATCAGGTAAATGTACTTGAACTTCTGGGGCTTCCACATTGCATGCATGATCTCCCTGCGAAACCCAATTTCCGTTCCACCATGAAATTTCGCCAATAACATATCCTCATAAAACAAAAGATAAAGATAAAATAATGACGATGATAATAATAATAATAATAATAAAGCCCCGTTTTATTTCAAAACGAGGACCCTTTTTTTTTTGGTGCCCTTTTACTGTTACATTCACCCGGGCCGTAACCGGGCTCCGCTAAAAGACAAAGTTCTTTTCACCGCTCGGTGAAAAAAGGGGGGGCGGGAGGGTCAACAAAAGAGGAGAAGCCGTTCGAGATGCTAATGATTCGTGCTGGCTGAGGGCGAACCAAAAGTTAGATTTTTGCATGATTACTGATTTTCTCTTTTCTTTTTCAATTCCGGATTAGCCGGCAAAAGCTGCAAAGAGAAGCCAGCGTAGAAACAATTGCATCGGAGCTTGAGAAATTCCTGAGTTTTCTGATTACATTTATTTATTTTTTTCGTTTGGGTGGTACCGACAGCCGATGGAATTGTCACAGTTGCCAAGGAGTACGCGAAAAGATGGATAGATAAATAATTATGAGTAAACGAATTTTAAGGAGGGTCGACTTCTTACACAGTGACAGCATGTCCGCCGAAGGTGTAGAGTACGTTGGTGGCTCCGGTGAAGTAGAGCACCAGCTCCGACGGCGCCGTGTGCGTCACCCCCTCCACCTACAAACCCCACCACAAAAAAGAGAGAGAGAGAGAGAGAGAAAGAGAAATTCGTCAGACAATCTTATCGTCATGTCCCCGATTTGTTCAACGGCGGTGGGGGGGGGGGGGGGGGGCGAACCTGGCCGTGGACGATGGCGGCGACGGTGAGGTACCAGGCGGTGTAGGTGGTCATGCCGAGGCCGAGGAACGACCAAATCCGGTAGTTGTGGAAGGAGGGGATGAAGACGGTGGTGGCGCAGCAGGCGCCGAATATGTAGGTCCACGTCCTCTTGTCCAGATGGTCGTTGATGTAGTATATGTTGCTGCGAACACAACAACAAGAAGGCGCAGGTGGGGGGTGGGGGGTGAAAGAAGAGAAAATCAGACGAAATCCGGGAAAAACGGCCATTTTCTCCCGTCCTTTTCACCCTCTTCGCAAGGTGGCGTTGTAGCGCGAGGCAAGAGAACAAAAACGACTGAGTCACGAGTTTGGTGGCTATTAGTCTTGTCAGTTTTTTACCTGGCGCAGGCGATGAGCTGAATAACGGAACCAAACAGGAGGAAAGTACAGTTGAAGGCGAGTCCCACCGCTTTCCAGTAAGGACCCAGTAATCCATCCAGCACTTCGAACCACTGCTCATCAATCCCACCGCAGATATAACAAGCCGCCGCATTTAATCTTTTGTTTATTCGGTGGAATACCGTGATTGATGTCTTTTTCTAATGTAAACCGTAGAAAAGAACAACTGTAGATTGATGGGTGTTGTGTGTGGGATCAAGATCATGTCGGATCATGCATATTAAAACAGAGAGAGAGAGAGAGAGAGAGAGGGAGAGAGAGAGAGGAGATTGGGAAGCAGAGGTGGAGGACATGAGCAAGAATTCATCCCGAAAAATAAGGGAAGATGGAGGAGAGAGACCTGAATGACATGGTTCTTGAAGTTGACATTCTCTTTCTCCTTGCGGGTTCGGTACTCAATGTAGAGGACGCTGATGAGGTAGGCCGTCCAGCTTCCGACGAGCCCGTAGAATATCTGGAACAGTATCCCCGACAGTATCCCCAGCTGCGAGAACGAGTACGGCAGCGTCAGCAGCACTTGCGCCACCTGATGAAACCAAGTTTAACACATATAATCCCAGAATTTATGGAGGGGAAAGCAAACGGTGAAGAGAGCTTGTGGAAATTAATGGGTTTTTCGTTTTTGCTTTTTTGGGGGGTTGGAATCGTTACTTGATTGGAGGCGCAGCTGAACCAGGCGTCCCAGGCGGATCCGCCGTGCCAGAGGAGGCTCTTGACGTTGAAGATGGAGGAGCCGGGGGAGTGCTCGCCCAGCTGCTTCTCGGTACCGCCGTCTTCTTCCAGCTTGACAGCGTCGTGCTCGGCCGACTCGCTCAGGTTGGAGGCCACGATGGCTTCTTCTGCTTGCTTCTGACCCAACATTGTGCGTGCGTTTTCGCGAGTGTCTTCGTTTCCGTTTCCCCTCCCTCTCTCTGCCTCTCTTAAAGTTCGCGCTTCGATCTGAGGGGGCCAGGAGGAACCGAGTCCGGTGAGAGGTCAGATCCGAAGAAAACAAAAAGGCTCAAAAAGACAAGAATTCCAAGCAAAAATGAAGACTGGTCGGAGAGTGAACAAGAAACAAAAAGAAAGACCATGAAAGGAGAACGGATCGGCACGAAAAGAAGGCAAAAGAAGAAGTACCCCTTGGGTTTCGACAGGTCTTTTCGGTCAAAGACGGAGAGAAACGGCACAGAATCGACTCAGACCCGTCGCTCTTGAAACCCTCTCTCTTGGACGCGAGCGAGTCCGCCGTTCATGGGCTCTCTCTAGGATTTCTATGCAGAGAGAGAGCGGCCTTTATCGTCGCGAGTGAAGCGAGAGAGAGACAGACACACACGCAGCCGAGACTTGAATGCTCGAAGTAATTGCGCAAGTTCCTTCCTCCCAGCTACAAGGCAGCCGCCCTCCCTGTCCCTCTCTCTCGTCTGCAGAGCAAGAATTGAATGAGCCACCAATCCGCAGCTAGCGGCGACAAGCAGACTGCCGAAGGCGGCGATCCTCAAAAAGCAGCAGAGCGGCCCGTCTCAGCGGACCGCTACTAGAGCGAGGCGAGGCGAGCGAGCGAAGTAGTAGCAGCTGGCAGTGTGAGAGAGGAGGCTGCTGCTGCTGCGGTGGAGAAGAAAGCAAAAGGGACCAGCTTTTACAGTTTCGGCTCTGCGAGGGGAAACGTGCTTTATATTTATAGCAAAACAACAAAACGAAATCAATACGCTACTACACTCGAACTACTCGTATTCCTCCCTCCTTTTCTTTTCTATTTTTCTTTTGTCCCTCTGTAGGCTTTGAAATTCCTCCCCCCCCCCCTCTCTCTCTAGTTGGCAAAAGGTTGAGAGAGACAAGGACCCAAATTCCCTGTATCCTCCTCACTGGGTTATTCGATTCTTAGGTCTTCGTTTGGTGAGCGAGTGAGTAAGATAGAGACAGAGATAGAGATAGAGATGGAGAAAGTGAAAGAGAAGGAGGGAGAGAGAGAGAGAAGGGGAATTTTTGGAGAGCTCAAATGTGACTGGGACGTTGTCCTCATCTAATAATCACTCATGGACATGGGACCAAGAGTGTCTTCCTTTTCAAGCCCTCCCCTGTAAATCGAAGAATCACTTCTAATTCGTTTAACATGATTCCCAAATTATTAGTTAATTAAATATTTACTAATAGTTCCAGAATTGCATCGAAGATATTATATATTAGGCTAAAATTCACGAATCATGTAATGTCATTTTCCTAGAAAAAAATTTCACCATGTGCATGGTGGTCCGGCTCAAATGCATCATTGAATGAGGCGAATAGTCACACGACATCCACTTGATCTAAAGGTGCATATGAATTAAGCTCACATCGAATTACGGACTCTGGTAAATGTTGAGGGGAGATGGTTCATTTTATTTTCCGGATCACGGAATATGCACTTTGGAAATTGCTGTAAATCGAAATGTCCCAATCCAAATGCCAATCAATTGATAATTCTTTTTCTTTTTTGAAAATTCCCTCCCTTTTCTTTTCTATGATGGGTATGTTGGAATGACTTGAAGTCAAATTAAGGGTGAGTGATTTCAGATTCCTTACAAATTACACCCGGAACTTGAAACCAACCCTCGGGTACAAGTTCCTCATTTTTTGGAACCTGGTCTAACGGATTAATTTCATTTTTAGTTAAATAAAACGAAAATAAACGTAATAATACTGAACAAGCTTGTCATTCACCGAAGATAATATAAAAGACTAGTTTTTCTAATATTACGATTCAAATAAATACAATTAAAATGAAAAGTCATTGCGTGAACCGATACTAGGGGTGAGTAGTTCCATGTTCCGCATAAGTTCCACCTGGAACCTACCCATGAGAATATATTTGGAACCTGAAATCTACTCTGCATATCTTGGAACTTGGAACCTATAGATTCCCACAAGCAAGGTTCTCAGATTCTAGATTCTGTCCTAGAACCATGCTTACCCCTAAGTCAAATGGATCGCGATGACTACATAAGTTCGGGACTTACCACATGGAATATTATTACTGGTTTAGTACAATAAGGGGGAGAGACAGGGTGTTCAATACGAAACATGGAGCTCAACACGCGGCGCGTGGCTCCCACGCCTCGCGGGCGAGTGGGGTAAACTGGTGGGGGCATGCACGATGGGATTCTTCCACTGTGGGCCGTCCCATTCAACCGATTGCTGAATTTGCAGGTCCAAGTGATTATATGAAATTATGAATTGAATTAAAATAAAGTCTAATTTATGTTAACCGTACTATATTTATCCTAAATAGTTTTCTGGAGCACCAAAAATTTCAAATTTTTACTTATATGATACAGTTACTCTCCGTCAAAATCTTGTTAATGAGAATCGTTAAAAATCTGCTTATATGAAGGTGTCCATACTGTTAAAATGAAATAAAAACGACGTTTTAGCTGAAAAATCATTTAATGAGATCTTCACGTAAGGCAAATGCATCACACAAATACAAAAGAAAAAGTTTAAGGTAAATATATCATAGACATTCGACATAATTTAGTAAATATGTTACTGTTATCATAATTTAAGTTGTGGCTTTTTTTCCCATAAAAGTAAATTAAATTAAATTTCAAAGCCGGGCCCGCTTGAGATTTTAGGCGATGCGGGGCGTGGCTCGCTCTTGAAATAATAGGTGTTGGCTCGGGCCGAGCCCTAATGATATGAGCCCGAGGCACACGCTCGCACGCGCGAAAAAACCAGACGGACACGCGCGCCATGAGAGCGCTCTCAACACGCGCGACGAGGCCCACGCGTACCGCAAAACACGAACACGCGACCTTTCGATTTCGCCAGCATCGAACGGCTTGGATTTTGGCCCGTTGTCGAAAAATTATTGCAATTTTGTTGGCGGGGTGGGACCCGCGAAACCCCCCCCCCCCCACCATCGCTGCCCCCATTATCTCAGGAATCAAGGGCCTTGCTCCTTTTTTGACCAAAACATGAAACCCGTCAATCGTTTTTTCCTTCCAAATTTTTTTTTAAAAAAAAGGAATGCAAATTTAGTTTATTATCAGTATTCTTGCGTGGTTTTGTTTTCTTTTGGCTCTCTGGTGGGAAACCCTAGACATAATCTAGTGGGATGGCGTCATTTATTTAGCCCTATGATTTGTTCGAAGCTACGGCATGCTACACGTCTCGAGTGATTTCGATATCGATTCTCGCAGTGTCGATGCTCTCGAGGGCATCTGTAGATCGGAACTTTATCAGGTCAATCGTCGCGATCAATTCACGGGGTTCTAATCAGATGGGTGGCATGTTAAAGAAATGAGGTCTGTGACTAATCGCATACGAGCGTGCTACTCGTTCAATGATGGCTAGATAAACGGTTTTTCTACATTGGCGGTGGAATTAATAGTATACGTTCTAAAGTTTTACTGGGGATGTGTTGACACGTGTTCGCCTTTATTCTATGATGCGGAAACCCACCTTTGCTAGGTTAATTCCGAACCCATCAAACGAGGTGAGACATAAGCCTAAGCCGGAGCGAGTGGCCTAAACATGGAATTATTTGCAGCCGAGCCTATTCAGCCTACTCCACACAAGTCATATTCTCAACCACTACGATAACCCATGGGGTGACACATTCTTATCAATCCAGATATTCACCTTTACCTTTCACCATTGCAATCGTGGTACGAGTGGCCTTCAACTATATACTAAATTGTCTAGCTCGACTTAAAGAAAGCCGACTCAAAATATAGCTTGAACAAGTCGATAAATAGATTCGGTGATTCTCGTATTTTTTTTATTGGCGTTATCCATTATATATCGTTAAAGCCATAGTTAGGAGAATATTCTTTTACATGCTAGAGGGTAAAAAATATCTTCAAAAATATTCTTAAATGAGAGTTTATTTCGAACATACCATGTATATGCTTTATATGATTATAGTTCCTACTTCTAGGCCTTGTTTGGTTCAGCATTTGGAAGGGGCTTTTGGCCTCGAAAGCCCCTTGGGGAAATGTTGAACCGTTTGGTTCAGCATTTGGAAGTCCATTGGCCCAATGCTAGCATTTGAAATGCTGAAGTCAATTTTTTTGTCCTCAAACTACCCTCACTTATTTTGACTTATTCCAGTTTTGCCCCTCTTATTACTGTTCATCTTCTTCGTGAGGCAACCAGCAAGGGAGGCTGGCGAGGGCGGCCGACATTGGATTGGGTTAGCGAGGTCGCATGACCCAGGCGACGGTCGCCTGAGGTCACACGACCGCCTAGGCGCTGCCGACCTGGGTCTCGCGAGGCCGTCTGTCGCCTAAGTTGAGCGACCCAAGTGATGGCTGCCTGGGTCATGCGACGACTGCCGGCGGCAGATCTGGTTTGCTGGAGGTCGCCCGACCTCAGGCGACAGTCGCCGGCACTAGATCTAGTTCGCTAGTGGCTGTAGGCCTTTATCGGCTTCGGCGAAGGGTAGGGTAGGTTTTTTTTTAATAAAAAAGATAATTTCGAAAGCCCTTTTGTAAAAAAAAAATTTGTCAAACACTACTTGAACCAAAATAGCTTTACAAATAATTTTTTACCAAACGCCATTTCCATTTTCCCAAGAGTTTTAACCTAAAGGTATTTACATTCCCTCAAGTAGCATTTGGAAAGTTGAACCAAACGAGGCCTTAAAGCACACCTTTATATATATATGGCTTTCATGATTCAACAAAGCCTATTGATGTAGAATTATAAATAAAATAATTTAATCTAAAAATTATACTTAATTTGATATAAAATATTAAAAAATGTTGATAAAGATAAAGGTCACGGCCTTTGGTTTATTGAATTGCAACTTTTATCTTTAGGGAAAATGACATGAATAATCCATGAACTTTGACTCAATGTGTAATTTAATCTCTGAACTTCTAATTTATTCAATGTAGTCCGTGAACTTTAACCCAATTTTTAACGTGATCCATGAATTTTCAATTTGTTCAATGTGGTCCATAAAATTTTGGTTTATATTCAATTTAGTCCCTGAACTTTATAAAAATGTTTAATGTAGTCCTTCCATTAATTCAAGTTCAAGGACTATATTGTACATTTTCATATAGTTTATAGACTAAATTAAACATGTACCAAAAGTTTATGAACCACACTGAATAAATTAAAAGTTCATGGGCCACATTGAACATTAGACTAAAGTTCATGGACTACATTAAATAATTTAAAAGTTCAGATACGAAATTGTACATCGAGCCAAAGTTTGGGGATTATTTGTGTTATTATCCCTTTTCTTTACATCTTACAAATCCCGTAAATACTCAAATAACTGTATCTCTAGCTTGTCAATTGTACATGACATTACATGGCTACTTCTTCCCCATATCAATTTTAGAATTCCTCAACTTTTTATTTAGAAACATTATCATACAATAACCGTCAATTCAACTGTCATTATAATTTAATCCTAGGATTTTGTGACTGATGTCACTATTAATTCAAAATTGAGAATGCACATATGACAAAGCAAAGCGTGGGTCAAGTAACTAGTCACTAATTAAATTCTTGATGACAATTATGAGGATCATTAACAGTTAGGGTCACTTGAGACTGTGCATGAAACGTGAGATCTCACGTTGGGCTCCTGTTTCTCCCAAAATAATATAAATGGATGCCAACCTGTTCAAGGAAAACTTCCCAATGAAGACCAAACTCAAGATTGACAAATATGAAAATACGCAATCCTTGTATTATTGATCAAACAATTTTCAACTTAGGAAGCAACACGAACAAAGCTTATGGGTGACTCAGAGTCAAAAGAGGCAACATAAACTCAAATCAAACTCGCAAGAGCAAGACTTTGGAAATATAAAGGAAAAGGGAACGGAAAACTTGGATAAAATAAGTAAAATCTTGCTATTTGGTTGAGTATGAGCATCCTTCTTCATGCTTAGGACATTCTAATTTTACCCATGAGTCTTTCGGATCTTACTTCTACGTTCTAAGACTTGTTCCCCAGGTTTTAAATGTGTTCCCCACATTTTGGACATACTCCCCAAGTTTTGGACGCGGGCCTCAGAGGCTGGTATACATTTTGAATGTATCCTTATAGTCTTGAGCATTGAGGATCTCAAATTCCACTTTCTAGGACCTGCTCCCTGAGTTTTGGATGTGTTTAGCACGTTGTGAACGTGTCCTCGGCGTTTGGAACTCATTCCCCAAGTTTTGGATGCGGCTAGTATCAATTTCTAATAGCACGTTTGGTACTCATGGCTAAGTGGCACGTAGGCCAGTATGCTTCCACGACGTGTCGAACCACGATATCCATCACTCTTATGTTTTAGAGACAATAGTTGATAAAAAAACATAAGTGTTCATGCACTTTCTCAAACTTTTAATCATTTGGGCATCATGCTAGTCGCTTCTGCCTTGTTATGCTAAACGACCCTACCACGTATATGCCAACCATTTCTACTATGCCTCTGCTAACCGTTTATGCCATGTGTATGTCAATTGCTTATACCGGGTGTATGTCAACTGTTACTAATGGATCAATCTCAGTTCCCCTCTTTAATATCAGCAATTCACTATGTCAAATTTTGATGCCAATATTGGCTAATGCCAATCTTGTACATGCCCATCCTCTTGTTGACCAAACCTATGCCAATCACAATCTGGTTACACTAAGTTGCATCAGATCTTATTATTGTATGCCAATCCTCACAACATCAATGTTTCTCTCATAATGACCGATACCTATTTTAGTCATTTTCAGATACCAAAGATTCCTACCCAATGTGGGTTTTTGAGATCGGGTCATGTGCCAACCTTACATGTCTTAAATCTCTCCGCCCCCTATCTTGGATATTTCATTTGACATTGACCAGACTGAAGGAAAAACTTATTAAGTTGACACCCGACCTGCTTTGACCAGATTTGAAGGAAGGCATGGAAGATATGGTAGGGTTTCCAGAAAACAAGCCTGAAATCACCTGACCATGATATACTAAAAGGAATCGAGATGCTTTTATATTGCCACTTTCTCCTGTATTTTGAGGGTTTCGTGCTAGCTAGGAACCGTTTCCAAAGGCGCACACGTGAAAAGTGCCCCTACGAAAGACTCATGGAGAAAGGAAATATATCTTTCGCGTCGAGTGCGATCCAGAGACGACGGGTGGTGGGGGTCAAAGGCGCTGACCCGGAGAAGGTGGCGGCCGCCAGGGGGCGGTGGAGCCACCGCGGTTCAGGGTGGAAGTGAGGGAGGCGAGACAGAGAGCAGTCCCCCCCGGACGACATATGCGAAAGATGGAGCAAGAGAAGCGTCGTGTCGTTGTTGGCCCGATGCTTTACAAGACACCCTGCGAAAACGGGATTTGTCGGCTGGGTGAGGGAAGGGTTCGGTGCCAACGCACTCACTTCCTCCAAGCAAATTCAATATTTCTCCCACTTCCAAAGAGAAAAAAAACCTCAAGACGCTTTTCCTTCTTTTGGCAAATATAAAGATGGACGTGGCATGCACTCTGGGCCATTCCTCATGCGGAAAGAAAGGCGAGCTATGTCTACATTGGGACTCCATTTTAGACTTTTGGTGACTAATCTGTTCGTATCACCCTCGCCTTCCATCGATGAGCGACTACTTCTGGATATCACCCGCATGCAAATTTGACCAAATGCAAACATGGGCGGTGTCCAAGATACGTAACTCACACCGATCACGACCCCGGTCGAAGGAGGTTTCTTCCCATCAGGCGCGGAGGAAAAACGGCGGCCTTTATTCCCGTAAGGAACCCTTTCAAAAGAAGATAAATTCCGACTTCGCACGACGATTGACCACACAGTTTCGCGTCGTCGGCAATCATTCTTTTTGACCCCGTTTTCCCCCCTCTCGCCCCCACGATTTCGTGCTTTAAGTGACTAAGCAAATTTTGACCGAGGAAAGGAGCCAATTATAGGTTGCGATCGAAAGGTAGTGTGCACGAAAATTAGTGGGGGGAGTAATGATGTGGGGGCGAAGACGGGGGTTTCTCTGAGGCCACAAAAAAGGGATCAAAGTTCGGAGAATGTTCCCATCCTGCGTCCCCTCCCCCCTCACTTGGGCCCCACCCCCAAATGAAATTTCTGGGCCCACTACCTCCGCCACCACCACCAGCGTCGTTCCCATCTTCATGAGCTCCTGCTCCTCTTCTTCCTAAGATTTCCCAATTTCCAAATTATGAATTTTTTTTTTCCGATTTTATGAGGCTTTCAGGGTTTTTGGTTACTTCGGGATTTTCCTACAAATCGAGAGAAAATACGATGATGCGGGTTTTCCAAAGTATCATCTTTTACGTTTTTGGACAGGAAAAATGGCGACTCGATTTTCGAAAAAACTCGAAATGAATTTAGATATTTATTGTCCACGTTGTTTTGTGAGAAGATAAATTTAAAAAAGAAAAAGGCTACAGTAGAAAACCCACTCAAACTCTTGACCCGCAGCACCATCACACCCGCCTCTCGTTTGCAATTTTCCCGTCCTTAAAACAGGGAAACATCAAAAATAAAATAATGAGAATTGCATCCACGGCCATGATTTTGATGCAGTTTCCACTGTCGAAATTCAATTATGTAACATTATTGGGATACCGCCTTTGCATGCCGAAAGCAATTGATTGCAGAGTGGAGAAAAAACGCCGACACCCTCCACGACGGAACATCATATAATTGAAACTTCTGCTCCTAGTTTTGTATACTTTGCTTTCATTGTATAGCAACTACGAGGGAAGTCTTCATAAAGAAATTATAATTTAATCCAAACTCATTTTCGTCTCACAGTATCCATGACTATTAAGGTCGTACGTGAAATAACATTTAATATATTTTTTCGGAAAAAATTCTGATTAATTACCCTAAATTATATTTTATTAGAAAGCATGATATTCATTTGAAAAGACGTCGAAGATAACATAATGGTTTTCGTTAGTAACTAACTAGTACCGTGATTTGTTTTTGCTAGCAAAAAGCATAACGATGCATCTTGTAAGAGGGTGCATACAAAATGCACGGAAAAGGGAAAGGAAGTTTTACACTAAAGAAAATGAAAATTACTATTGATAACCTCTAATTGATTGGATCAACACATGTCTTTTGGTAAATGAAAACTGTCGATAAAGTCTTTCTATATAGGGTAAAAGATATAAATGGTCTTTGAACTTTGACTCAATATATAATGTAGTCCATGAACTTTAACTTAATATGTAATGTCATCCTCGAATTTTTAATTTGTTTAATATGGCCCATGGACTTTTAGTGCATGTTCAATTTAATTCCTAGATTGTATGAAAATATTTAATGTTGTCCATGAACTTGAATTAATGGAAGAACAATATTGAATATTTTCATTCAATCCAAGGACTAAATTGAACATGTGCCAAAGTCTAGGAACCGTATTGAACAAATTAGAAATTCAGGGATGACATTGGATATTGAACTAAAGTTTAAGAGCCACAATGAATAAATTTAAAATTCATCGACCACATTGCATGGACTATTTGTATTATTATCCCCTATATATGGAGATCAATCGAGTTAAAGATTCAAATATATATATGTATGTATATATATATATATATATATATATATATTAAAGTCAAAGGTTTGTTTTCGAGTTTTTTTAGTGTGCGAATGATAATAATTATGTTTTATGTTTTTCTATTTTTTTGTTTCCTGTAATAGGTTTGGAACAGAAATCCGTTTGGTAAAATAATTTCGTTTTTTTATTTGTGGGACAAATTTTGACCCATAAATAGATTTGAAATAGAAACGAGAGGTTAAAATTTTATACTTTTCTCTTTCTGGAACAGAAATAGAATTAACAACTCTCTTTTCTATTTATTGTTCACCCTTGCCGTTTGCCGCCGCCCACTCGCTGCCGCCGCCCACTCGCTGGCTGCCCATCGCTGCCGCCTCCCACTAGCTGTCCAATTGCCGTCGCTTGCCTGCCCTCCGCCGTTGTTGCTCGCTGGCTGTTTGCCGCTGCTCCTCGATCGTGGGAAAATAGAAATTTTGTATCGTTATCAAATGAATTTCTATTCTGAGAACAGAAATTTTGTGTCGTTATCAAACGTTGCTTTTTGTTCAAAAACTTATTCGAGAAAGAGAAATAGAATTTTCTATTTCCTGCTAAAAACAGGGCCGGGGAAGAGAATTTTTGTCATTCATGCCCTTAATTACCCTTATCTAAATAATAGGAAGTATAGAATAGAAAAGAAAGACGGGAGACTTATTATTAGGGGCGATCAATTTCAGGCCAAATCAGATTTCGATCTTGAATCTTGAGATCATGTTTCGTTGGAGAGAAACCTGTCAAATCCAATTTGTCCATTTTTCATATTAATTGGCCTTAGAAGTCGATTTTTGGGGCTGGTTACATCCGTCAATTTACATTGATTATCTCCAATTTAATGTAATGGCACCCATTAAAACATGAAGATGAATCCATCACATCACACCAAACTGCATGTTTGGCTGTAGAAATGAAAAAAAGACTTTAATATATCACCTATTACGGCATTAATCGAATAGAGAGTAATGGATATTATGCCGTATGATTTAAGTAATGAAGTAGCTATTACTTGTTTGGTTTGAAATTGTCCAAAATGCCATCACTCTCAGATTGAATAATCATTATATTTTTTTAATAATTGCATCTTTTAATTTTTTTTTATTTCAATCCATTTCAATAAATTATAAAGCAATTAATAATCATTTCAATTATAATTTAACCGAATAACACTTGATGGCATAATTCATATCTTATTGTTTTTCTATATAATTGAGAGCAACAGTATTAATCAACAAAGTATTTTCATTACCGTCGACATAATTATGACTCGTGAATGTCTGTCTATACGGCATAAAATTGACCGGTTATAATATGTCAAATGTTGGGTTATGGTTAGTATCAAAGGTAACATAATATGCTTTATTTTCTAGTTATGCTATTATAGTTTTATTCATGTGTACTGGACAACTATATATTTAGCAGTTAAAAATTAATAACACTAATTACAATCACGTGATGTTAGATTAGTTGTCATATTTCTATGTTGTTAATCCTCCACGGCATAGCCGGTTGGTAAACTAATCATTGCTGCCATTGCACTCCAAGTCTCACATTGCAAGTGAGACAACACGCCAGTTGATTTCTAGCTGAAGGCCCACTCCAAATAGTTCTATCATTTGACTACTCTTTTTCGAAAATTCGATTCCTATGAATTAACTTCGAGCGGCTTATCATAGCGACTCAGGACGAACTCAGCCCGATTTGATGAGGGCGAGCTTCGAGGACAGAGATGCCAGAGAACCAGACAACGTGCGTCACGGACCTCTGCGGGCCGCGACTACTAGTGATGTCAGCGCTTTCAAGTCGGGAGTTTATGACCCATCTTCAGTACGTGTAAAGCGGTCATATTCATATCGGGATTAAAAAAAACGGGTGTGTACTATAGTTTAACTGACTTTATAGAGGAGAATATTACAACTTCAATAATTGATGACAAATGACGGACAGATAAAAGGGAGGGGGGGGGGGAGTCTATTGGGATAAGAGAACCTGTGCTTCAAATCTTGATAATTGATGCATCATGAGGCCCCCCATCTCATTAAATTTTTATTGATATTTCGTACCAAACTGTCCAGTCATGTGTCCCTACCCAACACAACGCCCAAAAGTAGTCCTATCCTCACCAAGCTATAAATGGCTACATACCAGAATGCCTCCTCTTAAATTATGGAATTTTCACCATCCATCTCTCAATTTTTTGGGGTTTGTTTTTTGCATTGGAATATTTATGTGGTCTTACCTAGGGATGCTTTCTAATGTTCTTCTGCCTCTTTATCGTGATGCTTAAAAAAAAACAGAATTAAGGAAGATGCTTGGTCCTTAATTCACTTTATTGCTGTTATTCCAATAGTGCGTGGAACTTGATCTTGAAAGATGATGACTCATTATCTTCTTTTTCCAAGTTAGAAGCCGGGCTACTTTGGAAAATGGGAGAATATGAAAAGCATTCGTCGCATGCCGCTTTCATATCTCTATTTTAAAAGTACATTGTGAATTCGAGCGTCTGATTGGTACAGCTTTTCGACAGCAAAATATTAACACGAAAAGGAATACTGCAACTTTTTAAATTTTTATAAGATGTTTAACGATCAACTCATAACTGTAATACTTTCGTAAATACAATAGTTTCTAGCAGCTTTTATGAAACTGCCGTACCCTGGCTCTTTGATTTTACAACTTTACGACATGCGGTAGTATCACAAAACACAAAAGTCACGGTGCTTCATAGTGTAACCACGTCCTAGCACAATTACAATCAAGCAACATCGATATCAAACGGGCTCTTGGTCTTTTCGAGACAAGTATGATGTCTATTTCGACAACGAACTACGGTTGACGATTTGAGGAGAATTAGCAGTGACTCGAGAAGACTTTGCGCAGGAAATTTTGGATGCACTAGCTGTTGATTCTTCAGCTAATCGCTGTGCAATATTCAAAGAGACGGCCTTCCACGCTACTACATGCCATCATCATCGTGACTATCATTGCCCTAAATTCTCCTTCGAGATCATTTCTTTTGAAAGATTCCTCCACACAAAACTTTTCGCGCATAGCAATCTTTCATTCGGCAAAGGTGATATTAAATTTTCCCTATTTTTGATGTGGCTGATCTACCTAATTACGTGAAGATTCCCAATATTATAATGTCAAGCTATAATGATAATACGGACGAAAATAGTTATATGTGAGCTCAAGCACCAATTAGCAAAAAGACTTAACACTGGTGAGTGCTGACTGAGTGGAATGCGAAAGGTAAAACTTCTGGGTTTCCCCTGAAAAATTTCAGCAACAAAGAAATAAGGTAGTGCAAAAGAAAAGTGTGTGACCCTACACTTCCTCAAATCTTCTCTTTTAAAGGGAGCATAATTACAATAAAAATAGGCAGTAGATTTTAGATGCGCTTAGAATTATCGGATATGACTAAGTATAGAGAGACTTGGTTTATGTAATCGGTATTGATAACGTTCAACAATCTCTACACGACTGATTGAAACTCGAGCCATGCCGAGACCATTACGGTATGTCACATCATCTTGCAAGTCGGTATCTGTATATCTAGAACGATTCACATTCCTCTTGGGCAATGTCGATCGGGGATGATGACATGCAAAACAAAAGGAAATCGCTTTGTGTTATTGTTATTGTTATTTGTTTAAAATACAGAAGCGGCATTTAAGAAGTAATCTTTGGCTATCCTTGTTATCTCGCCAGAATATTAATGTCGAATTTTAGTGATCAAATTCACAGGCGTGTTTTACATTGATGATCATTAGGCTCATAACTCGTCTTAAAATTACTGGTTAAAATCAAATTAGTTGGAATCATTATCTCTGGCAATCCTTATTCTGGAATAATATTATGGGTATTTAACCCTCGAGTTCACAAGCACGTTTTCCATTAACTACTATTATAGAGTGCAAATTTGTCAAGTCAGTTACTGGTTAAACCAAATTATTGCCAAGCTAAAATATTCGAGGCCCACTTTTTTAAATTGGTGATAGCAATGGATATAAAGCTTATTATTATAGGCCTAATTCCCTAAGCAAAGACAAAACTAAATCCAATCACAATTTCGCCGCAAAATTTTATTTTGTCTAAAGAAAATCACAAACTTTGGTTATAGTCTCGAATCTGTCCCACTTCCAAAAATTGCCACTGAGATTGGACCTAGAGTCGAGGCTCTTTAAGCCCATCATTATAAGTAAAATAAAAGCTCATAAGCAATTTTCTCTCATATATACGAAGCAACTACACCGTACAATTATATGTGATGATACAGTAAGTTAGAGATGATACAGCGTATGAACATGACTTCGAAAAAAAAGTAAAAATTACATTCATTACATGTAATAGGGCAGCAGTTTCGAAGCATCTTCCTTCGATGCTAAAATCAAGAAACCTAACACCTGCAGTGCAAACGGAATTTTCGGGTCTGAGAAGCAAGTCGAATGCAATGAACATGGAAAGAAAAACAAGAACATGGAAGGTCCCAGTTGACCTGGAACAGTCCCAACTTAGCGACCCCGTGTTCCACGGTTTGGAAGTAGCTGGAACCCTAGGAAAAATAATTAGTCATCATCGATGATATGCCCTAGAACTAGGCAGAAGAAAAACTTTTTAACCTAAGTGCCATCCCATCTCCATGACCTTATTCTTCCGTTTGGCGTATAGAAAGCACTCATTGAGAGCAGTTATATGAGTTGTTTCGAGTGCCTTTGATACGCCAATGTTATGCTTGCACCGAGGGAGTCACTCATTCGAACGTTGAAAAGAGCACTAAATTCAATATCAAATATAGACTTAATTTGTGAACGATAGGGTGATGGGAGTGCACCGTAGAAACTCGGTAGATTTCAGCTTTGAATCTTCTTCGCTTTGTTATGTGTGAGGACTGTAGAGACCACAATGCCAACCATTGTTCTTGGTCTCTCGCACAAATCGAATCATGAAGGTTGTCCGGAAACGATGTTGTTGGTTATGGAACTTTTTCCTTGGGATATCTACCAAGCATCGGAACTGATTGAAGGATCTACCAATCAATTATTAGCTCCGATACCACTTACTTGGAATGCATATCAATAATCCGATACATTTAGGTGGGGAGATTGCCAAGAGAGAGTCCATGTCCAGGCCCGACAACACATGCAGTTGAACTTAAATTAATGCGTTATTGGCTAAATTAAGATATATTAATTATTTCACACCGCATAAATTCTCTAATACGAGAGTTTCAAACACAATTAATACATACATATCGTCATAAGATAAATAGAATTAATTACAATGCAGAAATTGCATGGGAATTTGTGTTTTATTTTTATTGAAACTCAGCGTGGGTCTCGTAATTCTTGGGCTAGTAAACTTAATTAGTCTGTACAGTACCTTGCTCACCAAGCCACAAACGACATGGGAGTTACCTAGCTATCCTTTATTAGCACATGAAAATAGGGCACGAGGCCTCGTCTCTACTTCTGCCAAACGATGGATTTTGATTCGCTACTCCTACTTTCTCTCCACCATGTTTCTTTTCATTTTGACTTTGGTGTTCAAAACACCGCGTCAAGAAAACTTTCTTTCCTCCTCACATTCATTCCACTTACTTTCCCTCCTTTTGTTTTTTCCTTCTCCTCTACCTTTTCTCCCAAAATGTAAGACTCCGATTCTAGTTAACAGAGCATTTCCTAATCACGTTATCTTAAGGTTCATTACCTAAAATAAATTAGAGAGAATTCTGCTAATGGTTATCAGAATTTTGTATATTACTTGGTTAGGTTACTTTAGCCTCTTTTCAATAATTAAATACACCGAATGCCTACAGCAATGTCCTATGGCGAGACTACATGGTACTGATGTGGCACCACTTGATTATTAATGTGGTGCCCTATTTCCAAGGTATTGACGTGCCTTGGAAATAGGGCAGGGAGAGTCACGCGAGGTTGCTAGCCCCTCGCCTGAGCTCCTCTCCGCTCGTGCCCCCACTCCCCTGTCTCTCTTGTTTCTTTTATTTTGGGTTTTGTTCTTTTTCTAGTATCGTTGAAATGACACATCTATGGCCCTACATCAGAATTATGTGTACGCTAAAGATCGCATGAACAAGGTTCGGAATAATATGGATCAATTAGCGAAAAAATCGAAATCTGAGTGCATTTCATTCAGTGACGTGCTCACTGCTAAATGCATCATAATTTACTGATCATCTTCCCAATTTTACCCAAGTATACGTTGATGTGGTTCACTAGATGCTACGCTACGCAATGTTCGCTTACCTACTCACCCTACCTGACATTGTAAACAACGCTAAGTTGATAACTACCCTAAAAGAGATTAGCACTCAAATGGCTCGCTGAAGCATGATTGATGATGCACTTATAGAGGTCATATGGTGGCACTTCACACAATTTGGCAATCTGAACCTTTGGCCTTTCATCACTATACACGTGTATCGCCGAATTCATGTGCATCAAATAGATGATAGACACTCTGTATTAAGAAGGTACGGGTGATTGATAGGAGAGGCAGAAAGGAGTTGCCTTCCCTGGCTTTATATAGATGCATGGACAGGTGATCGATGTTTGGCTTTGCTCCATCGCCAAGTCGTATGCCTCTTCCTCAATAACACGAGAGAGAGAGAGAGAGAGAGAGAGAGAGAGAGAGAGAGAGAGAGAGAGAGAGAGAGAGTTAAACGTAATGCGATTGACGGGGCCTCTTTGCACGCCAGGGAAGGATGCAGTGCCCGGCCTGTTTCAGACGCTAGCATTGACAACATAGGTCAGAGGGGTGTCATCTTCCTATGCCTTTGAAACAAATATGTGGGTCAATAAGCCAAGGGCCTCTCACCACGACATGCATGCATTGCATGCGTGCTTCTCATCCAGTCGTGTCAGCCTTAAAAAAGGACGGGCCAATTCAATTATTTCTCTTCTTGGTCACGTTAGGGCAACTGTAGGACGCACGACGAATAAGGTTGAATTAGATCTTCCTTAGGAACTTTCCCACTTAAGGAGTGTTGGAGGACCACGCGGTCGAAGTCCAGTATCTCAACTTCGCTAGATGGTTTAGAGAGCACCTTAATTCAAATTCATCGACATATTTAGTTGGACTACCTTTATTAAAAAATTTGAATCAATAAATTATACGAAAATCAATATATATCGATTACTCATACCACATCGAATATCTAGTCTTGGATTTTTTTACTTAATTGACTTCCCGAATGTACTCCTAAATAATTTTCCCTTTCGGGGTATGATTCTTTTGGATTAATCCTGCTCCTCTTTGTTTGCTTTCCCTTCTACAATATTACATCTCAAATAAAATTTCTATCTTGATCCGGGCAAGTTTGGCAAGAATTGCCCTTTCAACTCCTCCTTGGTTTCCCTAACCAAGCTTGACAGGAACAATTCATTAGCCATCTGATTCAGGAGTTGCATCCACGGTTCATTCATTCCTTAAGATAGTCACCAAGTATCCGAGACACATTGGGAGACTACCAAATTGACCACTGGCTCTCTGATATCATATGGCCCCATATTGGAACACACACAACAAAAAGTCGATACACATTACCTTAGGAAGACCATCGAGAGAGAAAACAAGAACAAGCCCATTAACATATATAATTAGACTCACTTGCACTCAAAACTTGAACTTCTAAGTTGTGGACCTACTAACATATATTTATTGCTTCGCACTAAGTGGCGGCACGCCCAATGGATGCTCACAACGTAAATCCTTATGCCAAAAGTAGAGCTCGAATGTCTCATTTCCAGGCAAGGTAAGCTGATCATTCCTTACTCTCTAATTTGTGATTTCTCTCTTATTATTAAGTTACTGACTTCTTGATCTTCTGTTTGGAGGAAATCCCGGTAATGTCCTTAACCCCTCCTTTAAATAAAGTTATAGGTTATTATTATGCTAGTAAATCTTGAAATATTCGCACAAAAAACCACAGTAGTTATTCTAGTGAATAAAATCTAGGAAAATTATTCTTTCTCTTGATCGTTACTGTCTATTTGAAGTATCTGGAAAATTCCTACATTAAGCCAACTCATAGGTCGTGACGTTGAGGGATTTGGTCCGGTTGGACTTAATGTTGAATAGTTAATGGCCACCCGATCGGGAATTAAGGTCCCGCGCGTGTCATGTTTTCTCATAGAGCGTTTTCAAAATTACAAAGTATTTCCTCTTTAAAATATTTTTCAAATTTCAAAAGCTAGTAATATATATATATATATATATATATATATATATATATGGCGAAAAGGATGAAAACACCTTGCCTAAATAGAGCAAATAAATAAAACCATTGGGGTTTGCTTCAGTGGCTAACCTTTCTACTTAAGAAGGGGGAGGTGGAGAGTTTGATTCCCCGCTTTCTTGAATGGTTAGAAGTGGAGACGTTTAGTTTCAGATGTGGGTTTTAACTCTCACGCTCTGCAAAGAGATAAGACAAAAGTTTGAGAGTAAATTGAGAGTTAAAGTAGGACAGACAAAAAAAAAATAGCACAAACAATAACATCACTCCATTGATTGTCAAAATTATTTTGTCCACCAATAAATAAATGTCATTTAGTTAATAGCACATGCATACTCAAAATTAGGTTTCATGCGTATTTGCCCCATCATCAAGCATATTTTCAGAAATAGAACCACACACATCACGCAAGTAAGGGTGATCTATTTCACGGTGGGTTTGTTCCCATGTTGAGGTAATAAATCGAAAAAAAGAAGTTGAGGGACAACATGAAAACTCGAGTAAAAGTTCATAAATTACTTGTGACATTACCCCGAAAGAAAAATTACAAAAAAGCAGTAAGATATTTTTATGATACATGTAGTGCCTACAATAGATGATGTTCTGATCACTTTTATTGGATTTAAGGTAAGTCACGTGATAGGATGTAAGGTAAGTCACATCGTAGGAAATGAGAGATATTATCATCGTCAGTCGCTGAAGTGCATAGCATTGTCATCGAGGAGAGGATGACACCACATCTTGGAGTTTACTGTTTATACACTCTGTGATGTATGCTCTTTCCACTAAAATTTTCAACAGAAGAGCACGAAGAAGAACACGGGGATGCATTGTGACGCCTCAAAATTGTACGTTCGAATGTCGAAGGGTTTTTCTTTTGGATTCAATTAATCTGAATTTCCAACTCGACTAATGTTACGTGTACACTCATAAACTGCTTAATCCACGCGCATCTCATTGAGTTTGAGTTCCAGCCGCATCAGGTGATGGACTTGAAACTTAAGGTTACTCCGAGTTCATCGAGTTTGGGTTCAGGTTGGGATCTGGCATGGAAGGAAACCATTCTATGATGCATGCAAACCGTCGAACCGAGCCCGTTAGTTTCAAAGTCCGTGACTCGAACACAGAAGCCAATTTGGAAGCTGAGTTTGGAAGTTGATGAAGCAACGGTTCATAGAAGAATTCCGTGATCTCAATGCCACTCTCTTAGGGAAAATTCTCATATGGACCCAGTCTATATCGTACGGTGTTGATCACAACCACGATCACGTTCTGCTTGGACCCCAGAAAATTCGACGGGGACTACGATCTGATTTGTGGACTCGGTCCAAGCGAAAATTCCCTGTTCTCTTGCATGTTCAAGAATCTTACTATAATCTTTCAAATCGCCTCTAGTTTTATCAAACCGGGGGAAGATATGATGAGGTAGGATTGCTTCCACTAACCATGTGTGCAGCACCATCCATAATTTGGAGGAGCATTGGCGACTGTCTCCGACCTGTCTCCCTTTGAAGAGACTTGAATGCCCGTCCTTACCATTCAAGGGAGGAAAAATTATCAAAAAAGTTTTAAATTTATTACAGTTGCAACTAAATTTAGTCATAAATCTTTCAATTTTGCCAATGCAGCTTTAAACCTTTTGGCAATTTGCTAATATAGTTATTCTGGCTAATTTTGACTGGAAAATGTTGACATGGTGGTCCAGTTAGCACTAGTCATCTTATGTGCTGTGGCCGGCGCTGATGTAGAGAATTTTTTAATTTATTTCCTTTTTTGTCTTTTTTCTTCCCTTTTTGCTAGTGGCCGACACAGGCGAGGGTCACCCTCACATGCAGGCAGTGAGGGTTTGGGCGAGGCGGCCCTTGCCTAGAACTTGCAGGCTTGTAGGTTCTTGCCTCTGTAATAAAAGTAAAAAAAAGAAAAGAAAAAAGAAAAAATATAATTTAAAATTAAAATTTCAATTTTAAAAAAAATTACAAAATTTATCCCCATCAACGCCGACAATACTACATAAGATGGCTATCGCCACGTCAACGATTTCAGGTTAAAATTGGTTGGATGGATTACATTGACAAATTGTCCAAAAAATTTAGGATTAAATTAATCAAATTAAATATTTATGACTTAATTGGCACAAATACAGTAAATTTATGATTCTTTTGATAATATTTGTCTTAAGGGATGAAAATCGAGCATTGCACACATCTGGTGTAGGCACATATGGAGTGTAAACGAAGGGTGGTACAAGATTCTTCAGGCCCTAATTGATGGAGGGATGAGGGGTGTCCCATCGCTTCTTTCCCCCACATGCTTAGAGCCGCCTTGTGTTGTCCATTCCATGACCCCTCTAAAGGTCGTGAGGACAATCACGATTCACGTATCTTGTTTAAGATTTCAAGAATGTGGACGTCGAATCTATGAGATTTTTAATGGGATTGGGATTCGTAAAATGATTGAAGTCATTGACTCGATTTCATATAACTTAACTAATAAAAAATTTTCTTTGATTCAAGGCCATATGTACAAGTCAAAATGTTGAACTTAATCGGCTCATCTCATGAAATTTACAAGGTATTTCACGAGCCTTCAAATAACTGAGTCCCATGCCCTTGATAATGAGATGCGCGCCCCTTTAGCATGAGATGCGCGCCCTTGATCAACAGGAGCGCGTCCTCACTTTAAGGAGCGTGCCCTTGATCGTAAGGAGTACACACTGGACCAGGCATGCACTCGACCCTCAAAGGCATGTTCCTCACCATCAACGGCGGCTTGCCAGCTTCTTCGCAAAATGACAGAGGAGAAACCTCCATTTGAAATGAGAGTTTTGCCCAAGCAACCAAGAAAAGAGCACACGCTCTTTTGGTTTTGCTCCCATAGTAAGATTAGAATGATCAAATAGGCATGTAGTTTAGGTTTTTTCTTTTACTTTTCTCAGCAAAGAGAAATGGATTATTCGCGTGCTCGAAAGCTAGTGATAACTAATGCGAGATTACTTATGTTCAAAGGTCAGAAAATGCACTAATAGCAACTGAATTCATCCTTACCTTCAGGCGAAAGGACATTCCTGGGGAACATTAGGCAAACGCCCATTTATCGGACAAACATGTCATTTATCAGGTTGAAACAGGACGCTTTCAGATTATGCAAGAGAGACATATAATACAAGTCCAAAGCAAGCCCATGTAGGTGGAGTATGAGTGTTCTTTCAAAAGCCCGCTCTCTGAGATTGCCATGAGGCAAGTGCACAGTGAAAAGTGGGCTTTCAGTTAACAGAGGCCGAGTCTGATACTGTTCCTGGACTGACGGTGCTGGTGATCTGTTTTCTTCTGGTTGTTTGTACTTGGGGAAAATTCTATCCTCTAACAAAAATGTCTATGAAAACGAGGTTATCTCTACTACTATATAAAGGGAGAGTTTGAAGTTTTGGTCTCAGTTTACAGTAATGAAGCTCCAAGGATGAATATATGAATTTGGATATGTGTGTAACATTATATGTGATTCTGTTGTGGACAGTATTGTATACTTTTTCCTACTGGCGAGCTCAGTCATGGGTCAATAAGACCCATCAAGTTCGTGCCCGCAGATGTGCACACCTTTCGTGGCTTGGTCTTCGGATTTCTATGTGTATGCTTATATATGTGTGAGATTGCAATGGATTCCACGACGGACAAAATTGGTGGTGCACCCTTTTTACATGACTCTATTGGGTCAAAGTACTCCGATCCGTTTAAGTTGGGATCAACCGTGGTAATTTCAACCGGATCAAAGAAAAGAAAAGTTGTGGCCCTCCACCCCCTCATCGTTATGCCATTGAAATAAGTTTCAGTATTTTAGAGGATGGTGGAACAAGAGCAAAATTTGATTTTTTCTTAAGCCAGAAGAAGACTTTTTCTATGGTGTTTCTGTCACCTTGTCACTGTCATTTTCTGAAAATGATTCGAACTTTCATTTGAAGGGAAGGATGAATGCAAGCTAAGTAATTGAAATCCTTACACCAAGCGAACATGACAACAGTTACATGTCAATTTCATCGTATTGAGGTAAGAGATCGAGACCAAATCTGTACCTTAGGTCAACAAATGGGAGAGTCTCTAGGAAAACCTGGAAAAGAGCAAGCTCAATTTCTGCAATTAGGGTTTCTCGTATTGATGTGATTTTAGTGGTGACACTGGGAGGAGAAATCATGGTCTTCGAGCCAGCCTAAGAAATCAATTAACTAGTAATCCTATTGGCACGCACTCCTGGAAATAGCCAATGGTAATGTAGGCCATATGATAATTAACCAAGTCCAGGAAAATCAGTGAGACAGAGCTCGAGGCGTTGAACTTGGGTCAGTATGTTTCCTAAATTGCCTCTATCCCTCAGAGTTACAAGCTATGGCTGACTGTTTTGTCTAGACCTTGTTTCAATTAATTTAAACTAGTCAATCCTAAAGGGCCTTTGGTCGGGGCTTATTCTGACATCATCTAAGTGTACACATTGGAGGTTTGCATGTAAGTCCGATTCTACGAAAGATGAGGCTGTATAAATCTCCTCTTTTGACGTACCAAGTTTTTTGTATGCATTCTTTTTGTCGTTTCAGCAGTCCAATGGCACATTCATTTCAATTTCAAGCAAGCCAACTCTCGTTCTTTTTTCCAATACACTATGGTAGCATTAGTGTTTTCTTCTCTGGCACTCTTCTTGCGCAAATTGTACTCTCTACATTGATGGTGTGTCTTATGTATAATCTTTTATTAATACAACGAAATTATCTTGAATTGGAAGATGATTGGCGGGTGGTGTATGAGAATTCTTGCGTGAAGCTAGACTTAGTTGCAACTGAAATTAGATAACACGAAGATTGCGGGAAAAGTGCCAAAAACTAAACCCTTTGCATTAGTGCCAATTTAGTCCTAAACCTTTTGTATTTGTACCAATTTAGTCCTCAACTTTTTTTTGATGCTAATGAGTCATAAACCTTTTGCATTGGTACAAATTCAGTTCTAAACCTTTTGTCTTTGTGCCAATTCAGTCATTCCAATTAATTTTAGCCGGATTTTGCTGACGTGGATACCGACCAGTCACCGGCGCTGACATGGACAACTTTAATAATATTTTAATATTTTTTTGAATTTTTATTAATATTTTTCTTTTCTTTTTTTTTCTCTCCCCTCCTCCGGCCGGTGGCCAGAGATTAGCGTTGGCGAGGCTCGCCCTTGCCAGCCACTGGCGAGGGCGGCCTTGCAATGGGCGAGGCCCGACCACCCCAGATCTAGCACGGTTGTGCCTCACCCAGCCGCCGGTGAGGCTCGCCCTTGCCAGCGACGAGGAAGGCGAGCCTTGCCATGGCTTGGCGAGGCTTGACCTCGCTAGATCTGACGAGGTCGTGCCTCGCCCAACCGCCGGCGAGGTCGGGCCTCGCCCAGCTGTCGGCAAGGCTCGCCCTCGTCAGTGACGGTGAAGGCGGGCTTCGCCATGGCTGGGCGAGGCTCGACGTTGTTAGATCCGGTGAGGTTGTGCCTCGCCCAGTCGCCAGTGATGCACGACCTTGTTAAATCCGGCGAGGTTGGGCCTTGCCCAGCCATAGCGAGGCCTGACCTTGCCAAATCTGGCGAGGTTGAGCCTCGCCTAGTGCGAGGCCGCCCTCGCCAGTGGTTGGCAAGGGCGAGTCTCGCCAGCGCCGGCTGGAGGAGAGGAGAGAAAAAAAATTAATAAAAATATTAAAATATTATTAAAGTTATTCACATATGCGCCGATGACCGGCCGTTCGGCGTCCACGTCAGCAAAATTCGTTCAAAATTGACCATAAGGACTAAATTGGTACAAAGACAAAAAGTTTAGGACTGAATTGACACAAATGGAAAAGATTTATGATTCAATTGGCACCAAACAAAGGTTTAGGATTAAATTGGCACAAAAAAAGGTTTAAGACTAAATTGACATAAAAAAAGTTTAGGACTTTTTTGGCACTTTTTCCCAGAGACTGCTTTTGAGATCCATGATTGTCGGTGGTCGTGATTTACTTCGTTCATGATAGACTAGACCTCGACCTCAAATGATTGACGAAACAAATTATCATGTAATTTCATTTTATGATTGATTCTATTGATCACATCATTCAAAAAAAAAAGCCTACATGAAATTTTATTGGTGAAATGTTAAGAAGTGTTCTAAGTATACTTGTTAAGTACACTCCGCAAAAGAAACTTTGATTTCTACAATATTGAAAATATAAATTATGAATATCACTTAAAATAAGTCGGTGCATAACAAGGACATTTTTCGTCAAATATTAACGCTCCCCTCATCAATGAAAACGAAAAGGAGCAGAACTTTCGCTTAAGGAATTCCAGGCCGTTTCTCCGAATCTCACGCCACTCCATGTCTCCAGCCCCGCACAAACTCATCGCTCACTTCACTTGCGACTCACGAGACGACCCTTTTGATGGATCCAACTTTGCTACTATAAAAAACGTTAAATGTATACATGTTACATCCCATTCTCTCCTCCCGTATCCTCATCTATTCAAGCAACGCCTAGATAACCGCAAAGAAGAGGGAAAAGATGGAGGGCGGAGAAGAAGACGTGAGGGTGGGAGCCCAACGTTTCGCGGAGGGGCAAGCCATCGGGACAGCCGCCCCGACCCACAGAGAAGGGAAGGACTACCAAGAGCCACTGCCCGCCCCATTGTTCGAGGCGGTGGAGCTGTCGTCGTGGTCATTCTTCCGGGCAGGTATCGCGGAGTTCGTGGCGAGTTTCTTGTTCCTCTACGTGACGGTGCTCACGGTGATGGGCGTGGAGAGATCTAGCAACAAGTGCGCGACCGTGGGGGTCCAAGGCATCGCTTGGGCCTTTGGTGGCATGATCTTCGCTCTCGTGTATTCTACTGCTGGCATTTCAGGTAGATCCTTGGTACTTCTATGCAAAATGGCACGTTTTACTTGCCTTGTATTCCAGTTAAAAGATACTTCTAAGATACCAGAACCATTCATTATCGTCAGCACGCGGTGGAGATCTGTCAGTCAGTTACATTTTTCAGCTATAGATATTATTTGACAGTTGACGGTTAATGACGCGCGGAATCGTATTATATGCAGGGGGTCACATTAATCCGGCTGTGACTTTCGGGCTGCTGTTGGCGAGGAAGCTGTCGCTGGTCAGGGCGGTGTGGTACGTGCTGATGCAGTGCATGGGAGCCGCGTGCGGCGCCTGGGTGGTGAAGAGCTTCCAAAAGAGCCAGTTCGAGAGGCTCGGCGGCGGCGCCAACACCGTGAGCTCCGGTTACACCAGGGGTGCCGCCCTCGGGGCCGAGATCCTCGGCACCTTCATCCTCGTCTACACTGTCTTCTCCGCCACCGATGCCAAGCGCAGCGCGCGCGACTCCCACGTCCCTGTAAGAATACAATTTGCTCTTGAAAAACAAAACGTGTGTCTCCACTTTATCAACATGTCTCCCCATGTTGAAATCTTACTGATGATTCGAAATGGATGATGATGTGGTCAGGTATTGGCACCGTTGCCCATTGGATTTGCAGTGTTCTTGGTGCACTTGGCCACGATTCCCATTACCGGGACCGGCATTAACCCGGCCAGGAGTTTCGGGGCAGCCCTCGTCTACGACAGGGCACGAGCTTGGGATGACCATGTAAGCTGCTCCTTGCCATCATTTTTGGATTACTTTTTGACAAAAAATATACACAAAAGGATTATGTCGGACTTTAATAACTTTTTAAAAGGATTAAGGTAAGTTGAGACTAGGAGTTTAGAGTACAAGAGGCAAAAGTCGAACACTCACCTGACCTGTGATAATTTTATTGGACGCAGTGGATATTTTGGGTGGGGCCATTCACCGGAGCGGCACTCGCGGCGATGTACCATCAGCTGGTGATCAGGGCCGTTTTTTTCAAATCCAATTTTTTCAGATCCAAATACGTTGTTTGAGTCTGAAAGACTAAGGGTGCTTTTGAATGGCGTGTTAATGTATATGAAATATTGTGTTCCTAACTAAGTGTATGTATATTTGTATTGGGCGGGTGAGATGTGAGGAGTGTTGTTGCGTGCCCTCCTTCAGTTCAATAAAATTTGTGGATGATTATATTGTTGAG
Organism: Syzygium syzygioides; assembly: GCA_031216285.1. Taxonomy (NCBI): domain Eukaryota; kingdom Viridiplantae; phylum Streptophyta; class Magnoliopsida; order Myrtales; family Myrtaceae; genus Syzygium; species Syzygium syzygioides. The sequence continues at coordinate 27,598,835 of CM062252.1, read as the reverse complement.
AAAGTTTGATTTCTGATGAAGATACAAGCGGTAGTATATAGTTCTTTCCATGCTTTGATGCGTGATTATGATTACCGTCTTTCAGTTATTATTTGCATCCTCACTATTGTTGATATCAGGTTTAAAACAAATAAACCTTCAGGATATACACTAGAGCCACAAAAAAAAAAGTTCAGCAATTAGTCAATTTCTTTGTCAAACTTACGTGAAAAAAGAGAGAGATAATTATGGAGAGAAAGTTGTTTTGAAGAGAGAACTATGGAGAAGAGAAAGTTGTTGCAAACTACGTGTGATTTGGTCTCATTTATAAATAACCAAACAACATATCAAAACCATCACCATTTCTCATGATCAACTATCACTTCTCTTTATATTAATGATCACTTCCTTTCATATCCAACAATCACTTCTCTTAGTTATTTATAAATAACAAATTATTTCAACACATATGAGGTGTATTTGTTGATTCTCAATCTCTATCTACATGGTGCGAAAGTATTGTGGATCAAAGTTTCAAACACACGGTTTCATTATTTTTTGGGAAAATTTCAATTAAGAACCCCAAGTGGGGTCAAATTCTCAAAAAAGGATCCAAAGTGAACATAGTGTCAAATAATGACTTGAAGTGCCTAATCAGTCTCAAATAAGGATCCAAAATACCCAAAAAGTCTCAAATAAGGATATGAGTCGTCAGTTGGCAAATATGCCTGCCGGCCGACGAGAATGTTATTATTTCAGCACTGGAACAATAAAATTTTTATTTTTTTATTATTTTTTCCTTTACTGTTTTTCCTTTTCTATTTTTTTCTTTTCCTTTTCTTTTTTTTTCTTCTCTTCCTCCGCCGGCCATAGCTGGGGCCGGCGAAAGTCACCGGCGTTAGGCAAGGCCGGCCTTGTCGTTGCAGGCGAGACCGGCCTCACCTGACGCCGACGAGGTCGAGCTCCGCCAGCGGCCGACGGGGCCAAGCTCTCGCCAGATCTAGTGAGGCTCAACCTCGCTGGCAACTAGCAAGACCGACCTTGCCCAGCGTAGGTGAGGGCGGCCCTCGCCTGAGGCCGGCGACCTCCGCCGGCCCCGGCTATGGCCGGCGGAGGAAGAGAAGAAAAAAAAAAGAAAAGGAAAAGAAAAATAAATAGAAAAATAAAAATAAAAAAGGAAAAAATAAAAAAATAAAAATTTTACTATTTCGTTGCCGGAATAGTAACATTCTCGCCGGCCGGCGGACATTTTTGCCGGCCGGCCACTCAAGCCCTTATTTGAAACTTTTTGGGCAATTCAGATCTTTATTTGAGACTGATTGGACACTTCAGGTCTTTATTTGACACTATGTTCACTTTGAGTCATCTTTTGAGAATTTGACCCCACTTGGGGCCCTTAATTGAAATTTTCCTTTATTTTTTCATGAAGATCGATGCTTTGAAGGTACTATTAAATGCGTCATTGGCATATTCGATCCTTTCAAACATATTTAAGCACTATGCTAAAATCAAGTGGATACTATTGGAATATTAAAAAAAAAATTAAACCACGCATCCACGTTTAAGCTTTTAGTTTGTTAAGGCGACGAGATTATAAGAAATCCCAAAAGAGAGAAAAAGAAATTACAGAAAGCCAAAAAAAAAGAATGGGGGCGAAAGTGTATATCCCAGAAGTTGAAGGGGACACAAAGGTCATTTCCACGAGCGCCATTCTTCCTTCCTCAACGATTTCCTTCTTGGAAGCTCAGTTTGCAATCGCTCATCGCCATTGCAATCGCAGAAATTCGTAATCGTCCGGGGCATGGAGAACGGAGATTCCAACGCCGCCGCACCCCCGACGCCGCCCAATCCCGACCTTATCAAGCTCAACGTCGGCGGCAAGCTCTTCGAGACTACCGCCTCCACCCTCCGGTCAGCCGGCCCCGACTCCCTCCTCTCCGCCCTCTCCAGCCGAGCCGCCCAGGACCCCAACCCCATCTTCATCGACCGCGACCCGGACGTGTTCTCCGTCATCCTCTCCCTCCTCCGCACCGACCGCCTCCCCTCCACCGCCCTCCGCTTCTCCAAGCAGGACCTCGCCGACGAGGCCCTCTACTACGGCGTCGACTCCCGCCTCCGCTCCGCCATGTCCCCCCCTCCCCTCGCCGGCATCGACGCCTCCGTCGTCGCCACCATCCGCCCCGCCTCCGACGGGTTCCCCTCCGCCCTCTTCGCCCACCCGGACGGCTCCGTCTGGATCGCCCACGGCGGCCAGATCTCCAGCTACGACTGGAACCTCTCCCACTCCGCCACAATCCGCACGCACTTCGACGACGTCACCTCGATCCACCGCGTCTGGCCGGAGATAGCCGCCGCGGGGTCAGAATCGGCCGCCGGCCTCCACTTCTACGACTTCTCCAGCGGCGTCCACGTCGGCGCCGCCCACTGGAACGACCCGACGGACCCGCGCATCTACAAGGCCTGGGTCACGGCCGTGGCCGACTCGCCGGGCTCGGTGTACGCGGCGTTCGAGTGCCCGCACCGGGAGAACTGCATCCTCGAGGTCGACAAGTCCACCCTCCAGATCGCGTCCGCGCTCGGCCGGCAGCCGGGCAGCTCGACCAAGCACATGGCCGCCGGGAAGCTCGCCTGGTTGCCGGAGATGGGCCTCCTCGCCGGGAGCGCCGTCATGTGCGGTGCGTTCGGGTACTCGGGCTACATCAGGCTGTGGGACGCGAGGTCCGGGAAGGTGGTATGGGAGACGAGCGAGCCCGGGTCGGGGCGGAGCAGCCGGTACGGGGACTCCTTCGCCGACGTGGACGCCGACGCCGAGTCGTCGAGGCTGTTCAAGGTGTGCTCCAAGTCCGGGGACCTCGGGATGGCGGACCTGCGCAAACTGGGGGACGACCCGTGGGTGTACCTAAGGGAAAAGAACCCGGGCATGGGGAACACGGCGAGCGACGGCGGGACGAGCGTCCTGCGCTGCTACCAGGGGCAGGTGTTCGTGGGGAGGGAAGGGGATTTGGAGGTGTGGTCGAGGGCAGCAGCGGCGGCGTGCGACGGACAAGGCGGAGCGGGGGAGGAGGGAATGTATAGGAGGAATTATGTGAATAGGGCGGCGGAGGCGGAGGCGGCGGAGGGCGAGAGGGGGGTGATACGGCGGATGGATGGTGGCGGGAATAGGTTGTTCGTGAGTAGGGAGGGGGTGGAGGGGGTTGAGGTGTGGGAGAGCTCTAGATTTGCTGTTGTCGTTCCGGCCTCGTGACGTCTTCTTGATTTTTGGGCGCTTTGGATCTGTTGGTCTGGAGAATATTTTTGTAATGGTTTCTATCTTGCGTATGCTCCTTCCGCAAATACTTGAGATCGAGGCCGGGCACCGCTCGCTCCCTCGACCCGGTGCGACGCTTGACTCGCTCGCCTCGCCCTATGGTTTGAGTCGTATGTATACGATCTGATGAAGATATAAATGAGGAGTCACCTTTGTATATGCCAATTTGATGGTTTCTCGATCTAGCGGTGGACGTTCGCACTTCTCTCATCACGTATCCTCCTCGTACGAGAACTCCGTCCTTAAAAGTGATATTAACGACTTACGCATTGCATTGCTATAGCATTCGCTCCCCCCAAAATTCATACAAATGTTAACAATTTCTAGGGTAGTTTCAACTATAGTTTCAGTCAATTGTTTGACATCCAGTGCCAAAATGGCCCAGCAGCAACTATCTTAAAGATAGAGCCAAGAGATAACCATTAGTCCTCCGATGACCGACATTGGACCCTATTAGGGGAATAAACCTAATAATTACGACATATTTCAGCAAATAAGTACATTGATACTCTTCATTTTTTTCTTACTTGACGTGAAATAATGTGAAAGCTCACAGATCGTGCAATTCAATATCAAACGCAAGAACACCATAATTACTAATTACTATATAAATCAATAAAAATAGATAATGATATCAAAGATTTATGTGATTCGATCCTATTGTTGATACATAGTTCATATGAAGAGCTAGCCGCAAAGAATTCATTAGATAGGAGAATCACGAAATTACAATTAATAGCTCTTGTGCTTCCCAAGCCCGAGTACACAAATTTTGAGAAGCTCTCGTTTTTTAATTACCTAGTTTCGTTAGGGCCAACGCCTAGGAAATGTCCAGGGCAAAATGCACAATTTGGTAGGCTTGCCAGGCGCCTGAAGGGCATGGACAGCAGCTCAATAGCTTCGGTTATTGAGCTTCTTATGACCAGCAGCTCGGGCGCCGTGATCCCTTGTTCTTTCGCACCTTCAATCTCGTCTCAAACCTCTCTCGATCTCTAGGTCGTAGCAAGAATTTAACTTTAACTGACTTCTCAATTAGGTTACTAAACATTGATTAAGTTCACCGGATGCGCCAAAATTTTTCTTTCTTTCCTCGACGGTCACTTTGATTGGAGCCCAACCAATTTCCCAAGCAACATGTTGACGCGACAGACATATGGTAGTCGCATAGTATTCCCAGAATTGCTCTCGTGTATGTCGCGTCAACAATTCATCAAAAAATTTAGTATTCCGATTGAATGTGTAATTATCATATTAAAATAGACCGTTAATTGGGGATCCTCAATTCTACAAGTGTGATTAATCTGATTGAAAGTGTTGTTAAGTATATTGGCATCATATGCTATAATTAAGTATTCTCATTTTAAGTATAGATAAAGTCTCTAGGACTATTTTAAGAAAAAGGATTAATATCACGAAAAATCATAAACTAGTATACCTGTGACAATTTTATCCCAAACTATTTTTTTGATCACAAAAAACCCCAAACTGGTACACCTGTGACAAATTTACCCCGAATTATTTTTTTGACCACCAAAAAATCCAAATTGGTATACTTGTGACAATTTTATCCCGAATTATTTCTTTGACCATAAAAAATCCTACATTGGTACACCTGTGACAATTTTACTCCCGAATTAATTTTTTGACCACTAAAAATCCCAAACTAGTACATTTGTGACAAATTTACCCTCTGTTTGTGTCCGTTAAATTATATTAATATCACAAAAATCATAAATTGGTAAACTTGTGACAAACATAGGGGTAAAACCCAAAATCGGTACATATGTCAATTAACACGTGTTATTAAACTTCGCAATTTGATATTAAAATTTAACAGAAATTAACGGAGGGTAAATTTGTCACAGATGTACCAGTTTGGGGTTTTTCACGGTATTAACCCAAAATAAAAAGGCAAAAATTTTGTTAATATTCTAACCACGGTTTTTAACTCGCTAATTTATAGGAGAGATATTTTATACAAGTTAAGAAATCTTCAAATTATATAATTATCAACCAGTCAACATTAAATTGATTGTAAGACTTGTTCGAGTTGTGGGAACAATATTATTAATATGGCCATCGACATAAAGTATCAAAACTTATACACATATAATATTATATATTAAAATATAGCGAGTGCCATTTACGTCTCATTTCGACTGAAAATGTGATAAAATATGCCTAAAATCTTATCAATAATGCTACGAGGACACGTCCTAAAGAATGGGTATCAGAACTATTATAGTAGCAAATATAAAATATAACCACTGAACCAGAACATTCCTAATATTACTTTCATAAAAAAAATATTATATTTTTATAAGCTTGTACAAGTGGGTACGTCAGTTAATTTGTCAGTATTGAGTCAGCATTTTTCATCCACGTTTGGATGGAAAATTGAATTTATCCTTAAATTATCACCGGACATAATTTGGGTGTTAAATTGTAACGAAATATAACATATGGACCAAAATCGAAAACGAATGATATTACAAGTGCGATTTTCCTAATTTCCTTTTTCTGTTTTTACGTGGGCAAACGCACTCGCTCCCCTGGAGTCGGAACATATTTCCCGACCGCCGTGCTCGCCGTTGCCAAAATAGTGCCACCGCCCAACGGCCCCGAAACAGCTGATCGTCCGCTCGTCTCCGCCGTTCTCCGCCCGAGTGCTCCGTCGGAGGCGCCCTTCCCTCTCTCCCTCGCCCGCCTTCAACGCCGTCTGTCGGTTGATCGAGGTATCGCTTCTTCTGTGTCACTCTGCAATTTCTGTCTTCCTCCTTCTATACCGCACTTCCATTTGCGTCCTCACTCCGAAGTTGCGGCGCTTTCATTGGCTCCTTCTGCCAAGTTACGTTTGCCTGCGTGTTGTTCGTGATAGTAGTTGCCGTGCTTGTGATGTTCTGTGCGGCGCCGTTTGCTTTGTAACCTGGAATTGCCGGCCAGCTGTTTGACGTAACAAACCAATGTGGGCTCTGTCCTTGTTGAAGAAACTGCTTTTTCAAGGCATGGAGAAGTCCATGAATTGAATAGCTATAGAGCGCCTGTTTATTTTGTTATGAAAAGTTTTAAGCTCGGTCCTAGCTAAGAAAGACGGCTGTACATGGTTAGACTTTGTTCTATGGGGATGCTGGTGCAACTTCGACTCACTTTCAGCTCGGAACAGATGGTCATGGATGCTCCTTTTAGTGATACCCTGCAATGAGAGGCTGATGTCGATCATCGAATGCCTTACATTGTGATGAGCTGGCTGAGGTATTGTGGCATTTGTTAGTTGCTGAATTAAAAGGGATGACTTGCTCAAAGCATCCGATTCTGGACAAGCGCACTTTATGTCTTTAACTGTTACAAGAATTGTGTTGTAACATCATTTAATTAGTTTTGGTGATTAGGATTTCCTCTCGATGGTTCATAGCATAATGGGTTGTGCCCATCGACATCATGCATTCTGAAATATGGTTTTGCTGAGATTATTGATGTATGCATAATCTTTGACATTCATGGTGATGTTATGCTATGTGCTTACATAATCATGTACTCTTGTCGGCAGTCCATGTATACAAGCTATTTTACTATGTTCCGAGTCAAAGTTGAACCGCCTTTCATGTATAACTTTGGTAGGAGCAACAGCCGCTAAACCAACTTTTATTGACCAATAGCCTTAGGCTGTACTCCTTTTTTTTGGCGAGGTTTGATGTTGTTTGAATCTTGTGGCTCTTCAATTTGACAATGACAATTTTCACATGTCATTATGAGTAACTGGCAGTAAAATTGAGATATTTGTTGTTAAATTCATGTTGAAAACCCCGAAGCTTATTCCTCATGAAGCTGCTTTCTTGAAATTTAGTTTCTGTAGTTGATATCGCTCATTTGTCCAATTTATTGATGTTGTTTTCATTCTTTGAATATAGTGGATTGTGGAGTCCTCTGTTACAGGAGCATAACAAGACATGGGCAAAGCGTCAAGGGACAAAAGGGTAACTTAAACATTTTGCAGGACATCCGTTTGATGAGATTGTCCCATTCCACCCATATTGAACTCAGAGTTAATTCCTCTGTAGGATATCTACTATCGGAAAGCAAAAGAAGAAGGTTGGCGTGCTCGAAGTGCTTTTAAACTTATTCAAATAGATGAGGAGTTTAATATATTTGAGGGTATTGCCTCTCTCTCTCTCTCTCTCTCTCTCTCTCTCTCTCTCACACACACACACACACACACACACAGATATAGTGAGGATGGGGAGTGGATGCAAGAGATCAAGTTAGTCAAGATCGCTTGTTTAACTAAGATCGATAGAGGCTTCGCTAATATGCATCAGAAGATCGAATCGTCAAATCCTATGATTTAGAAACTCTGTGAAGTATCCTTAAAAAATGTTATTAGAACAATAAACTGTCCTTAGACATGTAGTATACATAATAAAGTGATTTTTGATGTATACTCCAGTATGATCAATAAATTGATTACCCATGTTATATCGAAAGTCAAACATAACCTGTTAATAAAGAAGTTCTCTATTCAAGACTTTCCAACTAAAGGTGATGAGTTCTTTCCTCTGTACAGAATCGGTAGTAGGTTATTCTGATTTTTTTTTGCCAACAGTTCAATTACTTTGAACTAGTGCAGAACTTTGAAGATTCAAGTGATTACTTGCTACTTTGTCCCACATTGAGCTAGAAGAATTTAAGATGTGTAAGCTAAAGTGACACCAGAGAGCAATTCCTGTTGTCCCATAGTGGATACTTTCTCTTTAGAATGAATATACGTTCTCTATGTGATGCCTGGTGAGCTTAAGAAGATGCTAAGGGTGTTTGATGGAAAATAACATTAGGAAAGATGAAATCCACCACCAAGGCATAAAAGAGTCTTCCAGCAGCCAAAAATAAAGACCTTATAAGGTTCGCCACCAAAGAATTGGAGAAAGCAGCAAATTGAAGGCATTACTCACTTGAGGAGGAAATTTCATATAAAATCAAACTCAAATTTAAATCTTACAATGGAGAATGCACCACCTATTTATAGAAGTGACTAGGAAACATTAAAGACAAAGGAAAATTATAACGCGTGAAAACTTAAAATTTGCAACCCCAGAAAAAATTGAAGACATAGGAAATATAAAACACATGGGAACTTAAAAATTCAATCCCCAGCCTTGCAATTCAAACTGCATTTACTCTTCAAAATCTAGAAACTCCTTGGCTTCTTCCTCCTCATTGGACCCACAGGATCACGCTTTGCTCCTTGGATGGGCCAAAATTCACTCCTTGTGCTTGCATAGGTCACGAATGGGCTTGGTTAATTAGTGAGGCTTGAGTGGGGCTTGTGAGTTGATTGTCTTCAATGGAATTTCCAAGCTCTGATGCATCCGCATCGCTATAAAAGAAAGTTTGGCTTTGAGTCAGGAGGTAGCAAAGTTGGCCCACTGTGCAAGTGAGCTTAATTTTCTCTGTGTTAGACAGGAAAGTCAATGTTTGATTGTCTCAGATGTGGGTTGGTGCTGCATCTTTGGCAAACCATGAGGCCTCTATTGTTCATGCCATGCTTGAAAGCAAAGGTTTATCGAATGTTACAATAATCGCAGCTAGTTGTTCATGTTCTTCTGTAGTAGATGCGTGCTTGATAGGAGGAGTGTATTATATTGAATGAGTTATTTCATTTGTGGGGGTGACAAGCCAAAAGAGATGCATCTGTTATTAGGCATCCATATTTTGAGAAACAGGTCACTTTAGTATTTTATTTGCTAAAGAGCATATGCACTGGAGGAAACATTATCATCATACCAGATATACTGAGACTTTTCTTGTGCTTTTATTTTGGCTTTTGCAGGAGTGAAACGTGTGGTAGATTTATGTGCTGCCCCTGGTAGTTGGAGTCAGGTATACTATTCAGTGATAGGGGGATGTTGATTACTGATGCCTAGTGAAAAATTGAAGATTATTCCAGTTATGCTCTTATAAGGACTTTACATTCTACTACAAATGTTAACGCAAGTAATTTATGACTTGTGTCAACTGCTTTACAGAAGAAAAGTTAGTCATGTCAACTTTTTGTATGTAATGAATCATCCTGAAATTGTTGCATTAATAGGTACGGACATAAGTGACCTGGCAAGCTCCGGTGAAACTGAGAATGATTCTTTATATAGTCAATGGTCAAATCTTCAAGTTTCAACAGCACAATATCCTCATAAGATTGGTTTTGAAAAGACAGGTATGTAGTCTAGTAGATTCTCTACTTTTCGTTCACACTGAAAAGTTAAATTGAAGAGGACTTATTGAAATAATTTTCAAAATATGCCAAGAACATTAGTTTACTAAAGAGTGGGAATATTCTTAGACTAAAAAAAGTTATGATATTTGACAGTTAATAGGAGAACAATCCAATCATTCATCAGCTATTTAGATTTAAGCAAATGTCAATTTGTTCATTTTCTGCATATCTATTATTTTGATGGGAAAAGACCACCAAAAACCCCAAACTATGTCACCTGTAACACATTTACCCTGCTTTTTTTTTTGTGACACCAAAAATCTCAAATTATGCTATTTGTGATACATTTAGCCCAATGTACTTTAGTCCATGGGCATTTTCGTTTTTTTTACTTTTTCTTTTTTTTTTTTCCTTTCCGGCGAGGGTGGCCCTCGCCAGATCCGGCGAGGGCAGCCCTCACCTGAGTCGGGAGAGGGTCGCCTCGCCTGGGCAAGCGAGGGCGGCCCTTGCCCGACTCGGGCGAGGGCGGCCCTCGCCAGCGTTGGGCAAGGATCGCCCTCGCCCAAGTTGGGTGAGGGCTGCCCTCGCTCGCCCAAGCGAGGGGACCCTCGCCCAACTCGGGCGAGGACGGCCCTCGCCGGATCAGCCCGACCCTCTCCCGGCTCAGGCGAGGGCAACCCCCGCCCGACGCCGGCGAGGGTTGCCTCGCCTAGGCAAGCGAGGGCAGCCCTTGCCGGAAAGGAAAAAAAAAAGAAAAAGAAAAAAAGACGAAAATGCCCATGGACTAAAGTACATTGGGGTAAATGTGTCACAAATAATATAGTTTGAGGTTTTTGGTGTCACAAAAAAAGTTTAGGGTAAATGTGTCACAAGTGGCATAGTTTGGAGTTTTTGGTGGTCTTTTCCCTATTTTGATTGAGCATACCAAAGAAAACAGGGATCACTTATTTGGGACGTATCTCTCTTCCTATTAATAAATGTACACTTTTGCATGGTAATTAGTTGGATGATTAGATAGCACCTGAACATGAAAACTGTATCTATCTATCAACATGTAGATTTCAGTGTATATAAAAGCACAAGGTTTATCAATGATCATGCATTAAGTGATCTTGGACTGCGATCCCTCTTTTCAGAAGCTGTTTCTGCTTTTTTCTTTCTGTGACATTAGATAACACAGCTTTCTTTCTTACTTGAAAGACTGGTTAAAACTGGTTGAGTTCATAGTATGATAATTACGTTTGAATTGTTCATAGCTAATTATTATCAGAAATGCATTGTGGGCATTGGGAAACATTGGACATAGGTTCGTTTCTTTTGAAGTGTTTCCTTCATCCTAATGCATAATCTTCTAAGAACCACAATCTGGTGAGATCCTTGGGAAATTGTTTGCCTTGCCTGTCTGACTCAAGTCTCATGTATGCTGAAATTGAACGATCTATGTGCAATTCCTTCCTTTTTTTTTTGTATAATTTTGTCATTACCATCTTTTCCTCTATAGCTTCTCCTTTGGGCTTCTTGCCATGTGTGGAATTGTGCTGGTTAAAATAGATTAAAGTTAGCTTATGCTGCCTGCTTTCCATGCACAGGTTTTAAGTCGTAAATTGTATCTTCCCGCAAAGCTTTCACCTGATGCGAGGTATAAAATTCTTCATTGATCGTGTAAATGTTGACAGTATATGCTACTATGATTTCTCTGTTTGTAAAAATTGCTGCTATGTTGATGCTAAGGCTTCTTTTTCTTCAATTGCTTAAAGCCATCATTAGACTATGAGAGCATTGTCAATCTGCCATATCATATCATTGCAGGAATTAGTTGACTTTTTTTTTCTTGTTATCTGAACGTGATGGATATATTAAATGCTTCTTCCAAAATTTGAATGGCCAAACTTCCCCATTTGATATATCATGCGAGAATATGACCAAAAAAAAAAGATATATCTTGTGAGAACTATTTCAAGAGTTGGTAACCCTGGTTCACACCTTTGTCATATGTTCCATGCACCACTATACTTGGCATGGAAATGATGCAATGTGTACAAAACCACTCATATACTATATTGAGATAGGCATCCCAATTGAGCAAGTTTCAAATCTAAAAAGGGAAAGTTAGCCTTTCTAAAGATTCAAAGCATTTGTTGAAAATGAACATCAAGGGTTTTGGTGAGCTGGGATGCTAGGCCATAACGCTTTTCAAAAGCATCTTTTTGGTGATAAATCAAAGTATAAGTGCTGTAGTTGGCAACCTCCTTCATGCACACCTGTATCTCTTTATCTGTCCATTTGCTTTTATCATGTCTTTTAAGATACTTCCTTTCGGGTTCTTACTTGATCGTCATGGAAGTCAGATTTTTCTCTGGTAACTGACTTGCACATTATAGAGGCCAGAGATAATTATTCTACGATCCTTCTATTGAATGCCTTGGTGATGCTTCGGTTGAGTCTTTAGTTCACTCTATAGCACATCATCTCCAAAGGGAATCGGACTAGAGCATAGTGGCTATATAGTTTATGAGTTGTGGATGATTGATTCTAGAACTTGGCTGTTGTTGTATTCATACCTAACTAGCTCTCAGGTGTCTATTTAAATGAGCCTTTGGTGAACTAACCATGCTTCTTTTTTGTACTATTCCCCAATTTTTTTAGCAGATTATCCTTAGTAATTCAGGTATGATGTCCTCAGAATATTCTGGTTTAGAGATGATAAAATTGAGTTTGGTGGTTCCATTTCGTCTGCTTAACAAATGTTCAATTTATTTTGATATCTCAAGGCAGATTTTTAGGTGACAGAATCAATTCTGGAAGTTTTGCACTAGTGTTAGTTAACTTCCTGTCATGCTTATTCAGTCGGTTGCAAATCATACAAAGAGTTTGGACACCATATTGAGAAGGCCAATGGGGAATTTGAGCATGTGTTCCTAATATGGATCTCGTCATATCCCTGTAGAATATATTGTATTGGTCCTTAATCTGAATTGCTTCTATGGCATTTAACCATGAAAAACTTCCGAAAATCTTGATTTTTCTCTTCAAAGCACTGGATACTGTCTAAATCCCTGTTCAGTTCATGCTTCAGTTCACTCTATACTCTATAGCCTTCTATATCCGGTAGGGGACTTGGAGGAGAGTATCACGGTAAACAATGCAAATCATTTGAGATACTGACAGTGGACAGACCTGACAGTTGAACCATATTTCGTACTGGATAAGGGTCATGAGGTCCATGTAACAGCCTTTGAAGGATCAAATGTATTTTCTAATTGACATACTTTCTATCATGCGAAACTTCCGAATCTTTTTTGAACATTTGATTCTGAAAAACATGCATACTGAACTTCAGAGTACCGAGTCCTTTTTGCCTGCTTTGGACAAACTTTTCCAGAGCCATATTGAGAAATTTGGATTTTGGCATTATTGCTTCTTAGAAATATTGGTATTACATCTTGATCTTTGTTTTCTTGCTCAGACTTCTGTTTAGACCATTCTTCTTTGTCCTAATTTGCAGGGAAGGCGATCTTCCTCTTATAGTCGCAATTGATCTACAGCCTATGGCTCCAATTGAAGGAGTCATCCAAGTGCAGGGTGATATAACAAATGCTCGAACAGCTGAAGTGGTAAGAAAAGTTTCTTTGGCTTGCGATATGTGGCACTTAAAGGTGGACAATGACATATAACTGGTAATGGGAAATGAGATGGTACAAGGTGACCAATCTTGAAAAGAAAAACGAGAGAATAAAGCCTTATTCATGCTTGGTAGGAATAAGATTGACTTTCTGTTTTCCTTTCAAAGTTTTAAGAGCATGAATTTGGTGTAAATGTCAGATGGACCATAACAGATCTTGGGTTTTGTTTTCATTACCATGCTCAAATCAAACTCGAACATATTGGTCCTAGACAAAACCCCACCCCCCCCCCCTCCCTCTCCTGCTGACGCCCCAAAACCGAAAAAAGAAATAAAAATGAAGAAGCAGAAGTAGAGAAGGAAAGAAAGAATGAAAGAAAAGCCTCCCAAACTTTAAAAAGTGTCTTTTACCTTCATCAACTATTGCAATATTTCGACAAGCTGTGTCACTAGAATAATTTTTTTAATTTACTGAGATATATTCCAAATAATCATTTTACTTTTTGCCTTTGCATTGTTTTTTGGAGATTTTATGTAGAAGTAATGCAAGGTAGAAAGGATAGCTTATGTGGTAAATGCTTACTGTAATAAATTGCTTATTTAAATAGAAGAAGATTATGTTTGAATATGTGAAGTAACTTTATTTGAGAGGGTGTAAAATATGAACTGAAGCCCTTTCAGATTTTCTGTGTGCATTATATCAATGTAGATATCATGTGTATCCAGACACGTTGATGTGAGAAAGATTACAAAATACTTACAATTTCCTAAGTGTCTTTTGGATGAATAAATGTTTTGGCCTGATGTACATTGTTACAGGTGGAGTAGACTTGGTTTTAGTATAGTAATCTGGATTTTCATGTGATGTTCTTCTTTGTATTTATGGAGGGTGTGTGTGTAAATAATCTATTCGATAAAATCCTACCATGAATTACGCAAGGCTCTATGGATGTAGCTTCATGATTCAAAAAACTTTCAATGGCACTATACTGTAACATTATGCAGAGCTATTTTATTGTTTACTTTTCAGGATGTTATGTAAGATCTATGTGGCCTTGCAGTCTAAGGCTTCATAAATATTTAATTTCGCAAGATTACTTAGTTTTCCTCTCTCTCTCTCTCTCTCTCTCTCTCTCTCTCTCTCTCTCTCGGGCTAGGTAATCAGACATTTTGACGGTTGCAAAGCTGACTTGGTGGTCTGCGACGGCGCTCCTGATGGTGAGTGAATTAGTGTGTGCCCCCTGCTCGTTCATGCCCTTGTGTCTGATCTTTTTGGAAAAATGATCACTGAGGTTATTTTAACTTCTGGAACTTGCAGTCACTGGTCTTCATGACATGGATGAGTTTGTTCAGTCTCAACTGATTTTAGCAGTAAGTTTTGTAGTTACTCCTAAGGATAAACTATAATCTATGACTTGCAATCTTTCATATTTTAGGGTCACTTCATTCAGCAGGAATACTAAAAGCCCGATTAGGGTGCTTTAGACTCTTAACTGTAGCTTTTTAACTTCATCTGCAGTTTTTACACTTTCAGTTTACCTTTACTTTTTAGTGAAATACTGTGTTTGGACGTTGTAACTTTTGAAACTATACTATCTATGTCTTTGACTTAAAGAAGTTAGTATAAGTAAAGACAAGGTTTCTGGCTTCTACTTTTGGACTTAAGGGTTTTTGACAAGCTTTTGATGCCAAATAGCAAGTTCTCTCCATAGAGAAAAGTTACAAACAGAAGTGAGCAGTAGAAATCCTCCTATACTAGCTCTTTTTATCTACTGTGACTGATTTCGCTCGGTTGTATAGGCTTGTCTTCGAGTTATTGTCCCAGTATTATCACATTATTTAATTGGGCTAACTTGTCCCTTAGTTTAAACTTTACATAATTAGGTAACTCAACTGTCGGGTTCTGCCTGTCCACTTGGCTGTTTTCTTTGTTGTTTCCATATTACCTGTAAATTGAAAGTGAGAACCAGGGAAAATAGAGTACTAAAAATGAAGTTATAGAGAAAGCTAACCTAGAAAAATGAGGGAGTCCTGCTTTATAGTACATTATAGTTCCAGGAGCCTTTGAAGCCAAGAATAGTTGATTTGCTATGTCAATAAAAGCAATCCAGTTTAAGATTCTGACATGTTTAACTGTTGCAAGTATAACTTTGTTATTAGCCATGAATGACACTGGTAGGAAGACCTCTCGTCCTCTCTACTCACCTGTTGCATCCTGCAGGGACTAACTATCGTTACTCATGTACTAAAAGAAGGTGGAAAGTTTATTGCAAAAATATTTCGTGGGAAAGACACGAGTCTTCTTTATTGCCA
The DNA here is from genome assembly GCA_031216285.1 of Syzygium syzygioides. Taxonomy (NCBI): domain Eukaryota; kingdom Viridiplantae; phylum Streptophyta; class Magnoliopsida; order Myrtales; family Myrtaceae; genus Syzygium; species Syzygium syzygioides. The sequence goes on along the minus strand of CM062252.1, from coordinate 27,583,406 downwards.
GGTAAGTTATCTATTTGCTCTTGCGAGGGTTGCACTTACAGTAGCTGGTAGTCACATAGATTGGAATTGTTGTGCTTTGTATTAAGTGCCCTGTATGTTCTATATCGTATAAAGTAAATACTGGTGGGTAATAACTTTCGAAAGTTTTTAGTTTTCACTCCAAGAATTGTCATGGGGAGTTGCCAATTTTTTATTTTCTTCTTTTCCAATTGTGATGTGCCAATGTGCAATGTATTATTCATTGTTTACAAGTGTATCATTAAAATTATCTTGTGTTGAGATCATTTACCATTGTTGATGTGTGGCTTTTGAACTATGACACTGTCATTCCATACCTTCTTGTTAGTTTGTTTGTTGCAGCTGAAGTTATTCTTCCCTATTGTGACGTTTGCTAAGCCAAAAAGCAGTCGCAATTCCAGCATAGGTATGAGTTCTGTGTCTTCTCTAAATTTTAAATGCTGGCCAGTCACTAATTCATTTTGTTTAGCAAGTATTTTATTCTGTATATTTTTGCTACGTGCAAATGATGGGATGTGACTATACATCTAGTTGGTGAGTTAATTACGTGTGTGATTGCAAGGTCATTTACCTAACAACTAGACCTATTATTTTCAACCCTGGTTTGAAAATCTTTCTCATTGTTAAACAAACTTCATATTATGGTAACTATCTCAAATATTTTATGCTTAGTGTGAGATTTTGTGGGATCACTGCCAACTATTCTAAAAGTTTAAGCTATTAGATAAATGTGTGGTTTAATATTTAATTATTTTAATACTCCCCCTCACGCTTAGTTTGGTCTTTTTGCTTAGTATTAAGCGTTGACATATTTAATTGAGGAGGCAAATGGGGCTCGGAAAAATTTGAACTCAGGACTTCTAGCTTTGATACCATATGAGATTTTGGTGGGGTCTTTGCCAATTATTCTAAAATTTTAAACTATTAGATGAAGGCGTGATTTAATATTTAATTACTCTAACACTTGAGAACCATACCTTTTTAATTCCACTCTCTAGAAGCTCATACACGATTTTTTTATCTTCTCTTTCTATTTGCTTTTTATTTTCTATGCAATTTTTGCTATTCCATATAAGAACACTTGATGACATCATCATCAATGAGTGTTTGAAGAATTTACTGCTGTAGATGGTAAAGCAGACCTTGCGGTACATGACCATGTTAGTTGTTCTAGAATCTAGGTAAGATGTGTGGACATGGATTGTTTAAAACATCCAATGAACCTCATCTATTGCTCTGGACAGGCATCTTCAAGTTCTTGTTAGAGGGGACCCTTGTCTAACGAAGTGAAGAAAAAAGCTTGTCCAATCCTAGTTTTCCTGATTGGGTCTGAATGGTCTGGACAAGCATCTTTGAGTTCTTGTTAGAGTAGACCCTAGTCTAAGGAAGTGAAGAAAAGAGCTTGTCCAATCTTAGCTTTCCTGAGTGGGTCCGATTCATTTTCTCTGGAGCATCCTATTACTAATCCTGGTAGCATCCGCCAAGCAGGTTAATTCTTGGATGTTTTAAGTTCTCATGGTGATGGGTCCGTATCTAAAGGTCTCGAGGCTGCATGGGATTTACCAGATTTAGATTTTCTTACTGATAAATAGTCTCTACTTGTGGGGAAGATTGTACGAGAGAGATAGAGAGCAAGGGGGGAGGGAGGGATCTGTATGATTTCACGCAGCCTCACGTAAGAAAATCTATCAAGGGTAGAAATGGTATATAGCTGGACTTTGATGTAAGCATTACTTTGATCTTGCTTGACATAAATTACTGATTTTTCTTTTCATTAGTTACTATATGATGATAAAAAACTTATGCCAATCTTTTTAGTTCTACAGAGGCATTTGCTGTTTGTGAGAACTATTCTCCCCCTGAAGGATTTAATCCTAAGGACTTGCATCACCTATTAGAAAAGATTGGGAGTCCATCTGGAGTTGATGACCTTGGTAACAATGACGTTCCTGTGCTTTTTTTTCTTCTTCTTCTTCTTCTTCTTCTTCAATTGATTGCCAACTGATGTTTAATGACTTTTTCGAAAAATATATGGTTTTGTAATTTTAATGGCATCTTTAGATGCAGCTTGAATATGTGATTAAGTCCTTTAAGCTGCAAACTCCGCATCTTAATCGGCGTATTACAAAGTAAAATCTGCTGAAAAGAGAATATTCTGCTCAGCTGTTCCCTCTACTTCTTCATAGATCATTGTCAATGCAATTTTCTCTGGAATATAAAAAGAAAGTGAGGTTATACCTTTATCGGCCTTTTGGCTAAGATCAAGTGTAGTATCTGTTCTTATCAGTTTTATCAAAGTTGAGGTTACCAATATTAGGGGCTTTTTGTCATGTGCCTGATTTTCTTGAATGATGTTTAGTCATTTGTGGTTATAATGTTTAATTAAAGTTGAAGTTTCCTATATTGGGGGCTTTCCGTCAAGTGCTTGGTTTTATTAAATGATGTTTAGTCATTTGTGGCAATGTGGTAAATATTTCATTGTGTGGTGCGTGACAGATTGCAGTAGTGGATGGTTGGAGGGACCGAACAAGGTGTACATTCCATTTCTAGCCTGCGGTGACCTCGGTGGCTATGACTCCGACCGGTCGTACCCGCTCCCTAAAGCGCCCGACGGGACTTACAAGAGCCTCGATCCTGTGCAACCCCCGATCGCCCCTCCTTACAAGAGAGCTCTGGAGTTGAAGAAAGCCTCTTGTCATGGAGTTCAAGAACTCGAAAAGCTATCCTTGGATTCCTGATTCTTGACATCGAATGTTACTTTAATTTCACACAGACCAAGGAGTTCATGTGTACATGTGTCAACGAGTTATTGAATGGGAGACATAAGTACCGTGTACATTTAAGCCCCTTTTCTCATGAGGAACGCTCGCAATCTCTCCAGCGTTTCCTGTGTAGAACACGCGAAGACCGTGCCCCTCTTTTTTTCTTCTCCGTGCGAAACATGTTAGGAGAGTGGCCAAGAACTTGTGCGGGTAAGCATTTAAGCGCAGTCAAAAAGATCGAGAGAAAGCTGTTGCCAAGAGGGACACTTGGGTCACGCTTTAGAATTGCAAGTGGTCCTGACATTACTTTTCTTTGAATATATGTCCGGAAAAAGAACGAACCTAATGGCTTAAATGGGCCAATCGAGAAAGAACAAGGATTTCTCGCTCTTTGTTTTGACTTCTATTGGAGATGGCTTACCACCACGCTGCGAGATTCATATGCATGGATTTTCGACATATTTTGGAGGAGAGATCCGATATATTGAGTTTGCCTCGGCCAGCTCATGACCCGGAGGCGGTTTATTACATGAATTTGACGTACTTAGATTGAAATTTCTTGCACACTTGTATCATTTACATTGAAGACATTAGACACTTTACATAGGCTGCATCCACCGAACATCGAAGATGAATGACAATATGCCACCGTTCGAACCCAGAAAGTATTTTTGGGATCGGCCAGTCGGAATCCAGAGGAACTTTTGTCCAAGAAATGGTTATACAGGAGACATAGTGGCTGCCATAGTACAATCAAATTCACTTGGAAAAAGAGCGCTCTTATCGTACGCGCTGCAGAGCTTCCACTTGATTTCGTTAACTAAGTGTCTACGTGCTGAACAAACTCATGATTTACACGGTTCGATGACAATCGGATTGCACCTACAGCATATACCTGTATCTTTCTAATCTGAACAACGATTCTCGATGATCACCCAAAACAATTCTCGCACTTCCTTTACATGGTTTGCCTGATCATAAAGCCTTAAAAAAGCAGATAGCCACAGAAATAAAGGGGGGCGTCAACAAGCGCTTGAAACTGAATTCGATCTCTGCAGCGTGCACGAGGAATTCAAGAACTTGATGCAATCCTCTATAGCTTCAGCTCTGTGGGATTCCGACTGGTCTGCCAAGGACCGCGACCTCATGAACTGAGGCGCCGATGACGACGTCTTACGTGAAGACCTACTGCTCGACACACATCTCAGAACTTTCGTCGCCTTATCTCCGAGGCGCCTGAAAAACTCTGACGGCGAGAATTGCGACTCCTTGGCGAGCCTGAATGACCATGTAGGGGCGATCCTCTTTCTGCTTCTTCCACCATTGGCGCTCCCACCGTATTCAAGAAGGATTGCGGGCTTGTCGTCGATGTCTGGACTGAAACTCACCCTCTTGCTTGCTTTTCTAGACATTTAGGAGTTCTAAGGAGAGAATTCGCTCGATATAAAGTAATTCCCTGACTTTTTTGTGTATGCCAGAGAGAGAAGTGTGAGACAGGAGTTCAAATGAAGTTGAGATACGAGGGAGTAACTATGACAGTGGCAGGCTTGTGTTGAATTTATATTGCTGATATGAAATCGCATATGGGCAAGAAAGAAGGAAAAGATAAAGGGGACAAGCTAACGAAAAGCAAAAATTAATGAAACTTCTTCTTGAAATGATTGAAATCCGTTGATGTTTCTGAAAAGCCTATGCATGCACCAAGAGTTTTGACTTGACCGGGCAATTACTCTACCTCCAGTGGTCTCTGTCATTTTTATACATTATTTGTTAGGTAGGTATAATAAAGACTAAACTATAGTGTAGTATTCTCATACTCTGTGAGACAGCACATCGCATATTTGACCAAGAAACTTCACATTCACATTCAGAGTAGCATTTAACAAGTAACTTGGAAGATAATATTGTTGGGAAGTGCATGTTTTAGTCATGAGAATATTATTGTTAGGCAAAGATGTTTGCTTTTCTTCTTCTTCTTCTTCTTCTTCTTTTAAGGTTCTTAGGAGAAGGTTCCATCAAATGATAAACCCAACCGAACCAATCCAAGGACAACCAATAATTACAAAATAATAGTAAGGGTAAATGATATAAACAGTCTTTAAATTTTGGTTTAATGTGCAATGTCATCTTTGGACTTTTAATTTATTCGATACAGTCCTAGAATTATGGGAAAATTTTCAATCTAGTCTTTAAATTATATGAAAATGTTCAATGTCGTCTTTTCATTAATTGAAGTTAATGGAATCTACTAATATGGCTTTCAATCTATTTAGTTTGAGCGGTGGACCCAGAAATAAAAGTTACACTTGGATTATCCACGTTAGATATTCATCTAAAATCATGATATTATAATCAATAGTAACAAATAATGATAGAAATACTAACGTCCTAATTTTCCCCTTTTCTAAAGTAGATCGATAAAAAGTTGGACATGATGATTCACCAATTTTAAAAATCCAACTTAGCATGTAATAGTCTACGTCATCAAATATAGTCTAATTTGTCATTTGAACAAACAAAATGACTACAATGAATATTTACTAATAATTCAGGGATCATATTAAATAAATTAAAAGTATATGATCCATATTGTACATTAAGTCAAATTTTGAGGGACCATTTGTGTTTTTGCAATAATAATAATTATTATAATAAGGAATTAGCAAGACAACCGTTATAAACTTTATCTCATAGTATTAGATAGTTCATCGGTTCTTGGAAAACTTTCAGCACAAAACCCACAAGGATTCTCTCTCTGACAGTCAGACATATGTCGGTATGCGAATGATGCCCCAAACTCCATTCTTAAAAGCAAGGTCAATGAGTGGTGAAACGAAAGGGACTTGAATGACCTAAATACAATTAAGCTAAGCATGCACCGTGCCACTCATCTGTAATTGGTTTCTCGCCATGTGGGTTAGACAAATCGTGGAGTAGGTATGAACAAGGACGGTTAAGTATAGCAGAGAGAAAACCCATATCCGAATAAATAAGTTTAGGGGGGGTTAGGTCAAAAGGAAGAGGAAGAAGGTTGAGTAAAATGAGGAGGTAGGGAGGGAGAGAGAAAGACAAGAAGCTGCTAGTGCTGCTTTTGAGGTGATGTGTAGTAAGTGTGGACCGGACTCTTTTTCTGCTTTTAGTTGGCCGTCTTGATTCTGTTGCAGGAATCTGTCTTAACCAGGACGACCCAATCTCGGTTGTGTCTCTTTCCGTGCTTGATGTGTTTCGTGGAGACAGAGACAGAGAGAAGTGGCGTGAATATTAGGGAAACAGAGACCCTTTTTTGCTTAGTTTTTTTACTGCTAGGTTTTTGTCAGACTTGAAAACAGTGTTGGAAGAAATGTTTTTGATAGGATGAGCAGCAGTCTCACGAAGCCGGCGAGGCCGAAGCTCGCTTTTGGTAGTGCCAATCCGTATAAATTTGAGACTCCAATAAGACAGGATGTTTTCATTTTTGTCCGAATTTAGACCTGATCGATACAATCTGTCCATGATAAAAGAAAAAGGGCTACTAAATTTCAAAACCAGCATCCTTCTCATCTTTCAACATTCCTTGACTCTCTTGGAGGCCCGATTGAATCGACATCAAAGAGCAGCATGACACCTATGTTTCAAATTCGAGAACTACATGGATAAGCCCTAATTACATCCACCATACCACCAAAAAGGCCAACTTCCTCAACCAGTTTCTTGAGGCATCAGACAATGCATCCAACAAGACTACTTCTTTGTTAAAGTAATCATTGCCTCCATTTTTCTCATATTTATCAAGAGATATCTCAGATAGTTAGCATCCGATACATATAAAAGGGAAAAGCGATATTAAAGATCTAGCCGTTGATTCTAAATAAACGCACTTTGTACGATATCTCGATATCATCATATCTACGTAATCTATCCATACAATAAGAGAGGATATAAAATTAGAGAAATCCCGAAACAAGAATCACAATATTACAATGCGCGTAGAATATTTGGCAACTATTTCAGTAGTGCAATTTCTCAAATACAGGTCACGAGCAAATTGAGAGCGTACACTAATCAAATATACTCACTTCATCTTACCATTCATAACCGCAGTAAATGAGATCATACTAAGTTGATGATAGTAATTAGAAGCACTCGGAATGCAACTGTACATTTTCTACTGCACGTGTCAAATTTTGCACTAGCCTGCATAATGCTTTCATGGTTGTCCATCAACTGCCACTCCATCATTCGACGTGGCACAATGGGTTGGACTACCATGTGCCACCCATGTAGCGACACATGCCAAATTTGACGTGGCACTGGTGTGTCTACCACATTAGCATCTTCTTACTCTTGACTGGCTTATTAAATTACAAAAATTCATAAAATATCCTATGGATCTTCAAAAAAATACATATAGTGACAATTGTATGCATTATTACAAAAAAAACGATAATTTCATCTTTATTTATTCTTATTTTTATTTATATATTCAATTTTTTTCTATCTTATGATACAAATTTCATATATATAAATAAATAAATTTAGTAATTATATTTATTACATATTTTAGGTATATTAGTGTAGTTTGCTATTTAATAAAATTTTATAAGAGAACGATGGAAGGGGAAACAAGAAATAAAAAAAGAAAAGAATTAGAAAAGAGAGGGAAAAAAATAAGCAAATAAAAATGAAGTTGGTAAGATTGTCGAGAGAGATTTTTATCATCTCCGTTTGTGCAATTTTTAGGTTTATTTACACTGGTATGACATTCATAACAAATGATGGACATGATAAGATGTGAAAGTATCCGGCTTTATTATTGCGATTCACCAAACAATAGGTAGGATATCTGACATTATCTTGTCTTAGGCAGGAACCAAATACTGAATAGGATAAAATTTATCATATCCTGATTTTTATTCCGACTACCAAACGTAACCTAGAGATATTAAACATGGAATGCATACTAAAAACATTTTAAAATAGCATTTAATGGATATAAATGAAGCAACACAGACTATGAGCATGCTCTGATACCAGTGATAGGTTTTGGGTACTCGTACCCCAAGTTCCAATAAATTGAGATTGCTCCATATATTCCTTATGTATCTGCGCTAACCAAAAGTGTAATCATGGACTGGAACCAACGCTCGTATGCCCACAAACAAATATACCGGGTGAACTCATACTTTGCTTGCAATTTGTTTGGAGATTTTATCTTTCTCTCTTATCTCGGTTTCACCTATTAACGTGAGAGTAGGGAGAAGTTATTGAACTTCTCTTTGCTTTTTACCTCCCAAGGGAGATCTCAAATAGAATTGGATTGGGCGTGGCTCAAGCCCATTATGGGCGGCCCATATGACTCGACCACGTGCAAAGTTTTACCTACTAAATTCTTTTCGTTGTCCCTTTAACCAATTCGAGATGAATAAACTCGAGATTGATGTACTCTGCTTTTATATGTTTCGTAAACCGAGATTCCAAATTGTATAGTTATTGATATCCACCTTTTACAACACGTCGTTTCAAGAGGTGTTTCATGAAAAATTGATGCACACTATGGTCGTGAGTTTATTTCTTGGATTGAAGAATGGAACTTACTTGAAGCTCGGCCAAAGTGTTGTGCCTGCCATGGTCGAATCTGGTGAATTTTGGCAAAATGAAAGAGGAAACTCACTCATGAATGTTGGACCATAGAGGAGATGGCTTTGGGTGATGCGCGTGTCAAAGCTTGGAGGAATTCAAGTCAAAGCACACGAGCAAAAATCACTTCGACGAACACACTCTTGGACAGTTTTACCTATCTTCACCTACTTCGCATTCCATGCACTTTTTCCTTTCAATGCAATTTCAAATTCCTCTATACTTCAGTTCCTTGTAATTTCAATTCCAGCATTTTTCTTTTTCTCGCCACTTTGATTTGTAAACTCGCCACTCTATCTAAAACTGAGTGAAGAATTACGAAGCGATCTCGAATGCTCTCTAATCTTTTGAAGCAGAAATTTCTCGGCGCAATTACTCTACTTTTTTCACCTTCGTCATAGATCAATGTCCCTAACAATACACTACTACAATCATTTTTCTTTAATGACTGTCAGTGCATATTTCACATGGATTTCAGAATTCTCTCTTTATTACGTGTATGTATAGCTTTATAAAAAAATTACACTCCTCAATCTTCCAAGGAAAAAAGCAAACCCCTTTTCTTCCTTAACTTATTGCAACACGGTCGAGCAAATTCTTCTATTTGCTCAAGAAACAATTGTTAGGATAGTATGATCTCAAGGCTCACTTTAGCTTATTGCCCTCTCTCTTATTGGTCAAACCTTGTATGACTTTGCCTTTTCTCTCCCCATCTTCTTCTTTTTCTTCAACGAGGAGATTCCTCTAACTTGGCATAATTTGCAATTGCTTTTCGTCCTCATGATCAAATGATCAACATTGTGGAAGATCACTTGGAGGTGGAAGCAGAGTCTGACTAGGCCGCTTCCCATTGTCCACCAAGAATGCCATTTTCAGTCCCCAACTTGTGTGTACTTCCAAATGGCAGTGCATGAACCAAACTCCTATTCGTTTGGAACCCAAAAAAAAGAACTTGAATCAGTAAATTTATCAAGATTAATAATGAGTTGATCAACAAAAAAGAAGGGAATTAAGTTGAGTGTTTCTTGTTACCTGGATTGTCTGCTCTGAATCTAAGAGCTGTCCATCCACCAGATGGGACTCCAAGCGTGTTCCTCTCCACAGGGTCAACCAGATTGAACTTCTTGGGATCCTTCTTTGGGTTGTAATTCCCCAATCCTCTGCCCACAATGAAGAAGTTGAATCCGTGCAAATGGATCGGGTGGGTCTCTGGCGCGATTACCCCAGTGTCCTGTAAAACCAGCTGGACCGTGGCGTTGTATGGCAACCGGTAGACCTTCGTGCCGTTCGTGGTTTGCATGTTCGCCGGTGACGGTCCAGTGTAGTTGAACGGCGTTGGAGGGTTACCAGGAAAGTCGGTCGTGAAAACTCCGCTGATGTTGAAGAAATGAGCTTGTAGGAGGGCAATATTCGGCATCACAAATGTGACGTTGTTTACGGCCGCCACGACCCTGCTTAAGTTCGCAGCCGCAGCCGTGCAAGTCGGGCAGGGGTTGACCCCTAAGCCGACGGTGAAGAAGAGGTTGTGGTCGACGGTCTTCGGGACCATTGCCGGATACTTCTTTGAGTTGAGGCTTCGAAGGGCGTTGTTGAATCTGTTGGCCACCGAGGAGGCATTTTGAGGAGGCGGTTTGGTGAGCATCGTGGGGGTGCTGGCGAGGGTGCCCGAGTAGTGCACGGTCGCGGTTGCGGTCACGTTGTCTATGGCCACGATGGGCGTTTCCATGAATGTGGAGGCGGTGATCAAGTACTTGCCGGAGTTTCGGTCTGTGGTGACGAGGACGTTTGTGGTCTGACCCGGAGTGATCAGGATGGTGTCCGTTTGGAACGGTTTCACATATGTGGCATCGACTTCCACCACGGTTAGGTTGTGCTGCGCGATCTTGAAGAAGAGCTCTTCATTGAGTGCAGCATTGACTATCCGCAACAGATAGGTCTTGCCGCTTTCCACCGGCAACGTATAGCTACCTTCACATGATAAAGAGAAATATTCATGATGCAAACATCTCTAAATTTTGCATCAATAGCATAAAACAGAAGGGTCAATAGCATGCACACCAGAGTTTCGATTGAGTGATGTACATTAATGATCTTATTAACCAGTGACTACCTTCCGAAGGGCAAGCCGAAACGGACCCAGGATGTCCGTTAATAGTGTGAGCATCTGAAACATTTGGCGCCAATCCCGAACTCATAGCTTCGTTGATCACAGCTTCGGTGTCCGATTTCCACCATTCGGCTGCCATATTATGGACAGATGAAGTATGTTATTAGTCTTCCGAAAAAATCACATTATATAACCTCAGGTGTTAGGCCGTAGTTGTTATGTTTACGACTCAACTCTTACATTTTAGAGCGCATACAGTAAATTTCTTGTTTTCTCCCACACGGCAGCATCCTCTTTTCTTATTTTGTGACTGTTTTGATCTCAATTATAACTTCATTATGGCGCTTAACCAATAATAGCTATGCTTTCTTAGTGACAACTACGTTTGTGAGAGACGATCAAAGTAATCAAATTGGACGCACCCAAGATGATAACAAATTCCTTGTTGGGTTTGGGGAAGGGATAGGGGACGCCGCGCTTCGGCAAGATGACGATAGCGCCGTGCAGGGTTGCTCTCAGCCACTGAATGTGCGCGTGCCAGAGAAGCGTCCCTCTCTGCCCCGTGATCGTGAAGTTGTAGACAAAGGATTGGCCCGTCTGGATCGGGCATTGGGTTATGTACGCCGGCCCATCGGCCCAGCCCGTTCTGAGCTGTCGGACACCGTGCCTGCCATGCCGTGTATATATTACGTTCGAATTCGAAATTCAACGCATATAAGATGAAAAGGGTTGTCAAAACAGAAAATTTTTCTAATGGCAATCTCTAAAGAAAAACGCGACTGCTCCAGCACTTGTGTTTTGATTTTGCCAGACAGACAAGAACATGTGCAGATTTGGTTAACACAAATTGACAGTTATAATAGTCTCAGGTCTAACCTGATAAACTATTGCTAACCAAGTAGAAGAGTTTGGTGGGTGTCTCACCAGTGAATGGTAACGTTGTACTTGACGTGGTTGGCGACCTTGACAAGCACTGTGTCGCCTTCCCTGGCGTAGAGGGTGGGTCCTGGGAACTTTCCATTGACGGTGACGATGGGCTTGGTGGAGCATAATCTTGTCATGTTCTTCATCACCACCTGCCCAAGATTTTTATCCACACCCAATCAAATGTTTATTCGTCTGCAGTTAAATCCTAGACCATCTTCGTGAGATTGACCGCAGGGTCTTTTTCTGTTTTACTGGCTCACCCTCGTTTGGTGGGGATATGAGACTACTCACCTACCTCGCATACCAAATGAAAACAGATAGATCTCTAGCTAAGACATTCCCTAATCCTAGCAGAGTCTTAGAGAACTTCGACGCTGATGTGTGTGGTGGTGTTTCTTGACACGATACAATATGTATTTATTGAGAGAAACTCGAACTGAAACCCGTGCAGATTGACATATATTTATCTATTTTCAGTGGAAAACACTTTGTAATCACGTCAAGGTATTTTTGTAACGACGCAAAATGACATGAATAGTTATCGTTGATGTGATATGAAGACACAAATTGTCAGCCTATCACATGTTTTCGTCTTTTCACGCTAAAGTCGAATATCCGGGAAAATCAACTTGAAATCTAATATATACGTGTGCCAAATCCAAGTGAGGAGTTCAAATAGCGTTAGCCAAAATGTCCAAGAACTGAGATTCTTTTTGTTGGCTCATTAGGTAGATATGATCATTTCAGCATATGGTGGGGACGCATTGAAGTTCTTTTGTAGTTAGTGAGACCAACCATATTAGCTAAAGCCATTATTGATTGTCCATCAAACTTATATTTATAGGACCCAAAAGCAGCAGGATTGATATCCTCTTGCTAGCTCTTTATATTAATGCAGAGCCATATATATATTTATATCGCATTTTTTTTTGTGTTTTCATGTTCTTATTTCCTCCTTTTACCAAGGCTATCTAATTAGCATGATGTACTAAACGACTCATTTAAAGCAGACTGGTTGCCAACTTGCATGCAGCAAACCATTTTGCACATCCCCACTTTAGTACGAAAAACAGCAAATTTAAGACTCCGCAATTCTCCTACGTACATCGCTTGAATATGGAATAAGATATGCATGTAAGGCACGTATGATAGTAGCACGTATAATCTCTTCCTTTATCATGCATGTAAGGCAGAACGTGAAGCAGCTTATGAAACAGCAAATACAAACGCATGCATGGGAAGAAAAACGACAGCAATGTTACCTTTTAAGGACGAAAACCATTAACACAACAAAAGACCATGAACTCACATTGAACTTGTAGTGTCGAACTCTGCACTCCACGATTGCAGGAAGAACGAGCACCCCCAAGAGAAGAAGAATGAGACGAACCCAGCATGACCCCATCTCTCTCTCTCTCTCTCTCTCTCTCTCTCTCTCTCTCTCTCTCTCTCTCTCTCTCTCTCTCTCTCTCTCAGGTCGATCAGGTTTGTCTTTGGACTTGCCAACGCAAGCTTATATAGGGCACAGAGAGAACTGCTGCAACGTCGTTTTTGCTTGAGTAGGTGAAGCGAAGGGAATCCTGGGCAATAAAGATTTTCATTTTCCCCAGCTAATAAAGTGATATACACCTGGAGGTTTTAACCTCTCATTTCGTTGCAGATTACATAAAGTGTACAGTTTGTTCGTTTTTCTTTTTCTCAGAGGCTCGCTCAGTGAGTGGATCCTGGAAGTTGCCACTCAACTTCTGGTGTGCGTTCCATGAAATCGACCTCTTTCCTAAGCTGAAGCATCATACATTCTAGAATTTCTTGTTTTTCTAATAATCACATCTGTTTAATTTTCAGTTGCCATGCCTTTTTTTTTATTTGAATTAATTTGTTTTGTTGCAACTGTTCAACTTTGCATGAAAAAGTTCGGCTGGAGCATCAACCTTCTGCTTCTTCTTGCATAGCACGCATATAATGAGGCAAAGTCCATCTCAAGTTTTTAACACTAAGTATCGAGGATATTTATTAACAATAATAATAATTTTAAAAAAATAAAGTAAAAGAAAACCAATATGTCACCACTTTAAATATAGTTTAGTTACACGACAATCTCTTATGGATGGGTTGGCGTATATAGATGGCAACAACGAGCGGGTTTTGTATATGGTTGAGCTAGTCAACCTGATCCTATTCGTGAATAAGCAAGACGTGGACTTTTAGGAGCCTTTCTATGGTGGCATGGACCTTACCAATGTTTAAGTACGTGCAATGTTTATGTTCAAGCTAGGACACTTTTATAATCCTTGTTGCCTCGGACGATACTGTTGCTTTGGTTCTAAAATATATGCGAGTTGATATTATAATTGGATAATGGCTTATCATGAAAAGGGTTCTTGCGACTATCTCTTGCTTGAATTGCTGATGCATTCACCCTTTCTTTGTTCAATCATATTACAATGTGCAGCTTCGATAAAATCCAATAAACTACGAATACATGGGTACCACTACTTAATTCTCCAAATCCTTTAGGAGAAGTTTCAATAATCATCCTTACATTTCACGTATTCATCACCATGCATGATATCTTATCTTTTGAATAGCGGTTTTGCATTCTCACTGTGTAACTAGACACTAGATTCTATCTACTGATAAGAAACAATAATTAAGTACTAACTCTCCACTTTCTTTCCAAAGTATCCTCACCAATTTTCTTAGTGCCCGACTACATAGGACCCTGAACCGCAATTTAGCAACCCTAGTTCAGCTCGTCATTGCCCTCCTTTCCACCACCCTCGTCACCCTCTCTCCCTTCCCTCCCTCCCCTCCCTTCCCTAGGCACGAGCACCATGGCAACCTTAGATCTAAGGTTGCCGAGGCATTTGCAGCCTCAATCCGAGGTCGTCACGGCCCCCTTACCTTGAGGTCGTGGAAGCCATGGACAATATCGATCTAAGGTCATCTTTATCTTCCGAACCGTGCACACTCGCCACCAACTCCCCGTCTGAGAGAGAGAGAGAGAGAGAGATATGGAAGGCAGCGTCAGCTCCACCAAGACGGTGGTCAAAGGCAGTTGGGTGGCGACCAGGAGGGGCAGCTGGTGGTGGGAGGTAGACAGATTGAGGTGATCAGGGTTAGGACATCTATGTGGTTTCATTCTTGGATTTCCGCATAGAAATGCAAAGTTGCATATTCAGAAGTACATGATGCAAAGTACATGATGCGAACTGGTAGTACTGCAAAAACACGAGATGATAAAGGATGTGTTTATTTCGCGAAAAATAAATAATTTTAAAAATATTTTTTAACAATAATCACTTATATCGCTTACAAAAATGAGCGAACTAAAAAAATTTTCATCATCTATGAAAATATTTAAATACAAATTATTGTTGATGATAAAACTTTTTTCATTGACTAATTATTTCAAGCGATATAGGCGATCATTTTTAGGAAAATATTTTCCAAATCATTTATTTTTCGTGAAATAAATGGAGCCAAAATATGTACTAATTTTCTCATTTATGCTTTGCATGAGATTTTGCAATGAAAACTATTTATTTTTTGTGATGAAACAAAAAAAAAATTTGGCCAATCCCAGTCCAACTCGGGAGGCAAACCAAGACTGATTGGTCCAATTCTTAGTTCCAGGGTGTATACGACCCATGCTGGAACTGATCACCCCTAATTGAGGCCCCGATGACCCCACGACCACAAAGGAAAATAAGAAAAAAAAGGAAAAAAAAACTCAAAAAAATTGTAACAAATTACAAAATTGACCACATCAACGTCAGCCAGCAACGCGTATGACGGTTAGCGTCCACGTTAGTGATTTCTAGCCAAAATTAGTCGAAAGGACTATATTGGAAAATCGTCAAAAGATTTAGAACTAAATTTGCAACATTGAATAATTTCAGATAGAATCGGCCACCGTACAACAGTCCTCCATACAATACATTTAAGACTTTTGGACAATTTTCTTAGTACCAAACACTGAAGTACCTTCATCTATTATGGTGACCACATTAAACCAAATGAACTAAAAAAAATGGACTTATATTCATAGATTATAGATTTCTTCACTAACTTAAAACCGTACAGTTATTTTGTCATAAAATCATGTATGTGTATATATATAGGTAAATTGATATGACCCCACTCAATTTGTCTGACTCTTATCCACAATTAGCAGAACCATCATAATATATATGAACATATACAGACTAAAAGAATATTAACTCTAACTTTTTTTTATCTACTTAAGGTGAAGAGGTTGGTTCTAATTAATGAATAAGAAAATGGAATTTTGTGATAACGTGGCTCAAACACAGTTTTATTCTATGCAATTTTTTTATTATTCTTTTTTTGGTCGGAAACTTTTTTATTATTTAAAGATTGTCTAACATACACATTATTCTGCACCATAATACAGTCGCATCATATGACAACTACGAGTATACTTAAGAGCCTCAATGTGCTTCCACGAACACGTGGCTTCAAAGATGCTACATTACAAAGCTTGTCAAGGTACACTTTTTTTTCTTCCGACCAAAACAAAGAAAGATACAGTTTTTCTATTGTACATTTGCAATTTATAGTGGATAAATCGATGCAAGAGATATGTCAAAACGTGCCCTTGTTGTTTGTCGGATCCGATGCGTATCCCTTGTTTCTTGACGATGAAAATGGACCAAAATAAACTGAATCTAAACCATAATTGTTCCTAACCTATACGAGAGTATCTTAACTATAGCTACTTACTAGCACACGCTTCATAAGTGAAAGACAACACTCTCAAGAATTTAACCTTTAATTCCAGCATATTCATTATCAACAAGCCAAAATTTACATTATATTCTGGTCTCTAAAACCAGGAGCACCGGCAGACCTCAGGGAGGGAGTTGGCGGTGGCCCCCACCCTAGACACCAAACTTCTCTTAATCACAAAGCCAAAAATGTTTTCGAGAAAATTTATGTTGCGCTCCCTAAAATTCTCGGCCTGCCATTCGCAATATAACGACTGAAAAGCATGCTCAAAAAATAAAAAATAAAAAAGATGTTCGAAACAGCATGAGCTTTCGACAGCATATTACGAAACAGCAACGTTGCTTCGATCCCAATCGATTGCGATTCAGTCCTTGTACTACACATTCTTCGTGGTATAAGTGAACTTGGTCCTACTCAAATGGGGAACTCCAGAAGACGCGAAGTCTAGTCCTTGTCGGATAGATACCACAACTAATAAATATGGTAGGAAATACTTTTCAGGTCATGCATCAAATGTTGCAGAGCAGACCAAGTAACCAAAGTTTGGTTTGAAAGCAATGATTGAACCAACGGTGGGTGAGTCATAGTCTCTAGCCAGTAGAAGTAGCTGTCTCACGAATTCAAAATTGTCTGCATTGCCCATCCATTTCTTGCTCTCGTTTTTGCTTTTTCTGGTTTTTTTGCCCCCTCGTTTTGGGTCCCCAAACTAACTGTTACCTTTTATATGAAATAAATTCACTCTAGTGACTGATCTCAGCGTCATTTTCACAGATGCAGATCAGTCGTCGGAATGCAGCAACCTCTCTAGGATTGCACCCTCCTCCACCAATTCAAGATAACCTCTGCTTACCCAAAAAGATAGAGGTGGCACTAAGACAACAAATAAGTGAAGAGGATAGATACGGGAAACCTTAATTTAGGAGGAGTATGGCAAATAACATAAAACAAAACACATTTAAGATATCTTTTGTATAACGTTTACTTACAGGCAGTATTTCTATTGAGATTTTGCAGAGGTGGCCACAATCTAAGCATTACCTCTTATTACAGAACCAACTACTCATCCCAAACAATATGAAGTTTCAAGAAGACACGTCGCGATTTAATATTCACCATCCCACCTAATCAACTATGTACATTTGGTAGGTCCTGAGCAAGACCTTAAAAGGCTTAAAGAGGCACTATGCATGGAGCTCTTGGCTGGGGCGGGAGTCCCTGTAGCATCCCTTGTACTCTCTCTCCTGGAAAGAAAAAGACAGGGGGAATATGGAGGCGTCTGGGTGGAGAAAGTAGACTCCACGTCAGCTACAAAGCTGGCTACTGCCGGGTATGCAGGTATTGTAGCCTCCTGCGCCTGAAGTGACAGATGAGAGTTGTGGCTCCAACTAGGCTGCCGCTAACGTGAATCAACTCGCAAGGCAGTTCCAATTCCCCCGATTTGATTCGTGTGATAACTTTTTTTTTATCACCCAAAGAGAGAGAGAGAGAGGAGGGGGTAGGTAATATTTTACTCAACTGGCTCAATTATTCTACTACAAGTATTGCGAATTAACAGCCTGAAGTCCTCGTACAATGTATATTTTTTCACAGCTTAGGAGAACAAATAAGGCACAATCCTTGTCAGAATTTCGCTTATGCATGTCAGCCGTGCCTTCCTTCGAATGCTTAATGGCTCCATAAATAGATGACATCAGTCTCCTGAACCCTGCTTATGCACACCAGTCCATGCGATATAAAGAAAAATACATGGACGTGCTGAGTACCAAGTAAACTTCTCAGCTACCCGCCATCGTGCTACCTCCAAGTAAATGCGCCACTTTGAAGTCTATGTCCCAATTGCGAAGCTCTACTACTTGGTGAGATGGCATGCTAGAGGACCGTTGCAGGCATGAAGAATTTGAAGAACACCTTAATGTCCTTTGAAAAAGATTAAGTAGAGCCAGGAGCAAATCAACTTCTCGAAATCATGCGTACATAGCAGAATTAATTGTAATCCGACAGAGGATCCTCAGAGCTAAAGATAAGAATGATGCAGAGAACAAAGACCAAATAAAAAACAGAAGCAATAATTCCCAATGCACCCAACCGACATTAAGCATATAAATCAGGAGGAATTTGTACCTTGCGTTTAAGATCAAGAGCTTGAAGGGCATGCCAATGGTGTTAATTCTTTCTTCTCATCCTGAATTGATCGGAAGTACACATCTTAGCTTTTGCAATTTTGCCTAGGAGCAAACGATATCAGGGAAAACAGGGACAATAGGGACATTTTTTTCCCTTTCCAAACAATTTTATAAAGATAGAAATGGTTATGTGATACTTTTATGCTGCTCTTTAGGGTGTCAGGGTAGGGGCGAAAATTATTGCATGACAAAATAACCCCAAGTACGATCTTATTTCTTGGGTTGATACATCATGCTACATTGCTTTAGCATCATTGAATTTGGTCTTAGTATATGTCTAATCACTAAGACACCAGTAAGTTAATTACCAGTTCTGATGCTTAACTGACTCATATCAACTTCCTCATGGAATTGCAACTATAATTTGACCTCGACTAATGAGTAAATAGGCAGGCTTAAAGTGAAGCCTCCTAAATTTAGAACTCATGGAAAAATCTAAGATGTCAAAGGCTTCATGAGGAAAAACAAAGAGAAAGCAATATATCTTTTTTCTTGGGGAAGAGGGCATACCTTTGGATTGGAACCATTCTCAGTTCGATAACAGCATAATTTTTTATAGATGAAACCGGCAAATATCCGCTGACGTAAGTACTTATGCTGACAGTTTCCAAAAATGCACTCTCATGATTACAAATACAATCAAACGAATCACAAAAATGAATTATATACCCTAAGAAGTCAAGTTGGGGTAGGGGGACACCATTTTAACGATAAGTGAATGGGTGGTTCACGGTACTTTCCAGAAAGGCAAATGTCTCTAACCCACCATGCAGAACTAGCTGAAGAAAACAAAACACGTTAAGATTATGAAATTAAATAACGCTAAAGGGGAAAGATATAAAAGCGGAGTAGTAACTCAAATGTTATACGATAACAGCAGAAAAATCATACCACGTTATGTGGGAGGAACTTGGGCATCATATCATGAAACTATTCAATGTCTGCCGTACCATCAGGCATCCAGTTAGCTGAAAAACCTTGTATGTTCTCATCCACCAAATGGCAATGAGTATACAAGTTCTAGAATCCAAAATACAGGGTCACCGACATCTGAAATAACAGACCCAGCACAAGCTTAAATGATCTTGATTCTTTAAAAAATTATAGTTGTGAAGAAAATTTGGCAGAAGGGTGAAGAGCATATTCCAAACAAGCATAATCAGAGACATGCATGAAAGTCCCTGTATAGCTCTCATCACAAGCTAAAAAGCGTGTGAAGAGCAATTTATTTGGTGGTCAAAAAAATTGAAATTTGCGTACAGAACATATGACAAGCTAAAAAGTCAACAAGCAAAACAGCAGAAGTTAGCAACTTACTTCCTTGATATTATGCAATGGTAGATCAAGTTGCTTGTTTTATTATAGCTCTAACTAATATATTCCATGTAATAGCGGTAGGTATAATCCCATGAGCCAAAGCATCATCTAGGAAACTAATGGCATTTGATGTTTTTCCACAATTACAAAGACCTTTGAGAGCAATATTGTAGGAAATAATATCTGGCCGTAGCCCATGCTTTAAGATGCAGTGCCAAATTTCTGAGGCCTTTTCACAATCTCTCAACTTGTAAAAGCCCTCCATCAAAGTGTTGAGGGTGACAAGATTTGGAGAGCAGTTCTGCTCCCTCATCTTTGAAAACAGTTGTAGTGCAGCATCTACTCTGCCTACGGAGCAAAGGCCATGAATAATAATGTTGTGCATAGTTATGTCAGGTTTCAAACCCTTTGCTAGGACGAGTCGCCACAATTCAAGGGACATGTCAACCTTCTTGCCTTTGCAAAGGCCATCCATCAGTAAGCTATACGTGATCATGTCTGGTTGCCAACCTTTTTCTAGCATCTCCTTCACTACATCATATGCCTTACCAAACTGTTCGGCCTTGCATAAACCCTTTATTAGAATGTTGTAGGTGACAAGAGTTTGAGGACAACTGGTACTGTTCATCACTTTTAGAAGGTGGATTGCATCTTGAAATTTACCATTGTGAACAAATCCGTCAATCAATGGGTTGCAAACATGAGGATCCAGCTTATGGCCACGTTTACCCATCTGACCAAGGAAGCTGACTGCTTCATCCAATTTTCCTTCCTTGCACAATCCATTCACCATCGACGAGTAGGCAGAGTTATCTAAATCAGCCCTCTCATCTTCTGCCCCTTTCAAGAATCTGATAGCTTTACTTAAATATCCATTCTTGCACATCCCTTTCACCATGACTCCAAAGGTTGTTGAATCAGCATGGCAACCGCTAGAATGCAATTGTTCCCACATCGAAATTGCTTCATCCACCTTCCCATTCTCTAACAAGCCCATGATAAATGTGTTATAACTGCAGATATTATGACAGCCTTCCTTCTCCATTACCTTCCACAACTCAAAAGACTCCACAACCTTCCCGGCTCGACAAAACCCATTGAGCATTGTGTTGTACACAACCACATCAGGAGACAGCCCACTGGCAGCCATCTCCTTGTACACTCTCTCAGCAGCATCCACATTCCCTGACTCACAGAACGCGTGTATTACATTACTGTAAGTGAACAGATCCATCTCTCTTTTATTTCCCTTCATCCTCTTCCATACTTCCAAACTCTCGCTAAACTTGCCACATTTACACAAACCATTAATCATCACATTGTAAGTCACAACATTTGGATAGACAGAAGGTGATTTCACCAACCTCTCCCAGACTTCACTAGCCTTCACATAATCTCTCTTCCTAAAAAACCCATCAATCAAAATATTATAAGACGTAACATCAGGCATAACTCCTCTCTCATACATTTCATCAAACAGTTCATACGCACCCAGCAAATCCCCAGTCTTTGCAAGCGCATTGAGCACGGTCCCATAACTATACAAATTAGGCTTCAAATCATTGTCCCACATCCATTCCAAGAGCTCCTTGGCCTTCTCAAAATGCCTCTTCTTACACGATATCTTGATCAAAACGTTATACGTCTGCAAATTCGGCGCCAACCCCGCCGTCTTGAAGTAGGCGAAGAACGACTCGGCTCGATCCCACTGGTTCGACTCGATAAACGCATTCAGCAAAGAATTGTACGACCTTATCCCGGGCTCGCATCCGAAGATCTCCCCCATGTTCCGGAAAACGTCCAGCGCCTCCTCGGGCATCGCGTTCTTGGCATACCCTTTGATGACGGTGAGGGCGACGTCCTCGGGGCACTTGCAGTCCTGGGCCCTGATCAGCTGGACGACGCGGTCGACGTGGGCGGCGAGCCTGGAGTCGACGAGGCGGCGGAGCACGTGGTGGAAGACGTCCGGGGAGCGGGAGCGGCTGGGCGAGCCGATGAGGAGGGCGAGGGCGGAGAGCGGGTTCTTCTCGGCCTTGAGGCGCTGAAGGAAGCGTTTCGGGGAGAGGAGTTGGTTCTTGGGGAGGTGGTGGGCCATGAGCGCTCCCGCAGTAGCTCGCTCGCCATGCCTCACTTCATTCCAGGGAGGGTCGTCGCCGGCAACGAGAGAGGTTCCTCCATATGAGAAGGAGAGGCAGAGAGGGTGGCCGCGGCCGACTTTCTAACGGCGGAGAAGCAGCTGGAGAGGAACTGCAACGGACGCGGCCGCCGCCGCCGGGTCGATGGCCTCCTCAAGAAGGCGAAGCGAAGCCCGAAGCTGTGAGGAGGCTGTGGGGCGAAGGTTTGACCTCATTTCTGCTCATAATTTCGAATTTGCCATCGACGTTACGAAGTTATTATGGGCTGGGGCTGGGATGGGCTGGGCCGATCTGGGCCGGCCCGATGAAAAGATTGATGCATGGAAATTGCTCTTTATCATCATCATAGAGTGCATTAAACTTTTGTGAGTCCATTCGAAAAGGATTTGGAGTTAATAGCTGATCAACTCTATTTTCTCCCGTGAATTACTTGTGTCGACCGATTCGTTCGATCCTAAACTTAAGGTATCGGGTCGGATACAAAAAAAAGATTCATAACAAATGTTGGTGGAGTTGGAAGTTGCAGAATTCTGAGGATTCAATGTCCATTTATGGCTACTACTCCGTGTGTAGTTCCACTAACCACATTTCCTATCCGAACCAGAGCCAAACCCCGATCGATCTTGTCAGAGGGACGAAACGAGGAGGAGCACGGCACCCTTTCCCTTTCTCTGGATATGTTTTTCTTGTGTCCACAAAATCTAATCAACACCGATGTGAGAGTCCACTCCGGTATTTCCTTGTATTTTGAACGCGAAGGACAAGTATAAACGAAAAGCAGCCAAGCGATCAAGGTCCAGATACTTATAGTACAATTATCCCTTTTTTTCCTTTTGCTTTTAGTTACAAGTGAGGCAAGCATGCGTAACCTGTTCAATGAAACAGTCGCATGAACATATATTGTTACGACTGATTTTTCGTATAATACCACAATTTGTCCGTATAATTTTACTTGAAATTCTTTTTTTTTTCTTGAGCTAGTCTCCTAACTTTTTAGGAAAATACATTGTTCATCTTTGCACCGTTCTGGTAATGGATTTGTTAATGTAGATGCTCATAAGTAGGGAATGGTCAAGTACTCTTTCAAAAAGATACCGGACTTCGCCGTGCCACCGCCTCTCTCTTGTCGGTGATTATAGAGTACCATCTCCAACCATTGACAAAGGCTCGCGAGCATTTGAAACCCGAATTGCCACCGTGGCATGGTTTCAATACCACAAGCTCAACGATGATTTGAGTTTGGAATGCTGAATAAACGTAGAGGTTGGTTTGACATGGGACTTTTTGGGGTGACATGAATTTCTTGCTCGAGACAGTCGTGCTTGTCCATGCAGACGAAGGAAATATAATCGCAAAACGCAAGTGACCTTGGCTTTCCCAGTCCAGATGCTACCGTCAGCGGCGCTAGCGCAAAGTTTTCATATTCTGATAAAGAATGTCCACGTAGTTCATAAGATATATGGCAGTGTTGGACTGTAGAATTCGCTGTCGAATTCTTCTATGTAAATTTCCAACATGAAGCCAGGTATTACGACATACGAGCCATTGTCACACTTCGCCTCATCAACACCTCAAAATCAAGCTGAATCATAGGAGATACAAAGTATAACAGTCCGAAAATGATTCTATCCCAGCTGGAACAAGAACAAAAGAGATGAGACAGGAGAGAACCTATATTCACATAGAATATGTAAAACTCGAAAATCACATACCTCATTGTCTATGCGATTCAAATGGCTACCTTTTTAAAAAGCTAACAATTGCTAGAAAGAGAACAATACAAATATACACGGTGCTCTAAACCCTAAATCTCTTCTGCACTGCTATGAGGTAAAAGGTGGTGGCGGGGGAAGAAGGGACAAATAATTTGAACCCTTAAAAACTTATATGCGCGCCCGACCGTATCGGACTAATCGCCAGCATCGCCCACGAGATCATTGTCAGAGCAGCTAACGATTCACTATCCAAGTGAGCCTACATTTGGTAAACTGGACTTCAAGCAGGTGAGAACCGCAACTACTGAGCATCCTTCAAAGACATTTGCGTCGGTTCTTCAGAAGTTCCGAAGATGCGGTGGAAGCCGTAAGAGCCATACACATCACCTTCTTCGTGCTGAATTCATATGAGCTTTGCTTTCATTCCTTATTCGATCTGCATACATGGGTAGGCGAATAATCTCGTTGATCTCGCTCAGCAAGACTTCTTCTGTAATATTATCCTTTATGCTTCGCATCACCTGCCGTCACATAGGCAGACACATAATTCAGTGACTAACTCAACTACCGGCTAAAAAAAGTAGTTAATGTCAACATGGAAAGGACCTTTCTGTAGGTGTTAAGTTCATTGGGAGTATTTTTGTCTACCCGAGTCCGCATACAGACCCACACTTGTTCATCGGCATCCCAAGAACATTCGATTATCTTGCCAGAGTATGAAGACGGATCGAGACCATCTGCAAGTTTGGACACGAGTATTAGACTAGAATAGCTGCAAGGAAGATGACTCCAAAAGTAATCAGCAGCAGCAGTATCTTCAATAAATGGTTAAACGATAAAAATAGAAACACCAGATGGACTGAGAGAGAGAGAGAGAGAGAGAAAAGGGGAATAGGGATTTTCTTCCTAAACAAACTGCTAGTAGTGTTAGTCTGGTGGCAGCAGCCACTTATGACAGCAAGAATCCCAATCGATGAAAGTGAAAATGTTGAGTGGATAAACCAATCAATGCACAAAAGCTTAAATTAGAGTCTTAGAACAAAGACATTACGAACTGTCTTTTGGCCAATAATATATAAGAAACTTCAACAAAACGCATTTAAAGCAGAGATCTTCAGACCATGCAAAATGGCAAAGGCCAAAGACGAACACCCACAATGATTGCACCAGATACAATGTCGAGCAGAATGCCCAAAAGAAAATGCTTTATTTGGTTAACCTCTTTCAAAAATGCTAAAGTGCACGAGATGTCCAAGGCATGAGGACCAAAGCATAGTTTCTTGGAAAAATTTTGAACGCAAGATACAATGGTTCGGTTCTGACCTCTGAATACAACTCGATTCCCTTCCATCAGCTTCTTCTTGCCTCGTTCATTCAGAGACAAGAGCTCATTTCCATCATCATCAACCTGGTAACAAACACCACATTAGATTAATCACATCCCCTAGGTTGAAAGAAGAAAGTTGTTCCAAGCATGACTGAAGCTTAAGTGACCACCTCAAACTGAAAATCAACAGAGTTCATTTCAGGATACTTCCACTTCAAAAGACCTTCATGGGTGCGGGGAACGTAAGGATCATCCCAACCCTAGCAGATGAGGACCGTCAGTGACAAACAATGCTCTAAATTAAAAATGTAGAAAACAATCAATCGATATAGAGTTGCATTTCTCCATGAGCAAGGAGGAGGAGCTTATACAGAAATAATCCCAATTTGAGTCGTCATATATAGGGTTAACTTGATTCAAAGATACTATAACAGATAACAGCAGAAGCCCCCTCCTGTGATTATAATACAATACACAAGAAAACAGCTACAGCATCTATAATCTTGTCAGAAGCAAGAAAAATGTTCGGAATAAAACAGAATACAGATCAGGAGAAGATTCATCAGCGTCATAAGCAACTACCTGAAAAATAAGTCCATCTGCATCATGTGAAAGCTTTGGAATAAACTCCTTCAAAAGCTTCGTCACGGTGGAAAGCAGCCAGAAATCCTTCCTCCTCACCTGACAGCATGTTAAGCAAATAATCACCAACCCCAACACAACCATCAAAAGCTTAGAAAGTGGAGCATACAAATCAACAAGAGACCATCCTTACCCTGAATGGTTCCAAGTCGTATCTGTAATGAGGATTCCTGCTTTGGTATATGTTCTGACGCTCATAATTTCGAGGTTCAATAACTTCTTTCTCAATCAGTTTCCACCGCTCATGAAAAGGGCGCTGCACCATGTTCAGGAACCCCATCAGATTTTTTATTTATCACAAAAAAAAATACCACAAGAAAATGCATGCTTTAAAATTAGCAGTAGGGTGCACCCAGATAATTTGATAACTCTTCTGAGAGGATAAACTACACATTAGCTTCTTATTGGTCAGTACTATACCACAAAGGGAACCAAACAGGAAGGATAAAGCCAGACAAATCACTAATGATTAAGCACATAACAAAGTGAAAAAAAACAGTGTCATGCCACCTGACATCGAATTTATACATGATTGTTACATAGGCCCAGCACAATCGATTTTCTTTTAATCAGGGGGAAGAACCTCAGCTGATTTTTTTCCGAGAATGAAGTAACATTCATCCTACCTCTACAACGGAAACATGATTAATTGCCATCAGATCATAAATTAGGTATCTCCTCTCCTGCTTCTGTGAGTCTGGCATAGTGTCAATGATCATCTCACCATCCAGTAGCGTAAAGTGGTGAGTTTTCTCGCCTAAAGCCTTCAAAACCGAAAAATGTAATGTCAAACGTGATGCATAATAAGCTTAACCCCCCCCCCCCCAATTGAAAAAAGAAATTAAAGGGCACAGGGATAGTTCCATACCTCATTTGATCTGAAAGGAAATCTCATCTGAACCCTTCTAATGTTAAAGCTTCTATCGATCAGATAACATCCATCAACGGTTATTAGCATCATATAACGAGTTCCATCAGCCTTCCATGTTGCATAGTAGTACCTCTGCCTTAGAAGTTGCAAATTTTCCCTGCATGTAATTATGCACATAAATCTTATCATGGACACCAACAACTTTAGCAAAGCAAAAGCTATGCCATAGCTAAACCTAGTGCCTTTTATTGGCACTCAAAGCCAGACCGATTAAAAATCATTAGTAATGTAAGAGCATTCAATATCTGCCAGGTTAGTACTATTAGGCAATAGAATGCTTAAACATGCTTCAACAAAAATTGAGTAAGCCTCTACAGCTATACAAAACAGCATGATTAAAACTGGAAATCATTTTCCCGAAATACACAGAGCCATGTTGCTTGAGAAGTGCATCTTCTTCTTCCATTCTCTCTCTCTGGCTCTGTGTGCGCTACTTCAGGGGACTCCTTGATTTGTGCCTACCTCTCTGCTTAACAAATTGGCGCTCTCTCTCTCTCCGTGAAAAACACAAATCAGTTTTTTATTCCAACAGGCGGAAATACTCATTTCTGTATTTACACCAAAACATAGGAAAACATTAACATTTCCTGAAAAAATATTATGTTTTCCAATTACATCACATTTTCCGTGAAAGAAATGGAGCCCAACTCTTTGCCCAAGTTTCCAGGCTAATATTTTTTCTCTGGTTACCTCTTTTGAGAGAGAGAGAGAGAGAGAGAGAGAGAGAGATGAAATAACACTTTTAGACGAAAGATTTTCAGTGCATCCTGTTTTCTTCCAAAGAAGTACCAGAATGCCTACTATTAACGCAAAAATTATCAAATATTTAACTAAAGCATTAAATGTATTTTTGCATCTGTACTTCCAAACAAAACTGTTCTTGAAGGATCAAGCATCTTAGAACAAGACATCTATTTTACTTGACTAAACTACTCATATTTAGGCAGTTGTCTAACAGAAATGCTGGTTCTTTGATTAGTATAAGTTAACTTAAGCACTAGCCCAGAAAAAAGAGTCACATTTCAAGATCATCAGAAATAATGCCACTGCACATTTTTTGTTACTATGCACGCAAGACTGCCTTTAAAAGTACACATCACTAATTCAGAAAAGCAAAGCCAGCTTCCACCCAAGACCAAATTAGCCAGAGTTCTGGGAAGTAGATGGCCCATTCCTGAGGTCAATTGAGCCTCGAACTGGCAACAAAGATACTGAACCTCAAATTGAAAAACAAAACCCACATTTTCGCAAAAAATCATTTTTCATGTTTTAGACTACATCAAGTTCGCAAAACTGCCCAACAGACTGCACCAGATCAAAGAGAATGGACTAACACCATCCAGACTGTCTCCTAAACCAGATTATTTCAGACCTAAAGAATCAAAAATCCTCTTTTTAATGCAATTCTAGCCGAAGGCCACAATTTCCTCCGTTGGTAACCTTGAGTCTCCTACGCTTAAGAGTCTCCTACAACTTAAGCATGAGAAGGAGTTATTCTCTACACCTCCACCCTCACCCAAGCAATGAGTCTTCATACTGCAACATATGAAGATCACGCAGCACACTATAAACAATCCTATATAAGACACGCACTGAGTTTGGGTTCAGTATCTTTCACAAGTACAGATCAAGAAGCCATGATTAAATGATTGGGACAGGTATGCTGTTTGAAAAAGAAATCGAAAAGCTACAAATTCTTTACATAGAACATTGTCTAATAACAACCCAGCCATATGTATTGTGAATGCTTTTGTGTGTGTGAGTGTGTGTGTGAGACACTGTTCATGAGACAGGAGAAGCCAGTTCAACCGATCTGCGAATCTTTCTGCAGTTTGCTTTCGGTTGAGAAACAGATTTGACCCAGCTCAACCAGCAAACAGATCAACCGGTTCAGATAAGTTCAGCTGGTTTTGGATTTACATAAAAATTATCAGAAGTCAAACCTCTAACCTCTCTTCAAAAGCATGAAACTCCAACAATTACATCACACTCTAGCTCATTCTTCTTAAATGTGTGCCAACCATAGTCATCAAGTTATGGCCAATGGATCTACACTCTACTTTCATTCTCTCTCCACCATATTTCATGTTATGTCTCCACGTTATTGACCTCAGCAGCTAACAACCCGGCAGTTCAATCATTTGAACTAGTCAGAAGTTCAAGATACCCAGTTAGGCAGGCAAAACAAAGAAAAGCAAATTTTTCTCGTAGCAAAATACCCAGTTAGGCAGGCAAAACAAAGATAAACATAGATCATTCAGCTAGCCAGAAGTTCCACTCTCTGCGCAACCAACAGCTATATATTAACCCATTGTAAGCAAATATCCCTTCCAACACAATCGGCAATTCAGAAATATTGATCTACCATACTTCCCCCTATGGAGAAGGCCCCCCATCCCACAAGCCCTACTTAGCAAATGAAACTGGGATAGGATTTGTGTGAGAATTCAAGTTGCTGATGACTAATGGTCAAAAGAAACATTACATTAGCACATGTACGAACGAATAAAGCAAATAGTGAATCCTTCCCATGCCTAATTGATTTTTCCACAATTTCATGCACTTGTAGTATAATCAAACCTGTTGAGGGAAACAGGATGGGATCCAGGAAATTGTGTGCCTCCTCTTCCCTGAAATTTAGAAAAAGCATCAATAATGAGTAACATAGAGCTTAGACTTTAGCAATTGCATCGCTCACATTGTTTTCTTTGTCCCCTTTTTAACTCATCATTTCTCATATTTATTAACATAGAACATCATGCAATAGATGGATGTTGGAGTGAGAAAGTCCAGCATGCAATTGATGAAGAGGTGTAAAAGGGGCTTCTTACTAGCTACATCTGTATGTAATTGAGACAAAAGGGTCTACGGAGAATAATAGAACAAATTAAGATGACATCATCTACACAGCACATTCGCAAAGGAGGGACAATTGAGTTTGACTCCAACAGATGGGATGAGGTTTAGTTTTATTATTACAGGAAGCATCACCAAATTCACTTAACATCTTTTGAACAAACTGATCTGAACATTCATGCAGTGTATTCAAGGCTCAAAATAACATATCATTTGCTCCAAAACTTATCCCACGGGCTTCTAGGAGCTTTTGATTATTATATCTAATCTTCCTCTTACTGCTTAAGCTTTTGAACAAGTTAGCAATGGTAACACAATGTCTTCATGGTGTCACAGCAGATAATGTGGTTAAATCTCCTGAAACCTTCATTATCATCACTAATTATATTATATTCCATGCTTGTCATAGGCTAAATCTCAACCTATGCGAGAAGGTAATGTTAAGCCCATTTTCATATCCAATCAAGTCCAGATAATAGCTTAAGCTTTTTTTAATAAATTGATCATGATCAGACCATATCCACATAAAATGAGCTTGCAAAAGAACATCATAGAATGATCTTACCCCCACATTGAGCTTAAGAGTCTGATAGCAGAAATGCCGAAATGCATCACTCTGGTCCCTTGGTATTTCATCGCCCAATAGATCATCATTTGTCATCAGTTTATCAGTCTCGTGATTATCCTGAAATAAAAGGACTTGTCAAAAGTAGTATAATGAAGTTAATTTCATTTTTCGAAAATCGATGTTAAAATTTCAAATAGAGCAAGAAGGTTAAAGAAACAAAACCATACAGATCCTCAGTCATTAAAAGAGCAACAAGGGCCGAATAGTCCACCATCAGTTAAGAGAGACGTCCTAAAGGCCATATAAGACTGCATATAGACAACACAGCCATAGACACCTTACCCCTATCCAACCCTTTCAATAGGGTCAAATTTCATTTCTACCAATGGACAACAAGAGACTGATTGCCAACATCAACCTTATTGGTTGAAGAATTCACCCATTATATGAAAGTTAACCTCTTAACTTCTCTCAAGTTGTCTTTCCCATTCATGGCTCTCCTTAAACATTTCGCAATAAGAGCTTCGATGTATAGAAGAGATTACAAAACTTTATTCATTTCCTACTCCTGGATGGTTGTTCCTATTACACAAGGACAGTTAGGATCATCCACCTTTTAAATTGCTACAACATCTATTACTGACTTCAATTATACTTCAGCAAAATGGGCCAGGAGAGTCGGCATAAACTGAGGACAAAAGGGGGGAAAGGAAAAAAGAGATGAAAAGGCTAGGTCAAATGACATGCCAAAACACCATCCAATGTGAAACCCCTTTCTTCCAAATACATAGGAAGGAACTGCCAGGAGACATACGTCCGAACTTATTCTATCTGATTTTCATGTGAAAATGTCTACACCCTCTTCCGCGATTATCTGCATAGTCTGAACTGACAGTGGAAAGCTGCATCTGCAGTTGGTTTCAGCACGGGAGTGTAAAACCACTGCACATTTGCAACACCTCTAGCCTTCGCACTAAATGCTTGACAAGAATCTTATTAAGATCACCCACAAGACTGACAAGTCTGACGGCAACATGTCCCGATGGCAAAGATTTGAACCAAGAGCAACATATCCCGATGACAAAACATGACTGTAAAACCTAAGGAAGAAACAAATGTCAAGGTATGCTGGCAGCATACATAAATGGAAAATACTCATTTCAAATGATTTAGATGATGGTTTCTTTTATATGCTCATTTCAAACCAGCAGCTCTAATGCTTTATTCTCCAAAAAGGCCCACAGAAGTCTGTTAAAATGTGATCCAAAACCTTTCTAACATGCAAAGAACTGTTCCCTGCAGAAGTTTCATCTGGCAAAACTAAAATACCAAAGATTGATAGTATATACTTCAAATTCTTACATGCCCAGGAGCAGCTAAATTTCCATCATCGTCTTCATCAGGCATAGCTTCACCATTAAGATCAAGATCAGAGGATCTCTTCCACTCTGGAGTGGAAGGACAAACGAACATTTCAGGCTTCCTCTCATGATAACATGTGTATAAAGCCTCAATGTATTCAGATTTGTAAATCCCAGGAGGACGCGCATCAGCAAATATTTTTATGGCCTACAGAATAAATAAAGCATAAGAAACAATTTCAAAAGCCCGCACAAATGAAATTAGGATTGCTGTTACCACCTGTGTGACCGACATCGGCATGGATCTCATCAGATAATTGATGATCATGTATCCTGTACGATTATGACCATGCGTACAGTGGACAAAGACATATTTCTTAGAATGTTTCTGGCGAAACAGAAACTGAATGACCTATGAAAGAATCGGAAAAAGGTAGGTTAGAATTAAATGATGAATAATTAATTGTCATGAGGGAAATTCCTTTCAACAAATTAAATTCATGGTGCAAATGATCCCTAAGCAAAATGACACACAGATTTTCCGGGATCAAGTAGAAAATTTTATACAGCCTGCTCAGTCGAAATACAAGAGATATGATCAACATACAGCTCAATAATAAAATGCCCAACATAAAGCCAGCTTGCCTTAGAGGTCCTCCAAGAGTAGTCATTGGCCAACAACAGCGAAATCAAAACGCTTTAGTTTCTTACTTTCCATCATTATTTAAACCACCCAAAGGAGCGATTCAAATGTTTTCCTTTATCCATTATCTTGAGCCAATATGATTAATTACAAAAGGGGACTGTACAACTAAAAAACTTGAAATTTGATGATAATTCTCTGGTGGATTCGTCTTGAAGAATATAGGCGACAACAGCAAGAACATCTACAACAACAAAAACCTAGCCCTATTCCACCAAGTCCAAGTGGAGTCAGCCCTTCAACCTCATTGCGCTTGATTCTATATCAAGTCTTTGCTAAAATCTAAGTGCTCCATATTTGTTGTTATCCTCTCCTTCTAAGTTTTTTTGCGTCTTACTTTACCACTTTTAACCTGTGCATCCATCACTTATCTGCTCTACTGACAACTTCTACATTATAGCTGCACTTTGATCCCATTAGGTCCTCCAGTCCATAAAATACCTGGGCTAAAACAAAATCAAGAACAAGACAGCCTAAGCAAATATTGCCAGAATACAATCACTTTGAGAAGCTATGCTACGACCCAGGACATCATCAAGTCCAATGAAGAAGATCAGAAGCTTGTCCACCAAATTTATCCACCCCAACCACCTGTGTAAGAAGAAACATACCTCATATACGAATTCATTAACAGCTGCAGGCTCTGGAACCTCAAGCCGCCCAACACATCGAATCTGGACCCAAAATTTAAAATTTTAGAGATGGCAAACTTCATCAGTTTGCAAACATACTGGTAAACATAGGTTTCAAGCTTTAGGCTGATACTTACCTTGACATACTTGATACCGTCTTTCTTCAAATCTATTGCAGAATAATACCTTGTTGAATTCGTCAAGTCAATCACCAAGCCAATCTGCAAAATCAATGAAAGAAGTTTAGATATCTAAAAATCCGAACAAGGAAAGATAAAAACCCCCATACAGGTCTTTATCTACATTAACAAGGAGAGGAACATAAAATGAAATGGCAGAGAGGGTTTTTCACGCTCCATCACTTCACTCAGAGCAGATTTTTATTCCACATTAATAAAAATTGAGTATATGACTTAATTTAACATACGTAACTCTCTTGAAGGTTCACGTTTTTTCCCTTTTATATGTCAATAAACAGAGTTGAAATATTTCCTTTGACTATGACTTCACTTTTCTTCATGGCCCATCTGACTCCGCCACAGATATTTAACCACTTTTTTTGTGAATTTTTCAATATTGCACTCTTAGCCCCATATTAAGAAAAGAGACGATTAAAGCGTGCTCCATATAAGAAGCATGTCAAACGTCTCACAACATTTTGATATATCAGAAAATTGCCCAATCATGAAATGAAGTCGGCATGTATATTGATTATCAACGCAATTGTCATACACACAAAATCCCTTTCCGTGCTTCATTTGTCACAAGATACTGTGAACATAATAAACCCACTAACAGTATTCCACTAATTTTTCCTTTTCGGTAACTCGGTTTGCGAAGTAAACTAGAAATTTAGTGGATAATCCAATTACCGAAAAGCTTCAAATGCATTGCTAAAATAAGTTATCTACCTGTTATTTGTGAAAAAAAATTACACAGACTACATAAAAATCATACTCATCTACTTCTTCGGTGGAAATAAATCCTCAAAAATCTAAATGGTCAGATTAGTTTTATGACATGGATAAAGCCAAAGACTGAAAGTGGAATCCTAGTTTTTTCAGTCATATGTTTCAAAGCATGAATCATATTCCGGTATAAGTATTTTACAAAACGAAGTAGATGGCAACAGTCAATAAAGACCTGAACATCTTGGAAATCTGCAACCATGTCCCACAACCCCCCACCCCCAAAGCTCCCAACCAAAAAAAAAGAACCAAGACAAAATTGAGGTTTCT
This sequence comes from Syzygium syzygioides, assembly GCA_031216285.1. NCBI lineage: Eukaryota > Viridiplantae > Streptophyta > Magnoliopsida > Myrtales > Myrtaceae > Syzygium > Syzygium syzygioides. The sequence continues at coordinate 27,549,616 of CM062252.1, read as the reverse complement.
TTTGCATAAAGTATGCTATATTATCAGAAAGGAGTATACAGAGCGAATGTAGTCAAAGCCAGCCACTTACTTTTCTTCCTAAAACTCTTTGTTGATGTAGAACTTGTTTGAACGAATATCTTTTACCAGGAGGTATGTCAAAGCCATCACCAAGAGGCGTTTTTGAAGGAATTAAGCAATTTATCTCTTGACCATACGGTGGGCAGTCTAACCAACCTGTAAGACCAAAAGACACCAATAAAGTGCGGCTCAAATGGGTAAAGCCAAATGTGAAAAATTGAAAAAGAAAGCATACACATTCAAACAGAACGAAGATATTGCAATTCCTACCCAAATACATTGTTCAGGTTGATTCCTATAAACATATGAGAAAAAACAATAGATCAGAACTAAAAGAATATGCTTATGCTCCCCAATCTTCAACAATCAAGGCAAATAGGTTCCCATCAGGCCAACCCGATTTCCCTGATGTCCACTCAAGCAAAAAAGTAAATTAGAACTGTCCAGGGAACCAATGGAGGGAATGAGCTGCACTTTTACAGGCCATAACTCAGTGTTTAACCCCAAAATTCTTGCAAACCCATAATATAAATTTTTGAGACATTTATTATAGAACGGTAACATTCAGCATCAGGAACTCCTCTCATAAGCAACAAATAATGAGACTACACAGCGCAGGAAACAAAGTGAACTTTCATGTCCCAAAAGCCTAACAGACCCCAAAAGAATCACAGTTGTGAAAAGAAATTACAAAGACAAGTCATAGAAAGGTTTTATCGTGCATAAGGGGCAACTTAAAACTTTTACGTCAGAATTCCATCACTGAGTCAACTATTTTTGGGGCTAATTCCAAAAAAAGTACCAACTTTACCTTGAGTGACAATTCTGGCGCGAACTTTTTTTGTCTCAATAAAAAGCACTAACTTTTACTCTAGTCCGAAATCTAGCCCACGTGATGTGAAATTTTCAATTTGTTCACGCCAAACTTGGGATTTAAGTGAAAGTCGGTGATTTTTTATGAGACAAAAAAAAGTTCGGGCCAAAATTGTTACTCAAGGTAAAGTAGGTGCAATTTTTTGGTATTAGGCCACTACTTTTGTATGTGACAAAGGAGTATGGGAACAATCTGATGCGAAGGTATAGATGGAACTAGGAACATCTGTTAAAGAAAACTTGCTTCATAAGTGTCCTCCAGAAATGAAAAGGAATCGAATCCTCTATTCAAGTTAGGGGGCACAATGGACCCACCAAGTGAATGACAACAGCCAACATTCTAGCCGAATACACACTCTAACTTCACAGCTCCACAATGAACCACAATTTGATTGCACTTTCTCCCTTCACAATTTATACTTGATAATAGACCCAAACATATCCATTCATTCCATAAAGAGCCCTCAGTGGCCACTTTCTGCTTAGTCACCAATACCAAGTAGTAGTAGATATGATATTTTAAAAGGTTTACCAAAGGCTCCACCCCACTAGCACCTGATAAAAAGCCTTCTGATGGCCACTAATTTCTGTTTATTCACTCATAGCAAGTAGAACAAACACCATTCACAAGTCTAATCAAATTAACGTGCCTTAGCTCAATGTCCTAAGACTAAGTAGCTCCAATTCAACAAGAGAAATAAATTCTTCCACAAAGGGCACATTGGGTACCTTCTGAACTAAATTTTATGATTCTCCATATGCAATCACGACCATTTCCGAAAAGAGACAACACCGGGACCCACTAGGACCCACAAAAAAAAGACATGGTTTGGGTTGCAATTGGAGTAAGCAATTTACATAAAAATTTTCCTCATTCCATGCATTTTGTGGCCTAGTTGTTATAGCAGCTCATCAAGTGGCAAGGGGAAGAGAAACTATAATAGCGCAAAAATCAAATGGGAAAAAAATTGCGAATATCAATTACTTCATTTCATAGACATGGGCAGCATAAAAAATACTCTAACCAAAAACAGCAAAATTTAGCTTTCAAAATTACAGCTAGTACGTCCTACAGCCACTAGATTGAGTTCAGTAAGGTTCCAGTTTTCCAGAAACCATTTCATATTCATAAGATCTATAAATATTCGCCCGATCTCATTGTCCACACAATTTCTTGCTTTTTCTGCTCATGACAGAGCACTGTGTGGAGAATTTTTGCAACATGAATCTCGTAATTGACTGATGAACATTGTAATCACAACTCAGTAGTTCGGAAACCTAGATACATCTATAGGACTTCATGAAAAGAAAGAGATCCAGCAGAGTAGAGTTATTCAGAAAATAGCTTTAACAGTGAGGGTATGCTTCACCGAAACAATATTTTTCTTCTGGGGATTTCATTTAAAGGATGGTCCCATGATTTTGGCTATCCCTATAACTGAACAACATCATGCATTTGTTCACAGTAGCTACTTGCATAACATCCTGAAATTGTTCCGGCTACACTCTCACATTTGTTCAAGTCAAAGTTCCGATAACAATACACATAATGCACATGTCTATTTCACGTCACATTACGCAGTAGATCACAAGAAAATTTGCAGATTCATTTAAGACCAACATATATCAAGACTACTTTGTGAACATATCTTATTCACAAAATGAAAAAAAAATTGATTGTGGACTATTTCTTGATGTCATAAGAAAATATAACTAACTAAACTAATTAAACAAAGCAATTAAACTGATTGGAACCAAAAAAGAAACAAAAAAAGAGTTCAGATTAAAGTGAACAACATCCTCAGTTAGGGAGTCTGGGTGAGTATGGAAAAAAATTGAAACGTAGCTTTGGGCTCTCAAAGTCTTTAACTAAAATTTTGGTGTTTAGTATAATTGTCACAAAACTCTTTGAACACAAATCTTAACTTTAAGTCCAATTACCATTTTTCACTAAAGAACTTTGAGAATCCAAAGATGCTTTTCAAAGTTTTCCCAAACACACCCTACCTTGGTTTGTACATTACAAGTAATATTTCAATCTGCACATGACTAAAATTGTTGATATGGGTCCAAAGTTATCTCAGGATTCATGACTTTGTCTTATCACAAGAAAGATCATAAAGTAACAATGGGTTCAATACTTAAGTTAAGTCACATCAGTTACTTATTAATCAAAGAGAGAGAAATTAGGCTACATGCTTATAAAACAGAATTCAAATTAAATCAAGATAGAAAGACCTAGAATATTTAAGTAAAGATACAACACCTGAATGACAGGTGGGACAGTGCTCAAATTCCAAAAAACAATAGTACTTTCTACGAAAATGAGAGATTAGTCTCACAAATTGCTCACCCTAGCAGAGGAAACCCAGTTCCCTTCTTGCGCATTCAAATGCATGCAAACTTCCAAAGACACGAAGTATCTTGTCAACAGGGAATACGACACAAGCCGCCCCATGTCAAAAACTACTATCGAGTTATTGAGTTCAGAAACCAAACAAAAAAAGAAACCAGATCACTAAATGAAACTTAGTCGCCTGGTGCTACCATCTCTTGGAAGAATAAGTATAACACAAACGCGATCCCTATATATCCCAATGCAATATCGTAAGTAAAAGCATTGTCGCAGATTAATGATATAGAAGGATAAAAATTAGGTGGCACTGGAAAAATACCATGTGGAAGATTAGATGATCTATGATTATTATTCATGTGTCTCGTCTGATGAAACTGATCATGTGAAGAACGCTGAAACACAGTCATTGTTCTTTCATCTGAGCGTTCTCTCCTCAATCTCTTGCGCCTTTCATCACGTTCCTGCCATAAAAGGGATGTTATTCTTCACCGCACAAACTACAATATCAAGCCATAATTATGAAAGAGACATATTTGATAACATAAATGTACTCGGCACCTGCATTTTCTTTTCTTTTTCTTTTTTGGAAAAATCATTTTAATGAAATAAAGAACTGGTTTATGCAAACTGACAAATGATTGACAAGAAAAAAATATTTGTGGAGCAGAGTTAAACTTGGAAGCTGATCCACTGCTCTCATCATCTCATGCGGTCATCTATTTAAAGTTGCGGTGGGGACAGTCATATCTTGATAAGATTTCAGCAAAATTTTGTAGAGTGATTATGCTGCTTAGTACGATAGCATTGTCATGCTTAGAAGCCGAAGTGCACAAACTTACTCAGCTGACAAAGCACACAGCATATTATCAGTTACCAAAGCACCAAAAGCATAAGAATTGGGAAAGATAATAGAATTTCCATATACCTATGTTACTTAAGCAACAAGATAACTCCGGAAAATACAAGCTTTTGCATAACGATACCGTGAGGAAAAGGCAAGAATTCAGAGGAGAATTAAATCGAATTAAACATGCTGAAATACAATCTGAAGAGAGCATTAGTAAGCACCCGGTTGGCAATATCAAGTGCAGACTCTATGTGGTCCGCTGGTGCCTTATACTCTTCCACATGCCGATCAAAAGTTTCTTCATCCTCTTCGGGTAAGGCATTTAAGTCCATTGCGACAATCATTCAGTGTGAAAGAAACAGCATTGCCGCAATAGACCCTTCTCTGGAGAATCTATTTCTCCTCTAGTGCTTGCCACTCTAGCGACCAGGAACTGCACCTGTGACAAGTAAAGATAAAACATTGTTAGTTCAGCTTAAGCAACACCATCAGAAAGTATGCGAACGAGCGGCCTACTAATTACTGAAATAAAGACCGATGATTAGGCATCCTTGACATTTTCCAAGATAAATGCCGGAAGAGAAAACAAAAGACGAATCCCACACGCTAAGGGAAGTGCCCCAGACAATTAGACGAATCCTAGCCAGAGGTCATAGTACGGGGAGAAAACACAAAAGCCGTCCTTAGACAGCGTAAGGCACGTCCAGCGGTCAATTTGCAACGAAGCAAGAAGAGGCAGGAAACTTCCACTCGTACCGAGAAACAAAGACGGAAACAAGCTTCGCTTTCGACCGAAAAACTCGAGCCACGCACTCTGCCGCGGCATCGACACTACTCAACGGAACCAAAAAACCTAAAAATCACTTCATCACGCTAGACCCGCGCGCAATCGCTAAGCAAACCGAGGTCCCCCGGGAAAATAACTAACGAAAAACCTAAGCAGCAGACAAACCCCTCGGGACCCCCATTCGGAGCGCGAGGGGAAATCAGAACTCCAGAGAAAAGCCGACGGCGGGGTCCACGAACCTCGGGGAGGCAAAATCAACGCCGAATTGCAGAGCCGAGCCGCCCGCGCCGGGGGAAGGCGGAGCCTCCGACGATCATTGGAAAGGTGAGCGGGAGGGGGGGAAGGGGGTGGCGCCGGAGCCGTCCGCCGCGGGAGGGAGGGGGAGGTGGCAGCGGCGCCGCGCAAAACCCTACGGCGACAGGCGGTGGCCGAGACGCTGGAGAGAGAGAGGGAGAGAGGGAGAGCCTAGGAGAGAGAAAGGGGGAAGGGGGAGGGGGTTTTAGAAGCTGAGATTCACTAATCAATCGACGTCGACGGAAAGGGGAGACGCAACAGAAAAGAGCGAAAGAGCGAGAGAAAGCGAGAGAGAGAGAGGAGGAGGGGCTGGGGTGCCGCGGGGAGGAGACCGTACGTGCGGCAGCAACCGACATTATAAATAGGCACGAAATTTAGAGAGAGAGGCGAGAGACGAGAGAGAGAGAGAGAGAGAGACGGCGAAAAAAAGATTTCGATAAAAAAAAAAAAGGGAGGAAAGAGAGAGGGAGGGGAAGTTCGATGTGGAGACAACTTAAGTGGGAAGTCGCTGCTGGGGATTGGATTGGAGAGTGAGATTACACCGCCCCCCCGGGGGGGGGGAATCTGCTATCTGAGAATCGCGGGGCTTCGCGAGGGCGATTCCGTCATTCCCTCCGGGCCTCGTACGGCCAACACGACGGGCGATGATATTTCCCCGGAATTCCGAAAGAAAAAAAAGTCACTCCGATTCCTGTTGCGGTCGACTTAGAACTTTTACCTGCTCCGTCTCAGGTTTCTTGCGGGACTTGGGCGTTCCTTGGGACGTTAAACACCGGAGAGAACAGAGCCGGGTACCGAGCTCAAAAACAGATATAGCCAACCGAGGCACTAAGCGTGCGAGTATTGACAAGTTAAAATAAGAAATGCGGTCATGTCAGCTCACTGGATATACACACCTGAATAGGTAGGGCGACCTTAGTCGGTAGCTTGGGCTACCTCGACCGTGGTGAGGCACACCGAGAAACCACACAAAGGATCTATGGCAGGCCTGTTTGAACGATCTAATTCCAAAAATGAGCATGTACTTTACGATGGCAATTCTGACATGAATTTTTTTTATTTCATAAAAATCATCATTTTTTACTTAAATCTCAAATCTGGCCAGAATAATTTAAATATTTCACATTACGTGAAAAAATTTGACATAAATTATTGTCAATAATAGATAAAATATTTAATTAATTGAATCATCTGTAACCTATTTATACCGCTTATAGCATAACCATTTACTCTCGGGGATTTTCGAGAAAGAGTGCCCCATCATATCAAGGTCATTAACATTAAAGGTAATCAACAGGCGAGCAAGCCACTTGAATCGCTCAAGCTTATGAGATAATTAAATGGGCTTGACTTGGGTGTTCCTTCGTTAGAAAGCCCCCAACCCCTTCCCTACTGGCTCAGGACAACCTCACACAATAATTACTATATTAATTTTATGTGATGGGCGGGCTCAAAAGAGTCAATATCTCAATCAGTCAGCTCAAAAGAGTCTTCTTTAACCATTGTGTTCTATCAAGGACAATAACTGCGGCAATTGGTGGGCTCATTCTCCTTGAGCCGCTTTATCTCGAGGGAACCAAAATCATGTATCTACCAAAAGCAGTAGAAAGATAAACTAATCTCACTTGCCAGTAAGTGTAAATATCAGGAAGTGCAACTCAGAAAGCAAATGCGCAGGTTTTGAACCCAATGATTCCTTGTGGAGTTATATCAGCTCCATCAGAGTTAGAAGAACTAAATTCCAATGTGGACTCTGATGCCGAACGGTGGAACAAGTGCGCCGAGGGTATTCTTTCCAAAGTCTGCAGCTTACAAAAATTAAATACCCTGAAATTCTACTTTCCAAACTTGGAATTCCTTAGGAAGTTCGATCAGCTCTGACAATCAATTAGCGCATCATCTCTAAATCAGTTTAGACTTGTTGGCAATCAGATAATCAACTACCATGTGATGTTGAATTTGAATTAGATCAACAGGACTGACACTTGAGGTATGTAAATGGTGGTGTTCCCACGAAATCAAGGACATCCTAAAACAGCCAGATGCATTTTATTTGGACAGGCATGCAGATCTTAAGAAGCTCTCTGAGTTCAGTTTGGGAAGCATGGAGCAACTCAAATGGTGTGTTCTTGAGGAGTGTAATGAGCATGAATTGGTCATAGATGAAGCTGACATCATCCATGAAGCGGAGGAGGACAAATCAGTTAGTCACTACACGAGCTACTGCCATTGTGATGTTCATATATCGCCACATCTTGAATTTCATACAGAGGAACATGTTAAGCCCGACGTTTGGGTACGGACCGGGCTCAATCTACCCAGTGATCACCTTTGATTTAAAATCTCATCCAAGAATAGGGTCATGAAGACCACGACCATCTTCAATTTGAGACAACGCTATCAAGACTCTCAAATCCACTTATTTTCACGAATCAATAACAGGCAATCCGATTTCAACTCGTGCAAATCAAGGCCATCGAATGATGTTTGCACGAAGAAACAAAGATCACGTGATTCGAGTAGATATCAAGCTACGACAATGATCGAATCATGTCTAGAGAAGAATCAAAACTCGGTATTCATTTCGAGACTGCATCATCAAGGCTCTCTGACCATTTTATTCACTATCAAACAAAAAGATTTAGAGGAATTCTTCGTTCCTTTTCGCAATTTGGATCTGGTACCCATTTTTCAAATTAATGCAAAGTCAATACGATAAGACATTAATCTTCGCGATATCCCAAATCGTGGGAAAATGTGCGCAAGTAGACTTCTTGAGAAGCTACTTTTTTTTGTTTGAAAGTTAGAAGCTACTTTTCAATGAGCATTTTTCACCAGGAATCAAACAATGACATTGATAAGTAACGAAGTATGCATTTTTCATTTTTTGCATTCGGATGTATTTCTGTGGATAGATATGCATGTCATCCTTTCCATGATTGTTTGTGTATGGGATTTATTACGCAAAAACTAATAAAAAAATAGATCATATACATGGATATGCTTTGCTTTGAAAGATGCTTAATAAGATGTTTTGTGTTAATTTGGAAGCAGGAAGCTTCCAAATTAACACATGCTCTGCTTCCAAATTAACACATGCCTTTTACAGTGATAGTCTGATAAGGTGTCGATACATGGCAATAAAACCCTAAGTCACCCACCTTCAAATTAATATAACTTCAAACTCATTTACCCTGCTTCATTTTTCGTTAAGTTTAAATTTTTTCGCGTCAGATGCCACTTGTGCCACGTTAGACAGCTAGTAATGACTGGACCGCTAAGTCAAGAATTGCAGGCGAAATTGGCAAAAAAACGACTCTATTAGAATTTCATGCTAAGGTTTATGACTATGGTAGAAAAATTGTGGAAGATTTAAGACTATAACTTTGGGACTACACTAGTAATTTTTCGGACGTGGTTCAAAGTATTCAAACATAACGTGCCTTCTTTTGTTTTCTTTTCTAACACTTGAGTTATAATAAATGGAAAATTTAGGAGTTCATTAGCACGAAGATAACTTTTTCGGTGGTATTCAAGCATGCTCTTCGAATTAATCCCGATTTGTAATAAGGGTGTGCAGTAAAATTGAAAAATGAATTCCAATCTTTTAGATTTTTTTTTTTATAAAGTTTAGGTCTGGTTCGAGCAATAGTGGCGTGGATAAAATTTGATTTGGTTGAGTTTCAAAATTTCCCGTTTCGGAATCCTTAGATTATTAAATGAAGGGGCAGGGCATTTTCAGATGATTACGAGGTTTCCAATTGGAAACTATAACGAATGATGTATTTGAAAACTTATAGAGTAGGCTCGTAAATGCTTCAAATGCTAAAATGAGAATCCAAAATCTGAAATTTCGATTCAATTAAAGACGCTTCAAATTTCGAAATTAAAAAGAGCGGCTCTTCAATTCATACGAAGATTTTTCCCGTCTAAAATGGGATTGTTATTATTATTATTATTATTATTATTATTATTATTATTATTATCGAGATCTATAGAAAAATAACTCTGAAATGAGTTAAACTAAATCGGATCACCATCCTGGAAACATTGCCCGTTTGACTAAATAAGGAAATTGACCATACGTCCAACTGGCAGCAATGCCAGTGTTCCGGGCACGCCTCGCACGTGCCGACCACGAGCAATTATGGTCTAGATTCAATCTTCTACACCGGAAGCGATCACGGATTTGTGAGACCCACATACGGTTTCAATTGTATTATTTCGGCAGATATATTTATATTCCAAAAAAACTTTTGTCTCCGCAACTATATAATGGTCTGCTCATACATAATTTCTATCATTTTTCATTTGCATTTTTTGCTCTTAATTTTGTTCATCTTCTCTTCACCTCGCACGAGTTGCCTCCGGTCACCCCCAACTTTGATCAAGCTCTAGGAACAAAGCAAGTCAGGTTCTTTTCCCAGATTTGTCTCTGGAGACTCGGTCACTCTTTGTTTGGACGAGGTCCCGAAATGGCAGGATCGAGAAGCGAAGGAGCGAAGCTGTATCACGAGCGGCGCGGCGGGTCGACTCATTCCGTCGTGCACTGCATCAACACGCTGCTGCAAGGGCCTCTCTTTGACGAATCCGGTATGGCGGCGATTGCGATCGAGCTCGACCGGAGGGAGCGTCTCAATATAGTGCGGAAATTCGGCCTCCCGACGAGCTCCTCCGGCTATTTCCGGTTCGACATTTTCGGCGTTCAGGTCGAGGTTTACCCTACCCTATCGACTCCTTAATCGTACCCCTCTCCTTTCTTTCCCCTTTATCGAAACCACGAAACAAGGAGGCCGGAGATTCAAAATTAGACTCGTCGATCGAAATTTAGGGACACCAATTTGATACTTCAAATGGAACTCGGGTAGATTTTTTTCCCTCAATTTGACGCAAAATTTGCACTTTTCTCATCAATCAATGCATGCAGGATACGATGGCAGCAACGGTAGATTTCATTTTTCTTGAATAATCAATTTCACTCGGGAGGTTAATGATGTCTTATTGGCTAGTTCAGCTCTTGCAAGAGGCCTTGAAAGCTTGGGATATGCGAGTCACCCCACTTCACTCCCCGGAGGCTTGGGAAGCCAAGATCGATTTTGAGCAGGAGAGCGCCATGATCTGTCAAAAGGGCCATAAGGAAGATTGGACCTGCGTTCGGCGGGTGGACGGCGAGTGGTACGAGTTCGACTGCCTCTACCCGGCACCGGAGCACGTGCCCGAGTTCTACGTGCCCGCCTATGTCAACTCCCTCGAGTGCTTCGGCTGGACCATCTATCTCGTCAGGGGGAAATTGCCGGAGACGCGCGACACGCCGGCGGCACGGGCTCGCGACGACGGTGGTCTGCCGTCGTCACAGGAGGATGAAGCGGAGGGGAATAGGGACGAGGAATGTGCGCAAGCATAATGCCGGCACAAGCCAATAGACCAAGAATTGACCTGGGGACTCGAGTGGAATATTTTTGTTTCTCCGATCCATTCCGTCGAGCGAAACGGCTCAAGATCCTGGTGATTGATGCACTGAAGGGAAGAATGGCATTTCTCTACACAAGAATTTGTTCATTAGTGCCCCGGGGGCGTAATTAGATCGAGCACATGTAATGTAATGAACCTTGGATAAGTTCAAATATGCAAATAATTATCTGTTGAAGAGAAACATATAGTTATTTTGCCATTTGAATAATTTTTTATTTGGTGATCAGGCGGCGACTAGATCAATTTTTGTACACCTCGATAGGCCCGCCTCCCCGAACGATCTAAAGGACGCACACCACATCGGCTGGATGTATTCAAAATTTTATTCTCAAACTGCTCTTAACAAGATCTGAACTCCAACGCTCGCAAAGAGTGAAATGATATATTCCTTATTGTCAAAGTCAATCGGTTTGAACATGCTCGGCTGCTTACTCGAGCGTACTCTTCCTACCGGAGATGTCACGTGGATTTTCAAGGCATTTTTTTTTGTTATTTTATTGGGAGAAAAACGAAGAAACGGTTGAGATTCCGTTGTGAATAAGGTCAAATTCGCTATTAATTGCGACGGAGTACCTACTGCTGAAGCCCCGAGCAAAGCCATCGGAAAGAAGAAACAAAAAGTCAATGCGAAAAATATTTTTGTATCTAGCCCCCCTCAAAAAAGATCATTGAGAATAAAACTAGGAAATAAAAAATCACAATTAAACCCTGAAAATCGATAAGTGATTATAATATCTATGTTTGTGAATGATTCTATGGTTTTCAAGAGATACCGTGCCTTTATAATATTTTATATTTATGTTAAAATGCAATACATCTCAACCGTTTGATAGTTCCCAACTTGATCGGTTGTGATATTTTGCTTTTCAACGTAATGGTGAAAAGCCTGAGATGCCTCTTAAGGACAGGGGCTTTTGCTGCATTGATGCAACAACATGGCTAGTGCCGCAACGCATGGCGCTCGTTGCATTGAAAACAAAAGACTCTGACTCCATCTCGTCACCATCAGCCAATCGCAATCCTGTCGTCCTCGACTGTCAATGTAGCCCCCATTATCCAAACGCCCAGAGAGAAGGAACGAGCTTAGACCTCGCAAACAACTGCGTGGTAGTTCAGATCTTGATGCAACATTTGAGGCTTCAACGGAGTGACATAGATGGATCATTGAGGGTGAGAAGGAGTGAGACGGAGAGATTTCACAACATATCAATTCACACGTTGGCGACTCCAAATTATATGAATGACTACCACATGTATTGTTGCGGCAGTAGCTAAACCTTGCCCTCAAATTTATGATTTTTGTCTAAATTTTCCAATGTGAACATGGATTCTCTAGATGCAAAACAAATCTCATGTATTGATTGCATTAGCTCAAGAGGCTCAGCACATATGTATCAATAGAATTCTTCAAAATCCGCACCTGGAGACGAAATACTCAATGTGTGTATTCAAAAGTGAAAGTGGATTTATGCGTTTATTTGAATAATGTCTACTTTTTTTCTAATGAATCCGAATGGTAAAAACATTCGAGTGCAAAGTACACCAATTCATGTCGGAGGGATGTGACCCTTTCGACACTCCTAGTAACATGAAAGTCAAAACCTGCTGACAGAGCGCAACTTACAACGTTGCCCTTGCTTCGGCAGATGAATCACGACACCATCATCAACTCCAGACGCGAATAGGCCCCCACAGTTGGTGCAGGGCTTGTTCATGTTCGGCTTTCGCCTCAGCCAATCTCTGCGTAGGCTTTTTCCTGTGTTGATCGAGCATGTTCGGCCAAAATCCGTGCAATGACGGTGTTAGGAAGCGCGGAGTAATTCAAAGAACCCGTTCCGAGCTATCCTGTATCGTAAATGACAAAGAAATGTGATCTCCCTGGAGCCGAATGAACTGCGTGATTACATGCGAACTCGGCTTGAGCAAGATCAAAGTCTCATTTCAACTTGTCCCCGCAAATACTGGGAATTGGGTTGCCCGGAGAGCGATTCACAATCCTAGTCTGAGGATGTGCTGTGCTAGTCAAAGCAGAACAGAATACATGCTCGAACTTGGCCAAAAGTGACCGAGGAACCCGATGTCACAACACAGGATAGTCCATTCAAAAATCCCGTGCAAGCTTATACTTTTTATTCGAGAAAAATAGCTTTGCCACATGGGTTGCATTCGCCGGCTTCTTCGCAAGGGATGAAATAAGCCATCTTAGAAAACCGATCAACCACCACAAAAACCGAGTCCAAGCCTCGCGCGGTTTGCAGTAAAACACAGAACAAAGTCCGTGGATGGATCAGTCCAGAAAAACATCCTCCGGAACAGCGAACAGGAACCGGCGTATACCAACCAATATACTGCGTACGCCCCTTCTTTGTCGGGCCAACGTTAAGGGTGCGCATGATAACCATTCTGTGCCCGGGAGCAGATTCTGATCAGAAATGATTCTTTTTGATTCTGTGCCCGAGAACTGATTCTGAGTATTTAAAGGCGTTTGATAACGGTCCAAAATTCTGTGCCCGGGAACAGAAATGTGTTTGGTAACGACATAAAATTTCTTTTTATTAATAATATTTTAAATATTTAAATATTTCTTTATTTTCTTTTTTTCTTCTCCTCTTTCTTGGCCATGGCTGGTAAAATATTTTTTAATTAATAATAATTTTATTTAAAATAAATTTTTTATTTTTTTGGCCATGGCCGGTAAAAATTTTTCTTATAAATAATTTTTTTATTAATAATTTTTTAAAAAACATTTTACTAAAAAATATTTTTATTGAAAATATTTTTTTCTTTTTTTTCGCCATGGCCTAGTCGCTGGCCATGGCCGGTCAAATAATTTTTTTATAAATATTTTTGTATTAATAATATTTTAATAAAAATATTTTTATTGAAATTATTTTTTTTATTTTTTTCCATTGCTTGGTAAAATATTTTTTATAAATAATTTTTTTATTAATAGTATTTTTTATTAAAATATTTTAATAAAAATATTTAAAATATTTTATTTATTTTTTTTCCGTGGCCGGTAAAATTGTTTTATAAATATTTTATTATTAATAATATTTTAATAAAAAATATTTTTATTGAAATTATTTTTTTTATTTTTTTTCCATGGCCTGGTCGCTGGCCATGGCCGGTAAAATTTTTTATAAATATTTTATTATTATTAATATTTTAATAAAAATATTTTTATTGAAATTATTTTTTTATTTATTTTTTGCCATGGCCTGGTCGCTGGCCATGTCCGGTAAAATTGTTTTTATAAATATTTTATTATTAATAATATTTTAATAAAAATATTTTTATTGAATTTTTTTTATTTTTTTTTGCCATGGCCTGGTCGCTGGCCATGGCTGGTAAAATATTTTTTTATAAATAATTTTTTCATTAATAATATTTTTTATTAAAATATTTTAAAAAATACTTTTATTGAAAATATATTTTTTTATATTTTTTTGTCATGGCCTGATCGCTGGCCATGGCCGGTAAAATTTTTTTTATTAATAATTTTTTTAAAATTTTTTTTGCCATGGCCGGTGAATTTTTTTTATTAATAATATATTTTTATTAAAATATTTTAATCTTGTTAGATATGGCGAGGGTGGCCTTTGCGTCGGACATTAGAGGCTATATTAAAAATCAAGAAAAAGAAGAAGAAAAAAAAAACTGATTCTCATTTTTGTTCCTAGAATCAAGAAGCTACTTTTTTTTATTCTTGATTCTACTCCAAAACTGATTCTGGGCACAAATTTGCAAGAATTTGTGCCGAGAATAAAAAAATTAAACAAATGGATTTCTGTTCCCAAACTGATTCTGGGAACAAAAGAACAGAATCAAATACTATTTAGCAAGTTATCATGCGCACCCTAAATCCAGAAAAAGCTTCTCGCTCAAGGATGAACGGAGAACTCCAAGCTGATATTCCTTCTCCAACAAGCTGTCAGGGACATAACTTCCATGTAAAATAAAGTACAATTTGATTAGGGTCCCTTACGGAATTAGGGATTTTGTTGACTTTTTAAACTTCTACGTTCCAAGGGTATAAATGGGTATCTCCAATTGTGAGACAATGTCGACTTTTTTGCCCACTCACTTGGTTTTTTTTTTTTCTCGTTCATAGTACTTCATTTTCCGATTTACACTGAACTTCAACTCGGTCATGACAAATTGAAAATAAAGTACTGTGTACATAAAGATTAATCATTTTTCATGAAAAAAGATTCAATACAATTTTCATTTTTAACCCGCGACATCATGCGAGTAAATTACTAGCGTCAATCATCTTTATATCCTTAAGACATGAATCGGGCAAACAGTCGAACCCCATGACCGTAGTCGCGAAGAGGGGTCAATAACATAGAGAGCATCTACAACCGGGTTCAACTCAATGCAAATGGATTTTGGGCATTAATATTCAGAGCATCCTAATTGTCGGACGGATGAGATTGGTGCAAAACATCTCTGTTTCCCTCCCTTTTTCACTGGGGGGGCATATCATATCCTGCACCAATCCGACAGCTGAAGGCCCAGCAATGTCCGGACGAGGATGACCGGGAAGCGCGCATTCGTTTTCGAGTTCTTTCACGCGCCCCCCCCCCGAAAAAAAAAGACAAAAAACATTTGGAGGCGCACCGAATTGGCGCCATATGGCGAAGAGGGAATGGCGAGGAACTCCAAATTTCAAATCTTTTCCAAATCAAGAATTTCATTAAAACATGCGCCAACTCGTGCTCCGGCGCGACTTTTCTCTGCGCACAAGCTGCTCCCACCCCAACGTAGAGGAGGAGATCCATCAAACGCTTCTGTCTCTCCCTCCCTTCCTCCCACTCTCTCTCCCTCTTTCTCTCTGGGTGTGTCGGGGCTTTGGGAGCGGACGACGCGTCCCGCATGGCCGTCCCTTCGAGCAGCTCTCACCGGAGTCCCAAGAGCGAGGCCACTTCCGGTAAGCAGAAGGACGAGAGCAAGAACCAGGGGGAGGAGGTGGACGGCGGCGGCGGCGATGGGTCGAAGAATGCCAAGCGCAACAGCAACCCCGGAGTTCGAGTCGTCGGAGGACGCATCTACTGCCCTTTCAATGGCAAGACGTGCCACCAGGTAGAATTCAAGCTTGCTCGCTCGCACGCACGAATCGTGCTCGCTCGGTGTTGTTCTCTCTTGGGTCGGTGATTGTTCTGCGAGGTCGGGGGAGGATCTGGGTTTTTTCATTCGTTCATTTCGTTGGTCCTTGCATTTAGAATACTGGAGTTTGGTTCGCTGATTGGAGGATGGCGATGATTTTTGCAGAGCGTGAAACGATTACCGTAGACGCTTGTTCACTGCCGTAATCTTTTTTCTTTTCCCTGTGCCTTTTGTGCTTGTGCGCGATTGTTGCACGAATGCTTATTTGGGTATTGGAAACGGAGAGTGATTTAAGACCATTTTTTGCTGCGTTCTTTTGGGAAATCTCTATATTGACTTCCCTTTTCTTTTTTTGTTTTTTTCTGGCTGCTTGAATGTTACAGTGCCGTCAGAAGACGTTGGATTTCACAGCTGCTTGCAGAATCATGAAAGGAGACAAGCAGTGTACCATTAAATTTTGTCACAAGTGCCTCTCGAACAGGTTAGAATGGCGGATGTTTTGTTTGTCTTTATGTCGAGCATTTGGATATGCATTTTACGTCAATAAGGGTATGATCCATTCGGTGATCCGTTTTGTTTTGTCGATTCAAATCTAAGATATGGAGAGAAAGCGGCAGATGTGGCAGCGTTGGAGGACTGGAAATGCCCTAAATGCAGAGGCATTTGCAACTGTAGCTTTTGCATGTAAGTCTTTGGTCGTTCTAGATCATTTTGGTGTTGTGCTGTTTGTTACTTCTGTGGCATGGGTGACGGGTGAACAACCATTCTTACAGGAAGAAAAGGGGTCACAAGCCCACTGGTATATTAGTACACGCAGCTAAAAATTCTGGATTTTCCTCTGTCTCTGAGATGTTGAGCGTTGGAGGTAACAAGGCCACAAAACCTGCTGATGTCTCATCAAAGAATTCTGATTCAGATGAGGTATGACAAGCTTACAATTGTCTTTTTTCTTTTGGTAAATTTGTGTTTCATTTTAACGATTCTTTTGAGAGGATTTACAACCACTGTTACTGGAACCACTGCTAGAATCTTGCCGTCCTCTCACCAAGAAAACGGGAAAAAGAGAATTCTTCTGATCGCACCGCTGACCTGAATTTGAAGTTGGACAGTTTGACAGCCAACTCTGATAAGAAGTCTTCAAAGAAAAGAAAATCTGATGGGCGAAATGAAACACACAATGCAAATGTTGATGATGAATCTATTCTGAAGGACAGAACCCTGAAGAAACCTGGTGACAGTGACAAAGTTTCTGATAGGGAGGCACAACGCAATAAGAAGAACAAGCGTGGCATCAACATGGGACAGGATGCTGCAGGATCACTGGCTGCAAGAGCTTATCAAGCTGCAGTGAAAAGTAAGTTTACTGCAGATCCTGTTGAGGTCAATGGCCGTTCTGTGATCCTTCAGAACAAGGAGTTGCATGTTGACATCCCCCTGCCAGAAAGCATCCTCTTGACTGGTGTGGCTGGTGTTGAGTTGTCTTCTGAGGTCATTGGAGACGCATTGCAATTTTTGGAATTTTGTGCTGCTTTTGGCAAGGCAAGTTTCACTATAAATTGGTTCAGCCCTTTCTGCTAAGATTGCTTACTTACATTTGTTAGAGATGTTTGCAATAATAGCTATTTTGGGTAAGGCAACAAATCAGTAATTAACTGTATTCTTCTGATGTTCTTGTGGGCAAATTCTGGTTTTATACAATCACGGCAATAATACTGTATCTATCACTCTATGCATACGCTTTACTTTAGTTATGCCAATTTTGTGTTAGGTCCTTGATATCAGAAAAGGAGAAGCTGAATCTATAATTCGAGAATTAACATGTGGGAGAAGGCGGCGCCATGGGCAGGCCTCTCTAATTGTTCGGTTTCATATCCAATTAATTTCTTTGATCCTGAAGGACATGGGGGATGAGTATGTTTCATTTACAAAGTCTCTATCATTTTGCTCTTGCGAAAAACTTTCTGAATCCTTGATGCTTCTGTCGATAGGTGTCCATCTATAACTTCAGCGGATGGTAGGAAT
The DNA here is from genome assembly GCA_031216285.1 of Syzygium syzygioides. Taxonomy (NCBI): domain Eukaryota; kingdom Viridiplantae; phylum Streptophyta; class Magnoliopsida; order Myrtales; family Myrtaceae; genus Syzygium; species Syzygium syzygioides. Next base: position 27,531,793 of record CM062252.1, on the reverse strand, counting down.
TCGTGGTTGCAAGCTATTGGGAAATGTCTCTCCGACTCTAAATGTCCATTTGAAGACTTTCCTCTTGATTGCCTTGATAAAGGTGTTGATGGATATGATGAATTAGACCTATCAAAAAAGCTTAGGCTTTTGAATTTTCTTTGTGATGAAGCTCTAAGTACGGAGTAAGTTGTGTTGGTTAGTGTGGATACTTTCTTCTTTTCATGTTGCATTACCTTCCCCTTAACAATATGGATCACCAACTTCTTTTCATATTTTTTTTCCAGAAACCTGAGGGGATGGATAGAAGATCAGAATCTGCAATATGTTGAAAATGGAAAGGAAGCAAGAGGAAAGCTTCTTGAAGTGAAGGATAAGGTACTAACTATTGCTTGGGATGGTTTAGCTGAGAAATGACTCTGTTGACCATTTCTCATCTGATCTCTTGTTGTACAGGAGAAACTTTTAAAGCAGAAGATGAAGAATGAGGTGACCGAAGCTATTATTGCAAAAAATGGTGTTCCTCTTTCAGTTTCGGAGCATGATGCTATTGTGTCACAAGTAAAACATGAAATTGCCCAGATTCATGCCGAGATGCTGGATATGAGCAGGATATCCAACAGTATGTTCTAAGATCTTGATGTTTGTTCTCTGATGAAAAATTTCAATAAATTGACTCCTTATGGTAATGTAAAATGGAAAAAGGGTTCCCTTAGGATACAAGTTCTGAACATTTTGGTATTAGAAAACATTGGTAAAAGATTCTTTATATTTCTTTCTTTTTAGATGACCTTGAAGCCGGTGGTACATTAAAAAAGCCTCTGCTAAGGTTTAGTGGGTGTCAAAACACTGGTAATTTTGCCATTTTTTTTCCAAGTTGTATGAATGCCAGGGAGTTTGTCGTCAGATTCTTCGGTAAGGCTTCGTTTTAGCAATTGCCTAACATTTTAACTGCTAGTACATAGATCAGTTTCTTTGTGGAATTAAGCTAGGACCAAAGAAGGGGAGATACGACTGTATTAAAATTATAGTTGACTGGTTATGGTAGGACTTTCTAGAGAACGTATTATACATGCATTGTGTTCTGGCTTTTTGTGGTGGTTGACACTTGAAACAGTCACATGTCAGTACATACTGAATTGATTCTTGTCCAAATTACATTGTCTTTGGCTTCACCAAATGTAGATTTCTTAACTCTCAGGATATTCATGTGCTTTCAAAGCATAGTTTCTTTCTCATTCTATGTGCTAATAATGTTACTATGATGCTAAAAAATTGCGTAGAGCGGCAGAGATCAGATGCTGTTAGAACAGAGCCTGTCATCGTGGATGGCCAGGGGCGCACCTTTTGGAAGTTAAAAGTGTACAAAGGGGAACCTGATGTATTGCTTCAAGGTTGGTTTCAACATACTGCTGATTCCATGTGATATTAGCTGGATAATATAACCTTTTATCTTTGTTTTCTCGCAGAAGTTATAAGGAGTGATTCAGTTGGACCGGAAGAAAAATGGCTCATCTTTGATGCTGAAAAGAAACAAGAAGTCGACAGATATATCTCTTCACTGTAAGTATGCTCGTAATAGTCTCCCAAAAGATATTTGCTTTAATGTATTGCATTTATGTGACTTCTCTGTCATCATGAATTATTTGTGCCTAGCTTGTTATGCAATTAAACATATGTCAACTCCTCCAAGAGTAGTTGACGTCTCTGTTGCGTGGTAATTCTTTTGGCCCTTTAGTAACCCTGTGGTGGTATTATTAGACCAGTGTCAGCTATCCAACTTTCCCATTGCCCGTGTCCTGCTATCTCTTTACTTTTTATTGGATAACTCTCCTTGGTTCAAGAGACTATCACGTGATGCTCTTAAAGGAACATTCCCTCACTTTGAGGCTGCATTTTCATGGCTCTGTAGTCAACATATTTTTTATATCTAAACGATGGAGGTTCCAGGAACGTAGTTATATCTCTTGTCCAGCTTTTGCTTGGACATGCTCTCCTTGTAACTCAGATCCTGCACTAAGACCCACAGTTCAAATTCAAGGCTGAGCACAACCTACGCTGAAAAACTAGAGTCAATCTTTTTCTTGAAACCAGAGTTCAATATAAATTTCTTATACGAAAATGAGGAGCAGTGGCATGACCTTGCTCTTCTTCACTGAGTTCCCCATTAAGATTGTTCACTTTAGAACATCCATTGAGCTAAAGGTTCAAAGGCCTATCACTATCATTTCACTAGATGATTGCCAACTATTGATACCTTAATTTTGTTGAAAGACAACTCAACATCAGCATGGCTTTGCCATTCATGGCACATCCCTCATTGTTCAGTGTACAACTAGATTTAAATGTTTTTGCTGATCAACATTTTACGAACGACAGGCCTGTATCCTTAAATTTTTAAAATGCTGTGAAACTGGAGTAGAGAAGTACCTTCTAAATGACAATTTGGTGTAGATGCACGAGTTACAGGGTCAATTTTGAAGATATATCTACTGAAAGCGATAGGAGTTCCCATGGAACGATTTCTCGATAATATGTCTATTGATGCACTTCACTAATTTTCTCTTTTCATCTTGCAGGGTAAGAAGATCCAGAATTCAAAAGATCTACCCGTGCACTAACTGATTCTTGAAAGCTGACGCAAAGAGACCATGTCTTGTTGACTCATATCATAGCTCAGCCTGCCAAACCCTCTTTGGCCCCCTTCGGTAACAGTTGAAAGAGGAGTTCATTTTGTACCCGCTGCGTGACTTCTCAAAATTGGGAATCGAAATGTAGGCCCTGTTGTAGAGTTGATCTCTAACTTGTAATGCGATGTAATTCCTTTGGGTAAATCTGACACAGCATCATCAGCCATTGTCTGGTGCTATTTCGTATTTTCTCTATACAGGGTTTGTGTTCTCTGGCAGGGTTGAGATCTCTAAAGTTGGTAAGGTTTTTTTTTTCCTTTGAAAAGACCAAACGGCACCTGATTTGAAGAATATTCACAGAGAAAGACATAAATTCAAACCAAGCTCACGCTCCTCTCTCCTTCACTTCCTCTATATGCCTTGGCTAGTCACTGCTGAGGCAAGTCGAGCCTCCATCGGCGCTTGCTCCCGGCTGCAGTCTCATGTTGCCTCCGTTGTCTTGGCACCCAACTATGCCTCAACTCAGTCTCAAACCGAGTGTGGTCATAACTCAACTCAACTTGGCCCCGACTCTCCCTCTCTCTTCTTTGCACTTGCCCCGGACCACGCCCACCCCTTGTTCAGCCATTGCTTGTGCTTGCTTGATGGTAGCTCTTGTGCCCCATCGCATGCTGTTGTGACCCCTTCCTTATGCCCCTCGTGACAAACAAGACTTGGGTTCACGTGGTGGGCCATGATGTAGTGAATCTCCCCGAGTTTGACATCTTTTGGCCTCATGCGACCTTCGATTTGGTTTAACTAAGGCCTACGACCTCCGGTCTGAAGGCTGCAGCCTTATATTGGAGGTCGCGCCTTTGTAACGGCAAGGGCCGAAGGGAAGAATAGGCCTAGTGAAGGGTCGAGTGACAATGAGATGGAGAGAGTTCTGGTCATGTCAAGGTCTCCACCAATCGCGCTGGTTTGTCGATGACCAAATACTAATCGATTTACGAAAGATTGCTTTTTATGAACTAAAAACAAGTCTGAATTGGGGAAAAAAATAACTTCTACTTCTATTAAAAAGGAAATCACTTTTCCTAAACTACAAAACAAATGGATTTTCATTGGAAATGATTTTTATGAATATATTTTCTTTTGTTATGAACATTTCAATAAAACAAAATGCATCCTAATTTTTTGTTGGTGAAAGAGAGAAGGGCAAAAGTGGAAAGGAGAAAGAATGATAAAAAGGGAAAAAAGGAAATAAATCTGGATCATTTATTTATAATTGCGATAAGTTGTCAATCTCTTAGTAGACAAATATAAAATGTAAGGTTACCTCTTCAAGTTAGAGGATTTAAATCTTGAGCTGAAAATTTACTGTAGGAAAATATTTTCCTCTTTTTCGATATCTAGATCTCTTAGGAAAATGAGAATGAAATTCTTTTTTATAATCAACAGAAAGCTTATGATTAATTTAAGAAAATGATTTTCTCTTTTAAAAATGAGAAATTTGTTTTCCAAAATACGATTGGATCTTGGCGCTCGGGCACAAGGACCCCAACGTTGATGCTTGGGCCCACAATGGTCTAGGCTGAGACCCTAGTGCCTATCCCCAAGTCTTTGGGGGACATGCCTACCCAACTCTTACACCTAAATCATTGGAGCTCGAGTGTGGAGTCTAGGTCCATATATGTGGTCCTCGAGGCCGGGTTCTACACCTCGATGCCCATGCTCGGGGTTTCTAGCAATTAGGGTCGATAAACTCTAGCTCCTGCAAGCGAGCCCCTAGTAACTAGTTGCAAGTCCTCGAGGCTAAGGCATGGTCCCTGATCCCAAGCCGAGGTCCTCGACACCAAGTCCAGAACACTGGCGGCCAGGCCTAGGTCCCTTGAGACCGAGACCAAGCCCGAGACCTCAGCACTCGTGCCAGGATCTTTAGTGGTCATGCTCAAGTCCATGGGACCCTGACGACCATGCCCGGGCTCCACATGGCTAGGTCCAAGACCCCGGCATGCAGGCCTGAGTACCCCAAGGCTGCACCCAAGGCCTGAGCACCAGAGCCCAAGTCCTTGGGTTTTATTTGAGACTTTTTCTCAAAATGTATTTTGTGATTTTTCCCTGTAACAAATATTGACAAATAACTTCCATGTTATCTGCAAATTACAGCCAAATATAGGAAAATGATCATTTTCCTTGAAAATAAATTTCTTTGAAAATATTTTCCAAAAAAGTTCATTTTCCATCTAACAAATAATGCCTTTAATTTGCAATAGGAAGCATATGACCCGAATTGATGGGGAAGAATAACTAGAAGCATAAGGCTACTCCAGGAGCTGATACATGATAATGGATCCTGACTGGCTTCACTGCAGAAGATCTAATTCTAAGTTTCACAGAGCCCAAGGCTCCCCGAGCACCACCAAAAATGCCAAATTCACCCCATAGTCACTGCAATATTCAGAAGAGATTGCTGTCTTATGAGCGTACAATGGAGAGGATTACTATGCATATCGCAATCCTAATACGCAAAATCAGAAGTGTAAGAACCGGTTACATGCAAAAATCACATCTGAATAATACCACAGAAATGAGCATGATTTCAATTCATTGGCTCAGTAAGTTTGATCTCACTCTGGCAATTAACCAAGAGAACAGTCATGTGATGATGGTCAACTGGTGAAAGAACAGAGCAAGAAAAGACAGCAACCAGCAAAAATTTTGAGTTGCAATGACCACCTAGCTGTTCGTTTTGCTTGGTTCCTCTTTAACAATGAGCGAAATCGGAATAGTAATGACCAATTGGGACTTTATTATTTTGAGATCAGCTTTCCTGGCCAACAGAATTCCTATGTAATCAGCAAATTATTGTGAGAGCTGGCAGGTGATCCTCGGAGCTCAAGAAGATTGTAGATTTTTGACAAATTTCTTAGCCTGCAATGGAGAGGGGAAAAAGTGACTTGTAAAGTGTTTATGCATGCCAAATACTACACGTGCAGCAATAGTTGGCGACAAAGTGAAGACTAGCAAGTCATACCTGCTCTAACGTTAGGAACATGATCACATTCCAAGATCCCAGCCTTCCGAAATTTGGAATGAAGCCCTTATAGAATGCTAAAGGCCCCTGAAAAGAAAAGAAACGGGAGTCAATTATTTGTCTTCAGATGGCTACAGCATTCATTTTAACTAGAGATCTTCAGACAAAGGACAAGCTCACAAAAATCAGATAGCAAATAAATAGAAATTGGACATGCCTAGATACTGAGATGTAATGCTTAGAAGTGAAGAAGCCTATAGGGATCAATCGTTTTGCTTGACAAGAGAGTACCTTTCTAACAGAAGCTAGAGTAAGCTACTCGAATGGATTTAACTAATGGAGGTACTTGGTTCTCCCAGTACAGTATAGGATAGAAAGTTTATGACTGGAATGAGTGTAAGCGGCAATAAAAAGAGCAAAAGAAAACTGCTATCCTGTAGAGGCAGTTCTGTGGTTATGCACCAGGCACTACAACATAAAAATGCAAGCACAGGCAGGCATTCAATTGAATAGACACCCTAAAAGACAAAAAGAACAGGAAAAGAGGAAACAGAAAAAACCAGGGATGGTAAAACATGGTACATTCTACCCGGTTTAAGGATAACAAAAAACTAGAAAAGATGATAAGCACATCAAACATAAAATTGCAAAAAATGATCCTACATCGTTTCTCAGTGTCTTTGCGAAGCAATCAAGGGTGCTTTTGTAAGTAGGATCTCCCATCATTCTAGACTTGACCTGTCACAAACAATGGGAAAAGCAACTTCTTAGTGCTCGAGGAAATGTCAGAAATGTCAGGAGGTCAGAAATGGACTCTACATAATAAGAACAAACTGTACAATCAAAAAAGTGAATGAGCCCATTTATGGAAATGCTAGAAAGAAACCAAACACAACTATTCAATGAAGAACAAGACTGTGGATCTCCCACAAGTCTATTATGAACTTGTGAAAGCAAATAGTAGTCACAAAGCACTCTAAAAACCTGTATGAACCACTAGGCGTAAGCGGCTAGCATACCACATCAACTGGAGAGCCAATGCAGACGGCAAAAAATCCTGCCCCGAGACCAGAAAGGAGATGAGTGAAAACATTGTCTGAGAATCCCGGAATTTTCAAAATACTCTGCACATAGATACAAGTTAGAATCTGCAATAAAGATGCTGCTTAACACCCCTCCCCCCCTCCCCGCTTGTGAAGCTTTTCAACAGGTGACGCTACCTGCTTGATTTGATCATAGCTGGCTAGCTCAGCAGCATTGATTATAGCATTTCGTGCTATATTCGGTCCAACTCCTGTCCAAAGAGCGGCCACACCTTCCTAATTGTTGATTTGAGATCAATAAAAGAACAGTGAAATACATACAAGCTAGACAGGTTTTTATGTTGAACACCACAAATATTTTAAATAAGAAGCACAACCTGTCTGACAATTGTTGAATAAGCGCTGAGTGCTCCAGAGTAGCGTCTAGGCACACCAGGGGGCAATTTTCCTTCAGATTGAAGCCTAACTTTCACGAGATCAGTTGGGTTTGCCACTGCAATTCCTAGGGCACCTGTTTGAAACAACACATATCCACTTTACAATACTCAACCAGAAAGCAGTAAAAGTAGTCGAGGAATTGGTCTATGGCCTGTTTGTTAACACTAAAGCAAAAGAACAAAAGTACTTTTCTGCTTTCCTGCCAGAATTAAAAGTGTCAATCCAATTTAAAAAATTAGGATGAAATTATATGTGGTTCATGGGTCAACATTTGAGTGTCATGAAAGTTTCTGGAGTTTTTGATTTAAAAAAAGTTCAAATGCATCAACCGCAAGATTTAGATTAAGCAAAAAGCAAAAAGCAAAAAGTAAAAGTCAATCCAGACAGGCCCTTAAACGTGTAAGATTCTGCCTATTGGACAAAATACAAAATTACAAATCTAGGGGCCTGTTTGCTTACACTCAAAAATAAGCCAAAAGCATTTTTTTCTTTCCCAAGAAAATTCAAAATGTTCCTTAAATTTCAAAGTGATTATGGAAAAATTCTATGTGAATCTACGTATCAACATTTGAGGGTCGTGAAAGTCTCAATAGTTTCTGATTTGAAGTCAATAGTGCATGAGATGCAAGAGGCTAAACAAAATTAAAAAAATAAAAGTCAATTCAGATATGCCCCTTAACAGATGGACCTCATTGTAGCAAAACAAACCAATCACAACTAAGACCTTGTAGAAGTCTGCACACAAGGAAGATACTGAAAGCATGCGTCAGTAAGCTCACCAGTTGTGAGTGCAGCAAGAATTTTCTTGGACAATGGAACATCTCCGACAAAGTCTTTACCCACATAGAAGCTCTTAACCTGTCACAATACACAATTTATGTTACAAAGGGAATTGCAAGAAAATGAAAAATAAAATAGAATAGACATTTTCAATGACAACGCATAGATAAAGCTTACCGGCTCATACAACCCGATTCTAAGGCCTCCAAATAGACACTGACGATGTAACCCTGGCACAATGCCTTTCCAAAGTGCAGTCAGACCTTCTTCCCTTGCAATGGTGGCAACTGTGCCAAGCATGCCCCTATACTTGGGTAAGGCCAGGGCCTCACCAGGAGCAGGTTTCTTTTGAAGCTGAAGCCTAACTTTAGCAGTATCCAAAGGAATAGTGCAGATCTGCATCAAAGATGCATTTCCATAGCAATTTTAGACTATAGAAGTTATCAGAAGAGCAACTCAGCAAGAGGTATGTCATTAAGCAGGAGATTTTCAGAAGTCTGCAAGAAGTCAAAGAGCTATTCCCATCAGTCTCTATAGCTAGTATTTCCAGAAAAATATGCTCTTCCAATGCATTTACATCAGTCTGTCTGGAACTTCATTATGGATGCCATTTGACTAAATTGTAAGACATATAGTTAAGCACACTGCAGCAGAAAGCTAGTAATTTTCATCATGGTTTTGTCATGTGCGTAGATGCATCTTTTTCAGAGAGAGAGAGAGATGTGGATTAAATGAAAAAGCTGATATCAGTGAACTGGGAACTTTAGAGGTCATCTGAGTGCTTTTGACAAGAGAGTGGTTTTTATACGTGTTGAAAATGTTAAAATTAACATATAGGAAGCCTAAAACTCCATACACAAAAATGGATTAACTATCCCAATTAATGACCTACTTTTCTAGTATCTACTTATATTTGTAATCTTTTGCGTTCTCAGCATTAAATTGTCCAAAACCATGGTGCCCCAGTATTCCTATTCAAGTTGAAATTGAAATTAGCAGGAAGTACTCCGTGGGACAAACTACCGAAAGTAGTTTTTTGCATGCAAGACGCAATTTATATATTCCTGAGAAAGAACACAGTATTCAAATATTTCGATTCAATGATCATATGGTCTTAGTCATATAATGAAATTCACACACAACAATACATTTCAGGAGTAACTCTTCCGGCACTGTTAAAGTATATAATGCTGATGCATGGTGCCATTTATTGGCTTAAACTGGTAATTTGACTATGGTTCCTAGTGATTCTATAGAGCAGGAAGTCTCCTGACGAAATCCCCATGCCACTTACTTACCTCTATATCTAAATCTAATTTTCACACTCCATATTTTATGCTAAATGTCAGCCTATGAGTGAATCGGAGTTGTTAGAAGTACTTTAACTTCACTGCACCTCCACTGGCCAATATAAGCTTTATATCAATGGACTGGGGTCAAGCATTTACCTGCAATAAACCTTGCCAAATCTTGAATTTGGACGAGATGCAGGAGAAATAAGTTTACCATGAATGGAATGCATAAATGTGGCAAGAAAGTTCTTCAAGTTCTGTCTTTTACCCGACAAAAAGTTTTTATTGGGTATAAGGATACATTTTCTGATTGTGTAGCCTGAATGAGTTTTCGAGCTTCCACTATAACACTGGTTTTCCTGGCCTTTCCCCAAATTACGCTCATTCCCTTGTGAGATGCCAGGCCATTGATTCAGATTATCCAATACTAACTCATTAACTTTCAAATACCACCCTTCAAGAAAACCCAGGCTTCTAAAACTTTCTCATACTTCTGCATGTTTTGCAATTTTAGACACCGAAAATTCCCATCTTTTTTGATGAATTTTGCTTTGAAAGTCCAGTGGTCATGCAAAGTTATCTATTACAATGGTTCAGAATCTGCACAAAATGAATAAAATTTACCAGCGACAGAGAGAGAGAGAGGACTTCTAATTCCCCGGAAAGATAGAAGTCAAAACGAAAAACATATAAACAAACAGGTGAAAAGCACAGAATAGATGCTAAATCATTGCTCCAAAATGATTCATTTCGCATATTTGCCGCAACCCAGATGAAAACATGCGATCTCGCGCGCATAAGTGTGAAATAGATCCATCCGCAGCATTCGGGGAGAAAAACAGAACAAGCTAACTGAAGCTAGTGCATGTATGAAACCAGCTGATAAAAAAAAAAAAAGCAAACAAACCCAGCTCGCAGCACGACCCCACACGCGCACACAGAGATATTCCCATGAAAGCGGGAAGAGAAAAGAACAGGATCGCACCTCGGCGAAACAAGCGGCGAAAGCGCTGCTGGCGAAAGTTCCGGCCAAGGAGATGTCGGACTTGGACTTGCCATCGGCCACCATCTTTCCTACCCCCCGATCAACGCACGCACGCGACACAAGTGAATCGAAGGCGCCGAAGCAAGAAGAGGAGGGAAGGGAGCCCGCGATGCGAAATGGGTCGGCGATTAAATAGGCGGAGGAGGGGTGCCGGACATGGAAGGATCAAAGCTCAATCCAGCCCAGCAGAGCCAAACGCAGTAAAACCCAATGACCGAACGATGATGACGGCCAACGAAGACAGACAGAGACAGAGAGAGAGGGAGATGACGTGAAAAGAGGGAATCCCGAAAAGAGCGAACCAAAATGGAAGGGGGAAAAGGCAAGAATGGCAAATGGGCAAAGCGCAGCTGGGCGTGTGCTCTGTTTCTGCTCTGCTTCGTCAGCTCTCGTTTATTATTTGGACAGCCTCCCCCTCGTCTCGGTATTACCGAGAAATCCCACGCTCGATTCGAGCCGAAACTATCGATCCCACACGATAGATTTGTCAAGGTCCATGCGCGACTCATCTCAATTCCTCGGTGCTCGATCCGACCTCGATATTAAGTTTCGTGCTCGAGATTTGAATTGAATAGCGAGTCAAGATACTCGGATCCCATTGAGCAATGCTCGGTTACAATCTAAATAAAATTTGCTTTGTGTTCGAGGGTTCTTTTTTTTTTTTCCCCTTTTTCAACAACTATTAGACATCCTGATGAAGTATATAAAAGTTCGATTAGGTTCACGAGCACGTCAAATCGAGTATTGACGAGTTCGAGTATAAGTTTGGCTTAATAAGATACTCGAGTTGCTCGAGCTCAAGTTCCTCTATAAATGAAGAGTAATTCCTTAGGAATGATGAGGTCGGTTTGAGTTATGCATAAATGACTTGATGTAATTTGACACCACAATGTACACACGTACAAAGTTGGGTGGTGATCGTGGTCTAAGCACCCTCCCCAAATTAATCAAGATTTTCTAAAATCGTGGATTTAAATAATATTTAAATCCGTGACGACTTTTTTATGACAAGAGAGAAGGTCAAAAAAACTTGCACCTATCTATTATACATGTATAAGATTTTAAAGGCTCATATTGATAATACTCAAAATTAAAAGTTACACAGAATTTTGAGCGATGATAATTTAGATTGTAAACAACATAAAATTTAACGACAATTGAAAATCAACAGCTGTCATTAATCTCTGACCAAACATAGAAAAATGATCACCATCAACAGGTTTAACGGATATATTTGACAAGATTCCAACTTTCATCAATTATTTTTCCTCTTCTAATGAATTTAGTGAAACATTACTTACTTATCATATTTATCGAATCTTTTACTTAATCGAGTCTTGTAAATAAATGCTAACAAAAGTTATTGAACAAGATTAACCCATTAAGCGCTGAATTTTGAACTTTTAACCCTTAATTAGATCTTCGCGATTTGATAAGTCAGTTTTTTTTTATAATCTCACGATTTGATTATTCCTCTCTTCAAAAAGATTTTTTATATTATTATTTTTATTAATATTTCACCCATGACTAGCTCGTGGCGCCGCGTAATGACTGAGCCGAGTTGGGATGGCAGCCGTCGTTGTTGGGATAATCCGTGGGAAGTGCTGACTCGGCTGCGTCGTGGATGGATGGTCAAGTTGACCAATTAGACATCTTCTTTTTTATTTATATTTTTTTGGGTGTGTGTAAGAAAATTTAATTATTTCGACAAAAATGAGGATCTTGGGAGTTGGGACACGACGCGTGCCAATGAAACATGGTTGGGTTGGGAAGCCAAATAGAACTTGAATTCGTGCACTAAGCATGGATTTAAGGTAGTTGGAGCATTCATATTCCACTTGGTGATCTTACTCCTTAAAGTATTTGCCTTTTCATTTGTATAATGAGTATAGTGTAGATGAGACAAGACAAACGTGTCAGTGGATTCATCGACGAAAGCCTGCTCGAGTATGCAAAATGGGCCAAGACCTTATAAAGTCGAACACGCCAATTTCAGAAGGGAACGATTTCAGGAATCGTGAAATTAAATTACAAGCCGCTCGGTTCATCCAAAAGAAATCTGAAAGCCCATTACCTCGACGGGCAAAGCTCTTGAGAGATGCACACGATAACGCCTAGGGGAGATATCTAATTGTATCGTTCCTCCCCAACCATTTTACTTCAAAAACAAAAAGAGAAGGAAAGAGAGTTGAAAATGCTTGTCTTGGTGTTTCTCGAGTGAGGCAAAACCACGAAGAGAAAGTTTTGTGTGATATGAATCTATACCAAAGCCCGAAGGGCATCCTTGGATGTTCTTGCAACAAGAAGGCAACTCAAGTTGGAAATTGAAGAGAATTCAAAATTTTCAATTGGCAGCCCATTCTCTACTTAATTGCAACTTCCTTATCAGCCAGACAATGATTGGAGGCAACTAGAAATAGTGGAGTCTAAGATGGAGCCACTTACCTCCCTATCCCCATGCGCTACTTCTTCATGCTCTTTTAGACATTATGGAGTGTTTTATTTTTTGTGGCTATGTTGGCATGGATTCCCATAGGTTAATAAATTTTCCTTCGAGTGTCATTTTGAGTTTCAATGTTGATATCTTAATCTCTTAAGAGGCGACAAGATAAATGTATCGAGGGCATTCATTAATAATTGTAGCTTTAGAAATAACTAATGCTCTTGCCCGTGCTTCACAGGGATTCCATCACTAAGATCTTCAAAAATATTTGCTAATCACTAAAAACTCACAATTCTAATTTCCATAAATCACGATTGATTAGACACTTGACTATATTATATTTCTCTCTACCTCATAACTATTGTAGGTAGTCGATTTTATTGCATTTATGAAACTAATAAATTTCAAAAGATTTTCCTCTAATTCTCAATTTCTTGGCCAAAATCCTTAAATTTTTTATTTGAAAAAGAGAGACTCATTCCACAAGATTTACTGCGTAATCATTTAATTATCAGGTTTCTTTAGCCGAAACCTTGTGACTTGGATAATATTTTCTGCGTCTAAGAGATGTTCCATTTCCTGCATTCAAGGCATTAAAGCTGGAAGGAATGTGGCATCCAGATGGACCACTTGGTCGAATGCAATGGCTGTTGGCCTGGTGGATGATTGAACATCAGGTACATGTGGATTCCTCTTTGATGTGCATATCGCAAATCTTCAAATATTCTAACATGGAAATACTTGAATATTTTCAGTAAATAACCAATACTTCTTCTTCTTCTTCTTCTTTTTGTACAGGTAAAACAGGAACTTTTCTGTAGGAACGAAGCACCCCTATCTACAAAAGCTAACCTATCGCGTTTTTACGGGGAGGTCTTTTGTTGCTTTCTGAAGAAGTTTCTACAGATGATTCTTCATTAGGCCAACAAGGCCATCAATAGGGTGAGATTATAGAATCACGACCATTGACAACATAGTGATATTGCTCACGACAAATTTGCATCAACCTTTTCGGATATAAAGTTGAACCACCAACTTTATATCTTTGAGCATGCAAAGAAAAGGTTGATAAAATGCTTTCTACGACGCAATGACAACATTGAATCCAAGTGGCTTCATCCAATTTGCTTTTTACTGTTCCCATAAAGCTCAGAGGATATGAACATATGCGTAACAAGGAGAATCAGTAAATTCGGGGAATCAATCTAGTCGAGAAAAACACAACCGAAATAACCAACTATATAACCCTCTTGGCTTCCCTCCACAATCATATTCTTCTTCTTTCCCACAGTTCATAAAAGGCCATCAGCATCCTATTCCATATCTTACATAAAAAAGGCACCACTCCAGGGTTCATTTGTCATCCTAAACTTAAAACCTTCACCTTCGTTTTCAGCAAAAACCTATACAATACCAACCTAAATTTTACTATGAATGCTTTGGTCAACTACACGTAAACATATTTTCTTCCTTGGCTTATTCAGCTACAATAGTAACACACCGTCAGCAACACTATGCCACCACAAAGGCACTTGATGATCCAGTGAAATGCTGGATGGCCCCCAAAAGCGACTTCGCAGCACCAAAATGTCGGATTCTGTAAACCCCCGAAACAACCGAAGTAGGGACCCTCCATTCTATAGTTGAATAGCTCCAAGGACTCAGTTTTGCGGGCCTTGACCATATGAACTTCAAAGAGAAATCGTCATCATCGTAGGCTGGGACCCAGGCCTTCTGATCCTGGAGACACTCTACCAACGCGAAAGTCCCCTCAGTCATCAGGTCGTTTCTAGGACAAGCAGACCAAAAAGTGACTCTCACTAAATCTCCTCTTCTGAAGGTGGAATTTAAGGGGATATCAGCTTTAATGTCTCCAAAGTTCACGCCGGGAGGTGTTGCATCCAAGATAATTGGTGGGAGTAAGCTTATTTGCTTGTCAAGGAGATCTGGCGGCAGCGGACCTGGTTCAATGGTTCTGTCAGTGATGAGAGCTTCAATTAATTTCTTGAACTCCTGAATGTAGGCACTGAGTGTGTGGGGATCTTAAAGAGTAGAGGCGCCCTGGCAAGCATCAACAGCCACATCTATAAGTCAAGGTGGATGTGGAAACAGAAGTTTCGCATCCACTATCAAATGGTTAAGTGTGACAAAATGCTACTAATCTAAAAGGTAAGGCCGAGCAGAAGGAGCTCTCCCAAACAGTATCATTACTAAATTTTAACTCATAATTCCAAAAAATAGGCCCATCCTCAAGCTAAACTAACGACATAAATTCATCCTCCTACTGACAAAAGTAATTCTCTATCTAGGGAATTATAACTAACATAATGAACATGTGGCCAAACAAAAAGAAAACATAATGACTAACTGATACAACAGTCATGTAACTTATAATGGCTTCTTCGTTCATGTATTTCTTTTCAATATATAACCAAAGCAGGTGTTGGTATTGGCATGTCCAGACAACCAGGGTATCTGAACAGTTCATGCAGGCACCTTAAAATAATTAACTTACCTGATGTCAAGAGTGGGAAAGAAAGACCTAATAAGACACTGATGGAAACCCTAGCAGGGTAGTTGAATCTGCACTTATGGCAGAGGACACAAACTACAAAGATAGCAATCAGCTAGGAGGATCCATGTAGCTCCCTTGCACCTTAAACAAAAAGGCTTACCTACTGCTCGATGTATCAGACATAAACAACCTAAAGGAGTTAAAAAGATATCTCAAAAGTACAATTTTGATGATAATTAGCACAGCAATTTATGCTGCTTAATCCCACTATACCGATGCAGCATATTTACAGTTTATTACTAGGGAAAACCGATGCCCTAATGTGGGAAAAGATAAGTTTGTATGATCAAAGTTGTTAAGACTGAATATCTAGGTTCGTTCATAGCAGTCCAAACCATGGTCAAAAAGAGCAGTCTAATGACTGCTTTCCCCCAGTCAAGAAATAAGAAAATGCAGAATGAAACATGGCCTATGCTCATTTTTGCAGGTCACTGAGTGTTTCAGTTTCAAAAACATTGTTCAGTGTTCACATAAGAATCAATGAATTACCGAGGTAACCAATATCAATGAAACAGTCTGCAAATTCCCCCGATGATGAACCACTTGTACAACTGATGAACTTGGCAATCGCACGTGTACAAGAAATAACGCTCTAACAAAGATGCTACTATGACCTGATTCATTAGTAAACAGAGTAGAAGAGATTCAGACCTCGTATCTCTGCACTTGATATTCCTCAAACGTGGTAACATACTGAGAATATGTGTTGGAAAGCCCTGCAATGACAACATGGACATTGCTATCAAACTCATCTGCTCTAGAAGCAAGCACCATCTTGATGGCATCGCGCAGACGTCTACCGGCCATAGTTGTGAACTCTGCAAGTGCAAGCAATCTAAGCATTGGTGGGTGAAATAAGACACAAACGATGATAAACCACAGGAAATCATCAAGTAATCCCAGTCGTCCGCTAAATATACATCATTCTGTTCAATTATATGAGCTTTCTATCCAAGCACCAAACAATTTGTCCAGCCACAGTTCTTCATGTACTTTCCTTAATGCTTCAACATATATTGATGGAGGAACAACTAAACAATTTAACGAGACAAGAAAAAGCAACTATCAGGGGCAGGTAGCACTTTTGTTGGTACCTGCAGGTACGGTGAGAATTAATAGTTGCCCTATTTGCAGAGTCTGCAGAGGAAGTATTGAAGGCTGCAGTTTGGATAAAACAACTCATGTTAGAACACCAATGAGGCATTGCTGGTAGTTTCAAATGCTGAATAATCTGCAGCTAGGACTCCCTCACTTCAACTATTGTCTAACAGAAATTGCTGAATTTTTATTCGAATATTTAAACATCTTACTAAATGGTAATGTTCCATGAACTCTTCTCCACTTACCGCCCAGTCATATGGTTCCTTCATTTCTCCAGTGTCAAGTAGAATGGGCTTAGGATGCTGACAGTCAATCTGCTCTTGAGTGGGTGTTTTCAACAAATCCCTTACCAGCCTCCAAAAGGGATTACCCTGGAAGAGCAGTCAACAAGAAACCGCTGCTGGTTAGGTAAATCTGCCATTAAAAGCTTGTAATGGAAATTTTGAATGCAGGCAATGGGGAGATTTAACCAGCCTTATCATCTCCTTGATTGAAATCAAAAGCTCCAGGGCCATCAGTTGTTCCAGCAGCAAAAGCAAAGCCCATTGCAGCAGGACATGTTTTCACCACCTGAGTGCCCCCACCAGGTTTAGGAACTGTAATCTCAATGTTAGAGAAATCCACATAAGCATGCTTATATCTGATCTTCCCTTTCAGCTGCTCCGATGCTTTGTCAAAGAGTTCTGCAGCCCTTTTGAATTGCCTTTCTCCTATTATGCGTGTGCTCTCAAATTCATCTGGGTATCTTCCAAATAAACATGGAAAAGATCAAGACTCTTACAAACTAAAAGTCATTTGTACATGATTTCAGGAAGAGGAATTGTACTTACCCTGGCCCCCGTCCATAGCACAACTCATTCTTTCCATTGCAAGTGCTATGATTGAAATCACAAGGCAGTCCAGAGTCGATGCAAAATGAGCCGAGAATGTTCGGGCTTACATCGCCACAATTTGTTTGACAGAATGCAGAGACAAACTTTGGCCTATCATCCTTTCTTAAGGCACTCCTGACTCTCCTGGTGACACCCAAAGATCGCATTATAGGTCTTTGTCGAGAAGAGTGGAAAGAACTGGCAAGCGTCTTCTTTATACCTGCATCAATAGGTTAGTTTTGCGCACTCACAGACCCAAGCAACATCTGTTCTCTGGATACTATCTAAATTTTAGGAGGTAATTGATAATGCATATTTAACAGCAGATATCAAGGCACATCATTTTGGAGATATGGGGTTAAGATGCCGGTAACCAGAAGAATTTACTTCATGAGATGCAAGGCACTGAAAGAAATTCACACATCATTCTGTTCTCAGTTTTCCCGTTACATCGAGGGAATCCACATCCAAAGATGACGTTAAATTTGAAAATTTCTCACTTTAAGGTCCATATTAGTTTCAATATTTAATTTTCTAAGTGAAGGGTAGCTAAGAAGTCAGGCATTCAGGAGAATGATGAGGGTTTGGGAGAGTAAAATGCAGTTCTCCCCTTGATTCTGTTGAGTCAACTAGACTGGGTCAGTGTGGTTATAAAATGAGCTAACAACATGTGATGTACTACTTACTAAGCTTTCAAACGGAATTTTTTCCTAGTAATTGGATATTGGGCCATACATGGAAAGCATAAGTCAAGAGTTCTGTCCTGCATGAGTGATCCCTACAATTATCCTCACCTGTCATTTCTGTCAATATGGTAAAAAAAGCATCCTTTTATGATATGGGAGGACATTTTATTAGGTCTAAAAAATATCTACAGTGCAACTTGTAGATGAGCATAAAACACAGGAAGAACCTTTTACCTTAGAAAATAATAAGATTTTCCAGTAGCTTAAATTTTAAATGTCCATAGCACCAGATCGGCTGGATTTCTTCTGTATTACCAAGAAGATACCATATTTGTCGCATAAAATTATTTCTCATGCATTGAATAACAAAGATTGGTCGAATAACAAAGATTGGTCTTTCTTTAGAGTTCTACAATGCAGTTTAGAACAATGTGACCAAGATATATAAGTCAACATGTAGAGGTCTTCAGCTTACGCTTTTTATGGTTAGAAACCAGGCATGAGACTCTTCGAAGTATCCTATCTGTTCCAGAGTCATTAAAACGTGCACTTCCAGAGCCTATCAAAGAAGCATTCTTTTCAAACCAGTCCTCCATAAATCGTGCTGCAGCTCCCTTGTTGTCACCACTAATTAGGGAGTTAGTTCGACTCATTGAAGTTCCATGTGTTGCAAACCAGTTGAAGCTACCAACTGGACCCCATTCATCATCTACAAACTTTAGGAGAGTCATTTCTTTGTCGACATTGTATTCATAGTTCTTCTGTTCAGCCTCAGGATTATTGAGATAAGCACTAGGACTTCGGTTAACACCAGCATCAAGGAGCTCTCCTGCAAAATCAAGAGGACATGAAGCTTTAAGTCCCAAAAAGCCTGTATATTTGGGAGGTGACTGAAACAAACACAACAGAGACAACAGACATATGAAAAAATACACAGAGATGGTTCTTCACTGATTAAATCTGAAAGAATTAACTTTAATTTAATAGATGCAGATGGTAAACGGAAAAGAAGAGCAAAACCCATCAGATAGAGTAGTTTAGCTTACATCCCTCTTCCGTTTCAATACTTCCCACAGCCATTTAACTACCAAGATAGGATCTTGCTGAAGAATGTTATACGGACTTCGACATGCCAGCCGAAACTTCAATATCAATGACTATAAATGTCAAATTTCAGTAGAAAGTCCTGGATTATGAGGAAAATATAACTAAGAGAGAGAGAGAGAGAGAGAGAGAGAGAGAGAGAGAGAGAGAGCAATGAGAAGAGATGTTCACTGAAGGTTTTTTGAAACTTTAGAAATAATAAACCCTTTACAATTGTTGGAGGCATCTGACAACTTTTTGTCCTACAGATTATCAAGGCAAGAGTCTAATACACTCACATCAGCAACTTAATCGGGGACAAGACCACAAGTTTTGATCTTCTGCATCCAAGAATCAATTAGCTTCACCGATACTACTTTCCTTTGGTTCCTCAGCTTGGGTTTCTCAGCGCATGATGCATAATGAAATTAAGAGAGCGATCCAGTTAAGTCAACGCAATCTAACAGTTGGACTGAATTAGTCAACTGTAAATCTCAAGGCTTGATAATTAACCTTACAAAATCAAGCGTGACAGCTCTAGCTCAACTTGACCCAAGATACTCAAGTTCAGCTAGTCTATTTCAATTACTGTTTTAAGTGGATACGACATCAAATTAGAAAACGATTTTGCACTCGAGAAATGAGGTACTGCTCAAACTTTTGCTCTCATAGGAACCTAAAACGTGTTAAAAATACAAAAGAGAGACAATGAGTCAAGAGGATTGCCAAGTCCTCAATTTAACTATGATGAAGGGATCTTTCTGACCCTTGACATACGCAAACTTAATGAAGATTGTAAAGTTAGTATTGTTCAGCAAGTCCAAGTCAAACTAGAGTTCAACTAGATTCAATCCTTACATACAAGACAAGTAAATAAAACAAAGTGAAAAAGGAAAAGAGTAAATTTAAATCATGACTTTATAATTCTGTAAGTTGGCATTTGCAGTCCAAGGAACAGACTGTCACTAATTACAACTATTAAGCTATATTCACAGCATGCATAATCATTCTTGAAGCTAAGCAAAATATTTGCACAGTTCCAGCAACAATTGCTTGAGTGAGTATAGTAGCAAACTCAAATAAGAGATACCACCAGCCATCACCTATTCACTCATGAACCATCAAACTGTCATCACCAGAGTACATCATTGCAATTTAACAACATGTCCAAAGACACAGATATCTCCAATTAGATATAGGGCAAATAGGTGAATGAAGAAGTTCACTAAATTGATTCTGTCTATCTCCATCTTAACAAGAACTCACAACATAGATTGATAGCTGTAGCAAGCAGTGAAAGATGGGATAAAGAAGAGTAGAAAAAATATGAAGCATTTTTATCACCTCTATTGACAAAAATACTTCCTGGCCGAAGATTTTCATGAGCTTGTATAATACTTTTCTCGATCCCATCAACAAGAGCATCAAATGACTGCCTTACAAATCCAAGTGATGTCACTATATATACAACATATTGGAGATAGCCTCCTGGTCCAGCATGAGTGTGAATTCCACTAATTGCGACATTCTCTTCCATATAAAGATTCCCATATCTGAAAAGTAACAAACTTGGATATATAATACTGGAAGGTTCGTTGTTCAGAGGTTATACTGTAAATTTTTTCATAAGATGCAATAAATTCTTCAACTGCATTATTTATAATCTTGACAGTTAGTCCACTCAAAACAGCTGCACCTTTCTATTTTATCCAGTGAAAGAATGAAGATGTTAGAAGAAGATTGCAGTTCACACACTTCTTAGAGAAGATGACAGAAACTATGTATGTGAGGCTCATGTAAGCAGAATTGAATTTCATCCAAACTAATGTCAGGAGAAACAATATTACAATGAAAGAATCAAGGTTTTAGAAGAGTGTAGTTTAAACACTCATCAAATGAGATAAAAGAAATATGTACTTCATGCTTTTATAAGCTGAAAAACCATCCAAACTAATGTCAAGCAAAACATTTCTCTGGTGAAAGAAGGAAGATGTAATAGTGCAGTGTATACATATACTTACTGAAAAAGATGAACAAAATACGTACTTCATCCACATGTAAGTGGTATAGTTGAAATTCATCCAAACTACAGCAACAATTTCTCCAAAGAAAGAAGGAAGATGTTAGAAGAGTGCACTTTACATGCTTAATTTAAGAAAAAAAAATGTAATTCATGCTCATACAAGCAGAATTCCATCTACTCAAGAAAAGTATAATTCTAGAATTGATGATACGAGGGTAGAGAATTGTATCTACTCATGCATGAAGGTCCAAAATGACATTCTGGCCTAAAAGTTGGACTTAGAATGGCAGTGTCTAAAGTTAGATTTAAATCAATGTGGGAGAGATTACCTTGCTTTTAATCTCTCAAGTACTTTATTAGTCACAATTTGTGAAGCCATGCATGCATCAAGATTTACAAATGCTACACGATTCCCTTGAGGTTCCACAACAATAAAAGTCCGAGCCCGCAATCTAAAGTGGACTCCAGATGCAATTTGCTCCATGTTTGCATATCCCATCATATTTACATCTGCAGCAGGCCCTGTTATATCATAGCTCCCAAGGCCAATCAAATAATTGGAAGCTGACGAGTTTCCTTTGATGTTCTGGAACAAGGCCACAAGGAACAAGAAACATCCAGTTATAGAAAACCTCTTGATAGAAGCATGAACAAGAAAAGACGTTGCCATATCCTCTTTCCACGACTTGAAATTGCCTCGCTCAGTTCATTTCATCTATGACAAAAGAAATGCCAACACGTGAATCATCAGGTGAGCAGAATTTGTAGTAGAACATACAAGAAAGCCAATCCAAGTAAGACTATATAGTTAAGCCAGTGCACGTATTCACACCAATTGTCAGAGAAGGCCGGATTGGTATTCAAGGTTCATGAAATGCAAAACGAGCCCAGACCATAAAGTTACACTCCTTAGTTGCTAGCTAAAAGGTCAATTATAACTGCGATTACAACCTCTGAAGAAATCACCAGAAATGAGAAACGTTTTCTTGTAATAACATGGCCCTATTCTACATGGGGAAAGCTCAAAAGTCCGTATTCCCAGCCTCCCAGGTGTGATATGTGTTTGTCAAGACGGCTACATTCTTTGCTCTAATCTAATCTCTTGGCAATTAAGTTCCACCAAATCTAGTTCTAGGCAGAGCATGCTCCTTCGATTATGCTGTACCCTTAAACTATGGAAAAGATTTAACAGACTTCCGCAGCTCGTTCTATTATAAGCTGATACGAGTGAGGGTGACCCATTGGAACCAACAGGGCACATCCTCGAACAAGCTGTGGACTTCGTACCATAATCAAATCTTTTTGCAGCAAGACGAGTCCGCTAAGTCAGCTGGAAAACAGACCCAGCAACCTTAAACTTCCATCTTACAATGTTGAAATTCCAATTACCAACAAGAAAAAAAGTACTGACAGCAGTATTTCAAGTTCCAGTGCCACAGAAAGCTCATTTTGCCTGGAGGCTTTTCTCTATCTACAATATCAGAAGAACACATGAAAAAGACCAGTACATTAAAATCAGCGGAACAACATGAGGAGACACAGCATTATGTTCGAGGAAAATACAAATGATTGAGACAATGTGCAAGCTTGAAATGCAAAGAGATTAAAGCGATTCAGCGAAACGTACCGGTACGAGCAGCTCGATTGGGTGGTGAACTCAAAGGAGCGCGAACCGAGCAAAGAATCGAGCACCCGATTTCTTCACAACGTACAACCCATTTATAAGGGCGACGCAGCGACAAATTGTCCTTTTGGAATGTCGTAGCGATTGCTTCTCTCTTACAGGCAGGTGGGTCCCCCGCCATCAGAGCGGTGGTTGAGTCGAGAAGACTCAGCTCTGCTCTCTCTCTCTCTCTCTCTCTCTCTCTCTCTCTCTCTCTCTGCGCTTTATCTTGACAGGATCACCTGGTCACGGGAAAGCGTTGTCGACCTTTCTGGGCGAAACGACGCGATGCTGGAGCGAGGCGGGAGGCGTGAAGCGCCATGAAAGCGCAAACGCGAGAAGCTTCGTCTGTCCATTTGGTCGCGGTCGCACACGCTAGGGAAGGAAGGCGTGCGCGAGGTTCAAGTCTCTAGCTAGCAAGGACAGGTAACGACGCCAACCTCGGCTCCAAGACATCATCGGACGGAGACAAAAAGGAATTTACCTCGAGGCCAGTGAGGTAGAAGTACAAGTCATTTGAACCCATCTGCCTCCCTCCAAAGAAGCTTCATTGGCTCGTTCGTAATGGAAGTTCCGTGTTGAATTTCTGCATAATTCTCTTCCTTCTTTATATTTTATTGAAAAGTACGTGATTCAAGAAAATATTTTTTAGAAAAATATTTTCTTTAGTAAAAATTAGATCAACAAAAAATATTTTCTTAATTAACAGAAAAATATAAAATTTCAAAAGATATATATTTATTATTTATCTTACAGAAAAATCTCAAACTGATATGACCTCTATTTTTTTTTTTGTAAGGGATATGACCTCTATTTCATGCTTATAAGATGTGAAAGACAAAAAGAAACTTTCTGGCGATTTCCATAAGACGTAAGAGGGATAAAGGAGGAGACGAGGTAGGCTGCGTTGCTCTCGACTGTGTAGACGATGAGGAAGAGAGTGGCGCCGCCATTTGGCGATCGCCTCAAGTAACAACCACTGCACCGTGGCCGCCGTAGCCCCCCTTCCCCCTCTCTGTACGTACGTTAGCCCCGATCCAGCACTATTACGTGAGTAGAGGTATATATGTATTTCTAGAAGAGAATGCATGTTGCGGCCAATCAATCTTTAAGATGCATGACAGAGTATCGCCGTGCAATGCGAGCCCCCCTAAGGACACGAGAATCTCGTCCGCCGGTAGCTATCTCCACCGCCGGGACCACCATGCGGTGGTCATCAGCTGTGATGAGAGAGGCCTTCTTGTTTTACTGACAAGTTCACATTTTTACTGTTTGTTTCACGTGTATTTTATTTTCATAACCGATCACTCATCAAACAGAACACTAATGTAAGAAACAACTCCACATTTACGTCTATCCTATATCGAGGACACTGGTTCAGACTTTAGAGATGTCCGATGGTTCAAGCAACCGTCTAAGGACACTAGCAATCAACCATGGAGTCAGTTCTTTTCCCCCTGAAATAGGCCTATGGCTGAGGATGGAGCCATCGACCATTCAAATGCATCGACACCCTATTTATCTGGTACAAGATAGAGACTGCTGGTGAAGAAAACAAAGACAAAAATCCGAGCTTCTCAAGCTTAGTTGATCTCACAACTGTTCTCGTTTGGACTATAAGCTACTCATATACAATTATACATCTATGGAGCTTATGGCTAAGCCAAAGAAGCTAAAAGTTGCTTACAAATAGACCGAGTAGAGCAAGTTATGAGACAAACTTACAGCACCCTGGATGAAGAGAAACTCAATCAGTTCTGAATTAGGCAGGCATGAAAATCTAAATAGGCTCTCAGCAGGAGGCAAGAAGTCAGCTCCGTTTCAGTTAAAACACAGAAATCTAGAAAAAAAATTTGCTCAATTGGGTTTTGGAGATGTGGAAAAGAAAAAAGGAAAAAACTTTCCTCATCCTGAGGCCGGTAAGCCAGCGATACCGTAACAAGAGAAGTTGCAGCTCAAAATAATAAAGATTCAGATCTCTGTCTATGCTCACAGCAGCCAGATCAGTTACTGCTACAAAGTTATATTGTCCCCTGTAGTCTCAACTGAAGAGAGTACATTGGTCCGGCGGTCATCAATGAAAACTATCTCGCGAAGGCGTCCCATCACCGAACTAGCTCAAATTGGTTCGAGTTTGATAAGCTGCTTTGGACCTGAAAACCATCTTTGACCATTAAATTTTGATAGACATCACATGAAACTCCTTAGTCCTGATCGTTCCCAAGGTTGGATCCAAATAAATGAGGAACCAGACGACCATGCAGCTCATCAGCTGACAAAGGAAACAATAAACCCCCATTTCATCTTCAACAACTTTTTTCAAACAATGAGGAAACTTTCTCCAATGGTCCGGCTTCGCA
Source organism: Syzygium syzygioides (assembly GCA_031216285.1). Lineage (NCBI taxonomy): Eukaryota > Viridiplantae > Streptophyta > Magnoliopsida > Myrtales > Myrtaceae > Syzygium > Syzygium syzygioides. The sequence continues at coordinate 27,506,764 of CM062252.1, read as the reverse complement.
ATCGAAACTTCTATCACATAATATAGGACACGGTCCATTCACCACATTGACGGCACATAAACCTGTTCTTTCAAATTCTGTGTCGCACTTTCAGTAGGAAATCCTCTGACGGCACCAATCGTCCACTGTGATATAATGCCAGCAGCAACTGCAAATCGAAGTTGTCTTTCCAAAATGTCTTGATTATTAAACATTTCAGGGCAAGTCGTCAGCTTTCTCAAAATCCCAGCCACAACAGCATCTCCGGAACCTGTCCTATCACAGGTGAAAGGTGTAATTAGAACATCTTCTGTACCGACAACAACACCATCAAACTCGGGGGTGTAATAATGGATCCGAAGTGTTCCGTCAGTTACAATTATGAACTTGAGCTTATCGTGCCACAATGGATATATTTCCTCCCGGGTATAGTGATAATAGTCTCTCCGGTTCTTAGTTTGCTCAAAATCTTTAGCATAGTATTGAGGTCTATAATTTCTTTTCCTCTCATAATGATCTTCATCTAGAAGAAATTCCAACTCTTGCCTAGACACTTCAATAATGTCAGCCTCATCCCATGCTCTCTTGATTAACTCCCTTGTCTCATCCCGTGATCTCCACAAAGGTAACGGCAAATTCAAGTCGAAAAATATACGGCTGCCAAACTTTTTAGACCATTTGATAGCTCTGAAGAGTGTGGCATGCATTGTAGGGGAGGTCAGAACTTCAGAAGTGAAGTGGAAGATTTTAGCCTGCATCCATATCGGTTATCACAACAGTTTCAAAATCAGCCAATAATCAATAATTTGCCAACATAAGCTTCAATGCCCGGCTATAGTATATATCATGCATCAACATCAGCAGAGCATCACACTACCAGTTTCAGCTTTCCAATCAGATTGTCATTTCCCGTCCATCAATCTATGAATACCCATCTCCCAAATGATTCAGTAAATACATCAGCATTTCACAATTGAAGCATCCACTGAAGCCAGCATGACTCCATGCTACTCTCCACTGAGTAAATCGAGTTTCATTTTAAAAAATAATCCTCAGCCTCAGCCTCATTCCATTACATTGATTCATGCCTTATTTGCACATAGGCAGATAATTGCAAACCAATATTTAAATTACTAAACTACGAAACAAGCACGGCATTTAAAACCTCATGCGTGGGATCCAGTTAATACCTAACTTTTACATTGACGAAATCAAGCTCTTTTCTTTTTCCATAAGCAACCAAGTCCTTCCAATCATCACAATATGGCAACCTCTACAAAAAAAAAAAAAAGTTCAGGATTTGATTGTACCGATCAGAAAATTTAGCACCCAATTGCATTTCGTACGCAAGACTGAAGATTTTGAGTTAACCCTCCCATTATCCGACAGTCTACTCGAACATAAAATCCTTGACAATCCACGGGGCACAATTTCGACAGACAACACGACACGACACAAGAACAATGAATTGAGTAAGAGTTTTACCTCCTTGAGCACAGCTAGGTTCAGTTCGGAGCTCGCAAGCGAGTCCTCAGCTGACTCCTTCACAGTCTCCATCCTCATCCTCCCTCCCTCGAACTTCACCTTCATATAAGTGCGCCCAGTCTTCACATCCCCATCGAACTTCACGGCCCTCGTCTGGACCCTCTCCTTGTTCATCGCCAACACCAGCTCGCCCCCAAAGTTATCCCTCCCGACCTTCCCCATGAACGCCGCGCGCCCGCCGAGCCGCACGTGCGAGATCGCCACGTTCGACGGCGGCCCACCGGGAGCCCGCGCGAACTCCGGCGGGTCCCACTGCAGCATCTTCCACTGCGAGTAGATGTCCGGGTGCATCGGGTTGTGGTGGACCCGCACCGTGGGCACGAACTCCCGCTGCGCGGCGCCGAAGCAGCAGACCAGCGGCGGTTCGTCGTAGGAGTCGATTCCGTCATCGTAGTCCCAGTCGTCGCCCCCTTCGCCCTCCTCTTCCGGAGCTCGAGCCCCGGCCGGTTCGGCCGCGACCGCGACCGCGCCATTCTCGGCCTCGGTTTTCGACGCGCGCTTCGTCCTCTTCCCTGACGACGAAGAAGGGGGAGTTGAAGAAGCGGGAGCGCTCTTCTTCCTTCCTCGTCGGGTGGGTTTCGGGGACTCGGGACCGCCGTTGCCGCCGCTGCTGACGTCGCCGCCGGTCACGGCGGATATAGGGGGAGCCGAGCGAGTGCCGGCGAAGGGAAGGTCGGAGAAGCGATGGAATTTGTGCGTGGTTGAAGCATTGGGGATGAATGGCTTGTTGGGTCGGTGAAGGAGAGAGTGACCGTGAGGGTAGTGGACGAGGGGAGAGCGAGGAAGGAGATGGAGTGACGCCATCAGAGAGCGAGAAAGGGCTTCTTCTGCTTCTTCTTCTTCTTCTTCGTTGGGGTTTATCTGCGGAGGGGCATTTCCGCAATTATCTCGTACGAGGCGCGGGTACTATAGGGAAAAGTGCACGGTCCCGGTTTGGATCGAACCGAAACTTTTACCCGGGCTCGCATCCAAATTCAAATCAAACCGTTTTCTCCTTCTTCTGCGTCCGCGTGTTTGTTGAAGGGAAAATAACACAAATATATAGTGCCTCAACTTTAAAATATTTTCAACCAATGGGATCTGTGGAGGAGTTCGATTTCTCACATTCTCAGGAAGAGCCAGAGGTAGAGACATATAGTTTCAGATGTAAGTTTCGACTTTCGAGCCTTGCAAAAGGCAGGGCAAAAGTCCAAGAGTGAATTGAAAGTTAGAATATGATAGATTAACAAAAAACTTTTAAATATTTTTATATAATCAATGGATCACATTAAATACTTATCAATAGTTCAAAGATGACATTAAATAAATCAAAAACTGTAATGCGCAAATTAAAAGTTTAGGTTCGACGCTATATATTAGACTAAAAACTTAAAGAACATTTGTGCTATTATCCTTTGGTTGAACGTAAATAAAATTGACGCACATGACTTTTAGCTCTCGCCTTTTATATAATTAAATTTGGAGCACATCGTATTTTTTAATCATGATTTCTCGAAATATTTTCAGAGTATTTCTGTTTCTTAGAAAGTAAATTTTTTTTCTAACACAATGTGATATACATGTTCTTAATTAGGAGTTTGCTTTCCTCAAGATTCACACCCCTTTTTTTCCTTATAAACTTCAATCGGTTAAGCGATTGGTAATTAACGTAAGTGCATTTGAAAATGTCGACCAGGTTATTCAAAATTTCACTTTTTAACATTGGATAAAAGTTACTTTTCTCGGCATTCACGAAATGATATCGCGCTATACATTATATGGGCATAAAATATGATACATGATTCTCATCTATAGCGATGTTTGCATCTCTCATGATGTTTCGTAATTTTGTTATATTAAGTTCTTCACGTATTCTACATGTCGCCAGATTCCAACACCAAACGTATTTCTATGCCTTGATTTAAAAGGAAAAATATATATAGAGATGTACAAAATGGACGGCCTGAACCAGAAACTGTTCGGATCGAACCGAACTAACCTATTGAGTTCAGTTTTTGGGAGTGTCGGTTCGGTTTTTGATTCCTAAAAGTGGAATTGGTGTTTGGGCAGTCTTGTCCCCGGTTTTAAAGGGGATCAATCAAGTCCTTCTATTAATTGTACTTTTTGAAAGTTTCAGGACTTGATTGTACCTTTGTGATAAGTTTTAGGATTTTATTGCACTTTTGCTTTAAGTTTTAGAATTTGATTGCACTTTCGTGACAAGTTTTAGGACTTGGTCTCATTTTTTGAAAGTTCTAGGACTCAATTGCACTTTCTGGATAAGCTTTAGGACTTATAGTACTTATCCCTAAAAAGATTAGTAAAATGTGAACATAGCCGAAAATATATTAGCGGCACTTTTTTCCGCTCCTCATTTAGCTCAAACACTCCCTTTCATAGTATAGCGACCATATTATCGCTCACTTTTTCCACCTTAGAATGATGTATGCCCATTTGAGGTCTTTCTTTTGTTTGTTTCTTTTTTTTTTCTTCCACTTTATGTCGTCTTGTTCTCGCTTGTGTTGATGCGTATTGTCGATACGTCTTCATCTTCCTCCTCCGAGATCTCCATGCACACGAACAATTGCGTAGTCTAACAGAATCGCATGAACTTCCTCTCTACCTCACCATCGCCCCTCACAAACCCTTGGCACGTCTGGTAAAGCCACCCCGATGCTCACACAAGGTACGACTTTATCTCCTCCCTCAGCTACTTGCTCGACACGGTCCACGACATCTATTTTCAGTACTCCTCCTCAAACACTGGAGACACGCCCTTGCCACCTCTAGCGATAATCCCTCGAATGTTGCCTCCGGTAGTGACGAGAGGACCTTGCTCTACGCCGCCTATTGCCTCACCTTTTTCGCTCGCCTTGCATACTTGAGGTTCATCAATCTCGCCTTTTCCACCACGTAGTTCAAATTATTAGTGAGGAATAGGCAGGAGAGCGAGACTTCTTTGTAGAGCTTGGCCTTGGCGTTGAACCTCCATAGTGGGACGAGGATTAACCACGCTAATCATGTTCACTCAAAGCTTTGCCAATGCAGAGAGGGCTTGTAATTCTCTCTGGCGATTCTTTGATTTTCACAATGATTTCGAAGCATCGAAACAGAATGATAGAGGTGCTTGAGCCCACAGGCAACGCGAGCAAGACCTGAACGCGAGATAATCCCGATGCATCTGCAACTAGCCATTCAAGAGGATGAAAAGCTCCACACTCTCGTCAAGAGACCATTGTGGGAGACGGCATCATCTTCGGATCCGTGAGTCCCTAATCAACAAAACCGCTAAGAAGAAAAAGGAAAGTGGAAGAAAAAAACGAAACAATTAAAAAATTCCCAAATGAGCCCCACGTTTGACTTTTAGCGAGGGTAATATGGTCAATACACTATAAAAGGGAGTATGCGATCCAAAAGAGGAGTGGAAAAGGCGCGACCCAATATACATATATATATATATATATTCAAGTGGGCCCATGTCCAAAGGAGCTAGAATGGGCCTTTTCTGTAATTGGGCTATGATGTGTGGGCTTTCTTCATCACCATCACCATCGACGTGAAAGACGAGAGACCAGAGAATCAGACGGCACCAGTTCTAGGGTTTCGCAATCGCCTCGCCTCGCCGCCCCACCGCCATTCCCCATCTCACCCATTTCAATGGTTTCTCCCTTCGTTAAAGCTCGTTTTCTTCCCTTCATAAGCTGATGGGCATTGGCCATACCATCTCTCTCTATCTCTCTCCGTAGCTCGCATTATCTTGAATCGAACGTTATTTTGGCGAACGAGTCCGTGCTTGCCGAGTGATGTTATCGTCTTCCGATCAGCTTTGCGATCTCTGTCGTTGCAACTCGATACCCTTTTGGTTTTTCTACTCGATGGCATGCGTCCGAGAGCTGCTTCGAAACTTTTGATGGGATTCGGGCTCGCTTTGAATTGATTCCTCTGTTTTTTGTTCCTTTTTCTTTGGGTGCGAGGGGAGCATCGATGACGAGTTAATCCGGAATGTCATCCTTGCACTATGATTTTTCCCGTGAAGACAATAAATTGGGGAAGTTTTTATTCTCTGAGATGCTCCTCCCCTGCTTTCTCCCCTGTTTCGTCTCTCGTCAATGGAACGACCTCACGCACGCGACCCTCGTTTTCTTGCTCATTGTCCTGTCGTTTTGCAGGAAGGATCGATGATGTCATTAATTACTGCGTTATCTACCTGTAGCTTCCCCTCGCGGGGGGTGAAGATGACAATCGATACATGCTGAGATCCCCATCTTTTTACTTTCTCTTTGACTGCTCGATCGACTCTCTGAATCTGAGACTTGTTTTTTTTTTTTAATTTTTGCGATGCGGCTATGGTTTGGTATCGTTTGTGGTCGATTCTGCTATTTTCTTTTGCTTTCCATTGGCCAAATGATGTAAGTTTTATGTCTCATTACTCCAAAATAATTTTTTTTTTTCAAAAAGCACATTTTTATCTTCTTGAAAAGAATCAGCGAGAAGCAATAGCATGGCACCAGAGGTTTTCTGTAGTACAACAGTCTGCAATGTTTTGTTTTCCCATGCTTTTGGAATCGAGTCGCATTTCGTTGAAGTCGGAACATCATATGGCACAATGGGTAGCTAGAATTAGATGGTGAAGTTCAGCAGTGTGATGATATGATTGGATGCGGGATTGACTATCATATATTAGTATCAATCGCAAGCGCTTTAATAACAACGGCGTTGCTGCTTGTTGCTGTTGTACTGCAGATGAAGTGTGAGCATGTGCGAGTCCGCCAATCAATGAAGCAAGAAATATCACAACCGGTTAACCGATTGAGTCCATTGAGCTTTGTAGTCATGAACAAAATTGGCAGTTGCAACTTCCACGTCAAGTCAACCCAGTTGAAAGAATCATCTTGATAACTAAATTTAGTTGCCAAATCATTAGAGTTTTTCCTCTTCTGCAACTATGGAATAGACATCGCATGTCACCGAAGAAAACGAAACATGATTTGTGAGGTTGTACATTTTGTGTTAGCCGTGAGATAATGAGATTATCGAATGTAATGCAGGCCTCTTTTGAGATTGGTATATGCGGGGACGACATTTGATTTGGGAGGCAATGTATGACTGGGTTCTTTCCTTCTGTCGCACATTCATTCTCTGCAGTAGCAGAACGTTGCTCAAGGCATGACTTATCAAACAAGAAAATGAAGGGAGAAAAACAGATACTAAAAGTAAGAACCATAGAAGCAATGGGAAAACACAGCCAAATTGCAGAAAAAGAAAGCGACATTCAAGCCAAATGCTCTCTCGATGTAGTCTAGCATAAGACGACAGAAAGTCATGAAGAAAGTTGGGCACCGTCTAGACATAGGAAAGCTCCTCTACAATCAGTATTGCAAGAAACAAAAGCCACGCGGACATAGCAAGGATAGGGAGGGGAAACCTAACGCATACCTATTCTCTTTGGGAGTTACAGTAGGAACCGTAACTCATCAAAGAGTCCTTACAGAGTCGGGATACCAACCTCAAAAGAGTATCAGATGGCTTGCCCTGCCGTAAGTTTCGCAAGAGCACCTCTTCGAGGAGATCGAGTCTCTGTATGAAAATCAGCAGAGCAGAAAATCACTGTCCGCCACGGCTGGGGCAGTCAAACGCTCTCGTACGAGCCCAGAGGGGGTTCATCACGGGCGGCCCCTGCCGTGCTCCAATCGTCTTGATGTTAACATAGTGAAAACTCTGAATCAATATATTAGACCGCTTTGAAAAGTACGCATTCGAGGCGCTTCTGAGTGTACTGAAAAGAACTTTCCAAGTGCTTTCAAACCGGAGAATATGTGACAATAAACTACATTTTAGACAGTCAATTATCAGATTACAACAACACGAGGAAGCTGAAAATGAAAGAACCAAAGAAGACATCAATTTACAGCAGAAAAGACCAACAGCAAAAATCTCCCCAACATCAAACGTCTAACGTGCCACCATCTTCTTTGATGGGCTTTATCAAAACACCAGTCAGCTTTCACTTGGTCGCATTCGCATCCTTGACGGCCTTATCTACAACCACCTCCACTTTACTGCACTTCTTCAAATCCACAGGCTCCACCGCAAACTCCTCCGGCGCCACCGGGCGCCGGTTCCCGAATATCGTCCACAAGTACAGGACTACGAACGCCCCCAGGGCGCCGCTCCCCGTGCCGAAAATCATCGCCGCGAGCACTTTCAAGAAGCAGTCATTCTTCTGATGGACTCCCAAATTCTTCGTGTTGCGAGCTATGGCTTGGGGATCCAACGGCTCCGAGTGCATCCATTGAGGGACATGCCTGAGCTTGAAGCTCCAGGAGTAGATAAAGCACGCCTGGCTCGAGTTCCCATTAGATGAGCTCAGACCCAGAAACACATCACCCTCCATCCACATATTCCACAAATCCACGAATCGAGCGAGGGTCGGATCCGACGGCCGCGATTCGGGGGACCTGCTCACCCGAACCTCCAACCTTCTCGACCCAGCTTCGTAATCTATCCAAGAATGGAACTTGCTCCCACTATTCAGCACCAAATCAAGCGAAGACGCGTTCTTCACCTTAGCAGGCCCGAGGCCGCCCACATCAATCGCCACACCGTTCTTCACCGAATCGAATTCGACAGCCACGGTCCCATTCAAAGTCCCGTTCTTTCCCAGAGGAAGCCCGAAGGGGCTACCCGGATCCCCAAACCTACCCGCACCAGGACCGCCAGGGGACAGAGCAAACGCCAAGCCACCTCCACCGCCCCCGGACAACGAAAACGAGAAGTGGGTCGAGAAGGAGACCAGGTTCTTCTCCGGATCGCCCTGCACGACCTTGATGGGCCTCCTGTACACGACCGACCCGGCGCTGGGGCTGACCGCGTCGCGGGTCAGCCGGAGGGCGGCGGGGCCCCCGCCGACGACCTCGGCGTCGCCGTACATTGCGATGTTGGACTCAAAGTAGGCGTCCCTGGCGAACTGGCGGAAGGAAAAGGAGGGGCCCGGGTCGGCGGAGAGGGCTCCGAGGGAGGAGACCGCGACGACGAAGGCCATGGCCGAGAAGGCCCTGAGTTGGTGGGAGGCGGACGCCATGGACGAGACGGGAGCGAAGGAGGGTGGGAGGGTTGTGGGGGGGGGGGGGAGAGAGCTACCGGGTGCCTAGGGTTTGGTGTGGGGATGATCCCGCCTGCATTTACAGCGAAGTGAGACGCAAATTCTTCTTCTTTCTTTTTTTTTTTGGTTGGGTTGGGTTGGGTGGTGTTGCAGTGAGGAGACCAGTGGAAGAAAGTGGAGAGAGAGAGAGAGAGAGAGAGGTGGGATCGGGGGTTGCGAAAATTAAATACGCTGACTCGTTTCTGCAAAAACGCACTGGGCCGGGGGGGCTCGCCTTTTTGGCTCAGTGGTGGATGACCGAGGGAATATAATAAAGGGCTCTCTCTCTCGCTTTGCAGCCGTGCCCCTCGGGCTTTCGGGATTTTGCTCTTCTGTCCCGCGGGTCTTTCTTGCCTTGGCAGCACCAGCATTCGTGGCTCGCGTGTTTTTTTTACCAAGACGTGTGTATAGATCTTCAGTAGGGGTGAGCAACTTGGACCGCCCAAATCGGGATCAGACCGGATCGACGGATTTGGTCCGGTTCTTAGAATTATCGGTCCGGTTCCCTGTTCCTAAAAGCGGAACCGGTTCCCGAGCGGTCCGGTTCCCGGTTCTAAGGGGGAACCGGATTAGACCGGATCGACTATTTAATGTATATTTTTATTATTTTTTTCTTTAAAAAAATTAATAAAATGTAAACTAAATTCTAAGTAAACTTCATTATCATAAATTCATTGATAAAAATTAGTAAAATGTAAATTAAACCCTAAGTGAACTTCATTGACATAAATTCATTGAAAAAAATTAGTAAAATGTGAACCAAACCTTAAGTGTTTGACCAAAAAAAAAAACACCAAACTCTAGGTAACCGATTCCATTGGATCAAACCGGAACCGGACCGGACTGACGGTCCGATCCGGTTCCCGATCTTAAAACCAACCGATCCGGTCCACGGTTTCCAAAATTGAGAACCGGTTCTCTCTGTCCGGTTCCTGGTTCCACCTTAGAACCGGACCGGACCGGCAACCGCTCACCCCTAATCTCCAGTCCCAGCGCCAAGCCTCGTATCGGAATTTCATTAAACCACTTCCTTATCTTATTTCTATTTCACAAGCCACCGTATGTCTACCGCTTTTTTAAAATCCTTAGAGATTTACGTCTTTTCCAAGCTAGACGGGTGTCTTGTAACCGGTACCTCTTCCCCCATTTTTTCCCTTTTTCTCTCCACGTTTCTCTTCCGTCGCCCGCCTCGCCGACCTTACGTCCCAACGATATCTCTCCCCCTCTCTCTCTCTCTCTCCACCCCCTTGTCGGCACCCACGCCATGGACGGTGCCCCCCCTCCCCCGCGCCGCCCATCAACCTTCCCCTCCCGGCTTCTCTCTATCGGAGCTCGCGGGTTCCGATCACGAGAGCCCGAGCTCGGCTCGACCGGGTGGGGATCACACGGATCACGACCTTCAAAATGCTTGCTTTCCGTAATAAGATCTCCCGGTTAAAGGTCGGGACCTCCTGGCTCTCCGTTGTACAAGGCGAACGTTGCATCTTTCCTTTTGTCCCCCGTAAATTCCCCGTGTTAAAAATTGTCACAGATCGTCATACGTTCTCTTTGATGCGGTCGAAATATCGTGCTTCGTTTGACGCGCCTTATTTTCTGGCATTCGGCTGATGTTTTTTTCTCGTGCGGCTTAATAATTGTCCCTATTAGGGCATTATTTGTTGAGAAAGCGGGGGCCCCCCACCAGTCAGACCTTCCCGACCGACGGTCAAGTCATAAAATCTTGGGCAAATCTACAATTATAATTGAATTGTTGGTCCTAGTATGCGAAGTCCGCGATATAATTGATTATGATCATGAGCTGGTTTATGCAAAACTCACGAGGTCGGTTGCTGTAGTTAGGGTTTTCCGCATTGATTGCTCCCTAAAGAGTCCCAGAAAACCTGGGGAGTTGGCCGATGCTGCGAGGACCATGATACTCGGTCAAAGCCCTCTTGATTTCTTCGAGTGTCCGAGACCTCGTTTTACTTATTTTATCTACGTGGGAAATGCCTGGCGTTTTTAAAAATCATTCGATAAAAAAAATATGAAATGGAATTGCTGTATGTTTACGCGTGATGACACAGGTATAGGTGTAAAAAAAAAAAGTTTCTTGCCATATTTTAGTAGACATTAGTCCGTTGCTTTGCTTGAGAAATAGTTTTCGGACACCCGCGAGCAAAATCATCCTCAGAGCCTGGTCGAACGATAAATTTAAAAAATTATTCAAATTTAAAACCATTACGAAATATTGTCTGCGATTTTACATGTCGACATTTATATTTAGCGTAGATTTCGGATATTCCGGACTAGAAGGTAAAAGTCAAGATCCGTGCGGGGCGGATGTAAGATTGGCTCGTTTGTCATGTGCCGGTATTATGTAATTGGCCGTATATGTAAGCATTCTAGTCTTACTTTTGATGTCTCCATAAACTCCATCAGTGTCAACCTACCTCAAATTGCTCGTCATCAAAACAAGGCGAATTTAATTCTTACTTCCACAATCTCTCTAAGTACGGAGCATGATAGGTAATCCACGATACAGAAGCCCGGCCACACGGAGACTCACGGGATAGCTAGCGGAATTCACGAACCGGTCGAAACCAATGCCGACAACACGGCTCGCGGCGTCATTCGCAACATCGGAGACGATATAAAATCGGTAATCCCCCGACAAGGTCTACACTCGTCGGCGAAAACCGGGGCTTTCAGTCCGTTACACGTGGCCTCGACTCGGAGCAATCCGTACCGACCCGGTAGGACTCGAGCGGGATGAGGACGATCCCGAGCATTTATAAGTCTTCAGAGTCGATTGGCATGCGATGCCCAGCAACGGACGCGTGGAGTTTGCGTCAAGAGGACATCTTCTCCAAACGTACTCCATGACACACCCTTATTATTAGCCGAGTCCCAATTCGTTTTATAGTCTCAGTTGGACCGGCTGATAAAACAATGTCGAGATTCTCCCCGGCGTTGGAGGACCACGTTGAAATTTGTGGCATAGCTGGCAACGGTTCCCCGACCGACCCCTCTCTTCCATCCCCCCCGGCCCAACTTTTCCTTTTTCCTCTTCCATTTATTTATAATATTTATTTGGTCCCCCTTTCTTTTGAGGCCCAATTCCCTAAAAAACCCTCAAACTTTAACTTTTATCTCAATTATATCCTAAATTTTTTTTTGTCTCACAAAAAACCTCAAACTTTTACCTTCCTCCCAGATCTACCCAGTTAACTTTTCGTCCAATTCCCTAAAAAACACCCCAGCGTTGCTGGGCGAGGCCAACCTCGCCAGTCGCCGGCGGGGCCGATCTCGCCCAGCAACGTCGGGGGTTTTCTTATGAGAATTGGCCAACCTTTGTACGAAAAGTTAACTGGGTAGATTTGAGGTAAAAATAAAAATTTAAGGCTTTTCATGAGATAAAAAAAATCTAGAATATCACCTTACCAAAAAAAAAAAAAAATCTAGAATATCCTTACCAAAAAAAAAAATCTAGAATATAATTGGGACAGAGGTTAAAATTTGGGATTTTTTTTTTTTGGGAATAGGCCCTTTCTTTTGAAGTGTTAATTTTCCTCCTCTGGGCGCGCCGCGAAAAGAGGGGAAGAGAGAGAAAAATTATTTGTGTTTTCTTGAAGGCCGGGGAGGGAGGGGGGGACAGGCGTGCGAAGAGGGACACCACACCGCCCTCTCTTCCACGTTACACCCCCCCCCCCCCCCCCCCCCCCCCCACGCCACCACCCACCCGCCACCGCCTTTGGAAAGACGCAATTCAATGAGGGGGGAAGACAGGAGGAGGGGCCAGGAGGGGACGATGCGGAGAAAGCCTGGCGTCCCCCCTCCCTTCCCTCGAAATTTTGTCCCGTCTTTCTCTTTGGCCTCCTCTCGCGCGCGTTAGCTCGCGGCATTGCTCCTCCTTTCCCTTTCTTTTCCTCCCGTCACTTGTTCTCGAGGGGGAAGAAAAAAAAAAAAACACGGACGGGTTTTTTTGACTCTCTCTCGTTTTGTTTTTTTTTTTTGTTTGTTTCTGGCCACGGTGTGGAGTTTTCGGCTCCGTTCGTTTCGGGAGGAACGGATGATTCGGAAAATGTTGATTTAACTAGACCGGTCGCTCGCGTCGCTCGAAATTATTCGTCGGCGGAGGTCGTTTCCGTTACGGGCGGCGATTCGTATTTCGATATCTTCGTGGACGGCGACAATGACGGTCGCTTGGTCCGTTTTCGTCGGCGGTAGGAAAAGGATTTTTCCGAATCGTTCGTTTTCCGCGAAACGAACGGAGCCTTCATGTAGGTTAGATTTGATATGGAGTCCGATGTGTCGTCGGTTGCGACTTACGATAGTTGATACATCGAGAGTAGTTTGATTACTATATGATTATATTGATCGGCGTTACATCGGACGACGAGTTAAAAGTATTCCCCTCGGTTCACCGGTGTGAGCGAATTATGCCCAATCACTTTCCCTTCTTTCCGTGGAGTCTGTTAATTTTCAGGCATTACCCCTGACTAGATTATGTTTGTTTCATCGAAATTGGATTATCGCTCAAATACCTTTTAAGAAGAGATGAGTTTTGTAGCGATTCCAGACATGAGCCGTATCAATGGAACACGAGGGATAGATAGCGATGATTCCTGATGACATAAAAACCTTTGCTGAAATTTAATCAATAATAAAGTGCGATGACATAAAGATGCAATGCTAGAATTTATTTGATGATGAAGATGTGAAGACCATAACTAAAATATGTTTAGGAATTTAATTGATGGCAAGATATATGAAGCTAAGACAACAGTGCAAGAATCAAATGATAATTGCCGAAAGGTACATGAATTGAAAGATAATAGATTTTTTTGTTGATTGATGGATGTTTACATATAGCACGAGTTAAATAATCGATGGTTACCAATGGAGATTACATAATTAAACTAAATAAATAACTTCACGGCCTCCTATTATCTAGCAATACTTATCTAAACGAGCTTAAATATCCGAAAACATCGCCGATCATCAATTACATGCCGATGTCGATGTCGATGATTTCGTCCCAATTGACTAATATTTGCTAACCTTAAATATTCGAAAATATCGCTACTCATCAATTACGCATGGATGATTTCATCCCCTTATCATATTACTTACACGTTGATCAATGTTAATGATTTTACTCCAGATGATCGATATTTGTTGAGCTTAGATATCCGAAAATATCGTGACTTATCAGTAACACGTCGGTGTTGATGTCGATGATTTCTGCTGTTCACTAATTTCGTTATTATCTATTAAGTCTATTCACGAGCCCTAACCGGTTGAAAAGAAAGTCGAGCTACCAAAGTTTCAATTTAAATAGCTGAATGCAACGGTTGAAGTCTGACTTTGGATTCGAGTTCAAACGGAGCAGTGACATCCGAAAAGTCGGCACTAAGGACAAACCCACCTCTCACGTGCAGCTGAACCAACATGGGACTGGCTTCTTGTCCATGGAATCACAGGCGCAACAGGTGCCCTTTGAAGCTCTAATGTCGCCCGACGTTCTTCTCGTGGAATTCAGCTGTTATTTGGCATCGTGCCCTAGAAAATATTTGCAAATGTACTTCTTCTTCGATAAGATAAATGCAGATTTTAAGGAAGATTTGGCAAAGACCGTTTGGTTTCCAATATTCTACGTGAGAGGGAATTTGGCTTCTCGATTTCAACATATGTTTCACTTGAAAACCGATCCTAGAAATAGATTTAGACTTCATTCAAAATAAGCCAAAGAGAAATTTAGCCGATTTTCCATAGATCATCAATTATAATGTAAAATTCTCACATTTACCATTCGTTAAAAGGTCAGTTGAGTTTTTTTTTCTCCGGTAAAATGGACTTTTAAAGAGTTTCTAGAGTGATCAAATGAGTAAGAAAAATCCGATAGGTGTGACCATAACGAAAATTCGCGCGTCTTATTTCGGTTCATAACTTTTGATTCGAAATGAGCTAGAAAGGTCATAAATACGCATCATAAATCTTATTAGTATCTGTACCTAAGCGATCGTATGAACCCGTTCTCGGCATCAAAATCCACTATTTTTGCCATTTTACTTCATTCGTTTCGCATCAGTTCACTCTTTATTTTTTTTCTTAATTTTTCATGGCTAAGTAAATATTGATTTGATTGTTTCAAGGCCATCGCTCAATAAAGGTTTTCATGATAAGTAGTCTAAAAACAGCTTTATCCTCGACCACACGTCCGGTGAATCAGCTAGGGCCACGTCATGAAAGCAGTTATCACTATTCATGGTTATAACGTTGTTCTTTGAATCTTTGCCATAAGAACATGATATTTTTCTTTTTGCCAGCATAAGAACATAATGTTGGATAGCTAGTCCTATGAAGCAAAGCTGATAAACAGAGGCCAACCATCCTTGTCAAGTATATGGTATAAGAGCATCCATTCTTGTCCAAATATTATGTGCGCGATTTGAGAGTGGTCGACATGAGTTTTGCCCTTATTTGTTCACTTCTTTTCAAATGCTGCGACTGTCACAATTCAAATTTCATTCAATGCGAAACCCTTGAAATCTTTCAAAACATATAAATATTGACATATAGAGCCGTACACGAATTCTTCATAATTTTTCTGAATTTAAAAGTCCAATATTTTGTTCGCAAGACTTTAGGTAGAAAACCACGTGGCAAACGGATTAAATTTCTCAACATGTTTAGGGCCAACATCTTTTTTTAGTTGGTTTTTCTTCACTTCTTAATTGTTCCGGTAAACTAATCAGTAATATATTCATGCTCTCAACCGCACAACGTCCATACAAAGACTTCATCTTCTCAGATACGCAAACATGCCTTACTGAAAAACGGCGTTTGGGAGAATATAATTCACATCAGTGGCGATTATTATAGGAATATAAATATTATAGCAATGATAAGACAAGATTTGTAAGTATATGGGTCTCTCCGATTTGTTATGCAGACAAGATGGCATGCGACAAGATCCGATCGAAATTCAATAGTTTGTGAATCTTGGTGGGGATCGACCAAGTGTTTGGGCTATTAGTGGAGTCGCTTGTTTTTCCTCTGCGATAAGACAGACAATTGATTCGAAATGAACAGGAAGAATTGCAATGAATAGAAGATTGACCAGCTCGAGCACTAAAATCTGATTTGTTAGCGTACAGACCCCAGCCTAGCATATTCTTTCTCCAACTTCAATCAGATCTCCTGATGATCTCCTGGATAGAATTTTCTACGGGTCATTATGATGACCAGACACTATTTCTCTCACCTGGTATCGAGTAGAACTTGATCTCTAAATGTTTTTCATTCACTACCAACAGGGAACAACCCGATCAATGCCTATGATGGACCAATGTGCCCGCATGCCTCTGGGTCAATCACCCTGCAAATTCATCGTCGAGAGATTAGAACATAGCCATCATCTCACGTGGAGCCTGCCTGAAGAACGTCAATGAAAAACTTAATCAACCCAACATTCATTTCTGTTATCAGGCTTGGCTTACAAGCATTGATTATAAAAAGAGACCATGGATCATTTCCATGTCCTTCAAGTATGGAAAAAGTGCATGTCCTGTGATGATATCGTGGGATACATATGACTTATGACCCAATTACAGCTCGCAAAGAATGAAATGCGCAAGAACGCAAACTTACCACGTGGCAGGGATTCATCAAAGAGATTCCATGGTTATGCCACCTCAGGTACAATTTCATCCACATCCAAATCTACCAAGCTTTCTTTTCCAAATAGCGCAAATCCAACAGTCGCCTACAAATGATGATTACATTGGTTATGTTTCTTGCTTCTTGACAAACAGATGCATGAATTGCCGTTAGCCTTTTCAGAAGCTATGGGCATACGTCTTCGGATTAATCTAGGCAAAAATCCTGCAATATGTCGAGGCATGTTACCTTCTTATTCTTGCGATTCAACTTCTTGAGGCTGCCTTCAAAGCCTGCAAAAGTTCCTGATAGAACTCTAACAGTGGAACCCGGGACAAGAAGCTTGTATTTCTCTTTAGCAGATAAACCACCGAGTGTGCTGGAAGATTTTCGGGACTGGCGCTTTGGCTTCATAGCAGACTCCAAAGAATCATCCGCACTTGAATGTAGTTCTAGATCAAGCTTTTCAGACTTGAGGGTTTCAGATGCTTGCTCATCCTCAAAAGCTCGGTCGGTCTTCTCTTGTTCTTCTTTTGCCCTTCTGAAGATAGCTTCCATGTCATCCCCAGATACTGGCCGAGGCTTGATTATCTGCCTTTTTCTGAATGAAAAAACCAGCACCGTAGCTAAGAAAGAGAAGCACGTAATTTAAAAGCAAGTCCAAGGGCAGCAAAACTACTGTGAGAAAGATGAGTTTTGATTTTTCAGGACACCCAGAAAGGCAGGACATGAAAATAAAAGATTCTAATGCAGACGGGGAATTGCAATCCCTCGATGGGTAAAAAGTATTTTTGGCTTAAGAGATTCTCAAGGGGTAAGGAAAATTGTGGCTAGAGAGATTCTCAAAGGATAAGAAAAAATTTGGCTTCTGGTTTTCACATTAAACATCCATGTAGATTGCAGAGCACAGTGGACTAAACATTAAGACAATTGAAGGACCACAGTCACAGCATACTTAAGTAAATACATATATAAGTTTTGTCTTCAGAACAGCCAAATGAAGAAATCAGACATGCTACAACTAAGCCATAACCTATACTCTAATTCTAACAAAGCAGAGAACAGGTTTTAGAAGCAAAGAACAGAAATGCAATTACTCACGTGTTTCCAACTTTTGATCCCACGAAGCCTCCAACTCCATCACATTCTCTGATGAAGTCATGTAACTCCTTGTTTAAGATGCATCTTAAGAAAACACATCCTGGAAAGAGGGGCCTTGCTTTAATGGAGTAAGAACCATTCTTTAGTTTCCTCTTTTCTTGGACAGCTGGTGCATATACCTGAAATTACAAGCTAGAAATATGAGAGCACACAAGATTAGAAATGGTTCCCGGGTGGCTTCATCTAAATCACAATCCAAGCTGATGATAAAGATCAGGCAAGAAAGAGACAGCACCTAAAAGATAATATGAACCACACATTCAGAAATGGCACTCTATTATTAAATGATGGATCGGCATCTCTTGAGTTGACAACTTCATTGGAGAGGGAGAGTAAAGTTGCTTCAATGTGGAAGCGATGTTAGAGCTTCAAAATGAAGCATACCAAATGTTATAGATACATACCATTACAACAAAAATTCTAAAAGGAGCAGGACTCGCTAAATTGACCATGCATTATGAAACTACGCAGGTAACTCCATGTCCTGGATTGTCACTAAGATTGATTATTCCTCATGATGAGGGTGGGTGAGCTCGCGAAATCGTACCTATCACACCTTTGACATTTCATGTCCCCCAGTTCTAACCTGAACCGTCGTGCTTCCCACCAGAAATAACACATTTCCTACTCTTCCTCGGCAATTAGCAAAATCCACGTCACTTCAGCGACAAGGCCTCTGATCTCAAAGCAAAAATATTCTTAAGCAAGTACCAAAATACGCACTACATCTCAGAACGCTAATGCTTGATGCCAAGCAGGATGGTTATTGAGTCAAATCTTAGATTAAGCCTGCAAGTTCAACTCAAAAGTAAACTAGATCAACGATTCTTAATCAATTCCACACATAAACTCTCCGTGTCAGCATTTCGACCAACTACATGCTGAAAATGTCAGAGAACTCCTCCAAGTGTAGCAAAATGATTTCTTTCATCATCATCATCCACTGTTCGAAGAATTCCTCACTGGTCTCAAACGATTCCACACGTGCTTACACATACGGATACTTGACTCAGCTACCAGCTTGAATCAAAACATTGAGATTACCCTACATTCATCTAGAATTCAACAGAATCTTCGCGAATGCACCGACCGCAAATTCTAACGAGAATCCACCAGCTACTCCTCATCAAGTATGGAGGCCAAAATCGATCGGTCGAGAGGCTCACCTTGAACTCGACGTCGGGGAAGTTCCTGATGAGCGAGCGAGCGATCAAATCGGCGGTCTCCTGGCCCCGGACGCGGGAGACGCGGACGATCCACCACTGAGGCCCCGGCTTGGCGAGGTAATCGAGGTTGAGCTCCTCGGTCCAGGAGGCGAACTGCTTCTTGGGCTTCTCGATGAGCCGCTCCTCCACTTCCTCCCGCCAGTTAAAGGCCGCCGCCCGGCTCTCCCTCCTCTGGTTCCTGAGCTGCCTCCGCTCCCTAGCCGTCAGGGCATCGGCGCCGGCGAACTCGAGAGCCGCGGAGATCGCCGCCGGCGGATGAGGGGGGGGCGAGGGCCGTCCGGCGACCCTGGGTCTGTGGATTGGCGAGCGAAGGAGGAGGAAGGAGGAGGAGGAGGAGGAGAGAGAGGGGCGGAGGTGGTGGCGGTGGGGGCAAGGACTCCATTGGAGAAGTCCTCGCTCCATCTTCTTCTTCTGCGGATAGGATGTGATTTCTGTTGATTTTCTGAATTTTCTTTTTGCCTGTTTTCCCACGGAGGGAACAAGGAGATTCGATTCAAGTGAGCGACGCTATTTAAAGTATATATAATTTTGCAAAAAACTGTCATTTTCTATTTATTTTGCGTCTTTCTACTTTAGCTTCTGGGTTAATACCACAAAAAATCCTAAATTAATACGCCCGTCACAAATTTATCTCGAGCTAAATTTTTTGATCACCAAAAACCCTAAATTGCTACACTTATGAATAATTTACTCCGTTATATTGGATTCATACCACGAAAAATCATAAATTAATAAACTCGTGACAAACGAAGGAGTAAAACCCTAAACCGATATGCCTATCAACTATCACGGGCCACCCATCTCAGTAATTCGATAATAAAATTTAATGAAAATTAATAAATGGTAGATTTGTCATTGGTGTACCGGTTTTGAGATTTTTCGTGGTCAAAAAATTTGTTTGGTGTAAATTTATCACATGTGTACTAATTTGGATTTTTCGTGGTATTAACTCTTTATCCAACGGAAATCATCTACAGCATTTTACAATATGTAGATATCAAAATATAAAATAAAAGGATATTCTATTGATTTTCCGACATTTAAACTACTTCTTTCATTTTTAAAATTTCGAGAAGAAAAATCATAAAAACGCAATAAACAGCTTCTAAATCGCACCGAGCAGGCGTGGTGTGATTAGGTGATTCTTTTTGCGCTTGTACTTATGAGCTAGATCTTAAGATTC
Organism: Syzygium syzygioides; assembly: GCA_031216285.1. Taxonomy (NCBI): domain Eukaryota; kingdom Viridiplantae; phylum Streptophyta; class Magnoliopsida; order Myrtales; family Myrtaceae; genus Syzygium; species Syzygium syzygioides. Next base: position 27,486,909 of record CM062252.1, on the reverse strand, counting down.
AATTTAAACCATCACTTACGATGCGATTATAATTGAAAGTCGATATTTGGAGCCTTATCCGTTTGGAGTTGTAGATTGCGACTTGATGCCACTGTTGAAGGGCCTGATTTTGCTACAACGGGGCAAAAGTTACCGTGGCACCGATCGAATTAGTTGATCGAGGCCTCTCGGGAAGCAAGTCGATACATCTCTGCGATTGGCTCCTTAAACGTGATTTCAATTACGATGATGTATAAATTAAGGCCCGACCCCAAAATATCCCAAATTTTAGGGCCGGACCGGGTCGGTGCGAGTCGGGCCGGGCCGGCCCGGGTCTTATTGACACCCCTAATAAAAATGTTCATATGGGCTCGCCCATATCTTGAATTATTATAACCTTGACCGATCAAGTAGCTGTCGCTCAAATGGGTGTGTATCGTTGCGATTGCCTGATGATGGTCGTGCGCGGAGATTTCTCGTACGGCGCAAATGGACCGGATCTCACTCTTTGCTCGATAGCATTGCTGATTCTCCCGGGGTTAGGAATAGGAACTTGATGGATCGATGGGCTTTTAAGCCCATCTGCAGTCCAACAGCCTTGGTCTCGCGTCGGAAGAGCGACTCCATGGCCATGAGCATTGGGCCACTTCCCCATCCTCGCTCTGGATGTTCGTGTCCCGTCGATAAACCGAACCGAACCGAAACCCCGATCGAATTGCCCGATGAGCAAAAAGAATTCATCCGCCCCAAAACCAAATCAATGAATTTGAGATATGGTTTCGAGCCGATTCGATCGGATCCGTGTTGAGCACCCTCGGCCGGTTGATGCCATCCGACCGACGCTCATGTTCCATCAAATTCGCAATCTCAGATTCAGGAGTTGAGAGGTCGCATACTCGTTCGACCTTTATTTCACGGTATTCTCTTCGTGAGGATTCCTAGAAGGAAATCGCACATTTAAACCTCGGCATTATTCAATTTAAATGAGAAATTACGTAAACAGATGTTGACACCTATTTTTATCTACGCAATCCCAGTTCGGGAAAGTTGCGTCGACCGTCATATTTTCCTTTTCTGAAATAACACTCGATCTATTTTTGTACGTATCTCTTTTAACTTTACCGAGGCAGGCTGGATCCTAGTTATTCAATTGCTCGGACCACTTCTTATTGACTCGGTCGAGATCTACCACCTGTCGTAACCAAAAGACCGGATCTCTCCACAAGCTAAGCAGAAGAATTTCACGAAGAGTTGTTGGCCTGAGAAGGTTCAAAGCCTCTCAACAAACATTGAAAACGATTTGGATCTGCTCCTTCTTCTTCTTCTTTGTATTATTTTCGTCGATGGTACTTCGCCTCCCCAAGGATGTCACCGTCTTCTTGCCCTTTCGGGCACGTTGAATCGACCACCAACCCCACGAAACATCCACCAAACCTCTCGGGAACGGGTCGGATCCGAGCTCTTGGTTTCCGCGGGCGGGCCCCTCCACGGAGCAGTTTGCACGTAACCGATGAGATTTGGACAAGCGACTTTCGACTTCCTAGCCGAAAATCCCCCGGTGCTCCGGCCAACTAAAGCCCGCTTTGGAGATTTGGGGGGGGGGGGGGGAAAGGCATTAGCTATACGTTAGTCAATTTGTAGGAAATGATGAAACGTGGCAATCGAGCTTAGCTCAGAAGCGGTGGATTTCATAGTTGAATGTTTCGTTCTCAAAGTAATTAACAAAGCCGTACTCGTCGGGCTAGTGCCTTATCGGAAACATGAATGAAATGGTTTGTGCAAATAGGGAAGTAGACTGTGTCAAGGGTCGGGTAACCTATTCTTAGATGAAAAAAGACAGAAGGAGCAAATTGACGGAATCAATCGTACCACAAGAAATATTCATTAAGACGAGTTTCTTGTCAAAATTCCAGCGTCTTCAATTTATCGAATAGGCGGACTTCCGCGCTTAAAAGAAACTGAACAATATTTGGTATAAAAATATCATGGATGATAAAAATAATTATTTATTAATTTGGGAAAGAGAAATATGAAAAGGAAGTTCACAGAGAAGGGCAAAGGAAGTTCACAGAGATGGGCAAAGGATTCGGTATAAAAATATTAGGTATAAAAATATCATGGGGGGAATTTTTCCTTAGGAAGTTCACAGAGATGGGCAAAGGATTCGGCGTGTCCTGAAAATCCGCTCGAAACCGTAGTTAAGAAAATAATATGTGGGAAAGAGAAATATGAAATTTTGTGTATATCTCAATGTATCTTGATAAAAAGTATATGAGCCTATTAATAGGCTCTGCTGGATGACTATTTAAGGTAATAAAATGAACGTAATACCAATTCTAATCAATGACCATGTCGATAAGCTATCGTGAAAACAAAATCGAGATTCCTGAATGGTCATTGTTTAGACCAGACCTGACCAATGGGTGTGCCGCGCCCTCAAAGTTCTTATCCAAACCTGCTCGTGATATGAATTATCGGGGTATGGTTGGATTGATCGAGCCCAGAGCTGGTGAGCTCAAGCCCCTAAGTATTTGCCGCTCTTGCTTGGACCTGTCCAAAATGTGCTTTGAGCTGGGGAATCCGAGCAGGGTCATTGGATCTTGAGATTCATGATTAGATTTATCGAAAAGAAAAACGATAGTACGATGAATAAGTAGACTATGATAAAGATTACCGCCGACCTAATTGAAGAAAAAATTGGATCCCCGCTATCTGATGGGGTACCACTAAATCCGTATACCACCACAACACTGAAGCCCCGAAAGACACATTTCCTATTCAAATCAAACCATATAGTGCGTAGCGAAGGATCGAGAGAGAGACAGAGAGAGGGTTTTAAGCCTTTTAGGTGAAGTTGAATACTTCAAAACCAAACACCGAGGCACGTCGACAAGAAGAAACTAGCGAGCACGTATCCAATCCTCTCCGACATCTAAACATGAACAGCAGAGACCGGTAAATACGCTGAAATATTCCGCGAAATATATTACCATGATTGGGAAATCCCGCCGGAAAATCATAAGAAAATACAAAAAGAAAAAGGGTTGGTGGCTCTGACGCATTCCGATCGATGGAGACAACGAACGCACGAAAAGAACCTCGAGCCGGCAAGCAATCCAAGTCCCTCCACCCCCTCCCCCCAATATATAGTCAGCATCGAACCATCGATTACTTCGTAGGGTCATCTCTCACACTCTCTTTCTCTCTCTCAATCTCCAACACCCGCCAAGAAAAGAACAAGAGCAACAGAAATCAACACACTAAATATATTCGTTGATTCATTTCGATCTCAAACAGAGAAACCAGGAAAGCTCCATCCATGGCTGTCCCTACCAAGTTGCCTCTCCTCCTCTTTGTCTGCTCTCTCCTCCTCCATGCAGCACTAGGTATCGTCTTGATCCATGCATCTATGTCTTTCGTTTCTTTCTTCCTTATGGTTGGCATTTCTTAGTGATCTCCATCGTGCGTTTTTCCTTGGTGTGTAGCTGAGATTATATGCGAGGAGATACCGAACGACATGTGTGCGTTTGCCATCGCGTCCTCCGGGAAGCGGTGCTTGCTGGAGACCTTTGCGTCCGGGGACGGCGAGGTGGAGTACCAATGCAGGACATCCGAGGTGGTCATGGAGAGGATGGCCGGGTACATTGAGACCGACGAGTGCGTCCGGGCATGCGGGGTCGACCGGCGATCGGTTGGGATGGCGTCCGATGCCCTCCTTGACCGACGATTCACCTCCAGGCTCTGCGCTCCCCAGTGCTTCCAGAACTGCCCCAACATCGTTGACCTCTACTTCAATTTGGCTGCCGGAGAAGGTAACAGACTATATATATATGTTAGGATTCAACTTGCATATATAGACTTTTAGGAGCTTCATGAATTCTAGCGACATTTCTTGCATGAAGGCAATATTAGGTCTGATTGACCAGCGTCACCTTTGATGTGTTTATATGCTTTACTTCTTCTCTACTCAAAGGGATTTTTCCTTCTATCTCGCTTGGAAAAGAGTTGTCGTATTTTGGATAGGCTTTCGAAAATATTAAAGATTTAGAGTTCTTTCAATTTCTAAATTTGAAAGATGAATTGTTATCTTCAATCTACCTTAAGACAGCAGCGTCATCAATCGTTTGAACACGACGATTCACCTCCTGAGTTGAAGAAGATGTCAAATCCCAGGGTCAAGTTTACGACATGATCATTATTATGACAAATTATATCAGATACGCCTGTATCAGACGTTCATCTGATTGTGGATTTGCTTGCATAAACTCTTGCAGGGGTGTCCTTGCCGGATTTCTGCGAGGTGCAACGCGCGAACCCTCACCGCACCATGATTGAGTTCTTGAGCTCCGGAGCGGCCCCCGGCCCCGCATCGGCTGAGTCGTCCACGCTCTTCGCCATGGCCCCATCTCCTGATTCCCTGTGATGACTGACGAGAGAGACATACAAATATTTCACGCGTGTTTTTGAATTATTGTGGGTTTTGGCTCTGGCGATTACATGTTGAAGGAGGAATAATAATGAACCCAAGACACACACACACACACACACACATAGGCAAAAAGGAATGGGCTATATATGTACTATACCCTGTAACTGTGGAGTGCTTTTGGGATTTGCTCCAATTTTTCTAATTCATAATAAAATTCGGGGCATCATAATTTTTTTGAGCTCTTTCTCTGTGATTTGATTCTTTAGCGATCCGGTCCATTTCGGATCTTGAGCGCGCGAGCATTTACACGAAATTTATCGTGGATAACAGAGCATGGCTGTTGCGTGCAATGCGTGCCCCACAGTGGCTGACTTTCGGGCCTTTTCTTGAATTAAACACCATTCTGGTTGTGATGTTTAGAGACTGGAAATGGCATTCTTTCAAGAAAATGGCGTTTTCTTGAATTATCTGGTAAGAATACTTTTACCTCGTGCCACTGTTGCTCCTTTGCCGAAAAGCCCGCACACATGCGCACACTTGCGCATCAACACCAAAATCTAACAGAGATAAACTGACAGATTGGCTTTGCCGACCTCCTAAGTATAGGAGGATACCCGAAACTAAGCATCGACAGCAACACAAAACAAACAGCAAAATACAGTAATGAGAGGCATGTCTAAAATATGACTCATGTTCCATAGGTTAGTCGACAGGGCTAGCTCGGCCAAAGCTCAACTGGAAGATATCAGGTGGGGACTCCATTGGCACAGGGACAAATCTGTCTTGAGAGAACGCCATCAAGGTCTTGTTGGGCCTCCAGAGGGTGACACCGTTTGCATCTATCCTTGCTTGCTCCGGGAGCGAATCCGCAACCCTGTTGGCTTCCCTGTATGTATGCTTTGATGTCGGTCGAACCCAAGTGGCTGTGGAGCGTCCTTGACAATCCCCGATATGATAATACCTCTACCGATGCGTGTGTGAGACGAGTGATTCCGGAAATGGGGATTTTTGGTTTTGTTTATGGTCGGGTGTGCTGTGATGGGTTGAATCAAGGAAGGTTCAGCACCAAAGCATAAAAGCACAAGCCACTAGCCGAGGATAAAGAACCGGAACAATGGCTGCTCGCCACTAAGGGGAAAATGATTGCTCCTCCGGCTAAGGATAAAGAACTATTTAGTTCACCACCAATGACATTGGATAAAGAATTGGATAATAAGGGTGCGCATGGAATCCATTCTGGAGCAGAAATTTTACTCAAGAATGCATTCCGGAACAGAATTGTATTTGTTAAAAAATTTCCGGAATGTATTCTTGAGCAATTTTTGCATTCTGGAATAAAAATGCGTTTATTAAAAATACTTGATTCCAGAATGAGTTTTGAGCAAGAAAAAGAGAAGCTACTTTTTTTAGTTTTTCTCTTCCAGAATGTATTTTCCCTCTTTTCTCTCTTTTTTTTTTTTGGGTAAGGATATACTCCTCTTTTCTCTCTTTTTCATGGCCTTTACAACACATTTTGAGATCTCACTAATTTTTTTTTAGAAAACGCATAAAATTGAAAAATTCTAGAAAAATTCATAAAAATTTTCAGAAAATAAAAAAAAGTTAGATTTTGGAAAAATAGGAAATTTGGTGAATTATTTTCAAAAAATATATAAAAAATCAAAAATTTCAAAATTTCACAAAATGGCTTAAAACACATGTAGCTACCCTTGAGTGAAATTTAAATTTTTTTGGGTGTCCAAAAAAATCAAAAAATTAAAAATTTCAAAACTTCACAGAATGACTTAGAATACTTGTGGCCACTCACTTTGAGTGAAATTTAAATTTTTTGAGGTGCCCAAAAAAATAAAAAATTTCGAAACTTCACAGAATGGCTTAAGAATACATATGGCTACCCATTTTGGGTGAAATTTAATTTTTTTGAGGTGCCCAAAAAAAATCAAAAATTTCAAAACTTCACAAAAGGGCTTAGAATACCTTTGGGCACCCACTTTGAGTGAAATTTAAATTTTTTGAGGTGCAAAAAAAAATCAAAAAATAAAAAATTTTAAAACTTTACAGAATACCTGTGGCCACCCACTTTGAGTGAAATTTTAATTTTTTTAAGTGAAAAAAAAATCAACAAATCAAAACAAATTTCCGTTCCAAAAATCAATTTTTAGAATAGAATTAGTCGTGTTTTATCAAACAGATTTCTCCTCTAGAAATCAATTTGTGGCAAGAATTTGATTTCTAAAGCAGAATGGTTACCATTCGTGCCCTAATTTACTCAAATAGAGGAATTCTCGTAGATTCATTACATTTGAGAACTCTCCGCTATTTATAGAAGAACTAATGCATAGGAAATAGATTAATCATTAAAGACATGAAAACTACCCAAACATCAAAGACATAGGAACTAGAAAATGCATTAAAACGCATGAAAAATAGAACTTTGACTCTTGAAACCTAATATTCACTTAATACTTACAAAACTAGGACTTTAAATTCGTTCACCAGCCCTTGACCAGAAAATATTTGTCTTGAGAAATCAAAAAATATTCAAGGAAATTGCTTGGAATAGCCTCGTATTGATATGTCCTTGAAATTGGCTACTAATATGGTCAATCAGTAAGTTAATACCTGATCGGCAAAGAAGATTTGACAATTCCTCCATCAATAACTTGGTCAATAGCCATTACATCGATAACTTCATTCGTGACCCATCGAAGCAAGCTGTGACCAAAATCTGTGCCTTGTATTGAATAAACATTGATTGTGCTGGATTAGTCGATGGAATGCGGTTGAAACTCGAGGACTGTCCCGTAGAATCAGATGCTCCCACATCATCCACCACCTGTTGTTCTTCTTACAACAGGAAATGCAACATCGGTATTTAGCTTGTGCCCAGCGACTCATAGGCCTTTCCAATCCAACTTCTGTTCAAGACCCCGTGCTTAATGATTTTGGTCTGTTCGGCAGCTTTTTCCAGACACAGTTGTTGGAGACATATAAGGTCTGGCCTCAGCTTGGAAACCTTCGTATTTCTACCTAACCAAACAGTCCAGATTTCTCTAGTGTTTTCCCTAATCTAATCCCAAGGGAAGAAAAAAGTTCCTGGTGAGAGGAACACGTAGGAGTCAGGACAACTGAGACTTTTCCAAACGAATCTGCCTCTTTTGACAATTGTTAGGAAGGTGCGCAACAGTCTCATTGGGCTCATTACAAAGAGGCAACCTATTATCCAATGTCAATGCCCCTCCTATTGAGTCCATCTCTAGTAGCAATACTGTCACGAAGGAGCTGCCAGAGCAAAGAATTGAGGTCTAGGATCTAGGGCGGAGGCAGTTTCCACATCCAATGCCAGTTTCTTGTCATGACTAACTTCACCGGTAGCACTAGAATCTAGGGCGGAGCATGGGCCAGGCTGAGCGGGATTTTGCCATTTTTGGCCTGGCCCGAATTTTCCGGGCCTGGAGGAATCCGGCCCGAGGCTCGGCCCGGACCGAAGAAGACCGAGCCAGACCCGGAAAATGGAAATTTTCTTCTTCTTCTTCTTTTTCTTTTTCTTTTTGCATTCTCATGTAATAAAACATATATCGAAAACCTATCATGTAAACATGACATGAATCATATATCAAAAACCTTGAAAAAAAGGTAAAAACCTATAACAGTGTAATGACAAACCAAAAACCTGTTATGATAAAATATTAAAAGAAACCTGTAATACAATAATTTAATCATCCATCACGTAAAATATTCCTTAAAAAAAACACAGTCACAACAACAAGAAGTCCACAACCGACCCAGTACATATAGAAAATGTTATTTCCGTTCAATTTCCTCCTAACCAATCTTTGCCACGTGGAATTTAGACTGCGCGTTGCAGCAAACAAAAATCGAGGTTATTCGCCTCCATCGCTTCGCTTCTAGAATAGGAAGACCACCTAATCTTGCCTTCCATGGCCCACTTCTATCCCATCGTCCACCGACGATTATCTTCGACTTAGTTTACCACCCAAAAGAAAAATTAGCTCATGTCATTGTCCCTAATATCGTCCTCCATGAATTAGGGTAGCTTCTCACTTGTTGCCATGAAGTCTAATCGAAGTAGCTTGCTCTTAGAACTGTTATTTTTTTTGTAATTTCTTTTATCGATGAGCACGGGATTTGACAGGGCCCGCCGATAATATTTTCGGGAGAGACTCCGGCATTTCAAAATCTCGAATCAAATCAAACAAAGCAAATCTACCATTTCATTGGATTACGAGCCAAAGAATGTGAACCCCGATCACTTGATACAAGAACGACAATTTTGAAGGGAATGAAAGGTATAGCAACTTGGAACTCTGTCCTTATTACAAGCTCTTTCTTGCCTCGGAAGGAATGGCAAAAGAATTGGAGACCCAAACAAACAGAATAGTGAAAAGCAATAATACATATAAAGTCAAATCAAACAAGAATATAATTCGAAGAGTATCAGCATGTTGGCAGGTCGCTAGGTGGCGGGGGCAGCGTGGACGACGGAGTTGGCCCATCCTCGACGAGGAATGCCGTGGCCAGGCCCCACGGCAAGTGGACGTCTAGATGGCAATGCATGATCCATGCACCTATTATAATATATACATACCATACAGAAACAAGCTACAATTAATTATTCAATCAATTAAATTGGCTGTTATGATTATAGTTTATTAAATAAAATCGCACAAGACCATAATTTAAAGAGGTGCGAGGCGTGAAACTCACCTGGATTATTAGCTTGGAACCGGATGGCGGCCCACCCTCCGACGGGGACGCCGATCGTGTTCCGCATCTGCGGGTTCACGAGGTTGAACTTCTTCCGGTCGGTCTTCGGGTTGAAATTGCCGAAACCCTGAGCCAAGACGTGGAAATTGTACCCGTGGAGGTGCATGGGGTGGTTCTCGACGGCTACCAACGACGTGTCTTGCAGTATCATCTCGACCGTGGCGTTGTACTTCAATTTCTTGACGCTCGTCTTCTTGGGCGCGAATAGGAGGGCTTGGTTCCCGCTGTTGCTTTGGTTCGTGTAATCAAACGCCACCGGCGGCTTGTTGGGGAAATCGGTGGTGTAGATTCCTCGGACGTTGAAGAAGAACGCTTGCAGGATGGAGAGCGTCGTGGGGAACTGGAAAGAGGCGTTGTTCATGCTGGCCGAGAACCTCTGCCCATTGGGCCCGCCGCAGGAGTTGTTCCCGGGCGCCCCGCACGGCGCCAGGCCCAGCCCCACGGTCACGAGCATGTGCTCGTCGACCTGTAGCGGCACCGGGGTCCAGTGTGGCCCGCTGACCAGCCCGGTCAGGTTGCTGTTGAACTTGTAGGCCGTGGGGGTGTCGTTGAAGGCCGGGAGGGTCGGCATCCTCGGGGCGGAAACAGCGCTGGAAGGGGCATTCTCGTAAATGAAGATGCCCCGAGTGGTCGTGTTGTCGAACGACACATTGGGGGCGCTGGCGTATGGCCTGGCCGCCATGTAGTAGGCCCCGGGGGCCTGGTCGGTGGTGAGGAGGACGTCGGTGGTCTGGCCTGGGGCGACGAGGACGACGTCCGTCACGTACGGGTTGGTGTACGTGGCGTCGACCGCGACGACCGTCATCTTGTGGCCGGCCACCTTGAAGAATAGCTGGTTATTGAGGGCAGCGTTGATGATGCGCAGCAGATAGGTCTTCCCTTGCTCCACCTTGTACGTGTACGTGAACTTGGCTGAAAGTCGCATCATTAATTCACGTAACAAAACATAGGTTAAAATATATACAACCTAAATTTTGGAAATGCACACGAATTAATTTAATAGCTTACGATTTTGAGAGCAATTATAGAGATCTCCGGGCCTCCCGTTGATGGTATAGGCATCGGAGTTGTTCGGGGCGGCACCGGTTGCCAACGCTTGGTTTTCCACGTCGATGACGTTGGCATTCCACCACTCTCCTGCGGTTGCATCGAGTGTCGATTTTTTTTCTTAGTCGAGGTCATTAGTTTTCGCGCAATTGTTAAGAAATAGGAGGTACCATACCAAGTAAAATGGGAATTTCTCGGTGGGGCTTTGGGAACGGGTACTCGTTACCCAATCGGGGGTGGATTATGAGCGCTCCGTGAACCGTCGCACGGAGCCACTGGACATGAGCGTGCCACCAAAGAGTCCCCTCTTGTCCGGTGATGGTGAATTTGTAGGTATAACTGCTTCCGGGTCGGATCGGGCATTGCGTGATATATTCGGGACCGTCCGCCCAACCGCTCAGGAGCTGAAACACTCCATGCCTGCATGTATGTCAATTTTTATGTATTGATGATCAACTCGAGATGCCATTTTTTCCTCCATCATTGTTTGAAAAAAGGAATACATCCAAATGACTCGGTGGAAATTAACAGACGCGTACTTTTCATTGGAAAACCTCGAAAGTAATTTTGACTAACAATGGGAAAGCTGGAAAAATCAAGGTTATTAGAAAATGTTGATGTGCATATCGTTGATCAAAGTCAAACCAATTGGAGTAATAATGGGAATTAATCATTATTATTAAGAGGTTCGATAACAGGAGCTTCATTGGAAGAAATTTTTACCAGTGAATTGTGAGGTTGTAAGGTGACTTGTTGAAGACGTGGACCACAAGCGTGTCGCCCTCCCGGACGTGTATGGCCGGACCCGGAAGCGTTCCGTTGACCGCCGTGATCACTCGCCGTTGGCACAACCGGTTCACCGTTAGATTTTGCACCTGAAAATTTTGGTGAATATTTCGTTAAACTCTTATGACCAAAGTAATCTACCCGAAGAATGAAACATATGGAACATGCATAATGAGGAGGGATAAAAGGTTAACAAAACAGAAGGCATGCACGTTACATGAAACGTGTGCTCCACGATCGCAGCCGAAGCCATGGAGAACGAAGCCATGAGAGCCAAAGCCCAGAAAATCAAGAACTCGGGACGCGCCATATCGCAGAAGAACAAAACGATTCGAAGGTACAAGAAGCTGACTAAACAGCAAAGAAAGGAAGGTTGTCCTTTCTGTTGTTGCTGCTGGAAAGTGCTGTCGATCTAGAGAGAGCTTGCACAGAAGAAGAGCTGGTGTTGCTTGCCCTGCATGCCTCAACCCGAGATGCATGCAGCTATATATATATGCAGAGCGTAGAGAGAGAACATACGCAACCTTTTCCAAGACATTGCGTAAAAGAGAAAACGATACTGATATACAATAATCGTCGTTCTTTACGATCGGTCTCTTGGGTTGGCGTTGGTAGAGTTAGCCGAAGCTTCGTTACCTAACAGTTTCAAGTTGACCATCCAAAATACACATGTAGGAAATAAAAGCAGCAAAAGTCATAGAATGTTGGTCCTTCAAGCAAGCGAAGTCCTTTGAAAGCGTCGATATAACATCCTTCGGATGATAATGATTTGATCTCCAGCATTAGTGTACGTAAAATTTTTCCCTTTCTATGCCGTGGGGGTTGCATTTTCATCGAACCCTTTTTAGATGGTATCCAAATTATAGATGCGATTTCTAAATCTTATGAAGGACTGTCAATGCCACTTTGAGAAATCCAAATACAAACACTAATTTCCGCGTAGTAGTAGGCCCTTGTAACCCTAAGTTTGGCTTAAATTATGGAATGGGTTGTCGAACCACGGGATGTGGAGATTGACAAAAGACAACTTTGCAAGAAACTTAAACGGGCTCCACGATAATACCACATGCCTACTTAACACCTGTTTTGGCTTATTTTGGTCAAAATCGAATTAGGGTTTCTCCGTGGAAGTTACTTTCTTGTTTATTCAAGCGTAGTTCCAAACAACTATCATCTAAAATGCTACCCTTTTGGCCAAAGCTGAAGCTTTTGTGTATCCAAGCGGATTGTAGTGAATCAATGACATAATTAAGCAAAGATACTTTCGCTTATCTTCCACGAAACATATGGAATCCAAGAAATTAATTATTAGTGTCTCTGAGGGGGCATAGCTAATTTGCCAAGTCAAATTCCTGCGAACTTCATTTCCTCTAGAGATCAGTGAAAATTCAAAGTTGGACTCTTCCGTTCCCTTCGGTCCTGTCCTCCATTTTTCTAAGTTCAAAAATAGAAATAAAAGTAAAAAACTGAGGTACTTAAACATATTCTTGAACCTTGCATTGCTATCAAATCTCACTTCCAACGATGCCAGCCATACCATGATAGAATCATTCCATATGTCGCGCATGTTAAAAGCCCTTGCAAGAAAATAAAGCAAAATAAAGTCAAAAGGAACCAAGAAAACAAAAGGGTTTTATATGATATTTGCTTAGGTTTCTTGGGGCGCACCCATATGGACATTTCGTGACTCTGGATGAAATATTAAAGTCAACGAAAAAGAAACATTGGCGCTAGATTTGATAAACTGGTTTGCCTTAGTTCGTTAATGTTGCCCAAAGCGCCCGATAATGCTGCACCAATCTCCTTTTCTCCGAATTAAGAATGGCTTCGTTCTTTCGCAGGTCTTGGGAAATAGGAGAGGCGTTTTGGAGTTGAAGTATTCGTTATGGATTAGGTGGCGGTGGACTAAAAAATTAACATTTTCCAGCAGATGGATGAGGTTTGGCCACTTGCCTTGATCGAGATCATTTGCATGGTGTGATGGATGACATTGATCCACGAGTCAAGCCGTTCACACCTGCAACTACAAACCCTAATTTATATTAGTTGGTGATCATATCTCATCTGACGTGTCGAACCTAGAGAGCCACGCCGGACAAGATCTTTCTTTTCCGAGTTTGTATGGTTGGGTTTTTTCTTGGACTTTCAAGGATTGCGCACGCGGTGAAAGGATCATCGTTCAAATGAAAACTAAAAGGATGAAAATAGGACAAATCCGAGAATTGTGACTAGAACCCATTTTTCTCATCTTACTTAATCATCAATAGGGCCCCAAAAAGTCAGTCATTAGAACTAAGCCTACTAATTCAGAGAGCTGAAATTAGGGTTTTCTTCAGCCTTTTGATTTTCGTATGGTGCATTTGGGAGAATTACCAAAAAAATCCTAACCGAGTCCAAATTTTTTTTTTACCAATTAAGTCCTAAACCTTTTGTATTTGTGCTAATTCAATTTTTCCGGCCAATTTTGATCAGAAATCGTTGACATGGATACCGGCTGTTCTATGTGACGCACCAGCACTAATGTAAACAATATTAATAATATTTTAATATTTTTTGAATTATTTATTTATTTATTTTCTTTTCTTTTCTTTCTCTTTCGTTTTTTTCCCTTCCCTTCTTCCTCTAGTCGCCCAACCATGGCGAGGCTTGCCTCCGTCAGCGATCAGCTAGAGTAAGAACGGAAGAAAGAAAAGGAAAAAATAAAGAATAAATAAAATAATTTTAAAAAAATAATTAAAATATTATTTAAAATTATTTACGCTAACATCGACTGCATCACATAGGACAATTAGCATTCATGTCAGTGATTTCCAGCCCAACTTGGCCAGATGGACTAAATTGTCATAAATGCAAAAGGTTTAGGACTCAATTAGCCAAAAAAAGGTTTACGACTGAATTGATACAATTGTAATAGGTTTTAAACTTTTTTTATAATTTTTTTGATGGATTTGGAAATCTATATATGGAAAAACATCAGCAAATGTGAACCTAATTTCGGATATGACATATTACCCAAGGAAAATTCGAGTATTATTTAAATTCGGTACCTTGTATATTCTACTTGTTCCCTCTATACGCAAAGAAAAGAACCGATGCTCTCGATTCTCAAAAAGCACTTGAAAAACTTCCACACTATTGTGGAGAACTGCAAACTATATAAACCCCTTAGCTAACCAACATTGTGATTAATGGGAAATTGGGAAATCGAAAATAAAAGGTTCCGTAGCACCCCAAAATAGTAGCTCTTACTGAGAATTATCTACTAAATATAATAAAATATTTTCTGCTGCTAATATAGTTTACCAAACCATAACGGTTTTCATTTTCAAGAAATGCCCCAAGAAAACATTGAGTTTTAGACCAACCTATCTTCTCGTGAGGTAGCTTTAACGACCGATAAGCTGATGAGCTAAAATACGATAAGATTAGAAATGTGGATCTTATACTTTGTCCTTTGCGGGGGCCTATCGAAATATAGGTTCACCAACAAATAACGAACCGCCTACAAAACGAATTCTTGAAAACGACACTCCCGAAAACGTGCAAACATTTGCTATGTGCATCGGGAGTCGACGTGAGGAATGTACAATCATGCATTTCCTTCTGCTTTCTAAAATTACGTAATATACACAAGCTCTCGAGTCAAAAAAGAGTGATCAAACAATTGAATTTTACGCCCCGAGAAGTATGAGGTAGCCGATTTTCCATTCTCCGCTCGAGTGCGATGTCTTAGGAAGAGAGTCGTGATAGAGTAGTTCTTTATGAGTTTCGGAGCCGGTGTGGAGGGCTCATCCAGTTGATGGGATTAAAGAGGCAGAGTTACTTTGAAAACAAAATTTAGTTAGCTCAAAAAATCAGCCGGTCGGACACCGATCGAAGCAATTCCATTGCAAATAAAAGCTTTGGACTATCACTAGGTTCAATATCTCATTGAAAGAACAAATTGCATTCCCACTGTTAGATGGGTGTCCTGTGTAGTTGGAATCGTTATATAACCAAACTCTCTACATGTCCAACTATCCAACAATGGCCGGATGAACAGTGGCTCTACGTCGGCCAATTTGATGCGGAGCACATCAAGATTTAATCTTCCTTTTTGGTATATATAATGTTAAGATATTAGAATTTGATATTTTCTAGTAGGGGAACCAGTCAAAAAATCATGAAACATGAACAAGTGCTGTCTATATAGCCTCTTAACGAATAGAGACTCCAGTTGTCGCGAACCTAAACCTACCAAACGGATGGGATCAAGTCGAAAATGGTTCGACCCAAATAGATTCATTTGATCCGTTTTGACCCATTTACATGTAGTGCAAATCTAATGACCTATACCCAACTCAACACATATCGGACGTATACCTATCCCGATCCATATTACTAAAACACTTCTGTATTTAAACAAATTTAAGAAAAATCATACTCAAACTGAAGTAAGAGCGCAGAATAAGAATAAGTGAGGGTGAGATCGAGTAAGGATGAGAGAGAATGAAAAAAAAGTTATAGATGTGAATTTTGTCTAAGTAAGTTGTAAATCCATTTATGACCTATTTATGATTCATTTAATACTTATATTATGTTTAAACTCATATAAGACTCATTTATTGAATATAATTAATTATATAATAACTCGACTTATCATATATGAGTTTTTTTTTGGGGTCAAATCTCATCATATAAAAGTTAGGGAATAGATTTATGAACCATTCTCACATGTCGTGCTTGGACTTTTCAATCTTGTCTTTCCTTTCAATGGCGTATTCCTCTGTACGCACGGCAACTCGTTCTGTGGGTGATGGGTTTGGTGACTTCCAAAACAGGAGGAGGAACAGAAGACTTGGGAATATAGGGAGGACTTTAGAGGATGTTGCGAATCAACACGCGCTAAATTAGTCTAATCAAAGTGCATTAGGTGGATACTTAGCGTCCTAAAGTTTGTTTATCAACATTTAAACTAATATAGGTATTTTTTTTAAGTAAAGAATACATGAGGCCGATTTTTCAATCTTCTACCCAAAAAGTCACTTGGTGACTGATTCATTTGGAACAAGGGTAAAGGAAAAGATGCACTGATGCGAGAGGTGGCGAAATCGAAGATGTATTGGCATGGGATCATTGATGACATATTAATGCTTGTTGACATTGTCAAAGGGGTCTCCGGAAAGAAAACACGGCTTTTCTACCAAAAATTAGGTAGTCTTGAAATCGCGTGTTTTTTTTAAGAATGTTTTAATTTGTAATCAGACGAGGTGCATAACGTGTAGCCAACAGTGAAAACTCCCATAGATAAGTAATTTTGTGTGTGTAAGTCTTTTCTCGGATTTCTGATAAGGAAACTATAGTTCTAGGACCAGGAGATTGGAAGATCTCTTGGAGCGAAACTTAAATGACCAATAGCAAAGTGAATCGATGAGGGCTGCTAAAGTGGTACGTTTATTTGTCATTCAAAGTTTGGTTATGATAGTCCATTATCTTTCTTTTGAGATTGTTGACACCTAAATTTTGCCTATTCATTTAGGATTTAATTGCATGAAAAATTAGGGATTGATTTTTAACCTCTAAAAAAAAATATTTTCATGGCATATAGACATTAGGTGCATTTATTTTAATAGGGCCTATTTGAATATATTTTCCTTGTTTATTTTCAAAAAAAAATTAAATTAAAAAATTAATTAATTAAAAAAAACCGATTGGTTTGATTTGATCCGGCTCGATTGGGCCGGCGCCCTTTTCAATTATTTTAGCTATTCGGGCCCAATCCTTTTGTTTTTTTTTTTTCTTCTTCTTTCTTTCTTCTTGGGTTTGTTCTTTTCTTTCTTTTTTGCCTCGTCGGCCCACTTTTGGCCTAGTTTTGGCTCGGCAGCCCCAGCCCAACCTGGCCTTTCTTCCGGCCATTCGGACTGGCCCCTCAACCATTTCCTCCTCTCACGCTCGGCCAGACGAAGACATAACTAGGAGACAACCAGAAGAGACAAACCAAAAGAAAGGAGGTGCAACGAGGAAGGTTTGACAGTGATTTTAGAAAACAGAAGCAATGACACGTTGCTGCAGCGTGGCAGCACCTATGCTGGACAAAACCCCAAAAAAACTTGCAGCCGTTTTAGCTAAAAACGAACCTGATTCAGTCCCAAGAAGAGGACCGGCTACGGGCGTATGAGAAGATGGAGAAGGCGCGCTGATCAACAGAAGTTTTGAGCTGGGGAAGGAAAGAAAAGGCAACGTTGACCATCGTAAGCCCCTTTGGGGGGATGCACAAAAAGAACCTGCAAAAGGTTCTTTAAAAAAGGGGGGAAGAGAACACAGGAAGAGGGGGGAGCTTGAAAAAAGGGGGAGAAAGGGGAGGCGTTGGAGTTTTTGAAAGTGAGAGGAGAGAATAGACAGAAAAGAAAGGAAGAGAGTTTTGGGAAAGAGTTTTGGGGGAGAAGGAGGAAGAGACCAAGAGAGTTCGGGGAAAAACTTGAGAGCGGAGGGTCCTCATCCGCCTGAAGGAGACCCTGAGGTGCCGCCAATGAGCCTCCAACAGCCGCGTTACCATCGACCAGCTGCGAGCAGGTGAGACCCTCGCACTTCCCCTGTTTCTCCCCTGCCTATCGGGTGCCGAGCGCACCGAGTACATTTGGTGATCGCCCGGCCCCGTCGACGGAGGCTAACACTTGTTTGACACTGCATGAGCCCGACTTGAGCGTTGTATGTGGAAATATGGCCATCAATCTTGTTAAAGTGGGCTCTGTAGCTACCTTTTTCTAATTTCCTAGCACCTGTTTGTTAAAATGCCTCAATGAAGCCCCTCAAACTTGAAATGCCAGATCTGTGTGTATGATTGTGTAGCATTCTATTGCAAAACGTGACCACTTTGATTGTCTAAAGCTTCACCCATCACGTTTGAGCCACGGAACACCTTGAATCTCGGCCTAAAGCCTTCGCTTGAACTCGTATACCACCCGTTCGATAAAATGTCAAAGTGTGGTCCGAAACTGAGAAAACATGAAATCAGTCCGTAGAACCTTCGATTTGCGTTCTGTTTGTCTTAAGACTAACGTTGGGTGACTGACTTTGCGACTTCGTGTGATTTTGTGACATGAAAATCGTTTCCCCGACGTCGGCCATGGACGAGCACATGAGTTGGAGTTGCTGTTTGTTCCCAGCGACGCCTTGGTTTGGAGCCCCACCGGGTTAGTTTTATACGCTTTACTTTGTGCGTGTATGCTTGTGTGTTCAAACTTAGCGACTATTGTTGGGGTCGAATGTTGGATTGTCGGAAAGTGCGGCGATATGCTCGTTTTCAGCCACCGGTGTTGTCGCCGGAGTGTCGGCCGGCGATGACGGTGTAAGGCCGGCGCCGGTCATTGGCGCTGGTGGCCCGAGCCGACGGCCGGCGGTGGGCGTCCCCTGGCGTAGTCACGGTGGAAGTTCGCGTGCGGGGGAAGGTCTCGGAAGAAGTCCCAGCAAAGGAGCTGACATTCTGGAAGAAGTTCACGTGCATGGGCAAAAAGGCATGCAAGGATGAAGAAGAGTAATAAAAAATAGAAAAAAGAAAAAGAAACAAAAGAAAAAGAAAGAAAAAGAATAAAGGAAAACCAAAAGAAAAGAATAAAAAATAGAAAAGGAGTGGAAAATGGGGATCCCGGATCAGCTGCTGGGCGGATGGACTCGGTCCGAAATTATTATATTATTAAAAATATTAAAATATCCAAAAATTTAAAAATATATATTTAAAAAAATTAAAATTCCAAAAAAAAATTCGAAAATGTTTTAAAATCCAAAAAAATATTAAAAGTCTGAAAAACATTAAAAAATCCAAAACATTCAAGAAAAAAATCAGAAAAATTCAAAAAAAATCCGGAAAATTAGGAAATGTCCATAAATCCTTTTTGGGCTTGATTTCACTTAGAATTAGTTTTAATTTCATTTTGGGCTTAGGTTAAAATTCATAGAAATTGAGAAAATCCTTTAAAAAATTCTCAAAAATCGGACAAGCCATCAGAGCTTTACTTTAGGGCTTTTGATTGTCTTTTCCTTTCTAGAGACAATGATAGATCGCTGGTTATTTATTTTGGTTGTGCACTTTAAATACATTGGTTATTATTTTCCATTTTTAGCATGATTAGAACGAGCTTTAGGCTTTTCAATAGGCTACCCGGTACGTTAGTTTGTGATCATTTACGTTTAGATACCGAAAGGGCATTAGTAGATTGCTAGTTTAATCAAGTCCTTGAATTTTAAAATCTCTGATTTTCGCACGTATCGAGACGATACTCCCATGTCTCGGTTAGGGATTCTAGCCAACCTTTTATTATGGCTAGTGGCGACTCCAATCGAATGCTTAGTTTAGACAATTCTCGTCGCACGAGGTATGTCGCACGAGGTATGAGGCTCGGGAGCGCCTCAATCTTTGGATTAATGAACTATTTGGTTTCTCATTCGAACGAATCAATTAACATTCACATCCATTGACAAATACCTCTTGGCCTAATCCAATCAGTTCGGGAAGGTCGCGACAGAGGTCATCTCCCGAAGCATGATTTATGTATTTTGATAATTATCCAATATACTCAAAATAGAGGTGATCACAAGACAGTTTCGAGACATATCGAGCTCTTAGGTCATGCATAGGTCTAGGGCCTCTTGTAACAAGATCTTTTTGTATAAAATTGAGAGAATGACCAAAACAGTCATAAACTTATTGTAATTATGACAATTTAGTCTTAAATCTTTTTTTTTGTTGATTGAGTCTTAAATCTTTTGCATTTATGTCAATTCAGTCAATCTGGTCAATTTTGATTGGAAATTACTGACGTGAACTTTGACTATCCTACGTTGCACAATCAATGTCGACGTGAACAATTTTTAATAATACACGAGGACAAGCCTTGCCCGCCCCTTATTAGACTGGGTGAAGTTGAGTGTCACCATGGCTAGGCGAGGCTCCTAGCGACGGTGAGGCTCACTTGCGACGATGAAGGTATGGTCGAGGTCGAGGACAATGACGATGGTGATGCTCACCCTCGCTGGCCAGAGGAAGAAGGAAAAAAAAGAGGAAAAAAATAAATAAATAATTCAAAATATATTGAAACATTATTAAAAATTGTCAACGTGTTGGTCGGCTAAAATTGATCAGATAGACTGAATCGAGACAAATACAAAAAGTTTACAACTGAATTTGCAAAAATAAAGGTTTATAACTAAATTAGCACAATTGCAATATGTTTAGGACTATTTTAATAATTTTCGCTTTGTAATTGACTAACCTTGTCCAAGCCTACTCGAAAAAAAAGCTCCCCGGATTCATATGGCTCGAGTGGGCCGGTTAGCCACTTAGGCCGATGATCAAGTTTACACTAGAAGAGTAAGGTTCGAGAAATAATTGAGTTTTTGAAAAGTTTTATATACCCATAGTCAAGTTACAAAAATAAAAGGTAAAGAGAGAGAGAGAGAGAGAGAATCACTCATGGCCCAAGAAATCAAGTTCTAAACTCCTTCATTCATTGAGGAGAGCATCGGCCGATTCAACCAAGCCTTATGGGCTTCAAATTCTTAGCATTGGGCCCTTCCATGCCAATTTTTCATATTTTCATTTTTACCACTCTTTGACGTCTTCTTCTTCTTCTTTTATATTAATACTCTAGTACGGTAAGCATGTTATATGAGGTTGTCTGTTCAATTTATTGTGTAAAATTCGAAGTCATATATCCAATTCTAGAAGGGATTAGAAAATAACACATCTTAGAGATTAATTACTTTTCCAATCCCTAATTTTTTTGTCGATTTTTGGTTATTTTATTTCTATCATCTCGATTTTTTCTTGACCAAACGAGTCTTGATGATCAAGGAAGGATTAATAACCAGAAACAACTTCAAATGCAAAGACATTAAATGTACGATTGAGAGTATACTGATCTTGTTTCTTTCTTTATGATTTAGACAATAAGGGATCTAGGCTTAGAGGAATATTTCTAGATGCACATGACAAAATTCTTAGTTGTATTCTTCCCTTAAAAGATAGGTGCAATAAAATTTTCCCGCAGCGCAGAGCTATTTCCACCCCTATATGGGATGGAAACCGCCCCACCCTTTCCTATTTCGTAATCCGCATATATTGTTGTGCACAGGGTAATGTCTTATATGTTTCTACATAGTCGAAACTAGACAAAAACCAAAATAATTATACGACATAGCTTTAATGATTCAGTAGAATTTCTGCACAAGCAAAATATCACATAGATGTGACCAAAAGTTTATGAAATGGTCTAATTTGTTTCGTATATAAATTTATTTAAATTATGAATCGAAACAAGATATATATATAAATTAGAAATTTGCTTAGATCATGCAAATAAAAGGAGTGATGAAATCAGTGATAATCACTTTTTTTTCTGTTGAAAACGATAATTACTTGAATTTGTAGATTCTACATCTTTTTTTTTTTGGGCAAAGCCCGTTGTTACACTATTACACTCCTAGCAAAACTTCTAGTCTAATCTCCTTTCAACATAGGAAGTAAATCTCTCGGGGCCTCTCTAATGCTAGAATGCCATTTACATCACAAGATTGAATGACCCAATTTGCTAACCAACTACACAAGTTTCCTTCCCAATTTGCTAGCAAAACTTGATTCAGTCTAATCTCCTATCAACAAAGGAAGTAAATCTCTCGGTAGTTAATGCTAGAATGTCATTTACGTCACAAGATTGAATAACCTAATTTACTCACCAATCCGCACATGAGTCACCTTCCCAATATGTTAGCAAAACTTGATCCATTTGAATCTCCTATCAACCAAGGAAATAAATCTCTCAATAGCTTATCTAATACTAGAATGTCATTTATATCAACGACCCGATTTGTTAACCAATTCGCACATGAGTTTCTTTTCCCAATTTGCTATCAAAACTTGATCTAATCAAATTTCCTATCAACAAAGGAAGTAAATCTCTCGGTGGCTTATCTAATGCTAAAATGTCATTTACATTACAAGATTGAATGACCCAATTTGCTAACTAATTTGCACATGAGTTTCTTTCTTAATTTGCTAGCAAAACTTGATATAGTCTAATCTCCTATGAACAAAAGAAGTACATCTCTCAGTGGTCTATCTAATGCGAGAATGTCTTTTACATCACAAGATTAAATAACCTAATTTGATAACCAATCTTGACACATCGGAAATACTCTAAAAGTTTCCCAATCTGAAGATAAGAAGCCAAGGGGAACCTGTTTGACTGGCCGAAGAAAGAAAAGGAGTCAATAGCTGGAAAAGAGAGAAGCGATCATTACGAAATGAGAATCCACTTCTATGGAGTATAATTTCGAAAATTACGGGGCGGGAGAGAAATTAGGAAATAGTGTGTTGGCCAAAATGTGAATAAAGAAAAATAAAAGGACTTTGCCCTAAAAAATAAAATTTACTTAGAACTGAATAGATTATAAGCTGTCTTGAAGAGCAAAATAGATTGCAGTTAGTCAGATAGGTACTTTCCAACGAACCCCCAACACGACACACTCCTCCGAAACACACTGTGCGCGACTGCGAGCGAACGAGCGCGAGAGAGAGAGAGAGCGAGGGAGATGGAACCGGAAGCGGAGGATCCGACCGCCAATGAGATCGACGGCGCGGATGTCGGCGAGGAGGCCAAGAGCGGCGACGAGGCGGCGGCGGCGGCGGGGAACGACGGGAGCGGGAGCAGCGGGGGGAAAGCGGGGAGGGACAGGGTGAAGGGGCCTTGGTCGCCCGAAGAGGACGCGATCCTCAGCCAGCTCGTCAGCAAGTTCGGTCCGAGGAATTGGAGCTTGATCGCCCGCGGGATCGCCGGGCGATCCGGCAAGTCTTGCCGCCTCCGGTGGTGCAACCAGCTGGACCCCGCCGTGAAGCGCAAGCCCTTCGCTGGTAATTCCTTTTTCGCTCTTCTTCCGCATTCACACGTGATGAAACGGAGAAAAGACGGTCTTTTTCGAAACTTGATCGTTGATCTTCAGCTTTGTCTTTGGGTTGAGTTTTCTTTTACCATTTCTGGGGTCAAAATTTGATCTTTGTTGATTTTCTGGTTTATCCGGTGATTTTCTCGTTTGGGATTTTTCTGTGCTTCATTTCGTGAGAGGTGTGCATATAGTCTTTTCACGCGTGCCCTGTGTTTCTGTGAGTTGGTTTCCCTTCTTTTCGTTATGGGTAGTTTGCATCTTGCACGGCCTTCTTAACTTGTAGTCAATTTAGTCTGACTTGATGATGTGGATACCTGGAAAAACTTGGATGAAGGATTGTTGAACAAGTTCGGCCTTATAATCATCTTGTCGATAAACAAGATAGTTGGTTAATAATTGTTGAAAAGAATTGCAAATTGTTATCCGCGGATGATTAACTCTATAAAGCCATCTAACCGCGATGTGATGCCTATCATGAACTCGAAGTGACCCACTTGTTTTTTAACCAGACAAGAAATACGATAGCAAATGAATATTTTTCTGGAGCCTTTGTGCTAAGCTGTGTGTACTTTTGTTCATGTCATGTAATGTAGCACTGATGAGTATAAATGAATGTTTTATTTATCTGACCAATTGACAGATGCCTTTGCCTTTGTGATTGATGAAGATTTTGATCTGGGATACTGGTCCCTGTCTTCTTTAAAATATGTCGCCCACGATATATAGAATGAAAAATGTAATACAGCTCTGATCAAAATTGGCTACAAAAATACTACCTTAGGATGAGAATTGTTAGTGTGTGTGATAAAGACAAAGGATATGAAGATGTTGCAGTTTCAAACTTTTGTTCAATGTACTGCGAAGATAGGCTGCGGCAATGATCCACCTAATATCCTGGGATGCACCAACCATTGCTTTGCGAAAGCCTCTTACTGTAAGCATTTCAAGAGATTGTATAATCAGAATAGCTTGTGTAGGTTTTGTGCCATCTTCATGAGGGCTAACCATAATACTTTCAGTTAAGGAACCGGGTAAATCATGAACTAATGTAATTGGTGGAACTGGATTGGCTTGATGGAATTATCTGAGAAACAAGCTTGAGTATGCTCGGTATGGATTTAGATGGTTACTCAAGAAAAATAGGGGACGATCATCATCGCTTTACTGTAGTACTGGGAGCTGTATTGTGAAGGGACGACAAACAATCTGGTTTTTAAAAAATGGAGGAGTTGGAACTTTATTTGCATGCTTCTCTGTTTCTACCAGTGAATTCAGATATTTTTCATTTATGCAGTACCGACTGTGACTATTAGGGGAGTAGAATATTATGTTGGTTTTTGGTTCTCATACAATGAAATACCGAGTGACAGACAACAGGCACTGCTTTTCTATGCAGAAAGGTTCGAACTTAAGGATTCAACCATGATATCCTCAATCTTTAAAGTTCCTAAATGTGTGAAGGTTGGATGTAGACTGATTTTCTGTTTGTCATGTCCATTGCTAGTGATTGAATCTTTACCTGGTTTAATAAAGTAAAATTTGCAAAGTGAGGCATGTGGACGGCATTCCTTTTGATTTTATAGTCATAATTGTCAGTGATCCTGTAGGCACATGCGTGGTGTGCATGTGTAAGTTCTTTTTCCAACTCTTGAATACTATTTTTGCTATCCAAATGTTTGGTGCCTGATTCTATTGTTTTCTCATTCATTCAGTCCGGGAAAAAAAGAGAGAAGAAATAGTTGATAAATGATGTAGCAGATGTAGATGAGTTAGCCATAATAGTTGATTTCCTTCAGTTCGCAGTGCTTAGAATGATGGAAATGAACCTAAGACTAGCCATTTTAAATGTGTGTATCCTACTGACTGACGAGCAGTTTCACCTAATATAGTGGACATTTTAGAAGTAGCCAAGTGGTTTACATTAAAGTCTCCGGTTCAGGGTACATCATGGATAAGCCATTCCAAGAGTTCCCTCATGGTGGATCATGTTTATTGCTTCCCATTCAGCTTCTAGCTTCTATATGTTGTGATCTGGATACATTGGAAAGCTCTAGAGTGAGATCTTCTGTCTTCATGTTGGATAAGGCCCCTAAACTACGTTTGTTGCAGACGAGGAGGATCGGATCATAATTGCAGCCCATGCGATACACGGGAACAAGTGGGCATCAATAGCAAGACTTCTCCCGGGGAGAACAGACAATGCCATTAAGAACCATTGGAATTCCACCCTTAGGCGCCGGAGCATGGAACTCGAAAAGATTAAGGTGGAATCTACTAACACAGTTGACGATGCTAGCTTGGACAGAATAAAAGCATCATCCGAAGAAACACTTTCATGTGGAGAAGCCAATTCACCGAAGTCCTTGGAGGGAAAAGATGTCAGTTCTCTGGAAAATACAAGCGACCAATATGAGGAAAAGTCAATGCAAAAGGATCAGTTCAATCATGGACCGAAGGATCAGCCAACTTTGTTCCGTCCTGTTGCACGTGTCAGTGCATTCAATGTGTACAATTGCTCGGAAGGTCCACAACCTGCATTGCCATTTATGGGCTCAGTTCCTGCTTTGGAACACTATGGTCAAGCGTTGAAACAGGATCGTGGTTTCTCTAGATTGCTTGATGACGTTTATGGTGAAAGATTGGTGCCTCACAATTGTGGTTATGGTTGTTGCGATGGTAGCAATGCTGCTGGTGCTCAGAACTCCATACTGGGCCCAGAATTTGTGGATTACTTGGAGCCCCAATCTTTTCCAAATTATGAATTGGCATCGATAGCCGCAGATATAAGCAACCTCGCATGGCTTCGAAGCGGACTGGACAATAACAGTGTAAGGTCGAAAGACGACAGAGCTGGGCATTAGATTCTTCTGATTTCTAGGTCAGATCTATCGGGCATCTGAAGGCCAGACAAGGCTTCATTAACATGTTAGGAAAGAGTAGAGAAAGAGGAACTATTTCGATATCGAAGAGGGAAACAGCAAGTCGAGGAACATTGACGGTGAATGCACAGTCAACCTCGGGCAAGAGGGTATTCTGCTGGGACCGGCTAGATTCAGGTAAAACGTGAACATTGAAAAGAGGAGTCCAAAAATGGTTGTTGCAATTTTTATACCGGAAATTCAAGGAAGCCCTTATTTTATTTCAATGTGTTGTAGGACGTATTGTAGGTGCTTTGTGGTACTGTTGGACCTCCTTTTGCCGAAAGAGTACTTGAGGGCTGTAGAGACCAGAGAGTCAATACAGGATAAGCTCGTGCATGTTTATTCTCAAAGGCCTTAAAAAAATGAGGCAAGCACACAAAGTTTCGAACTTCGGTTACTGAAGCACGAGTACTTAGCAAAATGTTATGTTTATGCTGAATCTCGCAGTTTGATCTCGATTCATGCGTAGCTTCTGTCGACGTGTGGAATGTCTTTCTTTATACTCTGTTTATCCTGGCTGTTTCTTTTCTTGCGGAAGTCAAAGAGGACTCTAACATCGCAGATATCCATGCAACTTCCATTCTTGTTCTATCATGAATTCTTCGATCGATCTTTGTGTTCAGACCGGACGGTATTAGTATCAGAGTCTCTGTCTGTGGAGGCTCTTGTGAGAGGATTACTCTGATAAGGCGTGGCCATATGTTCCGATTCACGAGGGCGAGGCGCATCCGTCTTGTCCATTAGCATTGAAGTTTCTATTCTTCCTAACTGGAAAAACAATAATTATGAGGACTACTCCGTTTATCTTTCTTTGTATCGTTCTCAGAAGAAGCTTTACCCTTGACCTTCGCCATCATTCCCATCTGTGTTCCTCTATATTTGTGGCCACATTTCTTTGACCAAGGAAATTTTCTGCAAGAAAATAGAGGATTTCTATCCCAGTTCTTTATCCAAGTTCCTTAGTGGTAAATCAAAAAGTCCTTTATCCTCGGCCGATGTGTTTCCTTTAGGCTTTGGTGTTGGACTTCTCTTATTCAGAAGTCCTTTGTGCATGATCGGTGGCTTGTCCTTTCATCTATCGGAATTCCTTTAATCCTAATCTAGTCATGGTCCTGGAGGCCTTGAGGATGAATTTTATCTATCCCAATCTTTAAACTTGATTGGTGATCTTTATCATCAATCGAAATTCACATTATCACTTAAAACACATTCCCATCACGCCCACACATCAAGAAGGTAGAAGTTCTTGAATAGATAACTTAAACTTCGCAGAAGGTGGAAGCTCTATAGAAAGGCCATGGGCTATCGCCTTCACGACGTAGACCAAAAGGGTTAGCTTCTTTCGTGCTTTGAGGTCGCCAACCTTTACCTTCAGCAAACCCAGACCTCAAGATATTTCTAAACCTCACGGTAAAAGAAGAAATTTTTTATGCTTTAAAAATTAGAAGCCCTGTGTATTTATCTTTTTTTCGTTAATGCTGTTTGGATCTATGAACTTCCTTACAGGAAAGTATCATGATTTAGTTCTACTCCTCTTGGTTATTCTCTTTTGATCGTGACAAAAAGGGGATGCAATTGTGTTAACAAAAAAAAATGCCCAAATCTTCGACTGACGACTCGGATTAGGAGTGGTGAGCAAAATATCGCGGAAGTAATATTTGCTAAGTGTTGAGAGCTCTCAGTCGGTAAATATGGACAGCCGACAAGACGACTAAATAATTGCTGATAGCAAGAACAAAGGAAAATTACCAAGTCTCGAGACATCGGTGTCGCGAATGAAGTTTGGTTCAATCAATAAAAGGGACGCAACAAACAAAAATTATGAAGGGCTGGTTGCTAGGTAAATACCTTGGCCATGGGACCAATAGTTTTGGAGGTAATTTTTTGTCTGGGCGAGCGGGTATGGCTACTGTGAAATGTAACTGACACGATCATGGTGTAGCGAAGCCAAAGATATCGAAATCCACTGATCAGATCACGGTGTAGTAAAGCCAAAGATCTCGGAATCCACTGACCGTAAAGGCTGGGAAATGTGGTCTGTATTAACCATCAAGAATTAAAGCCGCAATTGCCTCGGTTTTTTCACTTTTAATTTTCTCATCAATTCGCCCTTCTTATCCAATAATTAACAAAATACCCTTCACATTTTTCATCCATTGAAAAGTTTTTCCTTGGTAATTTTTAGGCGAAACAAGTTGTTTTGATGCTTACATGCATACGTTTTCTATATTTCTCCCGAATTACGTCATTATACTTGTATTTAATGAATATATGGAAGAAGTCAAATCTGTAGATACAGTTATTTAGTCTGCAGAAGCACTGAGGAACAAGTGCCGACTCTATAGAAGCACTGACAAAATGTTGAGTCTGCAAAAATATGGTAACTTACATCAAATCTCATACATATTAACACCACCCAGAGAGCGAGTTGTGCTTATAAGTTCATGAACACTTCATGCTCCAACTTTTTTTTTTTGGTCGGAATGCTCTAATTTATTTAGCTTACATGATTATGCCTCGCTTCTCATATTTGAACTTCAAGTAACTAGGTCTGGAAGATAACATGAGAAAAGCAAGTAGGTAACCTATTCTCCTTCTATGGGTAATGTGACTAAGTCTGAAGGACTTTTGTAGAAGGAGAAGGGGAACGACTTAATAGACCATGAAGAGGTCACTATTCTCGGAAGAACCTGTTTATAAGAGGTGAACAGACCATATAATAAAAAATTGTGAAAAAGTCCAAAAGGACAGTTTTGCAGAAGCAATGCGTGCTTCACACGGAAGGGACGGTTCTACATATAAGCGTCTACATGCCGGTGGGAAAACCCAGTTCTATATTAATTTAAATTGTATCCAAATTAGTGGTTTATAGTTATTTTTAAGTGAAAAATCTTGCTAAAAGCAACTGGAGTAAATCAAATAGTAGGCAGATCGCAGAAATAGAGTGTTCTACTTTAGTAAATGGCCTTTAATACTCCGCAGAAAAAACAATATGATAGTCAAAGTAGGTCACATCAATGGCTAATTGATTGGATAAAGCTTCCAACGGGTATTATGAAGCTTGGAAGTCTTTGAAAACATATCATCAAAGTGGTTGGTGAAAATTACTTTGATTGGAAATTAAGAAGCTCACAGACATCTCTCTCTCTCTCTCTCTCATTGAATTACTTTGCTTCCCTTTGTGCAAATAAACTTTTTTTTTTTTTTTTATAATCGAGTTGTCTGCGCGGCCGGCCAGCCATGACTCAGCTAGAAACCAGCGATGATGCGCGACTAATCCTCGAGTGACGCTAGCGCAGGACCCACCACCACGGCGTCACACTTAAGAATCCCTAACGCTAGGGCTGGGATTCGAACTCCTACCCTTCGTGAGGGGAAGAGAGCCCCAAGCCAGCGTTGCCGCTGCGGGTGGTGGTAAATAAACTTATTTATGATTGTAAATCTCTATAAAGGGCATGGATAATTATAATCATAATAGAAAATGATATAGTGTTATAAGAGGTGCTTGAGTTTGTAGAAACGGCTCCAGTAGTTTCAAGTAGAAGTAGTACATTGTGTAACATCTCAAATTTTACATAGCGGATTCTAGCCTTTTTGAGGCCGTTAATGCTGGGAGAGTGGAACAAGCCAAGTGGAAGACTGGGCTAGAGCACTATAATTTTAAATCACATTTTTTATAACTCTGCAAGTTTTCAATTTTTTATGTTGGATGAAAAATTTTGAGATCTACACAAGTGTATATGTTTGGGAAAAACATCAAAAAAGTAATAAACATATTACATTGATATCAATTTAGTCATAAATCTTTCAATTAGACCAATTTAGTCCTTAATCTTTTCACGTTGGTATCAATTCAATTCATTCGGCCAATTTAGGTTGGAAATCACTGACGTGGACACTAGCCATCTTACATGGCACGGCCGGTGGATGGTAGGCGCCAATGTGGATATTTTTAATAATTTTTTCATTTTATTAATTTTTTTAAAAAAATCCTTTTCTTGTTTTTTCTATTCTTTATTTTTCCTTCTCTTTCTTTTGGCCTGTGACTGATAATTAGTCATGGCTAGCGACCAATAGCCAGAGAGGGCATCTTAGCCCTTGTCGGTAGGCCGCAACACCCTCGCTTGTGGCTGGTCACTGGCCATAGCTGAGTACCGACCACAGGCTAAAAGAAAGAGAAGGAAAAAAAAAAGAAAAAAAAAATTTAAAAATAAAAAATTCAAACTATTATTAAAAATGCCCATGTTAGCGCCGGTCGCGTCATATAGAATAAGCATTGCCGTTAATGGAAATATATAGATACCAGTTAACTCACCACGAGCTTTATAGTAGTATAGTTATAGATAAACCAACGCAAGAGATATACCAATTCAGCCCCTTGGAAAGTAATGTTTTTTTTGCAACATATAAATTAACATAAAGTCGAATGAAAATATATTCATATGCATATATATATAACTATGTACACTTTAGATACGAAAAGATTTAATTGCAATTTTAAGTGGATAATTCTGATATCATGGGCTATATTACGAATCTATATTTTGATATACCAGATGTAATTACCATTCACACTAATCGACCCATCCCATGCCCAACCCTCGTGAAAAAGAAGTGGTGACCAGGCACGATTCAAGAATCTTTTCTCTCCCTTTCTGGTCTAGGCATGGGAGGAGGGGGTGGGCATTTAGGGATGGAAGGATGCGAAGTTCGCTTTCCAATCGCGACCAAAACAGTGGCAGAAACGTACACGAATACCTCCTGTTCCCCCCATGATGCCCGAATGGGGTCGTGTCCCCGAACGTCCCCCGGTCTGCTCCATCATGCTACGGTTCCGACCAGTGCTACACGACACCCAGAAACAGTCTCGTCTCGAGCCACCTCTGCGAAGTGAACCCCAGCTCACGTCTGGCTTATCCGGTTCTGTGGTCTCCAGTTGTCTCGCTCCTTCCCATCATATATGAAGTCTCTCTCTTTCTCTCTCTCTCTCTCTCTACTCCGGTCTGCAATTGGACGGAGACATGCGTCTCTCTCTCTAATGACCAGAGTCTCTCTCTCTCTCTCTCTCTCTCTACCCCAACACCCTCAAAGCCTCCATCTTTATCAAGCCGTGCCCGTCCAAAATAGCAATCTTTTGCTTCTTCTTTCCATCGTTTTCTCGCTACGTTTTGGCTTGTCATTCCGTCACTTGACTCGCTGTAGAAATTTCCCCACAATGTCGATGTCCCGGTCTCTTGCCAAACGGACGTCGACAGCGAGAAATATCTAATCTCTCTGGGACCAAACCCCCGAATCCGCGCGAGCTGCTGCTAAAGCTTCGAGCTTTAGGCCTCGCGATGCTTCGTCGGAGCTCGTAGTCCACTTCCTCGCTTCTGGTTGCTTCTCACCACGTCACCGGCCCACATGGCATATATGAGCTTAGTTGGCTCCACTCGGAAAGTGACACATGTCCTCTGACATGGACATGGAAAGAAAATAAAAAATTAAAATCCGAAGTTTTCTCCTTCTTTTCCGTAGCCGGTCAGTAAACTGCAAAGTGGGTGAAAAAGGACAGAACAATAAATGATAACCCGCGTAAAACTCCCTCTCTTCGTTTCAATTTTCAGGAGCTTCTACCTTCTATACCTTCTCTCGCCTTTCACGTTTCTAAGACTCTCCCTTCTTTTCTTTTCTTTTCAAGAGCTTCTTCACCTGCTCTCTCTCCTCTTTTGCGTTTTCATTTTACCATTGAAAGATGCAGAGGTGCTCTTTCATGCTTCCGATCACTCAGTACTTCGAGTGCTCCAAACAAGCTAGCTTGGTCCGCTCTTACTGCTCTTCTTCTTCCGGTGAGTGTGGTCGTTCACAGCCACATGTCATTTCTGGTTTGTTTGAAGAGAGACATCAACATCGTCGTCGTCATCCTAGTGCTGCTCCTCTTGGTGTTCCTCCTCGAAAGGTTGGGTTGCCTTCGATTTTGTTGTAATATTCAAGCATAGGTCATGTTACGAAGAGATCAGTAATCTTGCCAATGGTGTGCCAGTGTTGATTTTCTTTTGTCAACGTAAAAATTGTTATAACGGGATCCGTCTCTATGGCAGGTAAGAGTGAGGGAAAAGCGACTTGCGCATGTCAAGGAGCCGAGAAAGCAATCTAGAACGTGCAACGGTGACGTCACAGAACCGTTAAAGGAACAGCGCTACGAGTAACTGGCTCGCAACAAGATCAACAAGACTCAATAAGAAGCAGAAAGATCGACTCATTTTTTTTCTCTGTTCTCACACTCTATCTTTCCCTCTCTCTTCTTGGCTTCTTGTGCTGGGGTGTGTGGTATAGAAATGAGTTTCCATCATTTGACTCATGTTATCTGTCTCTTTGTCACCAAGTTCTGTGGTTTTTTTCTTTTTTTGGGTCTAAAGTTTCTTTTTTGTTATGTTCGGTGCAACAACTAAGGAGAATAATCACAAAAGGAGTGTGACAGATTTTGGCATTTGGGAACTGGAATTTCACAAACGAGCTCCCAATCACTCGGTACTTAGAGTGTTTTCATTTTACATGGGAAACGACACTTACTCGATTATCAATCGCACTGGACAAACTAAAAAGGATTGAAATGAGGAGGCACTTGACTTGGTGACTATGGTTAGACTATAAATTTGATAATGGGAGTTTACCCTTAATTGACTTTAAAAAATAAAAGACCTTGTGTCTGAAGACTTTATGTTCTTTAATGTAATATTTCTTTCGTTTCTTTACCTGGGGGATTGATTTTGCAAAAGAATAATTGCAGAAGCATTAATAATGGTAGATGTGTAATGGGAGCCTAATTTCGTCGCAAATATAATGGATACCAGAAGGTCATATAGCGTCCCAAAGTTTTGTTTTTCCCAGGAAAGCACTACATCGGTTGTTTTCACATCGGATTTCTAGCTATAGTGAATCTATTCCTGTGACATAATAGCTTATGATCGCTGGTTGCTAGTTTACTTTTCGCGCAATGGCCTCACGAAAGGTCATCGGCAGATTGGAATGCGTTGTCATTTTTGGGATACATCTTACTCAATGTCACGGGCATTGTGTCAACGTCCAAAACTGCTCTGAGAAATTATCGTTTTCTTTGGATGCAACAGTTGCACGAGTGCATGTATGAACGGACGGTGCGGTGCATTGTAACCAAAGTGAAGCTCATGAGTTGCTGCATAAGTTGGAAGAGAAGGAATTGCTGTTCGAATGAAACTACCTGCAGCTACAATAACAAGTCGTCCTGCTTCGAAGTTTGATCGCATTCAAGTTCAGAAATCTAACTTGGGAAAGTTCTCCCTAGTTGAACCAAACCAGATCGACAATTTCAATTTGACCTGAAACTAGTTCGAACTGTTCCATGCTCGAGTGTCGGCAGTGGCAAAATGAAGTCTGCTCGTTAGGCTATTCAACTCGACTATTTCGATCTCTTTGCTTCCTCAATTACTGAATTTCAAATTAACCATCACTATCATCCAATTGTAAAGCTCCTAAATGAGTACATTAAGAATGACCACATGGCTGGAGTGTAGCCATCTTGGAATCCAGAAATGTACTTCTGCGTCCTCAATCTATACTCGATGTATATATCAATTCTCTCCACAACTATTCGGCAAAAAACAATAACATAATAAAAGAAACTATAAGTGTGAATGTTCTTGAGTTATCACTTGCACTGGGGACGATGAGCTTAGCTGAGCAAGCTGGAATAGACATCTTGAGGTGAATTCCAGCGTCTTCTTCTGAACCAATGCGAGAAGGAAGGTGTCAAAGCATTCATCAAAGCCAATCTTCGTAAATAGATCAACCGTATAAATTTGGAGGCGATTAACTAGGGAGCGAGAGAGAGACACCGAACCCCTTGGTGGTGCGAAGGAGGTTGGGAAATTTTGTAGAGGAGGAACACCAAGAGGAGCAGCACTAGGATGACGACGACGACATTGGCGTCTCTCTTCAGACAAACCAGAAATGACATGTGGCTGCAGATGATCACACTCCCCGGAAGAAGAAGAAGAAGAAGAGCAGTAAGAGCGGACCAAGCCAGCTTGTTTGGAGCACTCGAAGTGCTGAGTGATCGGAAGCGTGAAAGAGCACCTCTGCATCTTTCAAAGGTAAAACGAAAACGTAAAAGAGGAGAAAGAGCGGGTGAAGTAGCTCTTGAAAAGAAAAGAAGGGAGAGAGTTTTAGAAACGTAAAAGGAGAGAGAAGATATAGAAGGTAGAAGCTCCTGAAAATTGAAAAGAAGAGAGGGAGTTTTAAGCGGGTTATCATTTATTGTTCTGTCCTTTTTCACCCACTCTACGGTCTACTAGCCGGCTAGGGAAAAGAAAGAGAAAGCTTTGGATTTTAATTTTTTATTTTTTTTCCATGTCCATGTCAGAGGACATGTGTCACTCTCCAAGTGGAGCCATCTAAGCTCATATATGCCATGTGGGCCGGTGACGTGGTGAGAAGCAACCACTGAATATTTTCTCCTCTCTTTCTCTCTCTCTCTCTCTACTCCGGTCTGCAATTGGACGGAGACATGCGTCTCTCTCTCTAATGACCAGAGTCTCTCTCTCTCTCTCTCTCTCTCTCTACCCCAACACCCTCAAAGCCTCCATCTTTATCAAGCCGTGCCCGTCCAAAATAGCAATCTTTTGCTTCTTCTTTCCATCGTTTTCTCGCTACGTTTTGGCTTGTCATTCCGTCACTTGACTCGCTGTAGAAATTTCCCCACAATGTCGATGTCCCGGTCTCTTGCCAAACGGACGTCGACAGCGAGAAATATCTAATCTCTCTGGGACCAAACCCCCGAATCCGCGCGAGCTGCTGCTAAAGCTTCGAGCTTTAGGCCTCGCGATGCTTCGTCGGAGCTCGTAGTCCACTTCCTCGCTTCTGGGTTCTTCGGGAAAATGAGGGACGGAGATGTTTCGCACGTCGATTTGGAGCAGGGGGGTCATCGTCGCCGCAGTGACTTGAGCGCCGAAGACGACGACGACGGGAGCGCGTGCTTCTCAGACGCGGACGATGGCGACGGCTCGTGCCGCTCCCCGTTCTACTCCACCACCGGCGGGTCCTACGACGAGTGCAGCTTCGCCTGCGCGTCGGATCGCGAGGCGACGGCCTCGGGAGGGCGGGGGCGATCCTCCGGGTCGGAGCAGTCGGTGGAGATCGAGGTGGTGGAGAGAGAAGTGAAGGTGCATTTGGGGAAGGCGGAGAGGGAGAGGGAGAGAGAGAGAGATTGCAGGATTTGCCACTTGGGTTTGGAGAGCAACAGCCACGAGTCCGGTGTCGCCATTGAATTGGGTTGCGCTTGCAAGGACGATTTGGCTACTGCTCACAAGAACTGTGCTGAGACCTGGTTCAAGATCAAGGGCAACAAGTGAGTCACGATACTCAATCACGCTTATATATTTGGTTCCTTCAATGCCTGGCTTTCTGCAAATTGGTTCGTGTTCTGTGTGGCTTTTATTGATGTCACTTGAGCACGCACAATATTGCACGTGGATTTGGTTCTAGATGATGAGTCTCTGTTTGTCAATCGACGCTAGTTTCCGGCAAATTATGATTTACTATTTTGAAGTGTGAGTATTCATCATGGAAGAATTAGTGTGGATTAAATGCAAATAATTTGTGGCTGGTTTGATGAACTTAGACGCAAAGTGAAATGAGATTAGAGCTGGTTTTGGTAAAGTTAGCAGGGGAGAGAGAGAGAGTGAAGCAGACGAGAGTCCTGATGAAGTGTCTATCTGGCCTGATGATTCCTTGTTGCCTAATCACTTTTTCCTGAATTGTGTTGGAATCTCCACTGTTGCCCTTTTTCTTGTGGTCGTTTGCTTTAACTACAAGTGCGGATGATTCCTAGCTGTCCATATTCATGCTCTGGTGAGTCATTTGCATTTGTCTTTGCATCTCATAGCAACTTTTAATTTTTTTTTTAATAAAGAGCGGCTTCATTATGTTAGCTTCCAAGAAAAAGAATCCATGATCTTATGTCCTATTCTTCTCAGCTTTTCTCCTCAGGACTTGCTTAAATTGCGGAAGTTTAATGTTTCTGTAGGCAGCTCCTGATAGCAGTTGGCATTCTTGAATGTCTGCGGAGAATCCCATGACCTCTTGTGCTTTGCACAAATCAATTCTTTTTTTTCCACTTGGTAGTATTTGTTTGAAGCGTGACTCTGGACCATAATTGAAAAAAAAAAAAAGAACTGTTTTGAGTGCATGGCAAATTTCAAAATTTGGTGCAACTCAGTCCCAAAAATTTTCTGATGGAGCGTTCTTTGGCCTAAAACTTTAGAAGAATGATTGACTGAGTCCTTCTGTTTAACTTTGTCAATCAATGTAATGGAAATCTTACATGGCAGTGCCACTGGCAGTGAATGGCATAGCCACCAAAGGATTTTCGTCAAATTTTTTACAGAAGGACTTGATTGAAATTTTGTTATTAGTTTTAAGACTTAATTTTTCCATTGAATAGTTTTAAGACTGAACTGCTTTCCGCACAAATGTTTTAGGACTTCTAATGCACTTCCTAAATTTAGCTACTTCACTTATACCGTTCCCACTTAACAATCTGAAGCAGCCTGCTCATGCCATAATGTTTTTTAACGATGCTCCTCATTCCTTTTTCGCTATATAACTGGAGTAGTCCAGACAAGGCTCTATATACCGTTGTCACTATTTCCCTTGGCACTGAAAAGGAAAGGAATCATCACATGTTTGTTGCAGAACTTCCTTTTACTTCTGAAAAGACATCACTTAAGGTTTCAATATGACTGGTTCTGACTGAAGCACAGCAAATTGACAGAAAAGGGAAAAAGGAGCGAAAAGATAGAACAATGTATTTTTATCCTTACTTTTCCTTTGGCCATTTCTCTTTCTCCCCCTGCCCACATTGCCATACTGAATCAGATCCATCTGTTTGATGCATAACGTCCTTTAGGCAATCTGAGATCAGGTTCAATAGGGACTGAAACAGTAAGGATTTATTTTTGCACCTTTTTATCTCGCAACGCAAGCCTATGCCATTGTACCACAGTAGACTCTGCAAGAGCTGGCACTTGTTAGTGTGTTCTGTCACAAGTGCGTTGCAAGGATCTTGCGGTGTTGGTATGGCATTTCAGAAGCCAACCTAGTATGTTCTTTGGCTCACGCTATCAGAAACTTTCAATTATCTATCGTCTCTTCTATATGATGTTCTGTATTATGACAACCTTGGTGTGCCATTTCTTAAGCCAACCTAGACCATTCTTGGGACACAATCAGAAACTTACACTTACTCTATACTGTCTCATCCATGTAATACTGTGTATTACAAGAACCTCTATGTTCTTGAAACATCAAATATCGACTTGGCTTATCCATTGGCCTATGGTGAATTGTCATTCTGATTCTAATTATTTGTTATGATTGCATTCCCCGAAGATTTTGAATTTACTGCACTGTCATTATACTTGGTAATTCTTTTTCCAAACTCCAAGGACCATTTGTCTGCCTAAATGATTGAAAATGAAAATTTGCTAATTTGTGTTTCTGTAATTTTGAGGCCTTCTTTGGTGTGTTGTGTAGTGCTCTTGGATAGATTTTAAACTCTTCAAATGCTTTCTCTATTAAGAATGACATGTGAAACTGAGCTTGCCCAGTCTGGTCAACTTGTTCTGCTATTTTATGCTCTTTACCTGTGTTTTACATTCAATCTCATTCTGGGTATTACAGGACCTGTGAGATCTGCCAGTCCATTGCACGTAATGTGTCTGGTGCAAGTGAGATAGAGGCGACAGAGCAGTCGAATGAAACCCGTAGTGCCACGGCTGCGTCTGCAGTCTTGGCCCCGATACCTCCTTCTGAAACCCGAAGCTTCTGGCATGGCCATCGACTACTAAATTTTCTGCTTGCTTGCATGGTATTTGCATTT
The DNA here is from genome assembly GCA_031216285.1 of Syzygium syzygioides. Classification (NCBI taxonomy): domain Eukaryota; kingdom Viridiplantae; phylum Streptophyta; class Magnoliopsida; order Myrtales; family Myrtaceae; genus Syzygium; species Syzygium syzygioides. Next base: position 27,449,147 of record CM062252.1, on the reverse strand, counting down.
GTCATATCATGGCTGTTCCACTTCAGAATGCCAACCTCGTGAATTCATGTATCTGGTTCTTTCAAGAAGTACATAGTACAAAGAAAAGGGACAGAGAGATTGAGACAGAGTTGTAAAGGAGCCTGCAGGGCACGTTACCAGGTAGTTGGTGCTTGAGTATAGATTAGCCATGAGCTTCTCGGTGTTTACGCAGCTCATCACGTGATTTCATGTGTTTTTTCATACTTGTCCGACTTATTCATCTATGCGAGCGTCGCCCATAATTTATAGGTTTGTAATCATCAGAGTTCAATCTTCATCTACGTCCACTGTAAACCCAATTTGAGTATTGGGTGGAGTTGTAAATAGGATTAATATCTCCACAAAACATTCTGCAGAGCATTGTGCTCTTTTTCTCCGCAACCTGAGTTTGTGTGCTTCTGGATTTCGACTATATATCCGGTAGGAGTTAGAGAAAAGAGGATCTAGTGTTCTCGAAGCGCCTCATGGATCTAACTAGAAGCAGTAGTAGCATTTTGTATAATTTTCCGAGTTTGTCATTCATCATGGACTAGTTCATGAAACATTATGGATAGCATAAGAGATCACAATATGAATTGGATGAAGCCTACCATCTTCCTCTGACAACTGACTTGACAATGACTTCGATTGATGCGACTTTAGACAAAGAAGAAAACACAAAATAAGCACTAACAAAACAAATGATAAACATATGCTTCTTCAATGTCTATTTGTTTAAGCTTCTAAACTTGCACCATCTCTAAGACACCGGTTGGCTTGATCTTCTGAGCCAAGCCTCAACAGGCAGGCAGCTTGAAGGTACAAAGCTGTTGGCCAATCAGGGAAAATCACCAGGGCTTGCACAGCATCGCCAAGAGCTTCTCTTGGCATGTCATTCATCACGTACGAGAAACACCTTCTCACGTAGACCGTAGGCGACGCCAGCAAACCGCCCTCAATGAACTGCACGAGAACACAACAAGCAACATTGAAACTTCCTTCTGTTGACAGTTACAGGAACTAGGAACCCAGTAGAAGCCCATTCACATTAGACTGGACTACACCTTCTGTAACTAGATATTTAGGCTTCTACCCATATGCAAATCGCCCACTATTCAACATAAATTAGATTGTATATGGCCAATTTGTTGTCTGAGAACTTCTTGGTAGTATTGGCCTGTTCTAGATAATATACACAGAAGTAAGCTGTTTGTATGAATCTACAAGAATCTAACCCTGGGGTAAGTATGCATTACAAGTAGATAATTCCCAGTTTTCTCACGTTCGCGAAGCTACACCAACTTAATACAAGACTCACTTGTGTATAGCAATCGATGGCAGCTGCAAATTCTTTAGCTTTAAAAAAAGCATCTCCACGCGTCTTAGAATTCAAGATCTCCTGCAATTGATTAGTCCACATCTGGAAGGATAACTGCAATGGGATAATAATTTGAAATGTGTTAAGAGTCAGATCATGGTGAAGGAAAGAACATTTCTGTTTTTTTTAATGAAGAGACAACATCAACATGCAGGAAGAAATAAATTTCACTTCTACATGGTAATCGACCAATTGAATTATCAACAGCTGATTGCTTTGACAGTCAGACTTGTAATGACAAACTTATCACTTATCGGCGGGAAAAGAACAAAAAAATATGGCTGCACCAGTTTTCTGAGCAACAATTGACTTCAGCCTGTACTGTCTGAGTCCAATAGTAGTTCTAAAGGCAGCTCACTTAATAGAAGATCAATTTGACATCCAAACCTAATAGCACCTTCCTTACACAGAAAGGAATTCTTGCTGTTCAGAAATTTATTAATTATCAATTGCATTTTGGAACAAAGGGATGAGGAGGGAGGTTTCTGTTTTTATTCACTTATGGTTGAGATAATATGGTTTGAACACTGAACCGAACTATGATTTTCATTTCAATTCCGTTCAATTCAGAGAGGACATTTGGAAAAATCAGTTCACAAACCAAACCGAACCATTTCATGGCCATCCATTCTGTTACAATCTTATTTTTTCCGAAGGAGATCCAACCCGCCAAGAAGCCGAACTTTTTTATTTGCCTTTACATGTTTCTTTGATGTGAAGGGGGTTGTTCAAAAGGCTTTCCAGAGTTAATTAAGTTAAGATTTAAAGGAGAACCAAGGCAATTTATCAGTAAAAAAATCCACCACTCTAGCCTCTTCCTGACCACTTTCCTAAATTTTTGCCTACTTTTTGGAGTTTTTCTGTCACCATCTTGACATTCTCTTGCAGTTCTTTTTCTTTTTTTGGCCGTTTGCCACCACCCAACTGTATTCGTTACTGTTCTAGGACTAATAAGATTTTTCCAATCTAATCAAATTAATTTTTGGAAAAAAAAAAGTGAGCCAATTTGGTTTAGTTCTCTTGGAACCAAATTGAATCGCATAATCAAAATTTAGTTTGGTTTAGTTCAGTATCAAAGACCTGTTTACATATTTCTCCTTCCTTCTGCCCCGTTGGTCCTAACTCCATCGAAGTTGTTTTCTGATGAACACATTTTTCTAAAACAAAATTGTGACAGGGAAGAGTAAAGCAGACGTTTCCCTCTTCTTATGAAAGTCAGTTTTTAGGGCCAGATTCCTTATCAAAGTTAAGTAGGACGGTTTGCGCCCAATTTCTGTCCTTCTACCTTTTAAAGACAAATTATAGGTACATTGATCCCAGTGCACAAATTAATTATGATACAACTTTACTCCATCTAGGAAAAATTAAAAGTATGAAAGAATAAAGACAGACCTCAGTGCCAATTCCCTCGTCATCCTCATATCCATTCGTCTCCAGGATCTCATGAATGGCAGTGAGATCCATTCTAGAACAAGCTTGTCCTAAGGGTGTTCGAACAAGTGCTTCTGTTACGGAGACTTCCTCTTTGACACCCAGCAGAACATGTGACGGTACCTGCTCTTTCACTGATCAATAAGTAACTCCTTCGAAGAAGTTCATCTGTTCAAGAGTGTTGTATCTACTACTTCAATCAACATACTTGTAAGCTTAATACATTCAAAAAGGCGTGGCACTAAGAAACGAGTACAAAGCACCTTGGCCTAAACAAAGCAGGAAACTATAATCCAAGAATGATTTGTAGAAATTGAATAACTACATTCTTCAATTTATGTAATATCAGGTTGAGCAGAAATTTGGTCCTGCTAAGAAGTTCATGTTGAATATGATGTGAACTGTGTTCATGACGGAACAAGAAGAGTCATGCATGAAGGGATAGCCCAGCTGATTTTTGAATAAAATACTGATGAAAAAGAGAATTATGAGCAGATGAATGCCTCAACTGCATAACACCTTTGACAGTTTTTATTTTGGTTGAACACCTTTAAGAGTTTAAGTGTGGCATTTTATATGTTTAAGAACCCTGATAAGAGAAAGAAGAACATGAACTATTCTGGATACCTCTGCTTCTTTCTGTAGTGATCTCAGAATTGTAACAAGTGACTTAGCATTTGGCCTCTCACAAGCTTCATCCTGCAAACAACGGGAAGCTAAGCGAAACAACTCAATAGCATCTGCGCTCGAAAATTGACCCTCCAAAGCAGAATCCATTAACATCAAGAAGTTCTTGCTTCGTATTTGGGCAAGCGCCTGAAAAGTGAAACAAGGAAGAGAGTGGTTATTTAAATTGTCTAGCAAGTCGTTCTTTAATTATCCGAGTGTTTTCAACTAGTGCCCCTGAAGCATTTGTTAGGTATAATTTTTTTGGAATAATTCAATTTTCAAAGCACTAATTATGCATAACACATGGTGTAATCAATGCATTGGAAACTATAAGGTTGCCTTATTTGATAGTGCCTCGTTAACAAAACCCTTATCATTTAACACTTCCTTGTGCGTTTAAACGAAGCCTTACGCTTGAGACGCAAGAATAAAGTAAAGTGTATAAAGATAATGAGTGTTAGGATCGCTCCATCTTTTCAAAAAAAATCAAGCTGACATGAATGGGGCAACAATGTATAAAGCATATTGATTAACATAAATATCCAGAAGCGAGAGGAACTAGATTGTCTACCGTGCAGAAAAGATAATTAGGCCAGCATTTTCATTGCATCTTCTTGGCTATATGTGTCATGGCAACTTCTTACAAGATGGTAGGATACGCAAATGTTTTCTAGGAGAAACAAGCATAGCAGCTCACTATGGCTGGTATCCTTGAAGATCGTATTCAAAAGAAAGATCACAAAGACACTATGGAAGGCCCATAATCACTCTATCAAAGCTTAAAGAAGATGTTCTTATTATCAATATCTTGAATTCTAGATACTCCAATTCAAGACATCAAACTTTTAACTACATCATTTGATACCCATGATAAGTGACCAAATCTTACAGATAAGGCTTCTTGGTATTAACTAGGCATAACATTTTGATATTCAAATACGACTGATCCTCTAGTTGGCTGAAGCAGCTGCTTTATATGATAAGGGTGAGATGTAAATCTGGTTGAATCCTCAATTTTGCACCCCAGGTGAAGGACTAGGCATTGTCTTTATTTAAGTGCTCATGCAGAGGTACAACTAAACATGCGTATTCATTTACTGTGCATGTATGTGTATAAGGGAAGCCTACATCACGCAGTGGCCTTATATATGTTGCTATAGGTGCCTGTAATTTGTAGATTTTAGTCATGTAGTACTTAGTTTGGATTATACTATAACATACACAAACGTTACATATAGTACAAATGCACATATAGGTATGCCTGTCTTGAATCTTGAGAATTGTTGAAGCTGAGTGCCAATGAATAAGTTTAATTCTGTAATCTTCTGATTAAGAGTGATTCTTGACTATTGCTTATATAAGCCAAATTCTTTACAAAATACAAAGTGTGCAGAGTAGTACAAATTTCCACTTGCAGTTGAAATATCTGAATGAGACATACATGTGCGGGCGGAATGTTTTTGCCACTAAGTAGATCGAGCAACATGGTACCAAAACTGTAAATCGCACTTGTTGCACTCATCGTACCTGCCAAAATAAGGTCATTTTCTGGTAGTTATAACTTTGATCCATTTTGCAAACAAGCTCATTTCAAATTTCAAAAATGCTTCCTAGCAAATCCTGATATGGAGATAAGTGACTCAAAATCACAGCAGTACAAGAAATTTAGACCTGTCAAGATCAGTGGTAAAATTTTGCTCTTTGTTAATATTTTTCACGTCAAGGTCACAGCTGTTTGCTTATGATAAAGACATGTAAACATCACTTGTGCAGTGCCATATCAATTTTAGGACAAATCCAAGATATAAAACTAAGTAGTTCCATATTTTCAGGATTAATGCTTACCAAGATGACTTAACTAAAAACAGACACCTAGTAAAGTTCCAATTTATATACCAATACTATCTTCCCAATTGTTGGAAGCATATTTACTTGGGTTGGCACACAGTTGATTGGTGCCCTCCGTGTAAACTGTGTTTTGTGAAAAAGGGAAAGAAGATCGTGGAAGTCTGAAGATTATTCTGTCTTAAAATCCACAGGGTGTCATTTGAATACCATGAAGAAGTATACAAAATTACTACTGATAAAGAAGTCTTTGCATCCAAAAGAAGCTCCAATTGTTGAACCATACGTAGAGTACAGTCAGCACAATTAAATTTACAATTTCTAAGTGAGAATTGCTCTCATTTTGTATCTTGGAAACGAGAGATATAACTTTCACCAGATTGGAACCCAAGAGTTTCAAATCCGGTAACGCAGTTATTGGCATAAGCAATCATGCAGGGATCTTCTACATCAATCATCTCTAGGGCCTAGGCGTAGACACTCCACATAGACAAATTGCCCTAAACTAAGAAGCAACTACTCTCTCCTTGAAGAATTTTCGTATTGTATCTTCTCTTTAACCATTTATTATGCTGCATGATAAAGTGCCACACCATGAAAATGAAGAAATGGATGAAACGGAGAATTCCTAATTTTTAGAAAAGATTTAGACCATGTTCATAGTCGGCCAAAGTCTAACACCCGCTCAATAATGGCACAAAGAGTAGCAACATAACTCAGATACTTGTGTGTCGAGTATCCACCTGTTCTGAAATATTCAGGGGGTGGAAAAGCTAATTTAGTGCGGTACCTCCTCCAATCGACATTGTTCTTCACAAGGCCGAAACAGGACAACCTGGGATTGCCATCCTGCCATGATATCAAGCCATTTAGAAGAGAATTTAATGCATGACACGGAGGCGAAGCTGCGTAAATACCAATACCTGATCAAACAAGACCCTGTACGCATGCAAATCATGGTACAATGGCTTCCCTTTGCTGCTACAAAAATCTAATGATTGTGCCAAATAATATGCTACCCGCAGTCTCATTGCCCATTTCATCGGCTGGGTCTTCCCTAGATCAATAACAAAATTGTAGATTCAAACACAAACCACAACAAACAGTCATGTTCAAGCTAATGACTTTGCTTGAAGAACAGCACTGGCGATTCAACTGCAACCGCGTTTCTTCTTTTCTACACGAAATCATTTTTCAAACTAATAGAGGAATCCTACGCAGGGAGGTAAAATATGCCGATCCGTGCGCATAACTTGTTATTAAGAGATATCATGAGACGACTCGACTTCCCGTGGACATCAGCAGTCAATTACTTCTCAATCTTCTAAAGCAGAAGGAAAAGGAAAGGAAAAGAAAAAGACTCACGGAGAAAAAGATGCCTGGCAAGCGTCTCGTTGGGCATGAACTCAGCCACCAGCAATCTCTCATCGCCCTCGCAGCAGCATCCTATCAGATTCGCCAGGCGCTCGCTCCTCAAGCTCCCCGCCGATTTCGCCTCCTCCTGCAAAAGTCACCTCCGAATTCAAGCCGCGCCTCATCGATCACTACAGTTAAAATGGTAAACGGACAACATCTGACAGGGAGCCGAGTTCAAGCGGTCAAACGCACGAGGAAACCCTGTGGATCGGGCCACGCGCCCCTCTCGTAGCGCTTGACGGCGACCGAGCGGCCGTCCTCGAGCTCGCCTCTGTAGACGAGGTCGCCCGGCACCCCGAGCACCCCGCGGTCGGCGTCCCGCACGACGTTCTCCGGAGAGAATCCGGACGTCGCGGCTTCGAGCTGCTCGAGGCGGAACTCGGTGAAGCTGAAGCTCGGGCATGATTCCCGCTCGACTTCGCCCCCGTTCTCTGCTGAAAAAGAACATTTATAAGCTGACGTTCGACAAGAGATGAAGAATCGAAGAAGATGGAGGGGAGGGAGGGGAGGCAGTTACGGCGGAGATCGGAGGACGACGGAGGCGCGGGGGGCGGCCGGAGGCGGGGCGGTGGCGGGAAGCAGCAGGGGGAGAATTTGGAGCAACGACCTCCCATTGGGGATTTGAATTGACGGTCTACGGAATGATCGGACGGCCAGCGTTGCGCGCGCTCTTTTCGGATCAATTTGTGCCTACTGTTTTTGGTCTTTGGGATCGGAACTCTGATCTAATTCCTACTGGGCCCCTTATAAATGGTCTAATTATCACAAAGAGAGAGCTCAAAAAGCTTTTATCTTTATATAATTGCCCCCAAAAAAATCACATAATTAATATTGCGGGCATATTTTTCAGTCGAACTTCTAAACATACATTCCCCACAATAGACTGATTAATATATATATGTGTGTGTGGAAAATTCCGGCCCTTGTTAGTTTTGTCCCCATATATGATGTTGAACAGCATGACGTCGTTTTGTGAACCGAATTATCTCTTCTTATCTGTTTGAGGAAAATCGCGCAATGTCGATTTATGTAATTAAGTTTATTTGTCATTGCTTTTAGTTTACGCTATTTCAGAGTTCAATTTGAATCGCGTCGCTTTCTTCGCTCTAGGCTGGCAATGTGACGGCATTCGTGGGAAACAAAGGTAACGAAGGTCAAGCTAATCTCTTGACTTTACCTGTCCTTCACGCGTTTCCTCATTTATCTGAATCAATGCTATTTGATCGAAAGAAGGTTTTGCAATAAAAGTGACGCCGACGATTCATATTCACTTGTCAGTTTTGGATTTTCAATTTGTGCCGTCGCAAAATATTGTATATCGAGCACTTTAAATTCTTTTTGATTTATCTTTAATTTCGTATTTGCAGGTACCCATTTTTGTGCAATCGTCAAATCACGTTAATTCGCATGAAAAATTGCTATATAGGGCATTGGGGTCTCGTCAAAATAGAAGGGGGGATGGGCAAAGATGTGACTAAGTGGGTCAAAGTCAAGCAATTGGGATACCGTGTTAAACCAAACCGATGACCCATCATTATTAAATTATACATGGCGACGATTAGGCAAGACGAGGAGTCAAATTTAGGCGTGGGAAATCAACGTCTGTTCACTACAAACGTCCAAATCGGTTATATTCTCATCTTGACCGTGACATTAACCCGTCAAGACTTGACGGGTTAATGTCACGGGCAGGGACCAAACGCTAACAAAAAATTGGAATGCATGACCGCGTCTAAATTTGTGATAAGAGGGTTTGATTTTTGCAGGTAAGGCCAACGGGCTCGAGGCTGACGAGGTCCTTACGTTTCCTTTCCTTTCTCTTTTCCCGTCCTCCTTTTCCTCTTATTTGCACCATCTTACCAACACCCTTTATATTTTATTATATACTGACGTTACTTAGACAAAGACCATTTCTGCAGCTTATATATAATATATGTATTACTTAAGAAATTAAATGTGTAAAGTCGAATCTTATCACTAATAATGCCTGTTTTACATTGAAAACAAGCCTTTTGCTATGCGTTGTCAACGGGAAAATAACTGGATTGGTTATAACATATTGCGCGGATGTATTCGGTCCTAAGTTTTTCAATTTCGCCAATTTAGTGCTAAATCTTTACGTGAAATTAAACCTTGCTAACGTGGTAGTCCGATCATCGCCGATCATCTTACGTGACACACCGCCACGTCAGCAACTTCTTGCAAAAATTGACAAAGGATTATATTAAAATTATTTGCAAAGGTTTAAAACTAAAATGAAAAAATTGAAAAGTTTAGAAATAAATTGGTTTCCGTACAATAGATTTAGGACTGATTAGATAATTCTCCCATTGTCAATGACGCAATGAAGTGAGCTTCTATCTATGTAAGAACAATTTGATGTATACTATGGTTGACTTTACAAAATTAGTATATCACGTAATAGGGTAAGCTTTAATTCACCGTTGAATACGACACAATCATTCAAATGCGGATTAGTAATTTGCCTCATCAATTAGTACAGTGATTTTGCAAATCAACCTTATCCCAAATGCTTATGTGGAACCTGAATTTGAAACTTAGGTCGATGATCATGTCATGGTTAATGGGGTTAGGCCCTAATAAAAAAGAACAGCACACACCAACTTGCTTTGCTCTCTCACACTTGTAATGCAAATACAAGCAACGATTTACTCAGTGTTGACGTCCAGAAATAACCTGCATGGGCCACGGCAAACTGATAAGGCCCAGAAGTGGTATAGAAATAACCTGCACTTTGTACTTGTTTCGATCGGTGGTAAAATATTTATTCACGTAGGAAAAGAAAGTTATTGTATGTTATACGGGGAATACACTCTTGTTCTTTTACTCATACTTACAAATACAACTCATGCGAAGGGACTTATACTCTGTGCGCATTAACTGCCCCTGGCCTTCTATAAAACCGCAAATGGAAACCCTCTTTCTCGATATATCGAAACACACAACTCTCAAGCGTGTGGATGTTGTTCTAGATCCCAATCAATTGCATACCACGTCAGTCGACAACTCTTGGGATGTGCTGGAACATGTAAGTTAATGATGATTGATGGTACAGCGCAGACAAGAGGTGTGGCGGGTCGCGACAAGAGGTAAAAGAGAGAGACTCTCTTTCACGGAGAAAAGAAAGTAACTGAGGTTGGAACATTAGGGCATTACCCTCTTTTCATGGCAATGACTCCTTTATAACTCGTGACAATCACTTGATTCGCCAGACAGGCAGACAAGGCATCTCTCTCTCTCTCTCTCCACGAATTTTCATTTGAATTTGCATTTGGATTGTGCAACTCCAACGGTGTTAGTGGTGGGGGACTGGGGAAGATCTTTGCTCAGCATGTTGCCAGTCGCAGGTGGTGGGGGCATTTGCCCACTGAGCCCCTTCTTTTCCGCAAAGACGGACGAGCGAGCATGGGACCAGTCGGGCTGTGTCCTGTCTGCCTGCCAGCACTCCCATGTAATGCCCACATGGCCACACCAACATTAGCTGTACCATCTCTGCCTCTTCTTTTGAATATTGGAGTATAAGCATTTCGTTCGGTTACGAGTGAAGGTCGCTCATAAAACTTTTCCACATGACAGGAACTAAACTATAACCGGAAACGTCTAAAGATGGGTTTGGGGAACCACATATAAAATCAAGAAAGATACTGACGACAGACGTAGTACAGATTTAAATTCACCACCTGTTATGGCATGTGGTACGGGGATGCTCGTTGCTCAGTGCTAGAAACTTACATATGCAAAAGGACATTCAATCAATGGCAAAGCACAAAAAGTGGATGTGACGTGATCCACAGTTATAAATAGAAGCTGATCTGTTTCCCCTCTATCTGGCAAAATTTTTGGCAGCACTAACAATTAAAAGTTGAAGTTCTGAGAATTGCATCTATGTGCATTTTCTCGCTTCGCAAGTCTTTTATTGCATCTGTCATCAGCCCGGGTCTCGGAGTAAGAGCTATAGTATTGATAACCGCCATACAAGCCCGAACAAAGAATTTTCACCCACGTCAAAACAGTGCCAGCGGAAGGTAAAAAACCAAGATGCTTTCACTGGATTGAGAAATGGACATAAGAATTGCTGAAATTTCCAATGTGCATGCCATGGTCTTAAACCATGCATTGTAGAGCACGATGGCCAAAACATAAAAGCTTAAGCCGAATTCCATCTTCACTACAATAAGAATCATGTTTACCCATCTTCAAAATAAGAGCCGACCAAGCTGCAATATCAACTGCATGCCTTCAGGGTTTTCATCACCACCAGGCGCTGGAGGTCTTCAAGTTGGCTTCAGTGGCAGCTTTCCATAATCTACGCACCGTTCATTGCATTATCAGCAAGGACAGCATTGCCGTCTTCCAGAATCTTGCCATTGACTTGTGTTCTCAGCCGCTGAACAAAGATCAAGAGGAAATGTCAATTCCAGTTAATGCACAATACATGCAGTCGGGAGATTATAGATTAAGCCTTTTTTCACTTGAATTTACCCAATCAGCAGGGTCTCCACCATTCCCATTCAAGAGCTTGTGATTCTCTTCTTTGCTTCTAGCATCTTTCTCTTTGGTGCTCACTGGCAGGAATAGTGATGAGCCACTAGTCCGGTCAGGTAGTTCTGCATGAAGAAAATAAAAAAATCATTAATATCTAACTACTGCCCTATTGCATTGCTAAAAGACACGACAGATGCAAAGGTTACACAGGCTAACCTGGTAATTTCTTGTCAATGAAGAATACCAGTAAATTAACAGTATACCTGCAGATTAAACACAATATGACCTTCAGCCAAAAATGCATCAGTAGTGCCGAAGAGAGATACTAGCAAAAAAAACAGGATTTTACCATGCAACAACGACGTCAACCGTGTAATGTTTCCGTGATGCAACAATCAAGAAGCTCTGTACCACAGCAATCAACCAAGCAAACTGCTTTATAAACCTGCAACAGACGCATATATAAATTTGACATGTAAATACAAGTTCGTAGCACATTCAAAACTCATTAATATGGCTTTTAGAGGATACTTGACAATTACTTATCCAACTCATAAACAACTAATCCACTAAAATATTAGCCATCACCGAACATCTTCCACCAAAAAATCCAGAGGCCATTTCCCTGTCCCAGTGTTATACCACCCACCAAAATTGCGAATCTTCAAATTATTCCTCTACTTATCTGCCCAGTGTTGTAGTAACCACTAATTTTCTGACTGGTGTTAGAGCAGACATCTCACAAACCAACTGCAATTGTACCCTCGGCAATTGTGTTTGTTAAACCATAACACCAGCCAGAAAATTACTGAGGTCACTAAAGTAGCTACGGAAAAATAAAATGAAAGTTTTTATTTGGTTATGGCAGCTTGCACAACAAATTCCTTCCAGAATTAAAATGCCTTACCTCTTTGTGCCATATTTCTGGTACGTGAGCACAAAGACCAAGGTAAATATCATGTGCGATGAGAATATCAGATCACCACAACCATATATCACTCCCCGAGGAACTGCAAATTCAGCACACAAAAGGAGTAAGAACGTTAACAACTTAGGATAATGCTTATGAAGCCCATAAAAATGAAGTCACTCACAGTTGATTAGAAGAACTTCCACTGCGCTATGAGGACGAGGTAATCTGGCAAGTTTTGATCCCTGAATTGTGTTGCAGCAAGAAGTCAGTAAAGTGTCGATCAAAAGAGTAAATGATTCCTTAGGCTCCAAATAACAAACGGATGACAAACATTTGTGAATAGCTGGAACAAACTTCTATAAAAGATGAGAGACTCTACCTCACGGCAGTGATAGTTTGGACCTGGAAGCTGTGTAGAATAAAATGTGATGATCCGAAGAATTTGAGAAGCCTGCATCATTTGTCGAAAAATAAAAAATAGGTTTAGGACTAGCAATACCATAAGAGCTAACCACTTGATCTTTCCTTTTTAAAATCCCAATCACTCTTACGATCCAAAAAAATGCACACACTACTGTAAATGAGACGATTTATATGAAAACAGCACTTACAACAAGAAAAGCTAAGACCCTGCACCAGACAAGAACAGTGTAGATTTTTTTGGTCTTCAGAATGAAAGGATGGAAAGTCCACTGCAAAAAATATGGCCCACATTAGTTCATATCCACTGTGAAAGAAACTAAAGAAAGACCAGCCTTCTTCAATCTATTTATGCACAAGAACAATTGCACTCCATACTCCTTTCAATTGATAATCACAATTTGCAATCTATTCACATCTCCTCAGTGATATTGGGAATCATCAGAATCCATATTACCAAAGGCGTAAAGCAACAAACATTCATAATTCATCCAGTGTGCCATTAAGCATGCACGGTTTTGCATCTTCCCGAGATGCAAACAAATTACTAAGCAGTTCCAACCTTCGAATAAATGGATAAAAAAAGATCACGATGCTCGAGACTTGAAAAACAGCAACCTTACCAATACGAAAGATACAAACACGAAAGTGAATACAGTCTCGCTGATGTAAGCTTTGTCCTGGCCAAGCTCCTACGCACACAATAACACACTCTAAAAAACACGATACATAAAATCAGATGACTATATTGTATCAGAGTGATTATAAACCAACCGGAAGTAGAAAGAATCCAACATCCTGAAGTGTGGGGCCAGGCCTATGTAAATAATGTACTCCTCGAGCTGCCAGGCCATGTATGTACTGTGGCAGACAAATAATACACAGAAATAAGGTAAGAAAGAAATCGAACCTCATTGAAAATAAAAAATAAACAACAAAAACTCAAAGTGAACATTCTTCTACAGAGTTTTAGTCAATGAAATTTAATGGCCATGATGAGCAACATATTGAGCGTAAAGAAACGCCATTGAGTTCGTAATTTCGATTAAAACAGAGAGAATTGAATTAACCACATTAAACGATGCTTGAACGAAACAATAGTTTGTCAATCTGCATACATTAGTATGGCATTATGCAACTAAGAGGAAACATGTCCGTGATAAGAACTCTGAGACCCAACACAAAATTGGAATCCCGCAAACCAAAAAGAAACACAAGTCACAGTAACTGAAACTTCAGATTCATGCAGACCAAGTCCTTTTCATTGAAGAACGCCGCTTGTGGGAGCACATGACTCTCCCTTAAGTGAAAAGCATGGACTACAGGAGTTCCCTTGAAGCAACAAAAAACAATTGTAACGTATTACCAAATCCTATGCTTCTCTCGCTCATTCATTAACTTTCAGAAAAGGCCAGTCGACAATTCCTGGCAACATTCATGGTCAAACGCGAGCAATTCGTGCCGGAATGCCGAACAGAGCGCCAGCCAGATTTGAACGCAAAGTTGATCCCCAAATCATACCTTTTTAACACCCCAATATTCTTCAAAACTTTGAAAAATTTTGACTTCCGATATTCGACGATCAGAATTCGGAAAAGGAACACAACAACAACGCAATCCGAGTTCAAAAACTGGACAGCTCTCGGCATCAGATTTGCCAAAGAGCCGAGCAATTACAAAAAAATTAGAACCTGAAAGATGAGACCGGCAAGAATGTATCTCCAGTTCTCCGCGAGGAGGTTGATCTCCGTGGTTATCTCCGCGCAAATCCTCTTCCATAGCTTCTCGAACACCCAATGGCCAAAACCGCGCAAGACACAAAAAATAACGTCAATCCCAGAGTCCCAACATCCACAACCATCGCGAACCGACATGCACACGAAATCCCGCAGAAAAGAGAGAGAGAGAGAGAGAGAGAGACCTTGGAAGCCTCGCGGCCAATGTAAAGCGTCATCTCCTCCCCCTTCTCCTTCTCCTCCTCCGCCTTCCTCCTCCGATGGCTGCTGCTGCTGCTGTCGCGGTCCAGTAACTAACTACGAGTTCCATGTCCTGCTGTCACGACCATGTTTCCGGGGTCAGCAAACACCGCGCATCGCCGCGACCTCAATTCCCGAGCGCCCGTCGGGAAAAACCCCCCGACCCGCCCCCCAAAAAAGGAAAAGAAACGCGGCCCCCGGACGCGAATCGCGAGCGGGAAGGCGGCGATCTCGCGATTAGGATCTGGCGGCAGGACCGACCGACCGACCGAGAGAGGACGGACGGAACTTGTGTCGAAGGAGGAGGAGGAGGAAACGGAGAATGGCGACGACTGGGGTTGGCTGGTGATGAATCGGAAGGGAAGGGGGGGGGGGCCGCGGCTCGTCGGGGATTCCAATGGCGGCCTGCTGCTTCTTCTTCGTCGCGTGTTTTTGGTGTTTTTGTGTTGGCCTGCTGAAGGAAACGCGAGTTTTACACGGGGAGACGGTTGAAGGAGATGCGGAATGGGAAGTGGGGAGGAGGGGAGGGGGTGCACAGAACAAACGGAAGCCTTGTTTTATACCCCCCCCGTAGAAAATTTAAAAACATAAAAGGAAAAAGCAGAAAATCTGGGAAAATGAAAGAAAATGCGACAAAAGGAAAACGGGGGAAGAGAAAGTTCGCCGCTAGTGACCCCCTCTTGTAAGTACTTCCATTATTTATTTATTTTTATTTTTATTTTTATTTTTATTGGAAAATGGACCCTTGTGTTTTACTTGGGTTTTTACCCCCTCCCCCCACTCCCCACCCCCTCGAAAATAAAAATAAAAAGCTCTCTACTTGAGCTGTGATGATGGCCATTGGGGAAAAAAAAAATTAATAGTAGAATGTGTCCGCTTGATTCCGCTTTCAAGGAGGCAAAAAGGTAACATTTTGCTTTTCTTGCCAGACTTTAAAATGTTGTTTGAATTTCGATGAATTATACGTGAATTTATGTGTCGATATATATATATATATATATATATATATATATATGTATAATATATATTACGTAGGTGGATATTTTGGGTTAAGGAGAAGTCAAAATGCTTTCATCGCAATATTAAATTAAATTGAAAAGTAAGAAGGTCATGAAGACAAGGCCCTTAATTGAGCATTTTTTTTTCTTTTATCTTTGCTTGAGTTTTCGCCCGCAAAAAAGGAAACTCTCTGTTCTAGTTGTAATAACAAAGATCACAAAAGTATCAAAATGCATATTCGGTGCTTGTTGAGGGCCATTAGTTATGCTCCGTTTTTCTTGAATGATGTTCTATTTCGATTTTCAAAATTGTGTTTATCTCCGTTATTATTGTTTCTAATAATATTACTCGGTGTCCTAGGACAATTGGGCATGAGGAACAAGGGCACTAATTAACAATGACATGCGGGCAATAGGGATTTTCTTGAGGATTAGTCAGGAACCTGAGCTTCGAAAGTCTCGTGCAATGTAAGGATTTCGTTGAAATTATGCTTCAAATACTAAGATTCTTATATCAATTGAATTTACAAATGAAGTGACATATTTCAATTGGTTATTTAAATGGACTTACGAAATAAAGTAACTACTCGACATCCGTCACGTCATTTAGCGTGTGGATCTTAGCATCTCTAGCATTACTCATTTTGTTGACAAGTGTTTCGACCCTACTTATTAAGCAACCGAATGAGAAAACTTCCGTAGTTTCCTTACACGTGATCACCATCTTGTCTTGGACATACAACTCCTTGAAAATCATTTGTTTTCTAATCAAGTATAAATTAGAGGGCACCACAGCCCTTATGACTGGCAATCATGCTAGTAGTCGCTCGCAGTAGCATTAAGCATTCGTGGTATCGCTTTTTGCTTAACTTTCACAATAGTAATCGTACGCGAGGCAAGATAATTCAACCAATTTGCGGAGTTCTACGAGTCTCCAGATAATCGGGTTTCTACATCAGTCTCTAAAAAAGAACTACGGTTTAAAGATAGTAAAATTTCGTTAGACCCTTCCTCAACATGTTTCACGAATAAATTGCTCAAGTTTTTTTTTTATCATAAGGGTTGTTAATTATGCTATGAAAGTATGGACATTTCTATTTTACCGGCTTTAATTAGTGCATTTGAGATACTTACTGACGAGATTCCTATAACAAAAATGCACATGGATTTGTGTAGATCATGATGTACAGCATCATTCTTCTTCTTCTTATTTTTTGCTTTTTTTTTTTTCAATTTGCGGAACGAGGGGAAAGCATATATTCCCTAGGTCGAAAGTACCACAATTTGTCGGGGCATTGAATGTGTTAATTGGAGTCAGGACATTTATTTTTATTTATTTATTTATTTTCTTTTTGTTTCCACGGGACCTACCAATAATCGGAGCAAATAGTCCGACCGGGACGCACTTCTTCAGATTCGAGGTCTTGTCTTCTTCAGCGGGCTACGGAGTTCGGTTTATCGTAATCGCAGCCATCTCATTTAGGCATATGCTTTTCGATCATTGATTTATTTTTCTTATTTTTCTCGTCCATTTGAAGAAAAAAAAGAAGAAGCAAGCGATGAAGTTTGAGCTTTGGTTTTTCCGGTCCACATGAAGGCGTTGAAGCACCAAAAGATTGGGAAGTTGATCGCATGTCTTTGCTTAAATGTGGATATTATGTACGTTTCTGATCTTATTCGGTCAAGAAAAAAGAAATAGAATATGCACTGTCGATGTAATATCGATTTACCATGAACCGCCTTCTCCATTGTCTGGGAATCTCAAAAGAAGCGGTGAAAATCGAGAAGGAAAACCAGGTAAGATATATCAACGACGTATCAACGACGTATCAGCGATTCTCGTGAATGGATGGTAAAATTAGTGCAATCGACTAACCAGAAAATCATGTCCCCACATACAGTTCTCACATTCAATTTCGCCCAATGATATAATTAATAAATCGATAATAATAATAATAATAATGAGCTAATTATTAAACTTATAAATACCACAACATTTTTAGCAAGGAGCTTTTAAGCACTGACGAGAATCTTTTCTTTTTTTCGACAAATAGGAAATAATTTCCCGAAGCTTTTTCAGGTCCGGCCTTGGCCTGCAGTTTTCAGGCAAACTTCTTGGTACCCCATTATTGGAGAAGTCAAAATTGGACAGGGCCAGAAAAAAAAAATTACAACAATTCAAACATCACGATCGAGGTTCCAAAAATTCAGAGCATCCGATATTTGAAAAAAAAAATCGAATTTTGAAAAATGAAAAGATTTAAAATTAAAACGCGAAATCTCACGCGTGATTTCCATCGGATTCTTTCTCCGGTTTTTTTTTTCTCTTTTCCGATTTCTCTTTAATATAAATTGCGAAAATTCTTCCTTTTTTTAAAAACAAAAATGGAGAGGCCGTTTTATAGGATCGAGGTTCCGGCGCATGGGACGGGAGCACGGGACCATCCAACTCGAGCGGTTTAAGAAATTTAAATAAAAAGAATCTCGCGCCCCGAAAAAAAAAAATTCAAAATAGAAAATCGCAGCTTCGAAATGACGGTAATGCCCTC
Source organism: Syzygium syzygioides (assembly GCA_031216285.1). Taxonomy (NCBI): domain Eukaryota; kingdom Viridiplantae; phylum Streptophyta; class Magnoliopsida; order Myrtales; family Myrtaceae; genus Syzygium; species Syzygium syzygioides. The sequence continues at coordinate 27,431,046 of CM062252.1, read as the reverse complement.
GGCATTCCCTCCCGGCCCGCTCGAAGGGCGATGGGAAAACGTGACTCCGGGGGCGGGCGGGAGGACCGAGTCACGGGCCGACTCGGCTCGGGCAACGAGGCTAACCGACCTTGACTCCCTCGCTTGACTTTTCAAATTTTTTCGGAATTTGTTTTTTCCTTGTCCTTCCTTTTTCGAAAATATTCAAATGGAGGCCAGAAAAAAAAATAATTATAATAAAAAAAGGAAGAAGAGGAGGAGGGAGTGCGAAAAGATTTGCGTAGTGGGCTCCATCTCCTGAGCGAAATCTTTTTCCAGATCGATTCGTCGCTATCATGGGGGGGATCTTCGTCCCACTAACGACCTTGTCATTAGGATTTTCTAGTATTTAAGTAATATATAATCTTCGGCCCGAAAAAAAAAAGAGTAATAAGTAATCGATCTTTTCGAAATTAATTTAATCGTGGTACGAAGAAAGAGGGTACGAAAGTTTACTTATTTAATCTTCAAAAAATGAAAATCGGCGCTTTATCAATTTGACTATTTGAGCGTAATAGGAGAGACAAACGGCTCCCGATGTTGTTCTTGAGTTTGAAACTTTTTGATGGGGGGTTTCCATCTTAGTTGTCCAAATGATGATCCTGCATCATTCTACCTAATGAGTGTTGTCGTTGCTTTTGGATAATAAGAGGGAAAACATGCGAAGTACCTTTTTTTTTTCCTTGCGTTCTTTGAATAACGATTTGCGGATTATAATGACCCGCGAAATAATGAATTATATAATGAATTTGATGTACATTCAAAATGGGAAGAGTTATATAAAAGGTGCCTTTTAGACATTAATTGATAAGTCTCCTCTAAGGGTGAGTATGATTTGAGAACCTAATTGGTATAACTTGTAGGTTTTGGGTTTCGAAAATTGATGAACATATTTCAACGGATAGATTCCACGTTCTAAGTTTGAAACATAAAACCTTAGATAGATTTTTTGTACTTTTTTCTTGATCTATATTTTCACGTGATCCAGTGGTGTTGCATAGCGTTAGATGATGAGTGTATGATTTTGAATCACTAATTTGAGATTTCATTTTATGACTTGTTAATGTTTTATACTCCTTATGCTTCTAAATGTAAATCGTGATCAATGAATCATATCATCAAGTGGGGATCATTAAAGGTGATAATTCATTACAATTATTCAATTAATAATACATGTAAAACCTGGATAGACCTGAAACCTGTGACAATGTAGGTTTGATGTTCCAAAAATTAGGAAACTGTTGTTATGGGTAAGTTTCTAGTTCTAGGTGGAACCTATATAGAATTTGGAACTGTTCATCTCTAGTTTCATTGATTATGCAATGAAAATGAAGCTCTCCTATATGATCGATTTGCAACTCTGCAAAAATATGTGCATTCTTTTTTTATTTCAAAAGATTCTAGATATCCTAATTTGAGTTTGCACCATTCTTGATTAACATCATTATCGCTTTGAAAACATTTCCTAACAGCATCCAAATGCTAAATTCGAGACGGAATGGTAATTTTTAATCACTATTTCCACCCCAGATCTCATGCTTCTTGGGAAGAATCTAAAGGAAAAAGAGGAAGATTAGATGAAGAATTGCAAAGGAGAAAAATATAATCTAAGAAAGCATTTTGGTGCATGGAAGTACCAAAGCCCGACAATAGCATGGCGAAATCCCACACTATAAAAAAGAAATAGAAAATGCTTCAAGATATACACGAGCAACTAAAAACTAGAAAGAGGTTATAGGAGTTTTAAATAATTGTATGGAATACATTTTGGTACCCATCACATTTTGGTGCTACAACTAAAAACGGAAATTAGATTATAAGAGTTTGAAACGATTGTACGGACCACGTTTTGGTACCGATCGCATTTTGGTGCTAGGTAATTGTATAGAGTACGGTTTGGAGGTAGTGAAAGGAGTATAGAGAGGAGGACGGGATAATACTAGGAGGCTTTTAAATGCATTATATCGAGCCTACCGAGTCAAAATTCTCTAAAACATTCCGAATAATAGGGCCAAGTTGGATTCCTACTACTAATCGGAGTGTGCACAGGCGCCACTGGCGATTAATCTCTGGCGTGAGCCCTATCGATAAGCTCAGAAAATTACAATAGAAAGTGACATATTCCTTTGACATAAATTTCAGATGTCCTCAAGCGACATAATCATGCGTCTACAACAGCTACTTAAGCGAATGATCACAAAATTATGGTGACCAAACATGTCTTGTAACGATGGTTTTAGAACTTCTACCGCTCTTTTCTACGTTAGAAAGTTCGTGGGAAATCATTATCCATCGAGAAAAAGCACATCTCAAACCGTAACTAGTCATGCTCGAGACAGATTTCACATGGGGCATCATCATGCGACGAATTAGTCACACCTAAGTATACTTTCTTCTGCTGGATTTGGCTCCTGAAACTCCACGTGCTTTCTCATCAATGTCTGTCTTTCTCTACTCTTTACAGCACCACCTAACTCGCTCACCGACTGCCGATGGGGACACATGCAATCTCCCATTCAATTTCATACACTTGGTCGTATTTTCAACTTATGAAACTCTTCGAATTTAATAAATAAAGGTGAGGAGCAAAGAAGGTGCGGCCAATTGTCAAATGGGCCATGAAGAATTGGGTTGTTTGATCATGTGCACTTCATGATGAATTTGTCAATTTGACCATCGACCCTCCATCACTAGTCTTTTATTCTTTTCCATCCGAAAAAAAAAGGCACAAATGACTTATGATATTTGATCATCAAAATGAGCAACCCTATCTCTAAACTTTTCATTTGTTAAATGTAGTCCATAAATTGCTTGTAAATATTCAATCCGATTCCTAAATTATAATATGAAAATATTAGATGTCGTCCTTCCGTTCATTCGAGTTAACGGAATCTACTGATGTCGGTTCCAATCTGTTAAGCTTTGAACAATGGACCAAAAAAAAAATTACATGTGGATTATCCAAATAAGATATTCATTTCAAATTAGGACATATTAATCCACGTCTTTAAATAACGATTGACATGTTAACGCCCCTAATTCTATTTCATTTTCTAAAGCAGACCGATAAAAAGATTGACATGCTGGTTCATCATTTTAAAAAAATCCAACTCAGCATATAATAATTCACGCCATCAAATAACATCCGATCTGACGTTTGAGCCAGCGGAACGACTGCATCGAACAAATACCGATAGCTCAAGAACCGCACTGGATAAATTAAAACTTCGTGGATGATATTGCATCAGGGCTAATGATGATGGAATCGTAAGTGTCGTTACCCGCCCACTGTTTCGATTTCAATTAGCTTTCGTCGTTAACTCTTGCACGACCCGCGTATCCGAGTCTTGCCGTATTTCTAAAATAAACAGAGCAAGGAGGGGAGGTGGGGGGGGGGGTGGGGGTCCATCCACGTATCAAGTCAAGATTTCTTGTCGATGGATATGTACTACTGATGCTTAGGTTTCTGATTACCTATACGTGCTATTCACCTTTCACACGGTTTCTAGTGCAATTTATATCGGTCACTCGGTACCCAGAAGGAGCAAGATGCAGATATCTATTTGATCAGAGGCGGAGTTTTTTCCCCGGCGGGTTCACCCGAGTCAAAGAGAGGTTGTTGACTTGTTGACCCAGAGAGAGAGAGACAGAGGACTTGCACCGGGACAAGTGGTCCGTATCGTCACCTTCGCCACGCGCTGTCCTGCAAGCCAAGCATGGGGACAGCCATCGCCCGAGCACCACTGGCACTAACCTCAGAAAACGAAATACTTTCTACCGTCACACCACCCCCCCAAAAAAAAAAGAAAAAGCAAAAATAAAGACCAACAAAATAAGAAGGCCGGAAGAGGAAAAATAATAAAACAATAATAATGAAAAGGAGGGGGAAACTGAAAACGAGGGGCAATCACGTCAATCGACACGGGGGGTGAGTCCCAGATTCGCAGGACGGCGGTTGTGGTGGGGTGGGTCAAAAGAAAATTCAGCACTTGGAAGGTGACGTGGAGAACACGATGGGGGGGGGGGAGGATTTGGCCAACTCAAATGGGAGAGCAAGAGCAATCGCAGTGGCATCGCATCCCAGATTGGACTTTTCTTTTTCAAATTTTGGTCAAAATAAATGAAATGAATGGAATGGTGTGGTCTGGTTGGGGGTGGAGTCAACGGTCAAAGTCGCTTTTGCCGACGGAGGCGATGGATATTTTAGGCTCGAAGCTCCGCCGGTCAGGGGTTGGGGTTTGGAGGTTGGGCGCGGGGGGGGCCACCGCCAGTTTCCCGATAACGTCGGGGAGTCCCACGTTCTCGCCCACCTTTTTGGTCAAAGAGATGTCCTCGTTTCTCTTTCCCCTTCCCCACCTTCCCTTTTGAATCTCGGCTTGTCAAACGGAGGAAGACAAAACCAAGTGGTTCATTCAATTGATTGTCATTATATTTCATTCGAAAACAAAAAACTCATGTAAGAACCAACGTGCCAATTTCTGACTTAAATCCCCGGCCGCGAGGTTTTAAAAATGCGCCGCGTGTTTGGTGTGCTGCCGCTTCGAATTTGAGCTTTCGAAAGAAATTTCGTGAGGGAAAATACGTCGCGTCACGCTTTTGATTGGTGGCTCTTTTCCCATTTGCAGTGAAAATTCGTGTCGGAATGCAAAACCCACCCAAGTTCGGTTTTGTTTGTTTAGCGGAAAAGAAATTAATTGGGTAAATATTTCTTAAATAATTCGTTTCTGCGACATAAACGTACCCTTAACCGAGGTCAAACTTTAATTTGACGGGGCATTACCTCGGACCTCCCAAACGATCGCCTCTCGTGATAATAAGTCCCATTTCGTTCACGTACGGAAATCGTCTTTCGCTTCTCACCGACGCGCTCGCAATCCTTCGATTTTTATCCGAACCCGTAGTTTCTTCAAATCCCCAAGCCTATGTAGCCGCATTTCGACCGCAGCCATACCGAAGGTGTACTCGCAAGCGGAAGAAAGACACGTCGATGCCGAAATGGAAAACCGGCCCAACGCGGCGGCCACCCTCGAACGTGACGACGACGTGCCGTTTCGACGTTCGGAGGCGTGCAGAAACGGCGCATCTTTGGCGGAAGCTTCTCTCCCCGGCGGGCCCCCCCCCTCGCTGACGTCGTTTTTGGGAGGGCCGTCGCGTTTTTGGCGCGTTGCGCTTTTCGTCCTTAACCCAATTAATCGAAATTGAAGAGTTGTTTTGAATTTCTTTTTTCCGGTTTCTCAAATTAAGTAAATTGCTCGCGTCGGTCGATGCGCAGCTGTCGAAAGATTTGTGAGCTCAACGTACGGCTACGTGGGTCCACGTGAATTCAATTGCATGACTTTCCCGAGCAAAATGAATCGGTCAAAGGACCATCGCGACGGCAAGATTAGGGGTGCCGTCGTTAAAAATCTTAAATTTTCTCAACCTATTCTTTCCGTCGCACCCAAAAAACCCCAAACCGAGATATGTCCCAAAAATAATTTTAGTCTCACGAAAAAATCTCTCGAGTAAGTCTCGATCCGAATCTACCCTTGTTTGGATATCGATTTACTGTTCTTTACGAGACAAAAATTAATTTGGAGCGAATGTCGTCATTAGATACCAGTTAGAGGTTTTTAATGGTATATTAATTTAGAAAATTGTTAAGTGGTTTTTCTAATCGATGGTCGAGAGCGACTCATCGATTCGATATTAGTAGAGTTAATTAATCCATAGATGAGAGAAGCAGCGCATGTAAAGTCCCAAATTTTCTTTGTAGTTTATTGATCATTGTCGTGGAGAATACCGGTTAAAAAGTCCCCGATACATGATTAGGCGGGAGCCGTGAATGGCTCTGCTACTGCTGTGGATCTCATTCATTGCAGAAGCGGAACATCACGTGAGAATGGCATACGATTCGAGCATAAATTGACCATGCACGATGATCTTTTGACGGGGATTGAGAAAATGGGTTCGAGAATAATGTAAGAAAAGTGATTCGGAGTCAGACACGCAAAAGCTTGCAATTAGCAGCATCTCATGGTTTCTAGAATGCGGAGTTGACTTGCCCGCCTTTGTTTTTCTTCGGAGCGAAGAATTCCATTTGGATGATTAAGGTTAAGGTTAAGGCTAAGGAAGCATCCTAGGGAAATTCACAAGCAATCTTCCATTACATCAGCAACGACTCGAAATGGCGCAGGCTGTAATCTTCAATTGCGTTTCAAAAGTATCGTCGCCCTCGTCAATAATTGCGAAATAAGAGGGGTCAAGAGACGAGAGAAACTACGAACGAGGGAGCTTATTGGGCCATCAAAGGCCCAGCTCAGCCCATCTAGTGAGATACAAAGAGCAAAATGAAGCTTTCTCTTCTCCTTTGTGCAGCAGAAAGAAAAGGAAAAAAAAAATGAAAGAGAAGGGAGAGAGAGTTAGCAGCGAGAGAAAAGAGAGGGAAAAAGAAAGGAGAAATCGATGGTGCGTGGTTGAAATCGTCAATTGATATCCGAAAATGCCATTTGAGCAAGTGATTGATAGGAGTTTTCTTGTTGTTTTTCTCTCTTACGTGTACCTTTTGTTCTCAGAATCAGAATATGAAACTCTATCTGTGTCGACTTCACTAGTGATGCTCCGACTGAAATTGGGCTGTCCATAATAGAACACGTAGAACTTCACGGATTGTGATTTGAGCTTCCCGTTTGAGGGATATAATTTTTCGAAACTTTTGGAAACCACCATAACAGTAACTATGACCTTCAGTGTTCCGCGTCGAATTTAATCGATTGCCAACCAAATTTTGGGCCGGAGGAGCTTTGGGTCTTCTAGTACAAAGAGCTTTCTTTTGAATATAAGCTCAGTCGAAACGGTGTTCAGTCAAAAGATATATGATGCGCCAAAATTCGCCGAGCGAGATGAGCTTGATGCTTTGTTCGCTGCAACTAGTTCGATGATTGTGTGGCTTTTTTGTCAACCCATGGACGTTTTGACCACAAAAATAGCTTTGCCTAGTAGAGCTTTAGTCGAGGTTAGTTGGCACGTAAGCTTGACATTCGACTAATGATTCTTTGATGGGATTTTGAAACTTTTTTAGGGACGCAGCTTTCAATTGGCTTTTGATTAGCAGTGAGTGAGTGGTGCTCATCTCTTCTATGACTTGCAAACTCACATCTTGCAAATGATAGGGATTAGACATGTTATAAGTTATGAACAACGCATCACGCACATGATATTATTAAATAAAAGTGGTGTTTGGAGTATACTAGTTGCATGAAACTAGATCAGACGTTTGCAACCATATGCCGTGGAAAAGTATCTCTTAAAATAATTTGAGAATTGATTATTTGTGAGATTGGTTTGAGAATTACTTCATGAAATGGATTCTTTTTTATGGAAGGAATTGCCAAAGGTTATATATATTGATCGGTGAACTTGTTTTATTCTGAAATGGTTTTGCGACTGGTGGAGGAATTGTCTCGGTAGTTTATGCTATTGTCACTAGGATCTGATCCCACCGAAGGATTGTGAGTATGCTTACCGTTCTCAAGATGTATTGTATGGACCGAGCCACCCGTTGATATAGGTGGAGGGCAAGGGCATTACGGTGAAGGTCGGCACTGACTATACCGCCACGTCTGCAATTTCCTGCCAAAATTGGTTGAAATGATTAAATTGCCAATTCGTCAAAAAGTTTAGGACTAAATTGTCAAAATGTTTGTGACTAAATTGACATAAGTGTAATAGGCTTAAGACTTTTTTTAGTAATTTCCTCTATTTGTATTACTCACCGAGTAGAGATTTGCTTATACTGTTCATCTCAATTCATTTCAGTTTCTACTACTACCGGCGAGTTGGACTAGAATGGAATCGGCAGGGGACTTTTTTTTTGTTTTTTTTGGTCGAAGGCAGGGGACTTTTGGGAATTGAATTTAGGTATATACTTATTGGGGTTTTAGTTTGTTAGTATTGGAGATGAATATAATCTTTTTTGTGGACTTTAGAACCCTGATGAGTGACAACTTCCGTAGGTCCGCTGTGTCATTTTCCCGTGTGAAGCTTGCTTTTCTAGATTTCTGGTGAATTTCAAGTTTAGGATCCCTTTGGTTTGGCCATTGGAAAGAAAACTTCCTTACTGAAAAGATCAAAAGATGATAACGAGGAATCATCAGCCAGCAACACTGCCAAAACTTTTAATGTTGAGTCTGTTTGTTCTGCTGCTGCTGCTACAAATGCTTGAGAGTAGTAGATGTTACATTCACTCAAGGACAAAATGTAGGATACACTTAATTGATGTTATTTTTCTTTATACAAGGCTGGTTCTAACACGGTGCTACCCCACTTGCATAGGAATGCAATGGCAAGACAAATTCGTTTCCGAATGTTTGCATCGAAAGGATCTTTCTCGATAGTCATTTCAAGTCTCTGACGACATATGTCTGCAATTCGCCACAATTTTTCAAGGCGCATTACCTGTTTTGCCGCCGTACTGAAGGTTTCTTGCTGCCGGAATGTAAATATCCATCTCTGCGGAAAGTTCAAGTTCAAACTCTTCCAACAGGGGACGGGGGAGGGAATGGAGCATATTTAGCTCGGCCTTGTTTTATCACAGACGGGGCTTTCATTGGGACCTTCCTATTCAAAGCCAGTTCTCCCACAGTGCTTATCTCAGGCGAGCAATCACCTTCTGATGGATCGGAAGAAGTTCGACAGCTAACGACTGCAACGCATATGGAAAATGCTTGTAACAATGAGATCGACGAATCAAACTCGATGGAGTAGATCCCCTTCCTAAACGGTGCTAATCTGAAAATGGGGCTTCTCAGTTGAGCTTCTCCCTGCATAATGAGAACAACACACAACATCATGAACGATAAATCTGCACAAGATGCGTGAGAGAAAGACGTCAATCAGATCAAACAACTACCTGGACAAAAAGTTCGAGGCAATCTGAGATTGAGCAGGCTTTTGAGTTGGGAGTATTAGAGAAAGCGTTCTGATTAGAGAGCACGCGCAATTTGCACCCAATGTCCCAGCCACCGCAATCACATGATCCACCAGATTTCCATCTGTAAATCAGCGGTGAAGGTTCCCCCTTGTTAGGTAAGCCATGAACAGCCCCTGGAAGTATTACTGTCACGGGGCAAGGTTTATGGTTCAAATTAGCAAACTTGCAATCGCAGTTATGCTCAAGTAAAGAATCTTCAGGGTTCCAGTTACTCGAATTTTTACAGCAATCTACTTGTTCTCCATCACATCTAAAATTATCAGCTCCTATCTTGAAGACAGTGGCCGCTAGTTCCCTGTTAGGTAGAAAGTCTGGCAACTCTGCATCTGCCTGTCTTGCACCAGACAAGACAAACTCTCTTGTAACAGCGTGCTCACTGAAACTTTCTGCTGCCAAGTGAGAAAATGTGTTGTCCGTTACCTGCATTTGACCGACCATACTGTACTCAAAATCACCTCTTTTAACTTTGCTTCCTTGACCCATCCACCCACCTCTCTTCTTGATTTCATTAACAGAGTAAAAGGTGTAGCTACGACCAGCACCATCCTTTCCATAAGGGGGTGAATCTTTCATTGTGGCTGCAAGAATGTTGCTATTGTTGTCAACCACAAACTTGAACAAAGGTGGCCCATTCTTTATAGTGAGCTGCAATAGAGCTTGAACTTTCGATTCGTCATGCTTTTCAACAACTGGTAGTTCATTGGCAGTTATTGACCTAGGGCTCATTGAGTGCAACTTCCCTTTGAATGGTGTGTTATTTTCAGCTAAACTATGAGAATTCGCTGATCTGGACTTCAGCAGTGGGTCCAGCAATCTTCTTAGAGGGCTAGACCTACCTCTTGTTGGAGCATTCACTTTCTCATGGCTTGAGATGTCAAGACAAGGAGCATCTCCAGTTCCCACTGGACCAGACTTGGCACTGACATATGTCGAGCTCAACTGCGGAACAGAAGTATTTTCTTTGAAGCTGAAACTCTTCCTCATCCGACCTAGACTAAAGCTGAATCGGCAGCTGGGAGATGAACTGCTGCCTCTTCTTGATTCCATTTCAGCTGCTTCTAGCTCCAGTATTTTCAGGTTAGCAGCTAGATTTTGATTCACCAGCGCACTGCTTGACCGGCGCTTCCGACCACATTTGACTTCTGAGGAAATATCAGTCAGTTTCTTTACACTAGGAAAATGGGGAGATGAATCAGGAGACAGCATCGCAGCCTGGTGAAGTATTTCACAATGAGTCGTGTCATGAGATGGCAGAGGACAGGAGTATGGAATTTCAGGACATAGTTCAGTGGAATGGTCCTCAGAGAGTAAGGAACCAGAGGAACTATTCCGATTTACTCGACACGAACTCTGAGCTGGGACTCTTATGATATCATTTTGCTGTGACATCTCTGCAAGATTGCTCTTGGGAAATCTTTTGGGTAAAAGAAGAACTATGTTTGTCTGCTTCCCAGAAGAGAAGTTATAATCCAAATGTATATCCGAATCCCGAAGGCCATCAACTTTTTCATTAATTTCATCTTTTTTTGCAATCATAGGGACGTTAAGTTTCCCTGATTCTGAAGATGATGAAGCACCTATACCAGAAGTGTTTTCTTGCTCTACATAATTTTCTGTAGAAACCGGTTGAGGGATTTCCGCAACCTTCTTCGCTACCTGAGAATCAAAACCTCTGAAATTCTCCTTTGAACTTCGAAAATTCCTGCGGTTTTTCGAGTTCGATGGATTATTGGTACCCGAAGCAATCCTTTTACCTTCTTCAGTCCTGCCGGTTTTATGCTTAATATTAGAATGGTTTCCTTCAGAAGATTCATATGTGGAAGCTAGCTTCTTCTTCATCTTCTCATCAAAAGTGAAATCCGAAACATATTCGGCATCTTGAGTGCGCATGACTTTTCGGTTAGCTGGTCTTGGACATTGAGAAAGACCAAAACTAGCGGAGGCCCGTAGCTTGCTTTTCTGAGCAATTATCTCAGTGCGAGCATCACTGGGTAAGTTAAATGACCCTTTAGGGATATTCAACGACATGCCGCTGCCATACAGAGATGAACTGGACCTACCTCTTCTAAAATCACAGTTTGGACTCGGCTTCCATTTCTCAAGATGTGCCCAATCAAGAACTCCGACATTCAGAGCCTTACCTTGAAGGTTTTTTCCCTTTTCCATGCTCTGGAGATATCCCGGCAAGTTTTTCATGTGCTTGACAAGCTCATCATCCTTGGTGACCTTTCCCTTGAAGAACTGCTTCCGCTGATTTCCTGAAGTATTCTGGCAGATGGCTCGGGCATCTAAACTTTCTACAGGTTCACAATGCTGACGCACATTTTGCAGACATTGACGATTTTCAACCTTCAACTTTTCTGGGAACTTTATAATTTCAGACCCACGGGGTGACAAGATCCGCTCCTTCCCCTTCTTGGCGATCTGCTGAAGCTTTGGGTAATTTTTCACCTCAACGGCTGTTCCCATATCTCCAGCAGCAGATACTAGATTTAAATTTCCAGATCAAAACATCAGATGACATGACATTCTCAGAATTCACATCCGGGCTTTTGCCCACAGTTCACGGTGACAAATGGCTCTTCTGTGACAATCTGAACGTGCTACCGAACGGAAGGGTAAAAAAAAAAAAAAGGCCCTGCAAACAAGGAGGACAACATGTGAAACAGAGGAAAAGGCCGAAGTGAATAAATGCAAGAAGGCGGTCCTTTTCTTCCATCTGCCACAGATAGATGACATGACAAACGAATCTGGCCAGCATAATTCAGGGGATACAAGGAGAGTTTAGTTTTGAAAAAAGAGTTAGTATTTCCACTTGCACATACGTAAGGCATGCACAATTATATGCTTCGACCATTCTAATGGACAAATAACACTTGAACGGACCCAGCAAAAAACCAAAAAAGAAAAAGAAAACACTGGCGTTGTTACAAGGACCCAATAGCAGAAACTTGCTTGGCTTTAACAATGGCAATGGGTAGGTGACAATAGCAGCTTTGCGTACTGACTTTTCTTCATCGTGAATTAAGGACGGACTGCCCAAATTTGGACCCGAAGACGAACTCTATGTTCTACATCGGCCTTTATATCAACAAAATCGTCCCGGGTTATTCACCGGCATTGCATGTAAACTCAGAGCCAATGCCATGGACGCCGGATCTAATAACCAAAACAAGAACCCAAAAGTTTCAAGCGCATAAAAAGGAAGATTCGCCGCGGAGTCCCCGAGGAAATTAGATTCACGCTCCAAATGCATTATAGCTTACAAATCCAACTAGCAGACCAGCTAAGAAAGCTCCGAGACAATCCAAACAGGCTCGACAAACTCTCCCACTCTCCACGGGGCTCTCTCAGCCATCGAAACGAACGGAACGCGAAGATACGAAAAGGGATGACCCGGAACGCTCGGGGGGGGGGGGGGGGGCGGCGAAATAGCCAAACGCACGCCGAGCCACCGCAACCCAAAAAAAGAGAGCACACGACCCGGCCACTCTTGGCGGGAGATCAGACAGAGAGCTTACCGGGAGACGAACGGCGGCGCGAACCCGGACGCGAATCGGGGGAACCGCCGGACGCCCAAGACCCAGGATCCCCGCCCCCCCTTCCCCCCTCCTCCCCGGGGAAGCGGAGCGGCGGCGAGGCAATGCGGCGGAAACGGAGGGAAGAGAGGGGGAGACGAGGGTCGCGCCAACAAATGGAGGCGAAACCGATACCGACGGATCAGCACGTCAACTTGTATGCACGCGCGCACCCACGCTGTGCGTTACGGCTGGCTAGCTAGCAAGCCAAGGGCCCTGGATTTCTTCGGGGGGAGCAAAAAAGGACAAAAGTTCGAGACGAAGTTGCAGAGACACCACGACTCTCTCTCTCCCGCGATATTCTTCCGTCTCGCCCTCCATCACCGAGCAGGAGATGGAGGCGGAGGCGGAGGCGGAGGCGGAGGAGGGAAGGGGAGCGATGGAGGCGTTTCCGATCGGACGGCGGAGAGCCCAAACGCTGGGGCGGGTGGGTTGGCCGGATGGGCCCCACGTGGCGAATTGTTTTCCCAGTGCCGAATCCCGATGCTCGCGTGCCCACCGGGGGGCCCCACCGCCACCGCTTTGGTCGGTCCCCCTCCCCTCCCCCCGGGTCGTTGCGTCAGCCCGGATATACTGATTTATTATCATTATCATTATTATTATTTGGGATTATTACTATTGTCAACGCGATCGATTTACATGAATCCGACAGAATATTTCCTTTACCTTTCTTGCCCTAGTTGTTGCTGGTACGCCAGAACCAGAATTCTCCAATCATACGGCGTAAGGACAAAGATCACGGGTCCTGCCGAATTCGTTTTCGCCCCCCCGTGAAATCAGCCCTCAATCGTTGGTTGGATGGATGAATCCGGATTCTTCTTCTTCTTCTTCTTCTTTTTTCGAGAAAATTGTCACAAAAATAGTCATAAACCTATTATATGGGGCCAATTTGATCAAAACCTTTCGATTGTGCTAATTTGATTATAAACATTTTGATAATTTATCAATTTAATCTCAAACATTTTCACGATTTACCGGTGTAAACTTTTGGTGATTTGTCGATGTAATCCTTCCGGCCAAAATATCTAAATAATAGGTTCATGACTAAATTGATAAGTTTTTAAAAAAATGTAGGATTAAATCGACATAGCTGAAAAGTTTAAAACTGAATTGATCACCATACAATAAGTCGAGGACTTTCTGATAATTATCCCTCTTTTTATTTCCCGGAGGATGAAGGTTCCGGTTTTGTCCAGCCAAAATATGACTGGGGACATTAGGCCAAAGATTTCCCACGTGATCAAATCCTAAGCACGATCCTTTGAGCAGTTTTATAATTCTCGTGTGACGTTTTATTTAGAAAAAAACACACGAGTTAATTTCTACTGCCGCTCATCATGCAAAGCGGGCGCATTATTTTTTTCTGTTTAATTATGAACATTTTGCTTTGTTGGGGGGGGGGGGGGGCGGAAAGCATTGAATCAAATAAATTTACACAATATCACCTAATGCCAATATAAAGTCGTCACGAAGAAAATTTTCTTAGAAATTCTCTGACGTCCAATGAGAACATATATATATTTTAATTTCGGTTGGAAAAGGTTCTTTCTCTTTGTTTTTTTATAAAGGCCAGCCAAATGCACGTTAGGCGGAGTCAACAAAAGAGGGGAACCATAGTCGAAATGTTCGGTATGCTTTTTTGGTCAAAGAATTGGAGCGTGTGATGGAGATCACGACTTTGGGATAGTGCTTAATTGGAATACTATTCCGTGTTCATTAGCTTTTTGTCTGAAGTGAATATTGGTTTACAATATTGGACAGATGAAAATATCTAAATTATTGGCGACGAGTAAAATTTGAATCTAGATGTATCAATCATAGCACAAGAACGAGCTCTATAGACCCAGATGATCCGTCAAACATTGCGTGTCCAATATCCCCGAGCTAGCTATTTCGTGTTGCGCTGGGGTTTGGCCTTTGAAATTCTTGCAATTGGATAACCGTGACTACTTTATTTATTCAATTCCTCTTTTTTTTTTTTGCCATAACTTGCCATGACTATTGACCGGTGATGTTTTTAGTCTACAAATTGAAGCGCGACAATATTATCAAAAGAGCTGGACGGCTAGCGACACGTTTCGTGTTCGAGGTACTGTCGATGCGCTTTGGCACGGCGGTATTTACGCCGTAAACGAATCGGTTCGTTTATATACGATCTATAAAGAAGCGCTGTGCGCGAGCCGGTTGGTTCATAACGGTCAGGCGCATTTAAATGAAAATAGATCAGCATTATGTTTATATCGACAGACACATCGTATCCATGTACGACTGAGAATGGTTTCTCAAATTTACCGAACTTACCATTTTTTAGCAACTTGTAAGAATGTACTTAATGACTAATATTATGTTTACATAAAAATATATAAATTTGACACGACATGATTAGGGTAAAGATGTAGGTACTTTGATCCAAGTATATCGGGACAAAAAGTGAGCAAACCCTGCTAAGACATTGCGCAGAGAATGTTTGGACTCTTGTTTCGGGGGAATCCCCTCTCTTTATGCTTTCCCCTTTCTTTTGGGCTTTGTCTCGTTCTAATCTTCTTTCTCATTGGTCCCCCGACAGAACTGTTCTTTTCTGCGGTAGTAGAAACTGCGAGATCTCTGCTACTTTTGGAGTCTTTTTGCAAAAACATCGAGAATGGCTTTTTCCTTACGATTTCGCTCGTGCCCATTTCAAAATTAGCGATTTACGGTAAAAATTGACCCGAGAGATTTCATTGAAATTTCGTACAAAGTTTAAGGGCTAAATTGATAAAATTGGAGAATCAAGACTGAATTGACATCCGTATAGCAGGATTTAAAAATGATTGGACGATTGCTCCGGAGTTTGTCCAATCATTTTATATATTAATTTTGTAAATCGTAATCTTAATATACTTAGTGTTACGCTTTATTTATTTATTAATTTATTTATTTTTAGGGAAAATATCACCCAAAATCCTAAATTATGTAACTTGTGATAAATTTACCCTGAACTTTTTTTTGTAACACAAAAAATCTCAAACTATGCCACTTATGATAAATTTGCCATGAAATTTTTTTTGTGACACGAAAAATCCAAAACTATACCAATTGTAATATATTTACCCTACAATACTTTGGCCAAGGGACATTTTTGTCTTTTTCTATTTTTTTTTTCCTTTCTTCTCTCTTGTCGGCAATAGCGGAGGGAAGCCGGCGAGGGCAATCCTTGCTGGCGTTGGGGTTGGGCGAGGGGAACCCTTGCCTGGGCAGGCGAGGGCGACTCTCGCCCAACGTTGGCAAGGGTCACTTGAGTCGGGCGAGGGCGACTCTCGCCCGACGTCGACGAGGGTCGCCCTTGCCAGATCCAGCGAGGGCAACCCTCGCCAGATCCCAATGTTGGCTAGGGTTGCCCTCGCCGACTTCCTTCCACCATGGTTGATGGAGGGAAGAGAGAAGAAAAGCAAAAAAAAAAAACAAAAAAAGACGAAAATGTCCTTGGGCCAAAGTATTGTGGGGTAAATGTGTCACAAGTGGCATAATTTGTAGTTTTTCATGTCACAAAAAAAATTCAGAATAAATTTGTCACAAGTGACATAGTTTGGAGTTTTTAGTGATATTTTCCCTTATTTTTATTTTCAGTATCTTACCTTGATCACTTGGTGTAAATGCAAACCTTTTCTTTTATATTTATCTCAATTGAAATTTTAAATTGGTCACATCACGGAATGCGTTCATTGTGCTTTTGACTCATTGATCGAGTTGAGGCACGCTCGACCCCTCTCTAGCGTCGAGGTATAATGTGAAATTAAGAAAAGAATTGACATTCTTCCATCAAAATTTGATAAGTTTCCAAATAAAATTGAAATGCTTTTTTTAATGTATGATTCGATTGTAATTATTAAGATTGTGTTGCATAAAATAGAATATAGAGCTTTACCAAAAAAAAAATAGAATACAGAGGATTAAGGACTTTAAATTTTGGCCGTTCGTCAATTGAAGATTTAAGATTCTATCTTGATTAATTGAGGAATCGAGCTTTTAAATAAATCTCCAATTAGGTCTCGAGTTCGCCGTTTGGAATTCAAGCGTCCGAAATTCGACGTGGCTCTAATTTGTATTATTTGGTCATTTACTTTTTTGGTTAGAAAAGTCCAATTTCAGTTCATTAAGGGCAAGCCCAATCACAAGATAGAGGGGCTTCTGAACAAACAAGATCCAAAAGAGCTCTTCGGATAAGAAATCTAACTTTGAGGTAGAGCTTTACATCTCTGGCTTTTAACAACCTAGTCCGCTAACTTATTGGACTCTCCATGACAATGGGCTAAATTTTAACTTGGAGAAATGGGCCAACTCAGACTTGCACTCGGCGACAATGGCAGCTACTCCCCAACAGGAGAAAGATGCGTCAATAAGATGGCCGATCAAGCTTGAGTTGTGTTCAAGAGTGTAGTTTAGCTTAGGTCTTGACTTGAATATTTGGTCATTTAGCACGTGTCATCTCGGGCCTGAATGCCAATGATAACAAACTCGAGATCTGGTCGTGGCTTTTTCTAAAGGGACGCGCTCGCTTTTTGGCTAAAATACTCATCAACACAATAATCTGACTATATTGCCATTTTTGGATCCTACTTTATAGCATCCCTCTTCCGTCAATGCTCTAAGAAAGTGTTCCATTTTTTCTAGTCGTGTCCCCTTTTTTTTTAATTAATTTTCTATTTATTTTCTTGTGAAGAGCCCGGCAAAAGTGGAGTCATTCGCGCCAATGAGGAGGAGGAGCTGGGAAGGGTGATGGGGAGGCTGAGGGTAGCGGCCTTGTGCCCTGCTCCCCATATCCAAAAACACCCTATGTTCATAACCTAGTCTTGAAAGATAGCACCACCGATCAATCAAGTGGTTAAAATTAGTCAAAAAACACATGTACCCGACATTAACACAAGCCAAGCACCTAATGGCCCACAACATGCCATGTGGGCCGCGAGAATCGAGCAATCTAGCAACGATCATGTTCGTCTAGGACAACATAAGCAGATGAAACGAAGGAAAGAAAAGAAAAAAATTCATCAAATTTAAAAAAATTATAAAATGGTCCATGGTAATATCGACCGTACCATGTGAGACAGTTTTCATTGACTAGACTGCTATGTTAGTGATCTTTGACTAAAATCGAATGGAATGACTAAATCGGTAAATTGTCAAAATGTTTATAATTAAATTGGTACAATTAAAAGATTGAAGACTGAATTGATAATTGTACAATGGGTTTAGGATTTTTTGGACAACGATACCTCGAATAATCTACATCTCACTTTAAGCATTATGCTTTGCTTCCTTAATGCCATTTCTGGTGTGACTTCATGGCTTCAAGTGTTTTGGAACTAAAACCTCAAGGTAGTCGATGGATCGTAAATCAATAAAGGCAGAAAATAAAAGTGGAGATGAATTAAACCAGAAAAAAATACTCCAATTTCGGGACTTATTATACTTTTAAATTTCGGTTGTATAATGAATTAGAGAAACACTGCAATTGTGATTTGAATTTCCATATCGGCACATTAGCAAATGTATTCGGTTCATCGTGCTGAAATTTAGCAAAGACGTTATTGATTATTCCGTGCTTAGAAAGGACTAAACTATCTCGTTTTTGTGGTGCTCTTGGATCAACAAAAAGTTATTGAGCGACTGAGTTCTAACGCAAATTCATTGCACTTTAATTTTGAATCAAGTGTATCTCACGTGAAAGACCTGTAATCTAGGGATTAGGATGAACTAGGTTGTTCCAGAGTTTTCTCTTCGATTGACTTGGCTGAAGTTCCCGAGGGCATTAGTTCGTGATTTCAGGTGTGGAATTGCCCTCCTGGATTGGACTAGACCGATTTTTTTTAACAAATTCGAAAAAAAAACCCTAATCACATGTTTAATCTTCGTAGACTCTCAGTCACGATCGCTTATGCCTCTTCACAAACCTGAAAACCCTAATCACAGTCTTCACAACTCACGCCTGCTCGTGCGGTCACTCTCACGCCTCGCTCGACTCTCAGTCACTCTCACGCAAGAGGGCGCTTCACCTTGGCCTCACTCCCGGCCTCTGAAATAGAAGATCCAGAAGGCTTACGATTCAGCTAAGGCCCGACGCAGAAAAGAACTCCCCACTAATTATCTATTCCCCCGAAATCTATGTTGGATTAGTCTCTAATGTTCACGATCTTTCTTTTTTTTTTTTTCGACGAAAGCAAACCAATTCATTCATAAGATGACAAACTACAAGAGTGGAGATGACTAGCGTCATTACACAATAAGTCCCATAGAGATTGGGGGGGTTTGTACAACCAGTTAGAGGGGAGAATCCCTTTGCGATGGGCCTTGGCGATCCATTGAGTTGATGAAATTTCAGCATTTTCAACAATAACAAAAAAAGTCAACCTTTGCTCGAAATTAGATTGGTACCAGTCCAGTTCCATGACCAGATGGGCTAGTTCCTTGATCCAGGATGAGAACTGATCCCTTTTTGAAATCGATCACCCTTACTACTAATGAGATTCGATTAGTCTTAAATCATAAACCTTTGCTCGCAATCCCAATATAGTCCTTTCTATCAATTTTTTGTCGGAAATCGCTAATGTGACGGTGGATCATGTTGGACAACTAGCAATGATTGTATTGCCGCGTCAGTGATTTTTAAGAAAAATTGGCCGGAAGGACTACATTGAAATTTCGTGCAAAGTTTATGACTAAATCGGCTCATTTAAAAAGTTTAGGCTTGAATTGACATTCATGTAATAAGTTTAAATTTTTTTTGTATTGGTCGGAGCATAATAAATTTAAAATTGATCGAGTAATTTTCCCACCTACTAATAAATACCCCGGGTCAAAATAGCTAATCCGAGTGTTGACTAAATTCAGGATTGCATTGGCACATGAGAAGATAAAGTCGATACTACTCATCAATGGGAATGTCTACATTTTAAATTTTATTCTTTTGCCACAAATGGGATCTTTTGAGGTTGTGATCTTTGTCGATATTTGACCACGGGGGGGGGGGGGGACCAATTATTGAACATTGGAGGACAGACGTTGGGTGAAATTCCTTGATCATTCATTCATTCGATCCCGTGAAAAGTCCATTTAGATCCATGGATGATGTGACCCTATACAACAAGCTGCTTTTAATTCCGTCACAGTTTTGGATGGGGCGTCCTTCTTCACTGTCATCATGTACCATGAATACCAGTACATAATCCTTCGCCTGTGCCGTAGAATAAAACTTCTGTCACGAGTAAATCGCGTCCTTAATTTACACAGGCGGCCACAAAAGCAAACGATTACAAAATGACAAACTCATCTGTTTCGTTTTTCAATCGAAAAAAAGTTCGAAAGATATCATAAAGATCTCATCAGCAATTTTAGAAGTACTCAATTGACCAATCTCAAGTAATCAATTAACTAACGACTAAAAATCTTAAAGTCTCGGAATATTTTAAGGGTGGGAATCCTCTAAGTAGGGGTGTCAAAGTGCCCAAGACCGAATAAAACCGAGCGATCCTTCAAGTGGGTCTTAAAATTCTTATTAGAGTTGTTCCAAGTTTTCAAGCCTCCGACACTTGGGCTCTGGACCCCGCTTGGTTATGTTGCGTTGTAGGTGAGGTGTGCCAATTTTGTTTCTTTGGATGAAACGTATGAATTTTTGTGTATATCAGGTTATGATAACTGTATGGTAGAGCTTTGAAATTTCACAACGAATTATTTTCTTAAAAATAATCGTGTAAAAAAAATTGACCCCTAAATTTAGAGGACCTCTCTACAAATATATAAGAATAACATCAACATATTTTGATGTCGGACTCTAATATGTAATGTCGTTGAATTATATTTTGATAAAGATATGTCGGAAAGGGATATTGAACCTTTTTTTAGATAAAATAAGTAAATTTGTATTCCAAAACAATCTCATGTGGAAGGCACATCCAGTACTTGTCTCCATTCGTAGACACAAGAGGATGAGCACACAATTTCTAATTTGCACCAGAAGCATCCGGGAAAATTTCAAATATACCCCCCCTATTGGTATTGGGTGCTCAAAGTCCCCGAAACGCGTTTTGTTTTCCAGATTGCCCCCCATGCTGTAAAATACGGTCTCGAAATGCCCCGGATCTACGATTAAAAAAATCAGGAAAGGGTCCATTAAAGCTAGTTAAAATGGGTTATATTCCTCCTTACTGTCGAGAAGAAGCTGTCCACGAAGCTAAGTTCGATTCCCATGATGGGGCCAGTCATAGCCACATCTTCCTTTCCTTCATGGGGAATCCGAATTCGAATCCGGTGCTGGATTTGATCAAAAGAATTAGGACCACGAGGACTGACCGAAAGGGATAAATTCTAAGGTCAAAAAAATTCTGCTTGTCCAGCAAGGTGCCTGACAAATCATGGCACCATCGACCCTCCTTTCATGTCATTAAACGACATACACATAAACGATCCTAGTTGAAGCTAATGCCACAATTTCTTAGCGGCCACACAAGACATTTTCAATGTAGTCCAATAATATCCTGGATACTTGCTAGGATTTCAACTCAAATTGTATCCGAGTAATTGTGTCAAAATTGTTATCACATATAAATTTAGGCCACGTTGTCTTATGCAAAACTAAATAGTATATTTTTTATGGTTAAGTTTTAACACCTATTGTATGGTGGCCAATTCTGTTTTGATCGGTTATTTGAAAGAATTTAAGGGTGTCAAAATTCAAAGTACAAAGGAGTCAAATTACATATATCAAACAAAGCATAGGTAAAAGAAAATATATTTCGAAGTTGAATTGAAAATCCACTTGATAAAATGGGGCACTGACATTGAATTTTGCCTTGCCATGCCATACCATGCCATGTCTCTTATTCCCTAATTTATGATCATCATCCTGGAAAAATGACATAACTGCATAGATCCCAAATTATTCACCAAGGTGATGCCTCATGTGCATAATGGTCCATTCTATCAATCTTATAGCACAATAACGTGGGTACCTGAAAGATATACTTTCATTATAAAATAGAAAATATACGGGCCAAAAAAGCACTTTATGAAAAAAAGCGTGTGCCTGATTTTGTTTGGCTTAATTTCCCAGCATCAATTCAAGCACTGCAACGTATATCTCCAATTCCTTATGATATAGGAACTAGTTATTTGGCACATGAAACTTCTTTTTATAAATGTGAAGGCTCTGTTTGTTTCGCAAAAAATGAATAATTTGTAAAATATTTTTCAAAAATTGATTGCTTGTATTGTTTGAAATAATTAACCAATGAAAAATATTTTCATTATCGACAATAATTTATGTCTAAACATTTTTATATACGATGAAAACATTTTTCATTTATTAATTTTTGTAAGTGATATAAACGATCATTTTTGTGAAAATATTTTTTAAATCATTTATTTTTCACGAAACAAACAGAGCCAAAGAATTTGTACCATTTTTATTTGCGTCGGTATCTATGGATAAACTCCAAGAAACGTAAAAGGTGCCACCACTCATGCTAACGGGCGAGTCTGGGATGGATTCGAACCATGGAAACCATGTATGCTACATGTAATACTACTCAAATGAGCGTAAATTATCTCTAAAAGCCTCATAATTAATATAGACTAATTCCGCAATACTTGGAAGAAATTCCTTTTGCCCATCTCTAATCTCTAACTCTAAACATTATTTTTCATTTGAGATGTTCTGATACTGCTATTTAGGTACTTAATATATTCAATAGATATACTATTTGCCACCCGGCGATGGTAAGCCTTATGTCGGGCTTACGCTCATTTAGTTTGGAGTTCCGTGATTACATATTGAAATCATTCGATCCCTCTTTCGATCTCGTTAAATCATGATTCATCTGTGGCCTCAAATTCGACTTGTGTGAGGCATGGGAGCCGCTCCATCTATCCCCACTAGCAATAGTAGACGAGCAGCAGTGACGGACTCACTGTAATATGCAATAATTGTGGCTTTGTACGAACATTCAACGTAAGGGGATCGACGATGCTACTCTTTTTCCGAAAGTACAAAATAGTGATAGGCATTATCCATGAAAGTGGCTTTTGTTCTCCTATATAATAAACGCAGCTTTCCGTATTTCCCCAACACAAGCCAGGAAAAACCCTTCGGGCCAAACACTAACCCATTCATCAACTCCCTCGATTACATCTCCTACACAGCAAGGCTTCGGTGAAAAGAAATACGAAGCAAAGAATGATGTCCGGCGCCCCGAGAGCACGGAGAACCACCTTTTTCCCCGAACCCGTCGCCCTCGACCCGTGGGACCCTTTCCTCCTCGATCCGTGGGACGCTTTTGAACAATTCGACCACACTGGAGCGCTTTTCAGCCTCCAGGTGCCGCCGCGACCTCGCCTCATGGCCGAGACGGTGGCAACGCCACTCATGAACACGAGGATCGAACGGACTCAGACCCCGACAGCCCATGTCTTCAAGCTCGACCTCCCTGGGGTCAAGAGAGAGGAGGTGACGGTCGATTTGGAGGACGGTAGGGTGCTCAAGATCACCGGTGAGAAGTGCGTCGAGAAGGAGGACTGGAGCGATAGGTGGCACCGTGTGGAGCGCGGCAGGGGCCGGTTCATGACGTCCTTCGTGTTGCCCGAGAATTGCAAGCCTCACGAGACGGAGGCAGCCATGGAGAATGGGGTGCTCACGATCAGGGTCCCAAAGCTTGAGGTGCGGAACAGGCGGGGAGAATCAGTTCGCTTGGCCGTCCGCTAGGACGATTGCAAGTATGATGACTTTAGTGAGGATACTCTAGGAGTCCTGTAATTGTTCGCTATGATAATTATGTTGCCGCGAGTAGCTAAAGAATTTGTTGGTTTTGCCCTTAAACTTAGGTTAAGTAAAGCATATGTAATAATAATTGTAATCTTATGAAAGTGAATACGGCTATGGATCTACACATGATTGTAGTTTCAGATGTGCTTGCCACACTGACATCATGATTCTCCATACGTCCATAATTTGTATGTATGTATGCATGTATGTATGTAACAATAATGATTGAAGGGAATATTTATGTTTGCATGTTTCTTTACTAGTACACTGTTCTGCTTGGAAAACTGCTCATTAATACATGTTGAGTAGATTAATAACATCTCGATGTAAAAATGATCACGGAATATTGTGCTTTGTCTTTCTTTTATAAGCATTATAGATGGATCTCACGTCAAAGTATTCAAGTGTAATATGCATAAACTAGAAAAAAATTGTTGCAGCTAATCTAATTCCTTTAAAATTAGGACAAGGAAATCAACAAGTCAATACTACTGAAACCCTAAACAGAAGTTGTAGAATTCGGTTATACATCTCCGAAAAGTCCCATCTATTGTCTCCACCTATTAAGACTTGTATTCATCCAGCTCTGCTGCTCTCCACACCTAACTCAGTATTCGTCAAAAACCCTAACAGCCAACCATCCTCTCTCTCTCTCTCTCTGTCTCCTCTTCTCCCATCAACAACAGCTCATCGCCGCGCCTACCTCTGTTGTCGCCACCAGTGAAGTCAGCGTCATTAACCATGCCAAGCCACCGCCGAGCATCTAGGCTGCTCCACAGCCCACTGTCGTCTCGCTCCCTCCCTTACTATTTCGCAGGGGTGGGCAACGGAGAACACAACCATCGACCTTCTCGGTTATATGTTGTTGGGTAGGTGAAGTTGGATATTTCAGTGCATCTCAAGAATGAAATAGATCTCAGACCAGTATGACCTATAAAATTGGCAAGAATGACTCTGAAAATCCACGTTTTGAAAAAGGAATTTAAGTACGAGGTACTTATTGTTCTGTGGCTTAAAAAGATGTTCCTAGCTTGCACGAGTACCCTCGTCCAACTGTGGAAGAACAATAGGACGATGTGGTTGTGAACATATTGGAAGTGCAAACCAAGGTAATTTAATTCCCCAGAGAGACAACAGAACAAATTCGGCTGTCTAATCGGGGCGATCCAAGCCCTTTAGAGGCGTCTCGGGTCCTGCCCGATCCGGCTTTGTGGGCGCACAAACCTTAATTCAATCCACGGCGGATCTCTTCGGCGTGCATATCCGTTAGCTTTGGAGTTTGAATAACTTCTCTCACTTCTCATACTGTTAACTTCATAAATATGAGATCATGCTTTCTAGATCAATGCCACGTTGATCAGAAAATTCACGGGCATACCATCCATGGAGATCCATCGATAAAAAACGTTCGAATATCCCGTTGCAGTAGAGATGTTATAGGTGACATCATAAGTTTTTGATAATGATGCCCCAACTGCTTCTCGTTTTAGAAACGGGTAATGTGGCAATAAGTTGATAGTACATATCCGCAACTATCATACTTGGGAGTTGGAAGAACATATCGAACTTTAAGAGATAGAAGAGCACATTTCTCTGGGTATAAGATTTGAAGTTCATATATGGTTAATATCTGTTGGGGAGAATCGGGACAACAATTCACCAAGAACCAAACTCAATTCAGGATCAATATTTCCCCCACAATTAAACTGACCGAAATTGACTTAATTCTAGCAACAACCAATAATATTCTAGCAATTCAACCTTACAATAATAAGGAGACAAATGCAATAACGACACCAATATTTAACGTGAAAATCCAATGAGGGAAAAACCACCGATCGCTCCAAAAACTTCCACTAATCACAAAGAATAGTAGGATACACAAAGTTCTTCTCTAGTCATACACTAGAGGCACAACATCAACAATACAACATCATTTTCATTACCACAAAGGTGGATTTAAATAAATAGAGGAAGAAACCCTAACCGCGATTAGAGAATTCGGAGGAGATTCTTAACGAATGGAACCGATCAACTCGTAAATTTCGGTCTCACGAAGAACAAACTAAAATTTAAGCCAATTTCGACAATATTTGGTCCTTGAATCGGGACCACAAGCCGCAACCCCTTTTCTTCCTTCCTCTCCCTTGTTCTCTCGCTGAGCTCTCGGTGAGCACTTTCTATTTTCTCTCTCATGGGTGCACATGGGCACATGAAGCAGCCCCTTTTTCTTTCTTTTTGACTTTTCCTTTTTTTTTTATCATATTGGCTGGGCCCCCACAAATGAGGCCGACCCAAACAATAAGAGCTTGTTTGGCAACTGTCAAATAGTGAAAATTTCTATTCATATGTTCCCAGAATCAGTTTTGGAACAGAAATCTGTTTGTTAAATTTTTTTATTCTTGGCACAAATTCTTGCAAATCTATGTCCAGAATCAATTTTGGAGCAGAATCAAGAATAAAAAAAAAGTAACTTCTTGATTCTAGGAAAAAAAAATGAGAATCAATTTTTTTTCTTCTTCTTTTTCTTTGTATTTAATGTAGCTTCTAATATCCGGTGCGAGAGCCACCCTCGCTGTATCTGACGAGATTAAAATATTTTAATAAAAAAATATTATTAATAAAAAATATTATTAACAATAAAATATTTTACCGGCCATGAACAAAAAAAAATTATTCTACTAGCCAAGGCCAGCGACTAGGCCATGAAAAAAAAATATTATTAATAAAAAAATATTTTATCGGCCATGGCTAGCGACCAGGCCATGGCAAAAAAAGGAAAAAAAATTTTAATAGAAAATATTATTAATAAAAAAGGTTAATAAAAAATATTTTACCGACCATGGCAAAAAAAAATTTAAAAAATATTTTCAATAAAATATTTTTTTATTAAATTATTTTAATAAAAAATATTTTACCGGCCATGGCAAAAAAAAGAAAATAATATTATTAATTAAAAAATTTTACCAGCCATGGCAAAAAAATAAAATAATATTATTAATTAAAAAATTTTACCGGCCATGGCCAAAAATAATAAAAATTTTTTTTTTTAATAAAAGTATTATTAATAAAGAAATTTTTTACCAACCATGGCAAAAAAATAAAATAATATTATTAATTAAAAATTTTTACCAGCCATGGCAAAAAAAATAAAATAATATTATTAATTAAAAAATTTTACCGGCCATGGCCAAAAATAATAATAAAATTATTTTTTAAATAAAAGTATTATTAATAAAGAAATTTTTTACCAGCCATGGCAAAAAAAATAAAAAAATATTTTTAATAAAAGTATTATTAATTAAAAAATATTTTACCGGCCATAGCCAAGAAGGAGGAGAAGAAAAAAAGAAAAGAAAGAAATATTAAAATATTTAAAATGTTATTAAAATATTATTAATAAAAAGAAATTTTATGCCATTACCAAATACATTTATGTTCTTTTACTATTTCAGGATAGAAATTTCGGGTTGTTACTAAACGCCTTCAAATGCTCAGAATTAGTTCTCGGGCACAGAATAAAAAAGAATCATTTTTTACAAGAATCTGCTCCCGGGTACAGAATAGTTGCTATGCGTAGCCTAAATCTCCCCCTTCGCCTCACGTGGGAAGTTCCATCATGCTCGCCTTATTTCTACATGAATCAAGTTTCGCCATGGACAATGCTGTTGTCATTATGTCGGATCCATTGTCGTCGGTATTAATTTTCTAAAGTAGAAAGAGCTTCTCTTCTAATTTTTCTCGAACCTAATGATACTTCACATTGATATGCTTCGATATTGAATGCAACACTGGATGTGTGCTAAGATAGATAGCACTCATTCTATCACAATATAGAACGGACTTCTCTTGCTTCAAGCCCAACTCTTATAGGAAATTCTACATTAACAAATCTTAAGATTTGTCAATTGATTTACAACATTTTGAAATTCACTCAAGTGTTCCGACAAGCTGCTTCCTTCCTTGTATCTCAAATTTACAAGTCTTTTAACTAGAAAAGATTCATTCGCTCCCATTCTTTATCTTCCTTATCTCTTTTAGCTTCATCACCCCTAACGGGGTCAAACAAATCTTTGCAATACAACATGTCTTCCATCCGAGGCTTCTAAATGTTGTAATTTGAGGCATTTAACCTAAACATGGTGCCGCTAGTTTCTTCCATTCAATATTTGAGTTTCAACGCTAGCTCTAATACTACTTTGTTGGGGAGAACCAAGGCAACAATTCACCGAGAACCAAACCCAATCTAGGATCAATATCTCCCCCACAATTAAATCAACTGAAATCGACTTAATCCTAGTAACAACCAACAATATACCAGCAATTCAACCTTACAATAATAAGGAGACAAATTGAACAACGACGCTAAGATTTAACGTGAAAATCCAATGAGGAAAAAATCATGGACCGCCCCAAAAACTTTCACTAATCACAAAGAATAGTAGGATACACAAAATTATTCTCTAGTCACACACTAGAGGCACAACATCATTTCCATCACCACAAAGGTGGATTTACATAAATAGAGGAGAAAACCTTATATGCGATTAGAGAATTCGGAGGAGATTCTCAACGAACGAAAATGATCAACTCGTACCCTTCGGTCTCACGAACAACATATTAAAATTTGAGCTAATTTCGACAACATTTGGCACTCGAATCGGGAGCCCCTTTTCTTCCTTCCTCTCCCCTGTTCTCTCGGTGGGCACTTTCCATTTTCTCCCTCATGGTCATGGGCACCACTTGGGCTCACGAAGCAGCCCATTTTCCTTTCTTTTTGACTTTTTGACTTTTCCTTTTCTTTTTCTTTTAATCATATTGGCTGGGCCCCACAAATGAGGCGGACCCAGCCAACAATATCTTTGGACGGGTAACGTTTGTATTCTGATACTTATTTTTTTGATGTTTCGAGATAGAGCTTAGTTTGAAATGGGCTTAAACCCCGAGTTTTTGCCGATATCTTTGCGAACCAGAACCAGAAATCCGGCACCGCGGCAATTTCTACCTGCTGCCATCAATTCTCTTCAGTCGATCAAACAGAAATCGCGCTTCGGCGCACACCACCCGCGTCGCAATGCCGGAGACAATGCCCGCTCTGCCGCCGCATTACGGCTCCAACCGGAACTGCACGTGCATGCATCCCCGTAAGAAGATGGGGATGATGCACATGACCTTCTTCTGGGGCCACAATGCCGAGGTCCTCTTCGGCCGGTGGCCAGGCACCCACCCAAAGTTGTACGGGCGCCGTCTCTCTCGCCGTCGTCTTTGCCATGGCCGTGCTCATGGAGCTCCTCTCTGCCTGCAGGCTGCGATCTGGTTCGAAGGGTAACATTGCCACGGGCGTCCTTTGGACGGTTCTCTTCACGGTGCGTTGCGGGCTGAACTACCTGGTGATGCTCGCCGTCATGTCGTTCAACGGTGGCATCTTCCTCGCTGCGGTCGGCAGCCACTGGCTTGGGTTCTTGGTCTTTGGTAGTCGGGTTTCTTAGAAGTCCGGCGGGCTGCGATCGGTGCCGGAGCGGGCTGTTCTTCCATCCGCCAGTTGCTGAGCCCCATATAGCCGTCGTACATCGAACAAGTAGAGGTCCTTTTCATTTTTAGTTGAATAGTCTGAAGCTATTAGCATTTGAACCAAAACGCGATCTTTATTTTTATCATTGCGATCTTAATCCTCGTTGCGGTAATGCGAAGAAAATCATCAGTTTCTTTCAATTGGATCAGTTGAACTCGTCCTGTTTCTTTCAAAATTTGATTGCATATGTATTTTCGCCAGCAACTTTCACTAGAATGAACACCATAGGCCCGCGGACCAACGGTGAGTCGCATTAGAAGTTTAAAGCAAAATCATATCTATTGAAGCAAGTACTACGTAGGTTTCGTTATATTAGATCAAAAAATCACTGAGATTGACAAGTATTTTCTGTTCGATTAAAGAAAACATAAATGCATGTATTCTCCGGGCGAGTCCGTAGGTCGGTCCATGAGACGTGTAAACAAATTGGGTCATGGCGGCCTAGACAGGCCAAGTTGGACCGGTCCGGTTCACCTTCCAAGCCCATCCGGAAACAATGGTTTAGGTTAGGTCATTTGCTGGACTTGTTTCAATTATGGACTTCCATGAATTAAACCTAGTTGAGATTAAGGGTCCGTTTGTTTCGTGAAAAATGAATGATTTGAAAAAATGTTATCCTATAATTCATGACTTGTATCCCTCACAAAAATGAATGTGTGGAAAACATTTTCATCATCCACGAAAATGTTTACACATAAATTATTGTCGGTAATGAAAAAATTTCTCATTGACCAATTATTTTAAAAAATACGAGCAATGAAATTTAGAAATTTAGAAAAATGATTTTCAAATTATTCATTTTTTGTAAAGTAACCGGTGTCTTGAGTAGGAAATGTCCGTTCCAATAGTTCCATCATCGGAGGCCATCCGGGCTGTCGAGGCCTATTAATTTTTTTCGGTCTATTGACCTCTTAGAGCAAACCGACCAACTATTTTGGACGAACGATTGATCCAAGTCTAAGCTCATGCAATCTCCTTTGAGGTGAGAATCAAGTCAACTACCAGGTCGGAATCGTGAATCATCGGGTTCTATATGGGAACTGATCTAAGGATTAAAGTCGAACCATGAGCCCAAACACTGACAAATACCTGCATAACCATTCGATCAAGACTAAGATGAAACTTTTATAATATATGTCAGGTGAAATAGCATCTACGGTCCCTCTACATTTACCCGATATTCAAAACCATCCCTTTACTCTCTTTTATTTTTAAAGCGGTTCCTCTACTTTTTAAAATATGTCTCACCGTTAATCCTTTCATTATAATCTTTTAATTGCCGGTCGGTTTTTGCTTACGTGAAATGCATAATACTGAGATAGACTGTCGAAACACACGTGTCAGTTTTATAATCCGCTCAATTTGTACATGGCACCGCTAGGTGTCAAATCATCAACAACAAAATAAAAAACTGAAAAAATAAAAAATACCCAAATCCTATATTACCCACACATAAACCTTCCCCGTCTATTTCTGCTGGTGTGAATCGTTGAATTACCGATATGGACCGTCGAAGTACATGTGTCATCTTATAATCTGGTCAATTTGTTTGTGGTGCCATAGGTGTCAAATCATTAAAAACAACTTAAAATAAACCTAATCCTAAGTCGCATCGATCGTGCCACTCGCCGCCGTTTTGTTCGAATTTGATGTTCATGGCCGCGAGCTCGATCGACCAACAACGATGGGTGTTGCGAGCTCGAACGGCCATAAATACCGTGAGTGCCACCATCCGTGGATGCCACAACCTTAAGTAAGAGCTGATCGCAGCCGTGGACACTACGAGCTCAAGCGACCAGCAGCGATGAATGCCACAAGCTCGAGCTCTAGTAGCCATGGATATCGCGAACTCAAGCTCAAATGGCGAGCCGCCACAGATACCACGAACTCGAGCGGGTAGCTACTGTGGATGCTACGAGCCCTAGGGGCGAGCGGCTACGGATGCTGCGAGCTCAAGCTTGAGTAGCCACGACCATGGATGCTACGACCTGGCGCTCGAGCGGCCATGGATGCTACTAGCTCGAACTCAAGCGACCATGGTGGTGAGAGAGGGTTAAAGATGAGAAGAGGGAGCAAGAAGGAGAGAGAGAGCGAGAGGGGTAAGATTTTTTAAACAGTTCACATTAGTAAATGTCTGAAGACTTTTTGAGTACATGTCAGTAACGTCCGGCATCGAGCTGATTTAGGGATGGCCCGTGACACTCGCTCAAAGTTGGAGAACAGTTTTGCACCAAAAAAGTAGAGGGATGACTTTCAATTTTGGACAAAAGTAAATGGAGTACTGTCTTGATGGATTAGCTATTCTAGATAGGTTTGTGATTCCAAACTTTCAAAAATGGGACTTTAGCGGGGAACTAAGGGCGCGAATGAGAATATTTCTCTTTCTCTGTCCTATTTCTGTCTAGATAAAAAAAATCCATTTCTCTTTCCTAAACAAGTTTTTGAGTAAAAAATAGCGTTTGACAACGATACAAAATTTTTGTTTTCGGAATAGAAATTCGTTTGATAACGACGTAAAATTTTTATTTTCATTGGCCAGTGAATGGCGGTGGATGGCCAGCAAGCGGAGGCAGGCAGCGATGGGGGAGCGGCAGCAGACAGTTGGCTAGCAGTGGTGGGGGGCAGTCGGCAAGCAAACAGATGGTCGGTGAAAGGCAGCGGCGGTAGGTGGCAGCAAACGGCTGACAACAGGAACGGATTTTTGTTCCAAACCTATTTCCGGGAACAAAAAAAAATAGAAAAATAAGAAAACATAATGGTTATCATTCACGCCCTAATCGACCCGAGAACCGATCATCAATACTAATGTACAAAAGTCTAGCTTAACTTTTAAGCAAGACCTGTTTTCCCCCCCTGCCTTTGCCCCTTTCTGTTTGATTACATCTTTCTTCAAAACAAGACATGCTTGTAAGTTACTTATTCACATGTACTCGGGGTGTTTTGGCATATATTCATTGGGTCATGCGCTTGGAATTGCTAAACCCCATGTAGCCTTCTTCGCCCAACTAATTCTAATTTATCTATTACCTACCTCGAGAAATACGTTCATGGGGAAGATGATAGAAACTTTATTTTTATGTGTAGCGGGTTCTACGTTTGGAAACAAAACCGTGCGCTCTTAGTTGAGCCAAACATGCGTAGTAAATTTATGGACACGTTCGTACGAGTATCCACTCACACGTCACGACGTAATGCCCTGGTGACCAGTGGCATAATTTCATACCAGCAATTTGTAGGGATGGTGGTACTATTGATGGGAAGAAGCTGTCAAGTAGGGTTGAGTTGGTGGATTGGTTGAGCAACCGTTGAATGGGGGGAGCCTTCTCGTGAACGCATAGACTGAAGCATGAAAATCAATCATAGGAGATAGATCACTAATATATACATAGAAACTCGTTCTAATCGTAATGGGATGGAAAAAAAAAAACTTGGAGTGAAATTGAAAATGCGCACTTACGGAAAATGAGTATTTTCATGTCAAATATTGAATCACATAAGTTGTTTCTTCTTCTTCTTTTTGTTTGATAACTCAAGGACACATGCATCGTCGGATACCGATGACCTGTAGGTCCATGAAACACCCTACAAACCCTATAAACCGATTAAGTTCGGGCATTTAGTTTGTACAGGTGATCTCGACTCAAAGCAGTTTAAACACGCTCGATCAGATTCGAACGAGCTACCTCTAAATCCCGAACTGAAAATTCCCTTACGCCCCAATTAGCGGCGCAAGCTCCGGGATTCGATCTCGTAGTTTCTTTAACATATTTGACTGAATAAAATACAAAACATGTGGGGGCAAGACGTGGAAGTGGGTCGCATGAATCAAGCACATTGGGGAAAAATTGAGGAGAACGTCGCGGAGAGATTTGTCCGTGCATGAAGGAGGATCGAGTGTTACCCAACTTCAAGGGAACATGAAGTGCACGACCTGCTCAGCCCAACCACCACATTCGAACTGAAGCAAGAAGTCAACTCACCTGGCCTTCCTGTCTTTCGATTTTGTTCTTATCATTATTATCGTGATTATCGTTATCACTATTGACGTGATAATAGTAATTATTATGGATAATGACTGAGTTTTTGCAACTTTACTACTTTGCATCTCGTGCTTTTAAACATATATATAATCCTTGCAACTTTGCACCAAACTGCACGCCTGGAAAGGTCTAATCTAATCATTCTTCTTAGGAAAGCATGCTCAAAATTTACTAATCTCTACCTTCCTACGCAAGCCCTAGACCTAATTGGCAGAAAAATTGCAAGAAAAAAATTTAAATCTATTGGATTTGTGTCAATTTTATTCTAAATCTTTGAATTTGGTCAATTTAGTCCAAATCTTTTGACAATTTGCCAATTTAGTCATGCCGGCCAATTTTGATCGAAAATCGTTGATGTGGATATTGGCATTGCCACGGAGGATGGTTGGTGCTAACGTGGATAATTTTTATAATTGTTTAAAATTTTGAATGAACTTTTTATTTTATTTTATTTTCTTATTTCTTTTTCTATCTTTCTTTTCCTTTTTATTTTTCTACAAAAGTTCAGAGAGGGTTGGCAGTCATGGGCGAGGGCCGGCAACCCTCATTGGCCACTAGGTGAGGGCCATGACACTTGCCCAGATCCGGTAGCGAGTGAGGGCCACGATCCTCACCTACAATCGACAACCCTCGCCGAGCTTAGAAGAAGAAAAAAAGAAAAGAAAGAAAGAAAAAGAAAAGAAAAGAAAATTACAAAAAAGAAAAGAAAAGAAAAGAAAATTACAAAAAAAGATCATAATTTTTTTTTTAAATTGTTCATGTTAGCACCAATCGTGTTACGTAAGGCGATCAACGTCCACGTCAACGATTTTTCAACAAAATTGGTGAAAAGGACTAAATTGGAAAATCTTCAAAATGTTTAGGACAAATTTAGAATTGAATTGGCACAAATACAACAAGTTTATAATTTTTCTAGTAATTTCCATCCTAATCAGCCATAGGCATTGACCCTAATCTGTCCATATCCCTTCACCATCGATCGCCACCCAACGTCTATTTTTTTTTTTAATGACCCAACCTCTTTGAGCGCCATGGCGGCCGCCTCATGTGTCTCCCCTCTTGGATGATTGCAACAACCTTACAATAGTTATTTTCTCCTATTCGAAAATTTCAGGGGCCAAATCAAACAAAATAAGTTTAAGGAGTATATCAAAGATCGGAAAAAAAAAAGTTTAGGAACTACCCATGACATTACTTCATAGAAATGATAGAATCGTGTCTACATTACGTTTTCTGTGTCGACGCAGCACTTTCACGATACATCTGTTATACTTTACAACTTTATAACATATCCTCATTATTAACTAAAAAGAAAAATTCGTAACATGTCATATGATTATTTTATAACATTTAGACACATCCTCATGATTAAGTGCAAAAGTGTCGTAGTTTGAAAAATTGTATGGTAAACCGAAGAACCCTAGAATGTTTCCCCATTTCCAATTTGATACATCATTGGCTCGTTGTCCAACAGTTTGAGCTTTGTTAATTGTTAACTAGGTAACAAAATTTA
Source organism: Syzygium syzygioides (assembly GCA_031216285.1). Classification (NCBI taxonomy): domain Eukaryota; kingdom Viridiplantae; phylum Streptophyta; class Magnoliopsida; order Myrtales; family Myrtaceae; genus Syzygium; species Syzygium syzygioides. The sequence goes on along the minus strand of CM062252.1, from coordinate 27,396,562 downwards.
TGCGATGAAAGGTGTATGACAAGTCCTTCTGGAGCTTGGATGGTGATCTTGTTAATCAATGCTCTTTTGCAATGAATTGGGATGTTCTATTAGACTTATTGGTGAAGAGTTGGTGCAAGTATTCAGCCCAATTCCTGATTTAATTTTGTCAAATGAACAATTAATTAAATAAGGGGTGAACGGCCAAGCTTATGGATGGGCTGCACAAGTTAAACTATCCACAAAGCAGATTGCAGATGCACATAAGCTCCGGGACAAGGTGGATAGTTCCAAGACATTTGGAATCTCGAACAGACGAATGCGCATGCGAGATGCATGAATAGGCAGGACAGTCATCGGGTAGATCTTGACAATGACTATTCCTATTGTTTTGTTGGGGTCGGCATAAAGATGAATTCAAGCTATTGAACAACCTGAGTTTTGGATGCGTCTATGAAGAGGAGAATCACGCTAACATGATTGATCTATTTTGGTTAATGAGATGGCAAGAAACTCTAAACTTTGTGTCAATAAAAGAAATCGTCTAGGGTCGTCCTATTAGTCTCATTGTAGATGAGATTTTTTGGAGGACCTTGTCTCGAGATTCGCACTCGATTCCTTGTTGCGAGGGAGATTTAGGGTCACACACGAGCAATGCCCATGAATAGAAGGAAGTAGAGAGGGTGTGAGATGAGTAGTAGAAAATCCTAGGCGGCTCGAGTGCTGGGCGACAGGCAAGGGGTGTTGTAGGGGCAAAACTAAGTCGATGAGGAGAGGTGAGACCACCGTTTGAGAGAAATTTGTTAGTGTTCTTGTCTTTGGGTCGCCAAAATGAGCGACGAGCGAGGCATCTAGGGATGTGGTCAGTATGATTAGTGAGCGACATATTGCCACATGACAATCTTGTTCTAGGGAGATTTGTGAACGGTGTGCCACTAGAAAAGGTTAAGTATAGACCTTGCTAGGCATTTCTTAATGAGCCCCGTTCCGAGCTCACTCGCGAAAATCTTTCTAAATCATCCCAAGAATTTCCCAAGAATTTATGGAAATTCTAGGATCCTACCACTAAACTAGAGCGATTTCTATTTTGATCGTCGCGTCACGAAATATATATCTGCAATCAACCCATGTATTCGTGCCCTCTTTAAATATTTTGAGAAATCATAACGATTAATGATACATATATTTTTTTAACGTAAATTTCGAATATTACATGATGACAAAACTATATATCTACAAGATTAACCTACATAAATATTTGATATTCATGTGGCTTCCTAGATAAGATAAGGTTAAGCACAAGTGCGGCTATTTCTTGTACTCGACTCAATCTAATATCGGTACCGGCGTAATATTTTTCCCTAGCATGTAAAATTGTTTCGAATGATCATTCTATAGAAAAGAAGAGCCAACAAAGTTCGAATTCACACGCTGCTACGTTAAAGAGCACAGAAAAAACATTTCCAAGTGAACAAGGTGTTAGACTTAAATAGTTAAGGATGTTTGTTCTATGTCCTTGTGATTTCGGGTTCCTTCACTGTCCATCGCCTCTCGGTCACCTTAACATCCTCTCGTCGGGATCGCTCTCGCCTTCACTATCAAGTTCTCCTTATCGGCGTTCCGCATTTTAGCCATAAGTGCATCGATTCCTTAACATGATAAGAGTAACTTATTCGTCCAGTCACAAAAACATCTATAACCAACGATATTTAGAACGGTACGAAAATTCGAATACGGCGTGACATTACAAACCTCAAAGTCACACGACACGGATTATGAACAAACCACAGATTATTTGCTGAGGAAAGGAATTATTAAAATTAAATAAGATAAAGCAAATCTTAAAGCTTAAATTAAAAGGAGCAAAAAGAACAACCGAAAGGGCGAAAGGGACGGCCAGCTCGGTGGCAGCGAAACGGACGAAATCGAACGGACGAGAATTTTGGCGGAGCGCGAGCGAATCAACGGCCCCAAAGTCAAAAGGGGGAGCACACCAAACGCCCCCCCCCCCCCCCGGGGAAGGACAGAAGGACTGACACCAGAACCGGGGAGTGGCCGCCACGCGCTGGACCCGCCGCGGAGCCCCGCGCGTGGGCGTGGCCCCTGCGCGCCGATCGCGGGACGCGCGTGGGGACGTGTCCGGCCTGCACGAAACGGGGCCGGAGGGAGGCCACCGGCACGACCGGTTTTTTGTTATTTTTTATTTTTCCCTCCCCTCTCGTTTTCCTTCTTTTTCCCCCCGTTTTTAAAGAGAAATTATCTGCGATCACCAGCCCAATCGACGGGCGCCACGTGGGATGGCGGTCCCCCACGCGCGTGACGCCCCGTTGAATCGGACGGTCACGGGCTCGCGATCTCCCCCAACCCCAAGATGCTTTCACGCGTCCCGGTCCTGGCACGTGCCGCCCTCTCCCCTCCCCCCCCCCCAACGCCTGGCACGTGCGCTGCTTAGCTTGTTTGAGTGGGTTAGTGTGGCCTAGCATGGCGATGAAATGACATGTCTGATTTCCCCAAAAAAAGAAGGCATGAAAGAATTAGGTAAAAACACAAAAAATTTGTGTTACATGCGAGTATTATGCAGGCACGCAAATTTGACATATTAAATAATGTGGTTTCATGCAACTAGCGACTGCAATAGATGGAAAGTTATAATTAAAACCATATATTATTTTTTAAAAAAGTACATTTGCACGGTCTAGCATCGTAATACAATTATATACACACGCGCGAGGAAATTACGAAATATTTTAATCAAGAAGAGTCATGTCTTTCTCCATTTATAGTTGGAGAAATTTCCTTTGATGCGTCTTTGATACTTAGGAGTTCATCATGTTTTATCCTTGTCCCATCAATTTATATGATTATGATTGTTATGTAAAACCTCTACTACTCGTTATGCCTCCTTTTGTTCGGATGAAATGGCCTATCATCTTGGAAAATATTTTGTAGACAACAGGAGCTAAAAATGCAACAGGGGCTATATATATATATATTTATACATACAACGGCATTATTGAAATGCACATTTCACATGGGTCCGTCTGACTTTGGTCGTTCTTGCCTCTCCCTTTCTTTGTTTAGATGTTTGTACATACTTTATCTTTCAATTTTTGGAAAAATTGTCCAACCAATCCTACATCTATTGCACATATGTCAATTTAGTCTAATAAGTCCTAAACCTATTGATTGGAAAGACTATTTGGAATTTTGCGCAGAGGTTTATAACCCACTTAGCAAAATTGAAAAGTTTAGGTCCGAATTGACATTCGCACGATATATTTAAGACTCGGTGGATAATTTCTTCTCAAAAATTTACAAAGAAATTGGCAGCTATGTAATGTGTGCCACGAATAGAGAGAAGAAAGTGGTTCTATGGAAATGGTCATGGTGAAGGTTGACGATGATGGTGGCGGCCAATGCTAGAGGGTTTGAACTAGGAGTAGCTCCTAATAGACTTCTGCAATGACACAGAGAGCAGTAATGAACTGAATTACTCGCCGAACATTAGAAGAAGTACATGAAACATGTATGTCGAAATCATAATTAACTCACGAAAGCGCTTCTAATGCCTTTGGTAAGGTTCGGTATAAGGCCGTGACAAAGCGAACAATGCACGAGTCAATTAACCGAAGGATGTCCCGTTTAACGGCAGCCGCGTGGGTTAACGGTGGCCGGCTCCGTTAAACACAGAACTAGGGTTTTCTTCGCCCTTTTCGGGAGGGGGCAAAAGAAAGTGCTAGAGGCTTAAATGAGTATATATCTTATTCCCCTCCCGGTCACCTTTTCCAATATAGAAAACGAAAAAACGACACTGCGTTCAACAAAGCGTGTTCCCATTTTCCATTCTCCAAGATACCGAGAAACTTTTGCTCTTTTGTCGCTTCGCAGCGATGACCGGCACGACGCACGATAATCTCCAGCTATAAGCCCCGCCCAACCCAACCATCACTCGAATGCACGCATACACATACGCACGCGATGAGGCCAAAGAGGCGCCCAAGGGCATCATGGTAAAATCCATCGCGCCATAAAAGGAGCACTCCACTTAATATAATCTTTTCCATATATATATGTAGTAAGAAGAAAGGGCAGTGTGACGTCCCCCCTTCACAAAACAATGGGGACCCACCCCCCAACCCTTCGCATTTCCAAATGACCTTATTACCCCCCAGAAACCCTAGAAAGAAAAAAAGAGAACACCAGAGAGAGACCGAGAAAAAAGCTAAAACGCCCCCCCGTTGACCGCGGTCCTCTCTTCTCCTCCTGGCATCGTGAAAACACCCCAAAAAAAGGAAGACATGTCCCCTCCACTCCCCGCCCAAATCTCTTTCCTCTCTTCCCTTCTTTCCCATCAATTTGCACTGTCGCAGTAAAAATCCAATTATTCGTCCTAAATCTAAAATATTAAAAATAGAAAGGAACCCTATTTCTTCCCCCCTTCCATCCTCTTCCTAATACTAACAGCTTCCTCCAGAATAAAAACCCTAGTGTATGGAAGACGCCGCGAGAGCATCAATACGTCCACTCCTGGGGTAGCCGGACCTCGTGGCCCATCACCGGCTGCGCGCGGAGGTTCCGCCGCGGCTGAGCGCAGGGCCCGCTCGCCGGGAACTTCCAGACACCATCTGCTGCAAGGACAAACGCGCAAACGAACCACTTCTTCAGCCTCCGCGAACGCAACCGGCGCGCCACGAAAGATTACGTTTGAATGAAAAAAAGGAAAAAGGGGGGGGGGGGGGGGGGGGGGAACAAGCTTTACCAGTTTCAGGAGCGAGACGTCCGTCGGGACGACCGCTCGAAGGCCCTTGGTGAGCGTGCCGAGAGCTCAGGTTCATGTTGAGAGCTTGAACCACTTTGGCCGGTACTAACACCGTCGGACAAGCTGAACGCCAGAGAAGAGATGGTGAGAGCCGCGCGCGCGAATACCGTACAACACCCAAATCCACTTTAAAAAAAAAAAAAACCCAGAAGCGAGAATGAAAAGATCACGGGTCCATAAATGTTTGCAATAAATAAAGCATCTACTGCTCTTCACCAACCCACTGTTACCGAAACCATGAATCGCCAGTGAAAAATCACCCCATTATGCGTGGATGACGTTGCACACCCACGACTCGCCCAAAGAAAAGACGCACTGGAAAGTTTTTGCTTCAGATTTTAGACCGAGAATGGAACGAGAAGCTACTAACCGGGCTTCTTGCGGGGTTCGGGTTGAGACCCGGCTCTGCGGGGCAAGAACACGCCGGTGCCGGCGCACTCCCTCTTTGCGGCGGCAGGAGGAGTGCCGAGGAGCACCGTCCGCATGCCCGTGCCGTTCTGGAGTTGGTGGTGTTGGAGGCGGCCGCCCTGCTGCTGTGGCGGACGCTGCGACTGCTGGAGCGAAGGCCATGCAGACGGGGACAAGCCCAGGGTGGTCCGGCCACCACCGTTCCGGTTAAAGACAATAGCGTCGTCGTCTCTCGCCACTTGATGGACCACCATTCGCTGCTGTTGTTGCGTCGCTTTCGGTTGCGATCCCCAAGCACCAGAATCTCGCTGCTGCTGTTTCAGCTGCTGCAGCACAAAACGAAAACAAAAACGAAATATCTGCAGCTCAGACACGGTATTTCAACTTCGTCTTTGCACAGCGTGCCTCAAGCGTGCGTGTGTTTCCAAGCGAACCTGATCGAACAGCATCTGCTGGTAGGAAAGCGACTGGTGTGGGTAAAAATTGACGTTCGAGTTAGGGTTCTTCGCCGGAGGGATAGGGCTCGCAGCGATTTTCCTCGGGCCAAAGTAATGACCCGGGACATTTGTGCCGCGCTCGAGTTCGTGAAGCTGCTGCAACTTGTGGAGTCTCATCCTCGCAGCCTCCCCAGCGGCCTCGCGCAGCAGATCCCAGCCGTCCGGAGGAGACGAGGCCCGGAAAGGCGGCCGAGCTCGACGGCAATCGCACAGCGTCGATTGCGGCGAAACGGACGGAGACCGTCCCTGAAGGTGGGGGAAAAAAAGAGGGGGGGGGAATAGAGACAACGGAACTTCGTTACATTTGACACTTCTGAGGAAATGACAACACGCCGGTGCGCAGAACTGGACAGCCCAGGGTGTTCGGACGGTACCTTGGAGTAAGCATGAGCAAAATCAGAGAAGGTGGGCTTCTTGAGACCCTCCACGCCGAGAGCAGAGGCGGCCATTCTCCGGGAGAGGTCGGCGATGACGAAGTCCTCCTCGTCGCTCTCGGTCTCCGTGGAGCCGAACACGGACTCGACGGGAGAGCTGAGGCCCGAGTACCCACCGCAGCAAGGGTTGGAGCCAGGGCCGAGGCCCTTCTCCTCCGCCGCCGCCGCGAGGAAGTCGAAGCCGTCGCCGCCGTCGCCGAGGAACTGGGAAGGGAGCCAGAACTCCCCGTCGTCCAGAGCATCGAGCATGGCCATGTTCAAGCGCAGCAAAAGAGGCGGGCGAGAGAGAGTACCGGAGCGCTAGTGAGATGGCGGGGCTGAGAGGCTGAGGGACGAGAGAGAGATAGAGAGAGAGAGAGAGGAGCTTTAAGAAAAGCAGAAGCGAGCGAGAGGCGTGGGAAGAAGGAGACGTTTCCTTTTCTTCTGTTCTTTCTTTTTTGGTGGGGTGGGGATGAAGACAGAGAGCTTCATCCTTCTGAGCGGGGTTAGGGGAGGGCGGGGGGGGGGGGGGCGAGGTTGGCTTTATAAAAAAAGCAGGGGTGGGGGGTGGGGGGGAGACAGACCACGAGGGACCGAGGGGAAAGCAGCGCTCACGCGGCGGCGGAGTGGGGTTGGGGGGCACGCGCCGGGGGGATTAGTGGTGGGACCCACGGCGTCGACGCCAGGTCAAAGAAGATGCAGAGGGAGAGAGAGAGGGAGAGAGAGGGGAAGGAGGAGGAAGTAGGAGTGTGACAGCAGAAGGGAGGGAGGGAGGGAGGGAGGGAGGGAGGAGGAAGAGTAACCAAAGCTGGGAGTTGAGAATCGCATGTGAGCGAGGGCCAGGCCGGGCCCCCTCGCCTCTCTCGCTCTCTCGCTCTCTCTCTCTGTCTCTGAAGTCTCCCTTTCTCTTTTCCTTTTTCTTTTTCGAATTTTGGAAATCCACGATTTTCATTCTCTCTCTCTCTTTCTCGCTCCTTCTCGCTTTCATTTCGGGAGGGGGGTTTGCATGATGATGATTGATGAGCCGTGCGAGCGTTGGTGATTTTTCAGCAACGTCGGGGTTCGTTGAACCCTAACGTGGGTCAACACCCCACTATCCACGCCCCCGCCCCACCCCACCCCCACCACCCCGCCCACCCTTTTCCTTATCTCTAAAATTATTGCAAAAAAAAAAAACATCTTCTTATTAAAGAGAGAGAGAGAGAGAGAGAGAGGGGGTGGAATAGAAACGTTCGCTTATCCCGATAAGCGGCCGCGAATCAAAAGCTTCGGCCCCCTCGTCGTCGAGCCTGGCTGTTGCCCAATCCTGCCCATCCTCGTCTTTTGTATGTTTCTTTATCAATCAAGAGTAGAGACGGACGGTTTCGGTTTCCGTACAGATTTTACACGAAATTTGTAACCTATCTGTTGAACTACGTTCCTAATTTTTTGAAATTTGAAACCTGCCATACATACCTTGAAATTCCATATATTATTTAATTGAACAATCGCGGCGAATCATCACCGTTAATGACCGCCGCCGCTTGCTGCTACAATCATTCTACCACAACTTTCATTTAGACACGCAAAAAAATATGAAATATGAACAAAGTAAAAGTTTCGGTCATAAAATCGAAGCTCGAACTAGTGCTTCCAGATTATTTGCTCATTATCAAACATCATTGAATATCGCAGGATTACGCAAAAATATGATCAAGAAAAACACAAAAGCTTATTCCAAGTTCTAGGTTCCACCTACCTAGAACTTACTTATCAAAATAGGTTTCACAATTTTTGAAACTTGAACCTATCATGCATGCTTTGAAATCTGGAACCGGACAGGTTCCCACCAGTCCGATTCTTAGGTTCTAGGTTTTACATTGTAACCGTACTCACCCTTAATCGTGAGTAAGGCTCGTAACTTAACCAACTTTTGCTCGAAAATAGTCCCTCGAAAGCGTGCCCCTTCCAGAGCCTAGTCGAGCAAGGTGGGCATAAATTGCCGAGACTAGGGGAGAGAAGAGACTCCGACGATACCTGGCACAACTGATCGTGTAGCCCTCCGGCAACAGTTAAGCACCTAGTTGGAGAGGCTCGTTGCCTTCGATCGGTGTAGCCCTTGTCGAAGGCTGGCGTGACTTGAACAACATTGCTATGAACTTTGGAATTTATCTATAATCTCAATCAGGTTTTCTTTTTCTTGAAGAAAATTCTACTTTTTTTTCTTTAATTATGAAAATAGAAAAACTATAGAAAAATCTCCCGAACTTTCAAGGTGATGCACTTTTTCCTCTTTACTTTCAACTGTTAAACAAAAATTTCCCTATTGTCGTACGACTATAATCGTCAATTCTCCGTCTTTTTGCCGTCTGCCATGCCTAGCAAGTGATTTTTCAAGGGCAAAAAATTGTCACTCTTCTTTTTTTTTAGTCAAATCACTTTTTCGCCCTTAATAGCCAAAAACAAATTAACACTCATGCAATACTTATTGAAAAATGAGAAAAAAAATTGAAATGATCATTATAATAATAATAATAATAATACATATTATTTGGTTATTATTATTATTATTATTATTATTATTATTATTATTATTATTGCCGGCATCCACGTCAGCTATTTTTAGTTAAAATTGGCTTGATGGGTTCAATTGACAAAACGTAAAAATATTTATAACTCAATTGAAAAAATCGAAAGTTTTATGATTAAATTGGCAAAAGTACAATAAATTTATAATTTTTTGGATAGTTTTCTCACTATCCTATTGCATTTTAGCCCCAACTCTCATGCACGTTAGACACACGGATCTTACATGGAGCTGAGCTCATCCATTGATTGAAAATCTCCAAAGATGTTTTTCCGAACATCTCTCGTCTCGTGAAAATCGTCCAGTCAATCCTAAATTCACTGTACGTATGTCGATTCGGTTACGAGCTTTTTAATTTTTCCAATTCAGACCAAAATCGTTGCGCAAAATTCCAATGCAATCATTATCGTCAATTTTTCCCGAAAATCGCTCACACAACAGTGTACAACGCAGGACGGGCTGACCAGCGATTTACGGCGAAAATTAGCAGAAATGATTACAATTTTTCCTGCGCGTCTCTTCCGATGCCCGCATCGAAGGATGGGATGGGGATGGGATGGTGATGGGAAGGAGAGCGATCGCGTGCCTCCCAATTCACGTCCAAACATGTTCCCGAATTAGGAAAAAAAAAGAAGAAGCGTGGTGGGGAGAAGAAGAGGCACGAATCAATTTCCTCCGCAGCGGATCATGGGCCGCACGATAAATCGAAGCCGTGAGTGGTGGACTATGACTGGCGTCGAGTGGAATCCAGGTGGTCTCCGGCACAGCTGAGCTGACAACGTATGACCCCGCCCCCCGATGATGGCAATCAACTCTTTTAGTTTTATCAACCCTCTGACAAAAATCCAACCTCTAATTTCCCAGTTTCCTCTTCTGCAGTTAATGATAATTACGGGCGCTTTTCTTCTTTTTTTCTTTCTTTTCTCTTCTCTTCTCTTTGAGTGATTCTCAAGGTTGCTGGCTGGCATCATGCCCTCTCTTCCCCTGCCCTCTGTCCCTCTTTTCTCTTCCGCTTTATTCAAGTGGGAGGGTGGTGGCGGGAGGGCCTCATAAAAGCCAAGGGTAGGCCAGCTTCCTCTTTCTCCTCCATGGCAGTGTCTCCACTTCGGCTTTGATGATCTCACCCTCTCTCTCTCTCTCTCTCTCTCTCTGCCCCTCCGTCTCGTGCTTGCTATCTTAACGATTAGTCCAAACTTCGCACCAAAAGATCATTCCCTGGCCCCCATCGGTTCACATGTCTTTTAAGAACATCATGAGATCGAAGGACACGAGGCTAGTGATAATGACGTGTGCCCTCGTGGTGTAGCTTTTCCCTCCCCCTACGCGGGGCTACTCCGGGGAGCGGTGCCTCTCTGCTATGCCATGCCCAGCCATTGTCGCCAGTCATCACAAGCTGGTCCTTTTCCAATTTAATCAAGTCAACCATGGCGTGGCGTTCCAAGGAACGGTAATTAAATCGATGGCTGCTCGCCCGACGGACTTTTGTCCGGTTACACACCCGTCGCATCCTCATTGGACCGAAGGGGAAAACTCTCTCCCACGCATCCCCGGTGGTACTCGAAAACAAAAAGCTCCGCCTGAGAGTGTTCTCGTGCTTGCAGACCACGAGGACAGTTTGAAAAATGGCCGTCTTGTGACATGGGTTTCGCTTGTTTGCAATCGCGTTGCTGCTGAACGTTCAAGAGGAGAGAATCGTGTACGTTAGGTGTTACCTATTCACTTACGACGGGTTCCTTGAGTTACGTCGAACAAAATATGAAAAGGTTCGTAATTTTCTCAAGGATTCCGCCGCGAAAAATTAAAAGCTTGGGGCCATTTTCTCAGTAAGTAGGAGATGATTTTGGGTCAAACGATATCTCATTTCTTCTCTCTCTCTCTCTCTGCTCACTCACTTACTTCCCAAAAGAACCATTGCTTTGACTTTCTCTCTCGTGCGAAGATCTCTGATCGGCCGAGAGACCAGGAGCAGTTGGAATGACACTCGATTGTCTCGATCCGAATACTTCAGGTAGGACTACAAAACATAAACAATCAAAATGTAGGGGATTAGACAGAGCGACAGTTGCCACTTTCCAACAAACTTTTCCGTGACTTGGATCTTCTTGCACTCCTTTTTTTTTTTTTTAATACAGAACGCCAGCAAGAAAAAGAGAGAGGCAGTTCAGATCAGAAGCCTGCACAGTTGGACCGCTTATTTAATTAGTAGTTGATTAGCTGTAAACAACGATTGAGCAGAAAATGGGCCCAGGGAACGGGGGGGTTCTGAACTGTGAATGGAATATTGTGGAACAAGGCCGCCTTAATTAGCGGGCGAAAGCGGGGTTTTGCGTCCCTTAATCAAGGTTTTGTCGTGTACTTTGTGTTGGAGGGTCTCTGTGTCTTCCTGTCTTGACAATTGTGCTGTATATGGTGCTCGTCTAGAAAGAGCAACGACCAATAGTCCCCAGCTTTAGGCACGTGATCCAGCCATTTAATCGGTCCTCGTCGGCGCTAATGATACGTCTGATGTAAAACCCTACGTGATCTACTGAGGAATGGAGACCGACAATCTGCGTATCGATATGACTAGGCATGGATGAATATTCGAATTAGAGATCGCATTCGAACACTCGATAAGAACCTCGCATAACTTGGGGAATCGATTTTCATAAATGAATCCGGGTACCTTTCGTATCGTTTGTCTACCCATTTACTCTCTTCTCGGCTCAATCGATTTGTCTTGGAATCAAATAACATAAAAAGGACGGAAATCATAGTGCTAGAAATTTGGTGTGCGCAGCGCAGATAGCAACTTCGTCCTAAAAACAAATCTCATCAATATGAGAATTCTCGTCAGAAGCACTCCTTCTCTATAGGGAAGGAATCGTTTTTTCTCAATCCAAGAAGATGTCTGCTGGAGTCTGCTGGGGGCATATCAAGTACCTTCTCCAAGAGACGACTTAAGATACTGCAGAATTCATTTTTGAGCTTCAAGACGAGGGATACGTACGGAGTAGATAAATCTGACTGAGGACGCCAACTGCATATGCAAGAACAGGTTGCACGAAAGGAACCGGCATCTCATCTCATTCTCACGTAATAAAGAACAGGAACAGAAACGGCTCTTCTCATGTGATAGAATCCAGTTAGAAGACGGGCGAAACGAGGCCCAAATTTGGGGCATAGAAGAGAGGGGAGAGACTCACGGGCCACACATAACCTCGAGTACTCGGACTTTGTGTTTGTCTGTCCAGAGTGAAGTGAAAGGCCCCCTCTTTTAGCTTAGCATTGCATAGCGTCCAAAAAGTTGAAACTCACACCAAAAAGATGATCGGGGTTAGGGTGCACATGATAACTTGCCAAATAGTGTTTGATTCTGTTCTTTTGTTCCCAGAATCAGTTTGGGAACAGAAATCCGTTTGTTTAATTTTTTGATTTTGGGCACAAATTCTTGCAAATTTGTGCCCAGAATCAGTTTTGGAATAGAATCAAGAATAAAAAAAGTAGCTTCTTGATTCTAGGAACAAAAATCAGAATCAATTGTTTTTCTTCTTCTTTTTCTTGATTTTTAATATAGCTTCTAATGTCCGGCACGAGGGCCACCCTCGCCATATCTAAAAAGATTAAAATATTTTAATAAAAAATATTATTAATAAAAAAATTTTACCAGCCATGGTGAAAAAAATAAAAAAATATATTTTTAATAAAAAATTTTTTACTGGCCATGACTAGCGACCAGGCCATGGCAAAAAAAAACTAAAAAAATATTTTCAATAAAAATATTTTTTAAAAATATTTTAATAAAAAATATTATTAATGGAAAAATTATTTATAAAAAAATATTTTACCAGCCATGGCTAGCAACCAGGCCATGGAAAAAAAATAAAAAAATAATTTCAATAAAAATATTTTTTATTAAAATATTATTAATAATAAAATATTTATAAAAAAATATTTTACCGGCCATGGCCAATGGCCAGGTCATGGAAAAAAAATAAAAAAAGTATTTTCAATAAAAATATTTTTATTAAAATATTATTAATAAAAAAAATATTTTACCGGTCATGGCTAGCGACCAGGCCATAGCAAAAAAAAATAAAAAAATAATTTCAATAAAATTATTTTTTTGTTAAAATATTATTAATAAAAAATATTTATAAAAAAAATATTTCCGGCCATGGCCACCGGCCAAGCCATGGCAAAAAAATAAATAAAATATTATGAAAAAATATTTTTCTCAAAATATTTTAATAAAAAAATTATTTATAAAAAATATTTTACCAGCCATGATCAATGATCAGGCCATGGCAAAAAAAATAAAAATATATTTTCAATAAAAATATTTTTTATAAAAATATTATTAATACAAAAATATTTATAAAAAAATATTTAACCGGCCATGGCCAGTGACCAGGCCATGGCGAAAAAAAAGAAAAATATAAAAATATTTTTTAGTATAATGTTTTTAAAAAATTTATTTATAAGAAAATTTTTTACCGGCCATGGCCAAAAAAATAAAAAAATTATTTTTAATAAAATTACTATTAATTAAAAAATATTTTACCAACCATGGCCAAGAAAGAAGAAAAGAAAAAAAGAAAAGAAAGAAATATTAAAATATTTAAAATATTATTAATAAAAAAAAATTTTATGCCGTTACCAAACGCATTTTTGTTCCCGGGCACAGAATTTTGGACCGTTACCAAACGCCTTCAAATACTCAGAATCAGTTCCCGGGCACAGAATAAAAAAGAATCATTTCTGATCAGAATCTGTTTCCGGGCACAGAATGGTTGTCATGCGTAGCCTTACATGGCCCACCGGTTCCTTAACTTCTATAGAATAACAATGGAATAGAGATGAGATGTCCAAAAATATTTTGTCCTCTCTAATTCTGTAATAGTTATGATTTCAAAAGTTATATAAGATTCTGACAATTAAAAACTGTAAAAGCTTTTATCGTCCATTAGGTCATTCATCCTTAAGCATCAGTGAGTTAAGCTCATTTTCAAAGGGTTACTTCTGGTTTTTCAGTAAAATGTATTCACCCACGTTCACCCTCAACTCCATTTTCCACCACTAAAAGGAGAATGCCTCCCTCCACGTATTCCAAACCATCCCACTTGGCTAACAAGGTGAGAGGCGAATCTTGATAGAGAACCTCGACACATTAAATGAGAGAGTGTAGAGAACTTCTACTTTTGTGGAATTAGGGCTATATACCACTTAATTTCATGCACACCAATTCGACGTGGGACTTTAATGCAACAAGGCTTCCTGTTGAGGTTCGCATAGAATGGGCACGTATACGTGAGATGCTATATAACCTTGATTCCATTAAAGTTGAAGCCATCTAAGTTTCTCTTTCCGCGTGTTGGATTATACAGTATCTACTCTCACATTTGTTTCTCATCCTATCAGAGCTTAGTCTCACCATTTCACTTGTGAAAAGAAAACTTCTAAAGATGAAATGAGTAATGATCCTTCGTCTCGTATTGGTTGTATTTCATGTTTACAAGTATGTTCCGTCCGAATCAGCATATCTTTTTCTTTTGTTTTACATCTCTTACCTATTTTCTCAACTAGGCTCGACCACAATAGCAGAGTAAGTAAAAACATCAATGGCACGGCAAAATGCATTCCTCATCATCAATGTAATTGCTCACGGTAATTATGGCCTTCTCGGGAGAATCGACGACACTGCAACTTTGATGCACTTAGTAATATTAGTACATCTTAGAATTCTCGTTTAGCTCTTTGTATATAGTTCCGGCAATGTGGTTCAAAGAATTATGGGTTATATGTGCCTCGTTACAATACTTAATTTTTTTTATAGTTATATTGAGTGTTATAGTGTATTTTAAATTATTCTATATTATTATTTATTGGATTACCCTGTAATTTTCCATGTTTAATGTTATCCTCAGTTAAAGAAACGGTTTCGAATAATCTTGATAAAACCTATCATTCAATAAGAACAATAATGTCATCATCTTAGCCCCAGAGGGGTTGGCTCCGTTGAGTAAGGTATAGGGTCGAGCATGTGACTCCACGTCCTGAGTTCCATCCACTCTGACCACGGAGTGCTACTAATTTCTTGTGGATTTCAATTCTAAAGAGCTTACAATTTCATTGTCCAAATTCGAAGTTATTTGTCTTAGACGGTAAAAGCTCATCAGGCTTGTTGATCAAACATGCACAAGAAGAAAAAAGGCATTTTGAATTTTCATTCATGCCACGAAAAGGAAGTATATAGCACGCGCAGTATTACAAATCACAGCAAATTGATGCTTAATTGAACCATGATTCATCATTATCACGGACCATCACCACACCGTCAAGATGCAATAGACTCCTAAAATAACAACTCGAATCAGCTTTTATTAAAACCAAAGTACATAACACAAAACAGAGAGAGCCCAATCCAGCTACGGCCCAAGGACGACCCAAAACTCACGCTTTATTCTTATAAAAGCTGGTTATCATCTCGGCTTGAACCTTGAAGAAGGCCAAGAGCTTGTCCCTTGGAGGCAGATTCTCCTTGACGACCGGGCAGTTCTGAAACTCTTCGGCCCACTTGCACAGCAACGGGAACTCGTCCTCGGTCAGGACGTTGACGCCGACCGCTTCTTGGATGGCTCCTACCCAATACCCGACGAAGTCGGCCACGATGTCGACGAACCCGACGGTCTCGCCTCCGAAGAACTTCTTGTCCTTGAGCTCCCCTTCGAGAGTGCTCAAGAGCTCACGTGCTTCCTCATGCGCCTTTTCCCTTTCAGGCCCGACGCTCATGCAGGATTTCCAGAGAGTTGGCGCACACTGTTTACAGTAAAAAGAACAAATTGTTATGGTAAAAAATGATCTACTGATCATGATGTATATCTAGCTAGAGAGGTTGTGGTCAGCAATTGCAACTCAAAGACTTTGGTGGTGATCAAAGTCTGAAATTATTACTATTATAGAAAGGAAGATTACATCGGAAATTCAATTCTTAATTATTTTCGTACCCCTTATGTAATAAGTCCTCGACCTTTTCTCTTTTCTGCTATATAATCTCGAATCTTATGCAAATGTCGTATGGTTCTTTCAAGATTGTCATGTTGGAAGTCACGGAAGCCATCTCTAGGAGGACTAGGCGTTACATCTCATTGCTCTAATCAAAAGGATAATGACTCTGTTACCTTTTACCATTAAGGTCTACGACTCCCGATAGGATTACTTAGTTTCTGAAGTATGTTCATGATGTTAAGAACATGCATGTGCTTTTTCCTTTTATATAAACTCGGTCAGTCGCCCATGTGTATTAATTACGATGTTAGGGATCGGAAATACGAGATGCCCATGTGCTCTAGAGCAAGCTTTAGTGTTCGTTCAGCGTTCCTCAGACAGATGGAGGACTATAATTACAGAAATGGTTTCAGAGAATACTTGTTGACTTTCGAATGCTTGATCTTTCAAAACCCAGATATATAGCCAGCAAATACAGGCAACACGAGTACTCGACCGCAAGATTCAGCTTAGCCTATCATACTTCCCAGTTTCGAATCTCGCACTTTTCAATGTCTTCGACACTAGCCAAAGTCAACCCCGCAGTTTATGCTGCAGCTACACTACCATAATACCTGGCCGGTTTCATGACTTTCACAGATGATGAACTAATGTTATCTTCTAGCTCTTACTCTGCTTGTCTCATTAAAACTCTGGTGTTCACTTCAACTTTTGCATATTAAGTGTTAACACAACCTGAGTGAATACGTTACAGAGAGCATCAAGCCCAAATTTGAGACGAGAATGGTTACCTTTTCATCCAAGAACTTAGCCCAGAAACGAGCCATGGCTCTCTCATACGGATCTCGTGGCAAGATCGGGTTGTCCTTCCATGTCTCGTCGATGTACTCGAGAATCACCTGAGACTCCGCGATGGGTGTGCCGTTGTGGACGAGAACGGGTACCTTCTTGTGCACGGGGTTGTACTTGAGAAGCGAAGCGCTCTTGTTGTGGAATATGTCCTCCTCGGAGTACTCGTATTCGACCCCCTTGATCTTCAGAGCTATCTCGACTCGCCGGCTAAACGGGCTGCCCCACGCACCCAATAGCTTCAATTCCTCACCCATCTATCCGAACAAGGTCGCGGGTTCTCACACTCTCTGAGAAGCTCTCTTCTTTGTGTAGTTAGTGGCTAATAAGAACTTGTGAGAGTCGCGTGTTCTTCCGTTGGCATCTTATAGGGGTTCCATTGGAGAGATTCCTTAGCGCGGAAGACAGCCCATCAACATCAATGTTGTTTGGTCACAGTCAATGCTTCAAAATCCAAACGAAAGTGTTATTGGTGGATGTTGTTTAGACGAAGTCAATTCTACGAAAAATTTTCAGTTTCCAAGACTTGTTGGCTAAGAAATGAACAGATTGGCTGAGCTGAACATAAATACATCACTTACGAATATATTTGTTAAACGGGTGGATCGAGTTGGGTTTGTACCGAATCATAAATGGTCCGATCCAAATTGATCCATTAACCTGTTTATGATCAATTTATTTATAATGTAAATATCCCGACCTATACCCATCCCGACTCATACCCAATCCGTATCCGACCCGACCCATACGAAAACTTATTTCTTATATATATTTTAAAATTATACTACTAAAATATTTTCATACAATATAATTTTTTATTATTTTTTAAAATCCAATTTTTTTAATTATTTTTAATACTAATAATTAATTTTTCCTTTATTTTTGGTTGGTGGTCGGCCACAATGACAGCTGGCGTCCGACCACCGGCCACGAGTGAGGACGAGCTCACTGATTTGATGAGGCCAAGGCCTCGTAGGCCTCAGGCGAGCTCGACCTCGCCCGATTCCGACGAGCTGAGCCTTGCTAGCCTTGGGCGAGCTTGACTGCGCTGGATCTGGTGAGGTCGAGCTTGCCTGAGGCCAGCGAGCTTGAGTCTTGCTAGATTCGGCATGTTCGAGCTCGCCCAAGGCTGGCGAGGCCTTGGACTCGTTGGCCTGTGGCGAGACTCAAGCTTGCTGGCCTCAGGTGAGCTTGACCTTGCTTGAGGCCGGCAAGGCCTCAGCCTCACCAGATCGGTGACCTCGAGATTGCCGAGGTTGGCGACCTCGAGTCTCGCCAAATTGGCGAGGTCGAAGCCTCGCCACAGGCCGGTGAGATCGTTCCTCCCTTGTGGCAGGTGGCCGGCCGTTGCCGTGGCCGGCCACCAGTCGAAAAGAGAAAGATAAAAAAGAAGAAAAATAAAGAAAAGAAAAGAAAAAAGAAAAATAAAAAAAAAATTCGATTTTTATAAAAAGGGATGGGCTTAATGAGTGGGTTGGAAATGGGTTCCACACTTAACTCATTAAGACCAATTTAAAAAGAACCCGACTAAGCACGGACTGACCCGAAAATTTTTAGCCTTTTCAGGTTAAGCCTTAATTTGTTTCGGGTAACATTAAAAAGGATTGGGTATTGTTATGAATCTGTTGGGCTTGTTTTATACCCGAGCCCAACACAGAAACAATAGTAAACCCTACCCTCAACCACCGTACAGCAGAAGGATGAACCCAGTGCGCCTTCTTCTTCCATCGGCAATAACACAATTAGAATCGTAGTCTTCTTTCCTCCTCTCGCTTGCACGGTCCTCCAGTAGGCCCAAGGCGTCTTTGAATTGCTGACCGCAAAGGTGACCGTCATGATGAATCTCATGACGGAGGCTTCACGATGATGATGGGGGATCGATTTGGGATGAACTAGTTTTGGGAGCTGGGATGAAGCGATGTCTTCAGATCCATGGAAGCAAAATGAAAATGAGGGTTAAGAGTCTAATCCTCTGGTTAAGAAGGTTCTGGCTCTCAGCACTTGGAAGAATTACCCTTGTTCCGATGTCGACCTTCAGAGCACTAACATCGTCCATCGTTCCGACAAAAAAAAAACGTCCTCCATCATTCTTACCTTCGCATTCGCTTTTGTTTCGCTGCCGATGATCCACTACAAAAGGATGGGTTTTGCAGCGAGAATTTGCTGATGGTCTTCCATTGTTGCCATTGCTGCAGTTTTAGTGTTGTTCTGTGCAGCTCGACTTTCCATCAATGGTAAGGCACCAATCCCAGCAAGTTCCTAAGAGGCAACAACGGTATGACACTGTTCCCCCGAGAGTTTGATCCCGGGCAAAAGAAAATTGTATTCTTTTGAACTTACTTGTACTGAATGACAAAGTTATGGCAAATGGCGTGGATTGATCGAATGAATGCCGTGTTTTTCTTTTGAAACAAGAACCCGTCCCGGACAAACCCGACCCGACAAGATCGTTAAGGTTATGTTTTTGTTCGGGTCGGGTTAGTCCGGGTTAAGCACACGTGTAGTGTTTCGGGTTGGGTTGGGTATTCTGAAAACCTGCTCCGGCCCGACCCATCGACACCTCTAAGATTTATAAGTTTAAAATTTTAAGAATCATTTAAGATGGGCTCTTCAAAATTATATTGATCAATTTATGATTCATTTATTTTTTAAATGAGTCGTATATGGATTCTAAGACTCGTTTAATAGGTCTATTCATGAATAAAAATATTCAGTTTAGAGATAGGGATGGTTGGATACAATGTTTTAGCATGTCATTCGCAAGACGACTACTGATTTTCTAGCGGTACTCCACCGCACCGGCGGGGCAGTTGCTGGCTTAGTTGGGGTCAAGAAAGCAACGGTAGACACGATGGTTAACTAAACTGGCTTTCACTAGGCTTTACTTGTTTTGCAAAACGGATTAAGTGTGGAAAGATTTTTTCTTTATTTTTTGATGTTTGGATGTGGAAAAAGGAAACGGATAGTAAAGGAAAATCTAATTTAAAATTAGGAGAATAATTTCCTATTAAAGATTTAAAATTAATTTGCAGGATACCATTTGATTTTCACCACAACAAGACCATCTCAGATAATTAGATTAAGATGCTTGACAGAAAATCTCGAGAACCTGGCTTTCAGACCCACATTCCTAATGCTTGGACTCGAGACCTCGGTGGCTTGAGTTGGGTCTCTAGCGACCTGACCCTAGGACCTGGGTGCTCGAACATCGGTCCCTAGTGCCCAAACACAAAACACTGGTGTTGATCCCGTAACAAAGGGTTATACATTGTATTTGCATAGTTAATACTAATTACAAAATATTTATAGTTTTGATATATGTTATAGTGTGCTTTAAATTATTCTATTTTATGATGAATCATAAATTACTATATTACTATGTAATTTTCCATGAACGGTACTGTATAATCGTGAAAAAAACTTGTCATTCAATATGAACAATAGTGTCATCATCTTAACCCCAAGGAGTTGGCTTGGTTGGACGGGATTGAGCATGCGACTCCACGCCGCGAGTTCGAACCCCTCCGTCTGAGGAGTTCTATCGATTTCTTGTGGGCAATCTCTCCAAGCGAAACCAATGACTTAACTGGGTCTTAACTAGCAGGGTGTTCATGGATCCTCGAGCATTAGTCGGGCGAAATCTGATTGAACCCACCATCAAGAAAAAAGAATAATGTCATTTGCTTTCTCAAGCTTCCAATCAAGATCACGTGAAAAATAGAGGATGAAGAGTTTGTCATTCGCTGTGCCTCAAACAAAAACAACAAGATTCTCCACACATGTTAGTAGTAAGATTACAATGCTGCTCGTCTCTTTGTACGAAGTTTCGTGATTTAAGTTACCCCAAACGCTGTTGAAGAGGGCGAAATGTGGATGAGAACAACTGCGTAAAGCATAAGTGAACGTTGTGTACGTATGAGATCCGCCGGTATAATTTTCTTCATCCAATTTTAGTTTTTTTGTATTTATGTTTATTTCAGGAAGTTTTATTAATTCTAATAGGGGACAATGACAGACATAAGTTTCATATGTCTAGTTTTGGAGTGCATGAGATAGTCTGAATAGCAATAGTAATTCAGTTGGTCAGTCTCAAAATCCATTAGCTTTTCGTTAACTCTCGAAATGGACCTCTCAAGACATATGTCGACTAACGAACCCCATGCCCAGAATGTCCAAACTCTTGAAGTAATCTGTCTAAGACAGTTGGCAAGAGCTTATCAGACTTGCCATTCATCATGCACATTGCACAAGAAGGAAAAAGGCATTTGGATTTTCATTTATTCCATAAGAAGGACATACATATAGCACGTGGAACACCACAAAATCACAGCAAAACGATGCTTAATTATACCATGACTTTTTCGTTATTACTGACCATCACTATCAAGATGCCATAGGGTCCTAACGTACCACTAGAATCAGCTTTATTACGACCAAAAAGCCAGAACACAAACACAGGAACCCAATAAAACTACGACCCAAGCATGACCCAAAACCTCACACTTTATTTTTGTAAATGCTAGTTATCTTCTCGTGGTGAGCCTTGAAGTGGGCCACGAGCTGGTCCCTTGGAGGCAGAGTCTCCTTGATGACCGGGCAGTTCTGAAACTCTTCGGCCCACTTGCACAGCACGGGGAACTCGTCCTCGGTCAGGACGTCGACCCCGACCGCTTCTTGGATGGCTCCGATCCAATACCCAACGAAGACGGCCACGATGTCGACGAACCCGACGGTCTCGCCTCCGAAGAACTTCTTGCCCTTGAGCTCGCCTTCGAGAGTGCTCAAGAGCTCACGTGCTTCCTCATGTGCCTTTTCCCTCTCGGGCCCTACGCTCATGCAGGATTTCCAGAGAGCTGGAAGGCACTGTTCAAGGTAGAAAGAGCGAAATTGTTTTTGGTCAAATGATCTCGTGATCATGAACTAGATTTAGCTAAAGGCGTTGTGGTCACCAATTGTAACTCACAAACTTATACCTTGGTGGTGATCAAATTCTAAAACTATTATTATTATTGTAAGGAAGATCATATCGGAAATTCAAGTCCAATATATTTTGGGGAAAGTACAAAAAAAATCCTAAACCTGTTGTATTGATGCAAATTTAATCCAAAACTTTTCAATTGTATCAATTTAATCTTAAACATATTCATATTTTTTCAATTGAGTACACTATCCAATTTTGGTTGGAAATCGCTAACGTGATGCTAGCCATTCTATGTGGCACGGCCGACGCAAATATAAACAATTTTTACAAATTTTTTTTGTTTTTCCTTTCATTTTAACTGGTGAAGATCGTCAGCCACTGGGCGTGGGCTAGCAAGCCCTCGCTAGATTTGGGCAAGGGCCTTCGCGCCCTCACCTAGATTTGGGCGAGGCCTTTGCGGTTGGTGAGGGCTTTGCCCAGATCTGTCGAGGGCCTTTGTGGCCCCGCCGGCCGCTGGCGAGGCAATCTTGGCCAGCGGCTGGTTCTCCTAGTGCAACCTTTGTCGACCAAAATTATAGTAAGAAAAAAAAGAAAGCATAATTCAATTTTTTTTTAAAAAAATTATCAACGTCAGTGCCTACTGTATCGCTTATATTCATGATGGCAAGAAAATGCATATTATTTTTCCTTTTAAGACTAGATATATGAGGTCACTATTAAGACATTCACTAATCCATACATAAAAAAGAATCATAGACTTAGTCAGTCGCTCATGCGTATCGATCACAGTCTTACGGATTGAACATACGAGATGCCGCAGCTACATTACCATAATATCCAGCCGGTTTCATTGCTATCACGGATGATGAACTAATATTTCCGGTCTTCATGTCACTCATAATCACAAAGCTCTTTCATTTCTTTGTAACACAAAGGACTTGTCACTCTGATCGGCACATCAATCCTCTCGTGTCCACTTCAACTTTTGCATAATTAGGTGTTAATTCAACCTAAATGAGTAGCTTACAGAAAGTATCACGCTCAACTTAAAGATGAGATGGTTACCTTTTCATCCAAGAACTTAGCCCAGAAACGGGCCATCGCTCTCTCGTACGGATCTCGCGGCAAGATCGGGTTGTTCTTCCATGTCTCGTCCATGTACTCGAGAATCACCTGAGACTCCGCAATGGGCTTGCCGTTGTGGACGAGCACGGGTATCTTCTTGTGTACGGGGTTGTACTTGAGAAGCAAAGCGCTCTTGTTGTGGAGTACGTCCTCCTCCTCCAAGAACTCATATTCGACCCCTTTGATCTTCAGAGCTACCTCGACTCGCCAGCTAAATGGGCTCCTTCGCACGCCCAAAAGCTTCAATTCTTCACCCATCTATCTAAACACAGTCGCGCACTCTCCCACACACTGAGAAACACTCTTTTTTTTTTGCTAGATCGGAAACCCTCTTCTTGTGTAGTAGCTGCGTAAGAACTTGGGAGAGTCACATGTTTTGGTTGGCTTCTTATAGGGTCGAATATCAGGGCATGTTTGTTTTTGGGAAAATCTCGCGATAAAGAAAAATGTTTTTCGGAAAATTATTTTTTAGAAAAATACTTTCTCCTTTTCACATTAGGGAATTCATTTTCTTAATCTTAAGTATGCATATTTCCTTCTATTGTTAATGTTTTTCGGTTGGGTGGTCATTTTTAGCAAATCAAATACTTGAAAAATTCAAAAAACTAATTTACGTTAAAAAATTTCACTCAAACAAAGATACGCTTAGAGAGGTTTTCTTAGCGCGTAAGAGAGCGCATCAAAACCAATGTCGTTTGGTAAAAGTCAATGACCCAAAATTCTGGAGTTGGTGGCTCGAGACTTGCTGGCCAAGAATTGAGCAGATTGGCTGAAGTCAATTTTGATCCATAGCACACCATGAGAAATATTTAATTCAGAGGTGGAGATAGTCTAATACACTGTTCAGCGTGGACAGAATCGTAAGTCAGCGACAAAGTTTTATCATATGATGGTGTAATACAATTTGGACTTGAACTCCTAATTTTCTATTGGAGCTCCGCTCGGACCGGCAGGCAGGTGGGAGCTTAGATTTGAATGGTGACTTTTACTTTGGGGCTTCCTTTGTTTCGTAAACTTTCAAGTATTGGAATTTTTTTTTCTTTTTTTTTTGATGTTTGGACTGCGTGGAAAAAAGAAGAAGAGAAAACGGAAAGAAATTTTCTAATTAGCAGAAAATCTATACTTAAAATCACGAAAACAACTTCCTTTTTCAAATTACTGAAAATCAATTTTCAGAATACGACTTGATCTTCGCTGCTACAAGACTATCTTGAATGATTAGAGCCGAGTGCCTAACTGACAGACTCGAGGACCCGATGCTCAGACCAACATTCCCGACGCTTAGACCTAGGACCCTGGCGTCTTGGGCTGGGTCGTCGGGCTTGGGTCCTCGGCGACCACGCCTTAGGACCTTGGTGCTCGAACACTGGTCTATATTACCCAAATGCGGAACACCGGTGCTGGCCCATAACTGTGATGGACCAAAGGGATACACATTGTATGTGCATCATTACTGCTATTTATAAAATTATATCGTACTTTAGATTATTCCATATTATCATTGATCATAGATTATTATATTTTCGTGTAATTTTGCATGTTTAATGATATTATCAGGTTAAAAAACGAGTTTCATATAATTGGGGTAGAATATGTCATTCCATACAAAGAGCCCTTGAAGTGGGACTTTTTCCGAAGTACCCTGGGAATGGTGTCTTCAAATTAGCCCCTGAAGTTGGTGACTTTGTCTCAATTGACCCCCATTACATCGGCGGCACAAATCTTTGCCGGACCACAATGTGCATGTCGCGCCATTATTTGTGCCATGGAAAGGGACATTTTTGTCCAAAATTGTTTGAACTCAATATCCAAATATCCCTAATTAAACCCTGATTTCCAAAATCTCTAAACTAAACCCTAATCCCCGATCAAATTTCTTAAATTTTCTGACAATGAGAAATCGACACTATCGAAGCCAAAGGGTAACACCATGGCGGACTTCCTCGAGAAGCTGGAGGGGCTGATGGCGAGGGATATAAGTCAGCGGACCTGCTGGTGAAGGCGGGGCGATGGCGGCGGAAAGGTTCAGGGAGGAGGTGGAGGTGTTGAGGGAGGGGAGGTGGAGGAGGTGGAGGACAGTGTGGCGAGGAAGCTGTTTAGGGCTCCGAGGCCGAAGGACTTGGACTTGGGTGATGGTGCATCCTCGTTGCTAATTTCCTTTTGACATCATTTAAATCAAACGACGAGAATTCGAAGTTTCTTGGATCAATTCTTTGACAGAAGCAGAGACCACCGCGGCATTGTGATTATGAAAATTTATGGGGACTAGAAGTACGGCAAATAGCATTAGCTTTTCGTCAACTCTCGAAATAGAATTGAATTAGGAAAATGGACCCCAAAATGCGAATAAATACCGAGTAACAAATCCCATGCACCGGGTCAAAGACGGTAAGAGCTTATCAGACTGGTTGATCCATTCGTCATGCCCATGAAGAAAAAAGGCATTTTGAACTTCCTCTATTCAATTGAAAAAGGAAATATATAGCACTTAGAACACCCGCAAATTACGGGAAATTGATGGTTAAGTAAACCATGATTATCACGGGCCACCACTCTTAAGATGCAAGACCCCCTTGGATCAGCTTTATTACTACTAAAAAGCCCTGACTCGAACACAAGAACCCAATCACACTACGACCCAAGGACGACCCCAAACTCGCCCTTCACTTTTGCTGAAGGCTGTTTAACATCTCGGATTGAGTTATGAAGAAGGCCAAGAGCTTGTCCCTTGGAGGCAGATTCTCCTTGACGACCGGGCAATTCCGAAAGTCTTCGGCCCACCTGCACAGCACGGGGAACCTGTCCTCGGTCAAGATGTCGACCCCGACCGCTTCTTGGAGGACTCCGACCCAGTACCCGAGCACGTCGGCCACGATGTCGACGAACCCGATGTTCTCGCCTCCGAAGAACTTCTTGCCCTTGAGCTCGCCTTCGAGAATGCTCAAGAGCTCACATGCTTCCTCCTGTGTCTTTTCCCTCTCGGGCCCTACGCTCATGCAGGCCTTCCAGAGAGCTGGCACGCACTATTTATAGTGGAAAGAACATAGTTTTCTTGATCAAATGATCTTGTGGTCATGAATTAATCTAGCAAGAGAAATTGTTATCACATATTGCAACTAAAAAATTCGGACTTCTGTGGTGATTGAAGTCTAAAATTATCATCATCGAGAGGAAGACTACATTGAAAATTCAAATCCTAAATATTTTTCGTACATAAAATATAACAAATCCTTGGTTTTCTCTCTTTTGTGTAATATAATCTCAGATCATATGATAATGCGATAAGGCCCTTTCAAGATTGTCTTGTCAAAGAAATCACGAAAGCCATAGCTCGGAGGACATGGCATTACATCTCTTCTCGATAAGATTAGGACTATTGCATTAATCAAAAGGATTATGACTTTGTTACCTTTTTACCATGAATGGTCTACGACTTCCTGTACGAATATTCATTTTGTGAAGTATGTTCATGATGTTTAGAAAACGCATGTTCTTTCGTATTTCAAGACTAGATATATGAGAATACTTCAAGACAATCACTACTTAAAACATAAAAAAAAAAATCATAGATTCGTTCTGTGCGCGCTTGATGCCTCAATCAATATTAATTGCAATATTATAATCTGAAACTGCGAGATGCTCATGTGCTCTAGTGCAAGCTTTACTGTACGTTCGGTGTTCCTCAGACGTATGAAGGACTTAATTACAGAAATGGTTCTTGACGATACCTGTTGACTTTCGAATGCTTAGTCTTTCAAAACCCAGATATATACCCGGCAAATACATACTTCACAGTTTCGAATCTCGCACTTTTCAATGTCTTCCACACTAGTCAAAGCCAACCCTATTTAGCCCGCAACTACCTTACCATAATACCTCGCCGGTTTCATTACTTTCACAGATGATGAACTAATAATATCTTCCACCCTAAATGAGGACGTTACAGAGAGCATCAACCCAATTTTAAGATGAGATGATTACCTTTTCATCCAAGAACTTAGCCCAGAAACGAGCCATCGCTCTCTCGTACGGATCTTGTGGCAAGATCGGGTGGTCCTTCCATGTATCGTCAATGTACTCGAGAATCACCTGAGATTCGGCAATGGGTTTGCCATTGTGGATGAGCACGGGTACCTTCTTGTGCACTGGGTTGTACTTGAGAAGCGAAGCGCTCTTATTGTGGAATATTTCCTGCTCCGAGTACTCATATTCAACCCCTTTGATCTTCAGAGCCATCTCGACTCGCCGGCTAAACAGGCTCCCCCACATACCCAATAGCTTCAATTCTTCACCCATCAATCCAAACACTCTCACACACTGAGAAAGCTCTTCTTGTGCCTTGGCTAAGTAAGAACTAAGAACTTGTGTGAGTCACTTGCTTTTCTTTGGCTTCTTGTAGGGTTCAATTTTATAGAAGAATCCTTAGCGGGTGAGACAGCGCATCAACATCGATGTTGTCCGGTGATAGTAAATGCCAACATTTTGGAGTTGGTGGTTCGAAGGCATACTGGCCATAAAATAAGCAGATTGGCTGGACTGATTTTGTATAAATCGCACCCAAACTGAATTATAAGAAACTGACAAAACTTTTATGATTTCTGCTATTAGAAAATGACTTGATCAAGACTTAGCTGGTTCAGTTGGTTCGCTATTTGACAAGCAAACAGTACCGCATCGGCTTTCACCGCACAAGTTGCTGTCCAAGATACCCTCTTAGTCCAGGCTCTAGTATTGGCAGCCATGAATGTATTCCAACCTCAGTGGACCTCCCATCTCCGACCTGGTATAGACTACCCCTTTCTAAGCATCTCTCTCGTGCCCGTGATAGCTTTCCTGATGGAGGACGCATGTCGCTTTGGTCCCAATAGCTTTCCGCGAACCCATAATTTACTACTGTCACTTAGAGGTGTCAAAATTGGTCATGGATAACATTCCTCGACTCATATTTTTATTATTGTATATGGGTTGTTCAAACATCGAAAGAGTTAAGTGAGAGTGGATTTAAAAAATTAAATTCAACCAGAGTGAGTCTTGATGGGTTTCTAGTGAACCCATTTTTAGCCCATTTAAATACAAGGAAAGTAAGAAAATGTCCTATCAGACTACTGTTCTCCATTGCTCGTTCCTGCACACGGGCACAACCTTCGTCGTTCACTCTCGGAGTTGTATCAGGTCGTGCCAAATCTTGACCCCAAGGCATTTGCTTCGTCCTCCACCGAGCTTGGGACCATTACAGGTGCGTCCTTGATTCTCAGTATAAAACTGTACTCTTCAATTTTTATTGTTGCGGCTTCCATTCATGATTAGGTGGGGATATCAAAACGTTTGTGAATGCCGTTTGCTACTTTTTGTATGAATCAGAACTCTCTGATATCCAATGCTTTTGAAACTATATGTTACATCGTTATTGACAGTTCTCGATGGTCATGGCTAATCTTTATTTCAACGGCTGATAATTGGGTTGGGATGTGAATCAGCACCGCCAAGTGTTTGATAAAAATACAATATGTTATCTTGCCTTTCAATATATACAACTTGATTCATGTTTTCTCTGACTAATTAGTTGATATGTCAAGATCTAACGAGAATCAAGAAAGATATTCAACCGCCAATCCAATAGAAGAAGAGTTACATCCTTAGTTTATAAGGATGAGGAAAATAACTCCATTTGATAAACAATCGAAAAGATGCACTTTGAATGTATGTTCTCAATTGGAAAAACGTCACGGACGACGATGGCAAGAAAAAGGTCTAACTATAAGTAGTACTTGTCCCAATTTAGAGGCCAATCTTGATGATTCTCTATGATACAATTCGACTTAAGTGTGCTTAGAGACATGCTAGCAAGAGCAATAATCAAACACAATTACACATATTCTTTTGTGCAGCTTGAGGCTATTACAAATTTGCTTAGGTACCTCAACTCCAATGTGAAGCACATATGAAGAAATACAACAAGAAGTGATGTGGTAAAATTTTATGAAAAAGAGAAGGGAAATTTGAAATCCAACATATTATAGTCGTGCTTAAAGAGTCATAAAAAGGTACATTAAGATGTAGCTACTAGATAGAACTCTACATACCTAGTACTTGAAGGTGTGCTTGTCTTTCAACATGCATTTTCTCATTTAAAGTTACTTGGTTGTAACTTTCTCTCGTGTCAATCACGTGAGGATTGGGTAAGAGCTAAACAAAAAATTGCATTTTTCTATGATATTTCTACTCTCTTTCTAGAGTTAGATATCCCACAATAAATTTATATTTAATTGAGGATCACTATACATTTTACACTATTCAAGATACTACTTCAATTGAGAACATCGTTGAGAATACGTAGAACAATATTGATGAGTATGATTACTTGAGAGTGAAGAACACCTTGGCTCACAATTTATTAACTCAGAATTAAATTTATATTTAGGAGAGAATAGGCTTGATATAAAGCATTACTTGGATCTCACTATTCTTGATTACTCAAAGACGTATCTACAATGGTATCCTAATTTGTCTATTATGGCACATGATATATTGAACATTCCTATCACTATCGTTGCCTCAGAGTCGGTCTGTAGCATTAGAGGACGCATTTTAAATAAATATCATAGTTCCCTTTCACCAAAAAATGTTGAGCCCGGGTTGTGCAACAAATATTTGTTATCTTATCTACTATTCATATAAGTCATCTCATTTTTTTGTCTGATTCACTTGGTTTAGAGAACCCACATGATGTTAGCTGAGTTATGTTAATAGAAAACTCATATAATGTTATGAATATCTGATCTTTCTCTATAGGTGCCTAGATTGAATTTGAAGAGGAGAAAAGAAGGAAGGTTTCAAATTAAGGGTCTTGTTGAGTATCTATTTTGAATTCTTTACCATACCATCAAAACAATTTATCAGCTCGGCAAGTCTTCTTTTTAGAATTTCGATTTGACAATGGGCATTTGAAAACTTCTTTCTACTCCATCTTGCCAACGCCTCAATGACCTTACTCAATTTGCGTACCACATCGAGCTGAGTATTAAACTGGTTATTCCAGGACGCTTTGACGATGTCTTTACATTCAAGATCATCTAACCAAATTACCTCGAATAGGAAACAAAGAGAGTAATAGAGGGCTGTGATCGGAGCCAATGGCTAGAAACGTAAAGGCTTCCATCCTTGGAAGTAACACCCTCAACTCCATATTACAAATGGCTCTATCCAACCTCTTTCTGACCAACTCTACTTCATCTCTGTAATTAGTCTAAGTGAATGCACATACTTTACTTTCAATGTCCATAAAAGCAGAGTCATTCATCAATTCTCTAAATGTCGCCATTCTAGAGTTGTCAGCCTCCCTTTTTCCAACAGTCTCCCAATGGTATAATATCTCATTGAAATTCCTCATATATAACCATGGGAAGCTAAAGACAATGTGGATAGCTCTCGGCTTTTGCCATAGATGGAGCCTTTCTTGAAAGTTGGTTGAGACATGAAGAAAGGAGATTCGCATTGTTGTACCACTAGTAAGATCCCTGCATATGATGTCAACAAGCTCCTCTATACTATCCTCTACTCCCATTGACACTTTCTCATCCCACATGACTACTAATCTCCCCGCCATTCCTATCGGATTGATAATAACTAACCGTTGAAATAGTGGGCAATGCCTAATGTTAGAACATTTAATTAATACACCACGCATTTATCTAACAACTTAAGTTTTTAGGATAATTGACAGTGATTCCATAAAATCTTATATGATATCAACACTGGAGGTTTTGAGTTCAAATCTATCCAGGCTCCATTTGCCTATCCAATGAAATATGTTCATGCCTAGCATACAAAAAGACTAAACTAAGCATGATGGGAAATGTTATAATATTTAATTAATACACCACACTTTCATTTAATAGTTTAAGCTTTTAAAATAGTTGGTAGTTGTTTCACAAAATCTCACAACTGACTCTATTTATAACTGCTCTTTTATTTTTTGTTTTCATCAAGAACATCATATGGGGTCTTTCTTGAGCCACAAGGGTTCTAAGATGCTACCCTGATATCCATTGTTACACTGCATCAGCCGTCCGATGCTCTGATAATTGATGTGGTATAAAGTAAATTACACATTAGATTGAGGGAAGCCGATGAAGTTGATCTCTTTACTTCACTGCCCAAGACTTAACTGTCGCCAAAATTGGATTGGGTGATGTGACCTTTGTCATTTCATGCAGTATCCAAGACTTTTTGTCCCGGTTCCCCTCTCTTAGTTTATCTTTCTTTTCTTTTTTCCTGTTTTTTTTGCCCAGACATCTTTTAGCTCTTACGTTATCTTTTAAGTCTGAACACACCTTAATGGGACATATTTAGTTTAGCTTTTTCAAACGGATTTTGTCGGCAAGTGATCCGGAAAACCTGTTAAATATTCTATTAAAAAAATACTGCAATTTTTAATGCTGTCACTTTATCGGTGATACAGGTATTCACTGTTCTAAAAAATGAGTTATTTGTTATTTAATAGGATTAATATCACGAAAAATTCTAAATTAATATATTTATGATATATTTATCCTTAATTATTTTTTTACTATAAAAAATTTCGAATTGGTACATTTGTAATAATTTTACCCCGAACATACCACAAAAAACCCTAAACTGATACACATGTGACAATTTTACCCCGAACTAATTTTTAATATTATTTTTTTATTTTTTGAATTTTTTATTTTCTTTTTCTTCACTTTAAACCTTTGGCCAATCGCCGGTCCAGCCACCGGCCAAAGGCGAAAGCTGGCAAGGGCCGCCCTCGCCGGTGTCGGGCGGCCCTCACTTGCGTCGAGCGAGGCTCGCCCTCACTGGATCGAGTGAGGGAGGCCCTTGCCCAACGCAGGCGAGGCTCGACCTCGCCGGATCTAGCAACGGCGACCCTCGCCTGCGTCGGGCGAGGACCGCCCTCGCCTGACGCCGGCGAGGGTTGCCTGATGCGGGCGAGGGCCGCCCTCGCCTGAGTTGGGCGAGGACAGCCCTCGCCCAACGCTGGCGAGGGCGACCCTCGCTGAATCGACCGAGGGCGGCCCTTGCCGACTTCCGCCTCTGGTCGGTCATTAGACCGGCGACCGGCCATAGGTTGAAGATAAAATAAAAATAAAAAATTGAAAAAAATAATAATAATATTAAATTTTTAATTCATGGTAAAATCGTCACATATGTACCAGTTTGGAGTTTTTTTTTTGTAAGTTCAGGGTAAAATTGTCACAGGTGTACCAGTTTGGGGTTTTTTATAGTCAAAAAAATAATTTGGGGTAAATGTGTCACAAGTGTACCAGTTTAGGGTTTTTCGTGGTATTAACCCTATTTAATATGCTTAACAAATAACAAGTGTTTCGATAGCAATAGTTAAGTGAAGCGTTTTTTTATTTATGAAAGATTCTACAATGCCTTAATTCTTCCTTTGTATAGCAAAAATGATATGAAGTGAATAAATTAAAAAAATCCTAATCAGATCAAGGAATAGAAATTAAATTTACACTTGTACAATATATTTAGTGACAATTAACACACTGGAATGTCGAAATTTATTTATGGGTTAGTTATAAGATCGATCTCTAGTGCTTTCGACATGCTCATGGGAGACCAATCTACCATCCACCACAAAGAGCTTTCCAACAAGCCCAATATTGTTAGGTGCAATTGGTAAATAACGGATCCAATATTAAGTTGAGGGGGAGTATTAGATCGAGGGAAGCCGAACTAGATTTGGACGTGATTTGCTGATTCAGGGATGGAAAAGAGTTGTCTGATTCTTGGCTTCAATTGCTTATTCAAGGATGCAAATGATTTGCCTGAATTTTGGCCAGAAAGTTGTTTACAAACATGTTATTGTTGGATCATAATGTTCTCTCGTGCCATCATTGGTTCTCTTGCCTCTTTCTTTATATTTCAAACTTGATATTTTTCGAACCAAAATTTGAATGTTCATATACACTTTTCTCCGGATTGTCATATTATATAGTTAGTTATCTCATAACTCAATGAGATAAGTCATATTAGTGAGACCGAGTCAAGATAGGTATGCTATGTGCTAGAAGTTGAGCTCTTCTTTTTGCGAACTTCAGTCGATGAAGGAATGGAACCAATCTCCTTATAGTAATTGATCATCATAAGATTGAAAACCTCTATGGACAAACAGGACATAGACGACAACAACATTGCCAATATGTGAGCATGCTCAGAATTTTAAGGTAACTCCACAGATATTCTACTTAAATCAACCAGTTTTAATCCAAATGCATGACATGAACATCGTTAAGATTTATTTAGGTGCATAACCAAACTACACAAAGCAACCGTACAAATGACAGTGCTTGTAGAAACAATGTTTTCTACCAACGGTCCGCGCGAATGCAAAGACTCCGTCTCAACTAATGACGCAAGGCTAATTCGGCATCCTTCGAGCCATTGATCTTCTCGAAGCGGGCCTTGAACAAGGCATAGAGTCTGTCTCTCGGAGGGAGATTTTCCTTGATGACCGGGCAACTTCGGAACTCTTCAGCCCATCTGCACAACTGGGGGAACCTATCAGGGGTTAAGATCTCGAACCCGCCTGCTTCTTGGACAACTCCTATCCAGAATCCCACGAAGTTGGCGACGATGTCCACGAACCCGAGGTTGTTGCCTCTGAAGAACTTCTTGTCTTCAAGCTCGCCTTCGAGTGATTTCAGGACCCCGAATGCTTCTTCATATGCCTTTTCTTGTTCTTCCCCAAAGCTCCAGCAATATTTCCAAAGAGCCGGCAAGCACTACATTAAGCATAAATCACAAAGACCGAAAAACAAAAGGAGGAATTTTTCTTGGTTTAATGCTGTTTTGGTCAGAAATTATATCCCTTGTTGTGAACTGGAACTCATTAATTTGATTTTACTGAGTAAAATTTGCTCTGGATCTTGGTGATATGGGTTGATGCAGGAGTTCTTAGGCTGTTTAGAAACCTGATCGTGGCCCAACGACCTACATTCAGCCCTCATAAATGACTTTGACTTGTCCATCTTATCTTTAATACCAAGTTTTTAATTTAAATTAAATGAGTAGCTTACAGAAAGTATCATGCTCAACTTTAAGATAAGATGGTTACCTTTTCATCCAAGAACTTAGCCCAGAAACGGGCCATCGCTCTCTCATATGGATCTCGCGGTAAGATTGGGTTGTCCTGCCATGTCTCGTCGATGTACTCGATAATCACCTGAGACTCTGCGATGGGCTTGCCATTGTGGACGAGCACAGGCACCTTCTTGTGCACGGGGTTGTACTCGAGAAGCAAAGCGCTCTTGTTGTGGAGAATGTCCTCCTCCAAGTACTCGTATTCGAGCCCCTTGATCTTAAGAGCTATCTCGACTCGCCGGCTAAACGGGCTCCCCCAAGCACCCAATAGCTTCAATTCTTCACCCATCTATCCAAACACGGTCGCCGGCTCTCACGTACACTGAGAATTGCTCGTCTTGGGTAGTAGCTAAGTAAGAACATGTGAGGTTCCCTTGTTTTTTTCGTAGGCATCTAATAGGGTTCCATGAAGAGAAGATTCCTTGGCGCGTAAGACAGCACATCAACATCATTGTTGTTTGGTCAAAGTCGATGCCTTAAAAATTTCGGAGTTGGTGGTAGGTTGGCTGAACTGAATCTGGATACCTCGGACCCAGAGAAGTATTCAATTTACAGACAGAGATGGTCGGGCTAGAACCTCCAATTAATCCAGATTAGGTATAATCATTCAATTTAGAGTTGGTATATAAAGTCACTTTCGAGAAAACCGCTGATTTTCTGGCCGTCCTCCACAAGTGCCTCAAGAACCTCCACCAGTAGTAGACTTGTCGTATGGATGCATTGGGCTGGATATGAAAGGGTCGAAAATGGTTTCGACTTTAATTGACCCATTTAACTCATGAATACCATTAAATTCCCAATCTGATGTCCCATAATTCATTTACCTCAAACGAATTTTCTTCTCACAAAGAATTATAAGCCGGGACACATTTATTTCAAACTAATTTTCAAATTTTTTTTTGGTAAAGTAAGAATTTTATATACTTTTCAAAGCGAGTCATACAGAGAAAATAGTCGTACACAAAAACCTCACACTTGAGGCGACACAACAAGTGTCCCGATAGGTGTAAAGGTGTAACGACTCAAACAAGGGCTATAAGAAATAGCAAAAGCATTACATTGGCCAACCGAAACGGGGGCCAGCAAGCCATATACAAAGTAATGAAAAGATTAGTAAAAAATGGAAGAGGAGATGCCCCATTTTTGCTGAATTCTTCTATTGCGGTCATTATCTACAACAGGCTTCATGGATAAACTTTTGTCCCTTACCAACTTGGTGAGATGATTGCGAAGGGTTGGCATGAAAAGGGGACGATCCCCGAATAGGACGTTATTTCGTTCCAACCATATTATATGGCACAATGCGCCAAGTGCAAATTGAGCAATTTTCTGATGAAAGTTCTGCTCCCCAATAGTTTGGACAGCCCAATGGAGGTTTTCTATCCAAGATCTATTATGCCACAATAGATTGCATTTGTTTGCCCAAAAAACAGCAAGGGATCCGGTTACAGCACATTCAAAAAAGAGATGGTCAATAGAGTCGGGTCGGCTTCTACAGAAGGCACATACATCATCAGAAATTCTATGATGGCTTAGTAAGATGACTTGTGTAGGGAGTCTATTCAGTGATATGAGCCAAAGCAAGAAACTGTATCTTGGCGCAATGGCTCGATCCCAAATGAAGGAGCTCCATTGAACATGCGTACCTTTGTTTCTTATGATTTCCCACACCGAGGAAGTGGAAAACAAACCAGAGGAGTGGCCTTTCCAGGTTATGCGATCAGGCCTCTCCGTATCAAGAGCCGAAACACTTTCTGTCCAAGAGTTGAAACTAACCAGAAAGTTAGAGTGTTGCCAGACTGAAGAAAAAAAATCCCGAACTGATGCATTTCTCGAGATGCCTGAACAGTATATATCTCTATCTGAAAAAAATTTATAGAGGGGACCCCAGGGATGTCAATTATCAAACCAGAATGATATAGAGACCCCGTCACCCATCTTCCAAAGGAAGTTTAGCTAGAAGTTCGAGCGAAGTTGTAGGATTTTTTTCCAACTCCAAGAATAGCTCCAAGAACATACTAATTTTCAAATTTTCATCTCATAAAAATCGTAAAGTCTTACCACATGATAAATTTATCTCAAATCAATTTCCATCTCGCAAAAATCTAAAACCAATACCCATAGACCAAAATTTACCGCTAGTTAAAGTGCATATGTGTCAACACACATGGATTTTTCACATTGGATTTGTCATTCTACATGTCCGATCCATCTAGCAATCGCTTGGCACATGTTTTGACACGTAGCATCTTAACGGGATATTTGACGGAATGGTAATAGATAGTAGATTTGCATTATTTTTGTGTGACAAAAATTATTTTATGATAAATGCATCATGATATACCAGTTTGGATTTGTTGGGAGACGAAAATTGATTTGACATAAAATGTGCCATGAGTGTATCGATTTATGTTAGGCCGCACTGCAGGGATAATGACACTAGGATTAGAGCTCCCATAAGTTACATGGTTTTTGCCAAACCAAACCCATCACTCTTGCAACGAATAGGAGTACTTTGTCATTAGAAAAAAGTATACCACAAGTGTCAAAATTTTTGTATGGCTTCACTTGAGTACCATACCCATTTTTTTTTCTGATCATTAGAGTGCTATATATCTTTTTAATCTATTGCTTGAGTGTCATAATTTTTTAAAAACGTTCACCAAAAGTAGCACACCATGTCGAATTTTCGGCACTTACGAAAATGTTTTCAAAAAATTATGGTACTCAATTAATCAACTAAAAGTTATAGCACTTAAGTGAATGTTATTTAGAAGTTATGACACTTAGGTGGTAAAAAAAAATTATAATGCTTAAGTGAGCGTCGTAATGAAAGTAATAGCATTTATGCTATCCTTATCCTATTTGCCTTCAACTACCGCAACTCTCTTGGTTGATAATATTTTATCACTACATGACCCTCCACTTGTGTGGTTTTGCAAACCTAAGAGCCTATGGCTCGAACCACTTAAAGTTCCTAGAATTTTCCAAAATCCTAGGTCTAGGATCTACATATATAATCTACTTGTTCTCTAATCAAATTTGGAATCGCCACCAGTCTGTTCAGATAATCTCAGGTCGATTGAAAACCTATAGAAGTTTACCACCTAGGGTAAGCTACTAGTCTATTGTATATATTAGAGCTCAAAAGTCC
Organism: Syzygium syzygioides; assembly: GCA_031216285.1. NCBI lineage: Eukaryota > Viridiplantae > Streptophyta > Magnoliopsida > Myrtales > Myrtaceae > Syzygium > Syzygium syzygioides. Next base: position 27,359,705 of record CM062252.1, on the reverse strand, counting down.
AGGGACTCGGTTACGAGCGGGGAAGGGTTAGTTTCTCCGCTACGTCCTTTCGGTACCACAATTCTATCGAGTAAGCCTTGACTTCAACTTACTAGGTTTCTGAGCAAAATACATGATTGTTGGCTTAACAAACTGTCACCAAATTCGTTGTTAGGTATCACTATTGATTAGGCCCCATTATTCACAAAAGCACGTGACTCCATGAGTGTGTGCTTCATTTCTATTTTTCGAAAAGAAAAGTGTTCTCGTCCGTGAGACAACTTACCCTTTGAATATTGACAAAATTGAGTGCTTTTTTTTCTATTGCGCTTTGAGGGTGTGCGCCTTTGTGCGTTTGCGAGTTGTGACTCATGTTCATCGTTTCCCTTACGTCAGAAGTACATTAAGTTCAAAGTTTGACAGAGGATAGAGAAAGATGTGTCTTCACAAGTTTGATTCGTAGTAAGAGTGAACCCTGGAGATGCTAGTATTGTATTGCCTGGCTGCAACAGACTCCTGGTGAACAGATTTCCCGACTGCCGTAATCTTGATGAGCTATGTCGAGTGTTGATAGACTCACCAACCTCGGATCTCCGGGTTGCGGATGATAGGGAGTGATTATGACTCAAACTAAACATTCCGTAGTAAGCATAGACCCTTATGGCAACGTCCAAGTGGGATTACTACAATCGATCATCCTTTCTTGCAATTTGCCAATCATATGGTGAGATGCATATGATTGGAAGTAAACCTCATCTTTCGAGTTTATACATGATACATTATGAAGACTGAAGGCATGTTTTTTGTGTACATATCGGAACGTAGAAGAAAACAAGTGGCTTTTCACATTCTTGAAATAAAAAGCTAGATTGGAGCATCTCCAGTAAAATTCAAACGTTCACTTCAAATGACTTTTCTGATTCGCTCTATTAGATGGTGTTTGAAAATGGGTAGTCTTTCTCGGAAACTTCAAAACTTAATTGAGTGAACTCTATGCTTTTTCCAAGAGCATTTAGTCCTTTGATAAGAGTAAAATCAGACTGTCGATTGATTCCTTTTTTTTCTCCGTTTTTTGAGATTCCGTAGTATCACTCTTTCCTTTTCCTTACAGGACTACCATTTCTGTCTATGCGATCCGACCAACCCCAACTTGGTAACATGACGTGTTTTCGAAGTTTTAATCACTGGAATAATGTATTGACATCTTTGTCGACCAGTGTAATCCGGTGGCTGATAGTCGATGGTGCATGATATAATGTTATCACGTAGTTAATCACGAGCATGAAAATTACATATGACGTACACAATATTGGAAGGCCGACGAAAGAACGACCAATTCTCCGTGGCGTGTAGTGAGGCGTGCAAGAAAATCCGAGTGCCCGAAGATCGGGTCCGAGCTGGTACCGAAAACCAGGTCCGACGTACCAGCTCGGACCTATTTTTGGTTCTTGGATAGGTTGGCTCTTGGGCCTATTTCTTATTTTCAAGTTGGGCTGATCCAGCCCTTCTATGATGCTCATACTCGAAATGGCCCGGGCTAGTCTAAATTATTTTAAAAATTTACAAAGCATATTTAAAAGATAAAAAGAAAGCATAAAAGTAGAAAATTGTATACGTGATCAACAGCAGGCAGGCGGCCTGTTTGGCCCGCTCAACCTTATCCACGCCCGAGAGATAAATGATCATGTCTGGGCAAATGTCTTGCGTGAGAAGCCCTTGCTTGCCCATCTTTGAGCCAGCTAGGGTGGAACATTCCTATAAGAATTTTCCAATATGGGCAGGCTTGGGCAATACGTTAGGCCTAACCATGCCTTGCCCGTGCTAGCTCAGTGATCGTATCTAATCTTCAGACACCCTACTAAAGTCACGAACAAGTTGAAATGCATAAGTATAGGGATAAAACGATGTCTTGATAGTGGTCGGATTCAGAAAAATGAGAAAAACATGTTAAAAAGGTGGTTTTTTAGGCCAAGATGCCTTGGCATGTAGCCCCATGGATTCTGGCTTTCAACGAACTTTTCGGATTGGAATTACCGGTTGTGTCAAATGTGGTAATCATTGAAGTTGAGGTGAGCGAAATTTGCGAATCCGAAAGAAACTCAAGTATTGGCATTAGGCACCAAAGGCACCATTTATTAGTATTCAACCTAAATGTGTAACGGTGGTATCTATCAAACACTTTGCCGGGATGATTTAAATGGTCCGTCAATTTTCTTGGATTTCACCATGATACTACGGGTGCTAAAATTATATAAAACCCTAATGGCAGATAACATACCCCGAATCATATTGGTTTAACTGGTCTATGTTCCATCATTTTTACTTTCAAATATGTCAATTCGACTATGAAAATCTCTCTCCAACTTAATCCAGGACAGGTACGGGTGCAACAGCCGAGCATAGATCGTTGTATTCGAGCAAAGGCTACTTCACTCGATATAAGCTCCTGCGTATCTCAGTGAAAACAGCCTTTCTGTTCTTCCAATAAAAAGAAGGGAAAAAAAAGATAAGTATTCTACTCTTACCAACGTAGACAAAGGTGCAAATTCTCCCGTTCTTTGAGATGAATATCATCTGCCAATGATCGGCAGTGCTCTTTCTGAAGTTGTAGTAGGTGGCTCAAAGTTGATCACACGTTTCCACTAATTCCTAGCCTCATTGGAAGTGATTAAGGAAGGGTCACTCGACAATTGCGTGCGTTGGTTCTGGAGTTGAGATAATCTGTCAGGTGTCTATAGAGCTAAGCTCCTCTTTAGTTTCACACTTGCTAATGTTGCAACATCTGGAAAGTGGCCGACGCTATGTTGCAGATCAAGACCTAAATTGGTCCGAAAAGGGACAATCCAAAGCCTCCAATACCGATTTCACCAAACCCAAGTGCTGCAATAAGCACTTGCTGTCCTTTTTAATTTCTGTTTTCAGAGACTAGTGCTATCTCCACTAGAACAAAGTGGGGAATCACATGAAATGAGACACCCTCACAAGCCCAGAATTTCAGTATAAAAACCCCTCAGGTGGGGAAATTCCTGAGCACTACAACATCGTTCTTCCTCACAAGTTGTGTTGTGACGGCAAATTGAAGAAATGGAGTCTCCAATGGGGAAGTTCATTTGCATACTCGCATTGCTCCTAATGGTGAGCATGGCGTCCCGGGGGTCTCACGCTGCGGGTGAGTGCGGGAAGTCAACGACCCCCGATGCCGAGGCCATGAAGCTGGCCCCCTGCGCATCGGCCGCGCAGGATGTGAAAGCCCCCGTGCCCGACAGCTGCTGTGCCCAGGTGAAGAGCATAGGCCAGAGCCCGAGCTGCCTCTGCGCTGTGATGCTCTCTAACACAGCCAAGGTTTCTGGTATCAAGCCCGACATAGCCATCACAATCCCCAAGCGCTGCAACATCGTGGACCGTCCAGTGGGTTACAAGTGCGGAGGTATGTAAACGACCACGTCGACAGATTATTACTCTGTCGTGGCGCTCGGCGATTTCTTGATCTGAATTTGATTATTTCCATTTTCTGATTTTTTTGTGGAATTTTGCTGATTTCATAATCCATGTTCTGCGTTCCAAAATTGATTTCTCTCGTTCCTATGCAGCTTATACCTTGCCATGATGGAAGACCGTATGCCCTCGGATATATGGTTGCAAATAGTTCCTCGGTAACCGATGCTTCAGCTCTGTCGTTTTATAAACAAATAAAAGGGACAGGAGCTTTTGTTGTAATCTATGATCCTATCTACCTTAATAAATCGCAGCGCATCTGAGGGTTTCTCAGCTGCAAGAATCTTCCAATCGTTTTCGTTCCGTGCTGGTGTTCTTTTGGAACTTTTCTGCGCATGGCTCCCCAGCAGAAACTGCTAGAGGGAGACGCAACTCCACAGAACCCAATTTTTTCAAAGATTCTTCAGGTCAACCTGGCACAAGATCATTGGACACGGCCGACACATTTTCGTGGTAGCATCAATTAGGAAAACCCAGAAGTCGTAGAGGACGAAAAGGATCCAAAACGATAGACCCCCAATATGTGGTTCCGGAATCATTGTCGTCATCCCACCCTCTAATCCTTTCATTTTCTCCTTTAACGACCATAACTTAACAGGTAACTACCAATTTGGAAAAGCAAGAACCGTCCCACAAGCTCACGGATGCGACTTTGCTTTTTTGATCGGTGGATCACGCTTCGGATAAAGGATAACCTCAGAGGCTCCAAAGCTTAGGATAAGAAGGAAAAAGACGGTAGTAAAAAGGAAAAAGGAGAACAGTTTGAAAAGACAAACACCATTTTGGCCTTAGAAAAGACAAAAGAAAGACACGAATGGGGACACCTATAGGGCCATCCCCATGTGGAGCACGTAAAGGAGATAGACCCGCCTAAAGGGCCATTCGACAGTTAACTAAAGCTTGGTACCATGATCAAATAAAACTATTTTCTAGCAACAGCAACATAAGATGATGATAAGAAGGTTTGAATCAGCCTCAGCTGTCAGATGCAAGAAGTGGATGCGTTTCAAAATGGAGCAAGTATGCGCCCAGCTGGTCATGAAGCATTCGCGTTCTGAATATTAGCCATCATGTGCATTTGTTCTCTGTATAAACCTAAATTTGAAACTGCGCCATGATTCAAATGCTTCTCAAATACACAACGAAACGAGTAAAGATGAAAATCATCCTCTCAAAACATCTACTGCAATAGATATTCACAGTTTGAGACGAAGCTATAGTATAATGCGGTCATTTACAGCTGGTGAATAGAAAATTAAGCTAGGAAACGTTGGAAGTTTATACATAACACCCACTAGATTATAAGGCAACTTCAGTCCACAATAATAGGTTGTGGTGAAAGAAGTCGCCATGCAAACATCTTTTACAGTAAAGGAAAGCAATCCATACTCAAGAAAAGGGATATGGGAGTCGCTAACTGTAGTATCAGACGACCACTTCATGGAGAGGCTGAACAAACACCAAGAACCTGACCATTATCTCCATATCCATGAGAACCAAGTAAGACTATACTGCTAATATAGTATTGCTATGTACCTGCCAAAAAATATCCCGAATCACAATGCGAGTCGAATATTCAGGATTGCGAAAGATAAACGACAGAAAATGCACTAGTGTTGCTAGAATCCTACTTGCCTCGATTAATTTGCAATATGGAGTTCTTTTATAGTAATGCAGCCGTTTAATACTGTAGAAAGTAAATGTTACACTTCATTCCAGTATATCAACCTGTTCATACTAGCTTTATGACAAATCTGTTCACCGTATGGTATAATAATATTGGCCAACAGTCACACGGCATTCAAGCAATCACTGCAAATGCTACATTTTCAAACTAGCAGTCAGTAAAATCTGATTATAGAAATAAAGGCCCATGAAGTACATAAATGTAAGGAAAAATATCTGAAAAGTGCCAACTATTTGAAACATATTCACACAATTTGCTAGCGTATCATCTGATGACGGAACTTCAACAAACAGCGAATCGCCTCTATTTATCATTTCTTACAGATAGAGCAAAATTCTTGCACTAAATTCCTCTGGGGCCAATTATGGACAGCAAAGTTTTAAGCTAGAAGCTGTTATTTAAACAAATCCAGAGAGAATTTCCAACTCAGATGCATGCAAGACTAGCGCAAAAAGGAGTACCATGTCGACGATCCGCCTGACAAGTAAGCTCTCAGTAATATAAAGATCCTGCAAAATTTAATGTAACAACAAAAAGTTAAGTACCACAATCTCAGAACGCAATCGACATATACACAGCCAAACAGCTGCAGTGCCATACCTTGCCACCAATTTCCCCTAGAAGCACTTCCGTCATCTTCTCCAGCATCTTTCTTGACCTGAAAAGAAGACAAAAGCTATTAACAAACTCTGAGACCAAAACAAGGCGCCTACATACATTCCAAACAGGCCAAATCCTAATAATTTAAAGATAAATCAAAGTGATGCATACATAGTTATCCTCATTTCAGAAACATCTTTTTCTGCCGACATGTACAACCCAACAATTATTTCATAATTGCAAGAGAAAACCTTCTACAAGGGTCGAGCATCACATAAATTCAAGAAATGCTCGAAAGAAGAAATTTCTCTGGAAATATCCGTTAGGTCTACCTGCGAATCGAAAATAGATTCCAGCGACAAAAATCTCCAAATCAAGCATCATGCAAAAAACTTCTCTGGCTAAAGATATGCAATCTTTTCAATCAGATTAGTCTTTCACTTTAGAGTTTGGTCGAACCCAATGTTCGCCGACCCTCCTCACTGCATCTAAATGAACCAAAAGGCTGCGTTATTTTGTGCTCACCACAGGATTTAATCCAGATCCTTGAGTACTTGAAGGGTGGCAATAGTTCTCTTGGCCACCATAATATATAGATGAACTGAGGTGGCACGGCTGTACTCTCTGCTCTTGATAAATGGTACCCATATCTCTGTTCAGCATGCTCTGACCTCCTCCACCAACATGTGATGTATCATCTGGTCAATAGAATAATTAAGTCACTCTCTTGGTAACACACATCCAGCGGGATATTATTAAGAAAGCATTAATCAAATGTACAACTCTTGTATCTTTTGAGCACCTCATCTTCATAATAAAAGAGAGATAAATCTAAAGATGAACAGCAGATGTGGAATGTTCTCTAAACAACTCAGATTGACAGTTACAAGAATATGAAATAGAAAGATCTTAGACACACCGCCGTCAAATTCGATCAATAAATGCCAGAGTACAATAATGGGAAGCAGAATGAAGACATAAATAAATCATGGGATGCTTACAATATCTATACCGGCCGCAACACTCTAAACAAGGTAAGGACTCAATCTCACATTCAACTAGAACTCTACGGCGACACATGGTCGTACACGGGAGCAAGGCAGACCACACAAACCTGGAGTTCCGGATTTGCTCCACCACAGCTCGTTCTGGAAATCCTGCTTCCTTTCGCTCTCGTAGCGCACGGATTCCTTCCCAAGAACCTAGTTCGCCAAACAAAACACATAAGGACAACCTACATGTATAACTTGCGACAGGAACCATTATGTGAAAGGAGCCGCCAGGCGGGAAACAACAGCAAGTTTGAGACTCAGGGAGCATCATCGCAAGGTCGATTTCATCTGTCCAGCGCTCTCTTCGCAAGACAAATCGCGACGCGCGGAAGAGCAATTCCGTCACCGATAATGTCTGTCCTAACTCCAATTGGGTGAATAAACTACATCGCATCGTCTAATCAGGGGACGGAAACAAGACCTCAATTATCCCCCCGATCGAAGCAAACGATCAGCATCTCAAGGAAAAGAATTCGAGCGCACAGAGCAAAACAGAGCTGCTTCACAGCATCATCATCCGAATCCCGATCGAAATGCGGCAACAAATCCGCCCCCACGCGAGCGCCGGAGCCAAAACCAAACCCGGTTCCGCAAATCCGAAAAAAAAAACTCAATCGCGTATCGCGAACCGACAGGTCTCGGAGAGAGCGAGCGCGAGCGAGCGAGAGAGCCCGCCGCCGCGCGCGCACGGGCCAAAAAAGAAAAAGAGAGAGAGAGAGAGAGAGAGAGAGAGAGAGAGAGAGAAAGGCATGACAACATACCTTAGAGGGAGGCGCGAAGATGGAGCCGAATATGCCCGCGGAGGACGAAGGCGGATACGTCTCCTTCGAGCCGAACAGCTCCGACGCAAGCGACGGCGGCGGCGGAGGCGGCGAAGACGAGGAAGAGGAAGAGGAGGCGGCGGAGGCGGCAGAGGGACGAGGCGATCCGCCTTGCTTCCTTCCCTCCATTCTCTCTCTCTCTCTCGCTCCCTTGCTGTGTCACTCAGTCGCCGCCCTACCGCACCGCACTCGGCAACACGTCGCGCGGGAGGAGCTGCGAAGGCCGCGAGGAGTGACGGCGACGGAGGCGGAAACGTACTTATATATATAGACAGAGAGAGAGGGAGGGGGAGGGGGAGGGAGGGGACGCGAAGGAGACGTCGTTTTGCCACCGCCTAGGGAAAACGCGCAGAGGGAGACGAAGAAGACGATAAAACAAAAGAGAGAGGGAGAGAGAGAGAGAGAGAGCGAGCGAGCGAGGTCGGCCAAAAGGAGGAGGGAGGAAGAAAGGCCCAAACAGAAGAGGCACACCGGAAAAGGGAAGAGAGAGAGAGAGAGAGAGAGAGAGGGAGAGGGAGAGGGAGAGGCGCGACACGTGAAAGGCTGAAAGGCGGCACGCGATGCAGACGACGACGATGACCCAAATCGAAACCGTCGCTAGCCCCCTTATATTTATATGCATTTTCCCACCCCCCCCCCCCCCCAACCCACTTAGAAAATGTAACCATACATTTCTTTCCCATTAAAAGAAAAGGAAATATGAATAGTTTTATTATAAAATGAGGATTGATGTTAGGTAGAATTTCAAACCGGTATATTTATGATAAATTCATCTCAAATTAATTTTTTTAATCATGAAAATCTCTAAACTGGTACACCTGTGATAAATTTACCTTACGTAAATTTTCGTTAAATTTTATTGTTATATTGCTTTGTTAAATGACATGCGATAATTGATGAATATGTGGATTTTAGGTTTCATCCTCCTTTTGTCACAAGTTTACAATTAATCTAATTTAACCGAAATTAAAGGAGAGAAAATTTATCATAAATATATTAATTTAAGATTTTTTATGATCAAAAAATTAATTCGAAATAAATTCATCACAAACATAATAATTTAGATTTTTCGTAATATTGGCTCAAAAAATTATGCTCTTCCTTTTTGTAATTTATTGTTTTCATTTGAATTAATATTTAATGTTGATGTCCTTGTAGCCTCCGAAGCTCGTCGGAGCCGCTTTTCGCCGTCCCCTCCCTCCGGTCCCTGGGCGGGGGAGGGCTAACGGATCGGCGCCACGTGGAGCCATCGACCGCCCAGGTGGGGCCCCCCCCCTGCCGAGGCCCTCCCAAGTCCCAACCTTTTACTGCCACGAGCGCCCTGCGCTGCAGTGGATAATAATAACCCACCGCCCCTTTTGATTTCCCACCCCCGGCCCCCCCCTCTCTTTTGGCCCTTTTCCCCGTTTTCGACCCTCCCCCTTTCCCTTGTTCTCTTGCGGTTCGACTTCGGCCCCTCGTCGAAACGTACCATTTTTGACAAATCGCAGTCTTTAGCCACGCCACTGGCGGTGACGAGGAGAACGGCGGAATAGTCCCCGTCCCCCCCGCCACCCCACCCCACCCCACCCCACCCCACCGCACAGATAGAGAGAGGGACGTGAGCTCTTGGCCTTATCGTTTTATCTTGTCGGACCAGACAAGGGCGGGTCGTCGTCAAGCTCGGATATGGATCGTCACACAACCGCTCCACAGCATCTCTTTTGTATTTACACTATGGCGTATATCATGTGAAGGATCTTTCGTGAGTTCAGCTGGGTTGGGGCCCCCTCGGAGTTAATGATGGGGAACCCCACACGGGAGGAGGGAGTGAAGCGAGGTTCATGATGGAAAGCCCTTCTCGATTTTATGATGGCCTCTTCGGATTAAGGGGGATGGGCATTTTCAGAAACGGAAGAGATCGGGATGACAGGGGGTTTGTGTGGGGCGATCCCTTTCGGCTAATGAGGCGAGCGGCGATGAAGTCCGATTGGCGATCATGCTCGGGGGTGTGATTGAGTTGATGGGTGGTGGGGGCTTGAAGAAACAGAGGACTGTCGTCATAGACTCTATGGGTGCAAGGTTAAAATCTTTAGGGAGGGAAAAGAACAGAAGATTGATATTGCCAGTTTCGCCGAGTTGATCCGTGCACAACGTGAACGGAGTGCGCATAGAGGGCAAAGGAATAGAGAGGAACGAACGAATCGCCTGTTTATTGCGCGAGCGGGTCACTGTTCTTCGCGAGTTTCGTGTAAGCGGGATCGTGTCATATTTGAATTGCCACGATGGGAGTCGGGATATTCGATAAGGACATCCGGTTGGGGAGGGTGGCGGGGCCCGCGGAGTATGGGTGGAGACCAGATGGTCCCTAAAGGGTGGACCCGGATAGGAGCTAGGCTCACCACTGAGGGTCGCCGCATGGTCTTGGATTTTTCCGGTTGAGACTTGTTGAACGAGGGAGAGAGAGTTCGAGTGATTTGAACTGGGAAAGATTCTGGGCCACATGGAGTGTCTGTCGACCGGTCGTCCTCTCCCTCGCTCTAATTGGATCGGAGCCCCTCCAAATTCAACCTTAGGATCATGGGATGTGTCACCTTTCCCATCATACGATACATGATGATATCGATGATGATGATGATGATGATGATGGCCCCTCACCCCCCGCCCCACACACACACGGTTTGGCTTTTTATCCTTTGGGGGCTCTGAGTTGGGGTTTATGATGTTACCTTTGTTCTCCATTTGGAACTTTGCGGACGGAAGAAGATAGTGGGCGGGGGAGGGGGCTGCTCTCCAATGCCGAAGATAGTTCTTTTATTTCCTGTGGATAGTGTGCCTGTCTAGACATTTAATTTTGAGCCTATGATCTGCGAACCGTACAATAATTGGAAATTTTTTTTTATCACATCCATAAGTGGTGCGAGGTTTCCATATCGGTGGTCTTACCGTGGACAGATGATCTTATTTCAATTGGATCGGAAATTTGATGTTAAGTCTAACAGGACGAATCCTTTTCATAATGTCAGAAAAGAAAGCCATAAATGCCACCTAACAACTTTTAGTGATTGAGTAAGTTGATTTTTGTACCGCGAAAAAGAGCGAGATCTGACTAGTGATTCTAATTCTATATTTGGCTCTTAAATTGGGTCATCATTAAGTAATTCCGTTAAACCTCTCTTATTGACAAGGATAACTCGTTTTAATAAGATTGATAAAAGTAGGGTGAATTAGTGTGTATATGGCAATCTAAAACAACATTTGCCGTTCAAAGGTAAAAAAAAAAGGTTGTCACTTTACAATTTCTATTAGGACCACGATTTTTCCACTCCTTTTATGACTAAAATATTCCTTAATCCAATATTATGATAATATTGCATTTGTGGCTTTCACTTTTTAGCATCCTTTTATCCTTTTTTTTTTAATATTGATTCCCTATTTCTTTTCTTGTGGGTCCTACATCCAATTTCCTTAATTTTCTTCCTTCTCTTAGTGCTCTCTCATTTTTTTGGTCGAACTCTATTCTCTCTCAAGAGGCATAGAAATGGATAATCATGAAGGTCAAGTCCTTGTACTCGCATATCTTAGGCAAGGCCACATCAATCCACCATCAGGAAGTCAACGAAGCCATCCTCCTCAACCACCTCCGTTTTCACAGCTACCGATCTAACTCGCTTAACCTCAATGTAATTCACGCTCTTTGTGAGGAAATTTAGCAAATTGGTTGGTAGATATTTTCAACGGCTAGATGAGGAGAAGGCAAGGAAATTCATTGTCAGGCTTTGGGAGATAATGAAATGCAAAGAGGATTTGCTTGTGAACAATGCTACTTTTGTGAATTTCGTTGATTCATTGTGCATATAAGGGTTTTTTGATGAAGTGTTTTAGATTGCGGAGAACATGCCTCAAGGCTGCCGCCCTCAGCTTTCCCATCAACCTTCCCAGCTCCTCCTCATCGACACAAACTACTCCACCTTTGCCAAACTTATCAAATGTAGAGTGCACAACCTCTTCATGCCCTGCCAATATGCGCCACTCTTTGCGAACAACAGTCCCTTGCTACTGTAAGACATGTGGCGCAAAGCCTTCACTCAGGTGGCTCGAGAATGTGTTATTGTGGGTGATGAGGACCAGTTCAATGGCCTCTGCCTACACAAGCGTGGAAGTCTCCATTTTTATACCTGTTGTGAGTAGTTACATGAGAGAGAACATAGAGAAGGAAGAAGATAAGTAAATTGAACGTGGGATCCACAAGAAAAGAAATAGAAAATTAATAAAAGAAAAGGGATATGACCAGAAAATGTGTAATAGCACTTTCTGAACACATTGGCAGAAGAGGGATCAAAGGGTAATATAGTCAAATTATTATGTTAAGGAGTGTTTTAGCTAAAGAAGGAGTGGAAAAAGTGCAATCCTTTCGGTTATTCTTATAAATAGAACATCTCCAATTTGTTTCCTCTTAGTTTTTGTAACGCTCTGACCCTTTTCATGTGGGCCGAGCCTTCCAAATGAAGTATTCGAAGTAGTTATGCGAATTGGTGACTACTTGGGGTGGATGTTAGCTGATATATCACTCAACAAAATCTCTCCCATTAAATGTAGGAATTAGAATGTCACAAACTCCCCCACTTAAAGGATTCACCTCATCGTCAATGTTGGCCCCCATGGACAATGATATTCCCCCTTGTTTGATGTTTGATCCCGTCCATTATCATACCTCATGCCATCCTAAAAGCTTGCTACGATACATAGAACTTCTAAGGGAGACGAGATTGTTTCTACGTATCGTATAGCGAGTTGGAACCGTACGAGCAAAACGGAGACGTTCATCACACGACCCCATTTGGGCATACGGGGAAAAGGAGATATTTGTACTTTTTGCCACTATTTTGGTCACAATTGAAAAACAAATTTCTTATCTTTCCATCTTTAAATGCCCACTCTCCCTGGGAGTTCGATTCCCCACCTTCTCAAGGAGGTTAGGGTGGGAATGTCTAGTTTCAAATATGGGTTTCGACTCTCACGTTTTACAATAAGGTACTGTAAAAGTCTGAGATTGAGTTAAGAATTAGAACATGACAAAAAAAAAATGTCCACCCTCCCATGCCTAAATCAGATAGGGAGTGAAGATTCTTGAATCATTCCTTATCACTACTCCTTTTTTAAGAAGGATGGGCATGGGATTGGCATGGGATGAGCGATATCTCATTGCCTCTCGATGCCCAAACCCAAATAGGGCGATTTTTCCCCCACAAGAAACCAGCAACGAGGATCTTGGCAGGTGAGGGAGCAAGGATTATGGCTGGGCAAGGACGCTAATAAGGCCACCCTACCCTGTTTATACGTGATCTTTTGATACATGTTTAATATAATTCCTAGACTATATAAAAATATTCAATATTATCAATCAACTTGAATTAATGGAAGGATAATATTAAACATTTTCATATAATTCAAGAACTATCTTGAATATGCATAAAAAATTTATGGATCATAATGAACAAATTAAAAAATTTAGGGTCCACATTGCACATTGGGCTAAAATTTAGGGCCCATATTGCACATTGAATAAAAGTTTCGGGGACTATTTGTGTCATTACCCAAAAGTTATTATCGTCCCAATTTAAGAATTCATCGAAATCATCCCTTTTCTCCTACATCCGTCTAAAATCACATCAAATTAAATACAACTTTTCATGCGATGTCCTTCAAGAAAACTCATGATCTATCACGATTACAAAGAAAGATTCGTTCAAATGCTTGTTTGGGTAAAGTTGTTTAACGGGGGGCTCTCCATTTTTGGGCCAGATAATTCAAAGGAAGGAGTTTCTTATGGATTAGTCCTTCCTTTGTCTGTATATTTGGCGTTTTAAATCCAGCGTATGTTAAGTGTGATTAGGAGTCTAGGACCAGGAGTTTGATCTCTAAGAAAGGAAGCAATGGCTGGGTTTAGTGAAAGTAGTGAATTCAAATGCAGCTAGGCAACTAGAATAGTCTCCCTACGTAATGTAAGCTGGCGTGCTCAAATAGGAATCTCGTCAGTTCCGTAACAAAAGCAGCATCAAGCATCTTGATGTAAATACAAGACAATATCAAGATAGTAACAAGTAACTAATGGAGTGAAGCATGGAATTATCATGCGGCACACGAATAAAAAGACCCACGCCCATTGTTTCAGTACTTAAGTACACGTCATGTCAATCTAAGATAGGCATATTTTTTATTTGTCGCGTGAATAAGATCCACATCAACCTTCATCACCAAGAATTTCATTAGGTCAGTATCGCGCATGACTCGAGTCAAGGCAATGGCAATAATTGCGGCAGGCGCCTAGAAATTACGTAACGAAGGATTATCGTTTTTACGTTTTACATGTGCATAAGATATAGCAAAAACAAGTAGTTGCTATATTGTAATTTTCATTTACCCTCCAGTACATCGGTGGTGCATTTTCTTTACAAATACTCGGTATTATAGGTATCCAATAGACCTAGGGTAACGATGGCGATTGATGGCGACTCCACCATTTCAAAAAATCAGAAACTATATGCCAGATTTGACTTGGATTAAGATGGAGGAAAATCTAGGAACATTTAGGTTAGCACTACAGAATGGCGAGCCTTTTCCCTAGGCAAATTCGGGGTCCTATACTAGTTAGTAGTTACACTAACGTATCTTGAGTTATAATTGAGCATTTATGGTTCATTTGATTTAATTCAGACTCCTTTTTTTAGTAAATTTTGATGGATGATTGCAAGCATAAAATATAGCTGAGTTGCAATCAAGCAAGTAAAAAAGCACGAAGGATTTTCTATTAAGTTCATTGCCAATGCAAAAACTAGTTCACACGGTTGCTTTTAGATTGTCGACATCCGGAAATTCGGTAATAAAACTAACTCTTATATACTTGATACTCATCCGATGAAAAATGTGTAAGAATTATGTCACATTGACAATAGATCTCATAATAATCGTATAAGAATTTACAAACAAACTATAATTCCATATGCCATAGAATATTTAAATAATAAATAACACATTCATTCAATAGCTTAAACTTTTAGAACTAAATCTCATACGGTATTTGAACAGAAGGTCTTGAATTCAAATTCCAAGCTTTATTTGCCTCCACAATTGCATATTTTCATGTTTTGAAATTAGGTCAAAGTCAAGTTTACGCGTGAGGAGAAACCATCGAATATTTAAATAATAAATCACACTTCATGTAATAGTTTAAGGTTTAAGAACAATAGTTGGTAATTCAACAAAATCTCACGTTATAGACTCGAGCATGTTCAACTGAGAAGAGACTCCCCATCAATGTCACGCATCAAATCACTATTTAGAGATCATGCGGAGCCTTATTGGAATCATCGATGATTAGAGACGGTTCATCTCTCACACACCTTTTGTCCCATATTTTAAACGTCTCGCACTAATGATTGGATCGAACTCATCCAGCAATTCTTGATCGCCGCATGCACCTTATCAACAGGAGAAACAGTTGCGAGGGTTAAAGATCTTGGGAAGACTCAGTCATTCTTTCATCATCAACCGAATTAAGCCGCCGAAGAAGCGATCGAGAGCATCTAGAAATATTGAGTAGCGACTTTCCGTTTCTTGACATGTTACGAGTGCTTTTGATGTGCATAAGAAGAATGATTTGACCTCTTGATGTTCATCTCATTGGATGGGGATTTTATGTGTCACGTTTGGACTCTCGATCTCACGTCTCGCTCACAAGATTTCGACACATGTTCGGTCCACTTGATCCTTCGCGCTAAATCAATCTGGACCCCGTTGAACCCATCCCTCTCACTCCCTCTCTTTGACGTAGCGCGCATCGTCGCGACTGGTGAAGTCGGTGTCGCTTCATTTAGACCAGCCCACGCGATCAGCACATGTTACCCAAGAGATTCGTCTTTGGAGGCTAACCCCCATCTCTCTTCCTTGTTGACATCTCGATGGGATAAACTTCCATTTGAGATCTCGATAGATTTAGAGTTGAAGACACTGCCTCAGCTCATTGAGATAAATATCCATTTCAAGTGGAGGTTAAGAATGGATTCCTTAACGGTGACATTACTGAGGAAGTCAATGTGGAGCCTCTTTCTGGCTACACTTATCCTCCTAACAAAGTATGTCGATCACATCGAACATTATACAGACTAAAACATGTTTTTCAAGAATGGTATTCTAAGTTTTAGCTCAATCATGGAACACCTTGGTTTTACATCCGGTCCCTGCAACCATGCTCTCTTTTTTTGGCGAACATCTCGTGGGTATGTTTTGCCACTTCTATATGTGGATGACATAATTACTAGTAATGATGATCATGATAGCCCTAGGAAGCTCCAATGGTATCTTAGTCAATAGTTTGAAATGAAGGATCTTGGGTGACTCGGTTATTTTCTAGACTTGGAGGTTGCCTGGGATTCCTATGGCTATTATCCTTCTCAAGAGAAATATGTCATGGATCTCCTTTCCTGGTCAGAGTTACTGATAACATTATTGCTATAACTCGTATTGAGACGAACGCAAACATTAATGCCAAACATTGGACTCCTCTTCCTATTTCTACACTTTATTGATAATTGGTTGACGGTTTTGTATATTCCACTGTTACTCTTCCTGACATCACTGTGTTGTCCATATTGTTAGTCCATACATGACCGCGCCATGTACAATTCACTTTGTTGCAGCTCTTTGGATTCTTCATTACATCAAGGGTATCTCATGCCTTCACTTTTCCGGTCACTCTACCTTGAGAGTTGTGAGCTTCTTTTGATGTTGACCAGGCAAGTAACCCTTTAAATCATTGCTCCACTACATGCTATTGCTTCTTCAAGGTAACTCACTTATCTAATAGCATAACAAGAAACATACTGTTATTGCTTGATCTAGTATGGAAGCAGAATAATGTGCTGTGGCTGATACAACATCAAAATTGCTATGGATACAATGGATACTAGCAGATATGGGAGTTCGTCGTAGTGGTAGTGGTGCAACAGTTATTTATTGCAACCAGAGTACTATTTAAATAGCACATAACAATGTTTTTTTTATAATAGCACAAAACATATTAATATGTAATGTCATTTTATAGGGCATCACATGCTTCGTGGCATTGTTTTTCTCGTTTCACTTCATTGGTTTATCATGCTACACATCCACTCGAGTGTTTTTTGGATCTTTTCTCCGATGTCCAGCCAACTTCTTCTATGTCACCTCCATTTTCATGGAATGTTAGAGATAATCAGAAGATTTTACATCTCCCCTTTAATTGTGTATATCACTAATTGATCGTAATTGATTGTAATTGATATTATAACGTCTTGTTACCTTATATAATCTTGTAAAGATTGTCAATAACTCATATGCTAAATACAAAAATATACATTTCCCTTCCACAAATTCTTGTAGATATTAAAAGGGGAATAGACTCCCATATTATCATTGTCTTGTATGAACATGGAGACATTATTGCTCCACCAAATCACTAAATCCTAAACTTGAAACCCTAAAATCCTAAACCCCAATACTCAAACCTTAAACGCCAAAACCCAAATCCCTAAAATCTTAAACTCTAACCCTAAACCCCAAAACCCAAACACGTAATACTAAACTCCAAACCCCAAAATTAAAAACCTTAAAACCCAAACTCTAAAACCCTAAATCTTAAACCCAAAACCTGAAACCTCAAACCTTAAATTACAATTTCCTCGACCATCACCCGATATTTGCTTTGTCTATAAGAAGTAGTTTTCTTTGTGATTATATTAAGGTCATCTAATTATATATCATAACATATTTAATTCTATTTCCGGTCCAATTTTATCCAAGCATAAATTATTAAGCCTCCACCGACATTTTTATAATTAAATTAAAAATTGAAACTATAAATTTTTAGGGTTGTATCAAAAGCATTTCTGTTCTTTTTCTATTTCGGGAATAGAAATTTTGTGTAGTTACAAAATGCGTTCTTCTGCTCTGAAACTCGTCTAGGAAATATAAATTGAAAATAAAAAAAAACTATTTCTAAACATAAATTATTCCAAAGAACAGAATGGTTACCAAACATGCTTTTAATTTGCGCCTATAATCCACAAACCGTACAATAATTGGAATTTTTGCATCCATAACGGGTGCGAGGTCTCCAGTGATCTTATTGTGGATGATATGCTTTCAATTGGATCGGAGATTTGAGTTAAAGTCTAGGATAGCAAATCTTTTTTGTAATATCAAAAAACAAAGCCATAAATGCCACTGTCGAACAACTTTTAGTTATAGGGTAAGTTGGTTTTGCATCATGGAAAAGAGCAAGATCCGATGAGTGATTCTAATTCAATATTTAGCTCTTAAATTGGGTCATCATGGTTATTTTTATAAAAGGAGGGGAAAAGACTCACGTTCATCTCTCTCCCTCCCTCCCTCTCTCGTGTTTCGATCTTTCTTCGTCTCTTCAACTTCTAGAGGGGAGGGATTTGGCCTAAATCTCTCCCTCCCCTCCCTCGTTGCTTTTCCTTTTATTTCTTCTTGTTTCTTTCCTTATTCTCCTGATCTCGTTTTAAATCTAGAAGTTTTGCTCTCCCGATTTTAGATTTGAGAGCTTTTTTCCCCAATCTAATTCTAGATTTAGCAGTTTTAATAAATAAGTACTCCGCCTCCAGTTTCAATAGCGTTCACAGCAGCTTCGGTATCAAATATGTGCTCGTTCAATGTGTTTTTGTTCAAAGCTTTGGTGTCTCGCACTTGCTCAAAGGCTTGCTCTCACAAGTGTCAGATCTGAGCTTGTTCAAAATGTTTATCTTTTCTCCCTGCAATGATAGTATTGGGGACGTCGAACCTTGGCGCACACCGCCAAACCTTGGTGCACACTACCAAAAGGCAAAACTGTAACTATAGATGAAGATCCTAGCATGTGCTCATCACTAATGAAGATGTGTAATTTGGTGATTAGCCACCAATCATTTCGCTTGGATGCAGTCGCAAATCTATTTTTGAAGGATGAGCATGTGATTATCTTTGCCTACCATACTCTAATCATGTACTTTGATTTCTGGTTTTTGATTTGTTTTGGAGCTCTATGGGCTTGCCTTGTTATGGTGACCTTTAAGATATCCCATGGATCGTTTCATGTATAGTTTTGGTAATAAATGGAAATCTCTTTTGATTAAAAAAAAACTTGGGTCATCATTAAGTGATTCCATTAAACCTTTCTCATTGACGAGAATGAATCGTTTTCAATAAGAATGATTAAGTAGGGTGAGTTAGTGAGTGAACAGCAATCTAGGACAACATTTGTCGTTAAACAAAAAGAAAGAGGATGTCACTTCACAATGTCGATTGTTCTTATATAGAGAACATCTAATTTGTTTCCTCTTAGTTTTTGTAACACTCCGACCCTTTTCACATGAGCCAAGCCTCTTAAAGAAGTACTCGAAGTAGCCATACGAATTGGTGACAATTTGGGGTGAATGTTAGCTAATGCAACACTCAACAAAATCTGTCCCATTAAATGTGGGGCTTAGGATGTCACAAACTCCCTGACTAAAAAAATTAACTCATTGTCAATGTTGGCCCGCATGGACCAATGATATTCCTCCTTATTTGATGACTGATCATGTCCAATCTTATCCCTTTGCCATTATAAAAGCTTGCTAGGTCCCAATCCTCTCACTCTAACGTTCACTCTCTGCCCTTGTTGGATCGGGTATTGGCCTAGTCCGTCCGGCAAACCGCACCTTTATTGAGAGGGGTCACACTCTAATGCCATTTATGATTAACCCAGCTCAGTGCCGCGTGGGTGGGTGTGAGTTTATACATCACTCGACAGGGTCACTCTCATCCAACGCGGGACTTGGAATATTACAATTTTATTTCAATCAAAATATAAGAGAAAACTCAATACTCGCATCGGTTGCCAATCGTCCTATTATTGTGTACATGCATTCACACCGCATGGTCGAGTTCTCTAGATTCCAACACATGTATTTCCGTTTCATACAAAGGAAACATTCTGAAAATCATCATGAATTTTCATCTCAGCATCACTCACTTTGTGCTTGGGCACCAACTCTATCTAACAACAACCAACCATGTGACTTTATTTACCACATGGTAGTTATTTTGGTCCTCCTTTTGCGAGTATCCCTTCTACTTTTCTTAACCTAACCGCCTAGAAACCCTAGACTGCTTTCCAAATCTAATATTACCACCGCTCACGGAGGCCAAGGAAGGATCTAGGGATCTTAGATTGAAGTTCCCGCGGCGTTCACAACCTTGGTCTGAGGTCCACCTGGCCACTGCCGACCTTGTTGGGAGAACAATAATAATACGAACAATATTAGATTAGCGCAGCGAAATAAAATAATCTCCCCTCTTGTGTAAACCTAATAGGAAACAATTGAATCGAGGAATATAAATACCAAGCACGCAAACATAAAGCAATTTTTTACGTGGATAACCTCATCGGTGTGAGGAGATAAAAAAACCAAGAGACCGAAGTCCATTAAAAAATCTTCACTATTAGCAAAACTGAATGAACAAAGTTCTTCTCTAGTAAATACTAGAGGTATGTAGCAGCAAACACATCAAGAACATCATTCTTGGCAAAAAAACATGAACTTCACAAGAGATAAAGGATAAATCTCACCAAAAAAAATACACTTTTGGTGCAATCCATGAAAACCTGATGTAGAGAGCTTCAACTAAAAATCAAAACGATCAGATTATAGAAGAATGCAGCACGAACATGCTGACAAAATTTCAGCTCAATCGGACCACGAATCAACCTCCAACGTTAGCATAAGATATATCCTCAAACCTAGGTTTTCTGCTCTCTCTCTTGTTACTGTGTATCTCAAAAACGTTCTTTTTGCAGCTACGACATAATAATAGCGAGAAACCCTATTTCTTCATATGAATGACACATGGGCTTAAGCCTTGGGCTTACAATTCATTGGGCTTTCTCTACATGGGAGTGAACCTAGTCAACAGACCTTAGATTATTGAGGTTGCTACAATGACGACCTACATGTGAGGTCATCAATGACCACACCAACCTCACCATGGTTGTTGCATATTGCACATGCTGACAGAGAGACAAAGAGGTGCAGAGCAGAGCCAATGTCGGTGGAGAAATACAGCAAGACGGATGGATGCAGCTTGATCAACTATAATTTTAGTTAAATTTGTACGTGGGGATGTCCATATACGATACCCAACTATGAAGAAAAATACAGCTATTCATGCGATGTCCTTCAAGAAAACTCATGATTTATCAAGAATACAAAGAGACATTCGCTCAAATGCTTGTTTGGGTAAAGTTATTTAATGGGGGGCTTTCCTCTTTTGGGCCAGATAATTCAAAGGGAGGAGTTTCTTATAGATTCGTCATTCCTTGATCTGTATATTTGGCGTTTTAAATCCTACGCATGTTAGTGTGATTAGGAGTCTAGGACTAGGAGTTTGATCTCTAAGAAAGGAAGCAAAGACTAGGTTTAGTGAAAGTAGTGAACTCAAATGCAGCTATCACTACAAAAAAACATATTTTTTCCGACGAAATTTCCAACGAAAAATTCTGGAAACTTCCAACAAATTTTCCAACGAAAAAAATTCGTGGGTAATTCGTCGTCGGAAAAGTTTCCAACAAAAAATTTTAATTTTCGTTGGAAATTTACGATGAAAATTTTTTCGTTGGAAATTTCGTGGATAAATTAGTGGTTAAATTCCTTGGAAAGTTCGTTGGAAAATTCGTTGCTAATTATTCGTTGGAAAACTCGTGGCAAAATTCATCGGTAATTATTCATGGATAAATTGATGGATAAATTCGTTGAAAATTTCGTTGCTAATTATTCATTGGAAAAGTTATGGAAAAATTCGTCGGTAATTTTTCGTCGTAAAAATCGTCGGAAACAAAATTTCCAACGAAAAAAAAATCGTGGATAATTCATCGCGGGAAAATTTTCGGACAATTCCGACGAAATTTCCAACGAAAAATTATGAACAATTCATTGGAAAACAAGTTTCCAACAAATTTTCCAACGAAAAATAATTCGTAGGAAATTCATCGTCGGAAAATTTTCCAACAAAAGATTTCAATTTTCGTTAGAAATTTTCCACGAAAATTTTTCGTTGGAAAATTCGTGAGCAAATTAGTGGCTAAATTCCTAGAAAGTTCGTTGGAAAATTCGTGGAAAAATTCGTCGGTAATTTTACATCGTAAAATTCGTGGGAAAGAGAATTTCCAACGAAAAAAAAATCGTGGCAACTTAAGCGTGGGAAAATTTTTGGGACAACAAAATCTTGAAAATTTGTGACAAAAATAGATTCGTGGCAAAATTTGTAGATAATTTTGTTGCTAAATTCGTTGGAAAACTCGTCGCTAATTATTCGTTGCAAAAATCATGGCAAAGTTTGTCGCTAAGGGTGCGTACGAATACCATTCTGTGCCTAGGAACAATTTCTGAACAGAAATGATTTTTTTTTATTCTGTGCCCGGAAATAATTTCTGAGTATTTGAAGGCGTTTGATAAACTGTCTAAAATTTCTATTCCTAGAGTAGAAAAGAATAGAAATGCGTTTGGTAAACTACACAAAATTTCTGTTCCTAAATAATATTTTAATAATATTTTGAATTGTTTTTTTTTTAGTATTACCCATTTTCTTCTTTGGCCATGGCCAGTCGCCGGCGACTAGCCACAGCCTAGGGCCGGCGAGGGCGTCACGGCCCTCGCCAGCGAGGGCAAAGGCTGGACCCTCGCCGCCATGGCGAGGCGGCCTCGCCCAAATCGGACAGGGCTGACCGACGGCGAGGTCGGCCTCGCCCAGAGACGGCGAGGCCAAGCCTCACTGTCACTACCCACGGCGAGGTCGGCTTCGCCGTGGGTCGCGACGGCGAGGCTCGGCCTCGCTAGATCTGGGCAAGGCCGAGCCTCGCTGTCTTTGGGTGAGGTCGCCTCGCCCAGGCGGCGAAGGTCCAGCCCTCGCCCTCGCCCTCGCCCTCGCCGACGAGGGCAACCCTCGCCTCCGCCGGCGAGGGCCGTGAAGTCCTCGCCGGCCCTGGGCTATGGCCGATCGCCGGCCACCAGTCGCCAGCCGTCAGCCGCCGGTTGCAGGCTCAACCCAATGAAGAACAACACAAAAATAAGAAAAGAAAAATAAGAAAAAAAATTAATTCTCAAAATTGTGCCGAGAAACAAGAAGCAACTTTTTTTTACTTCTTGTTTCTCTTCTAAAACTGTTTCTCGGCACAAATTTTTGCAAAAATGTGCCCGGGAACAAAAAGTTTACTAAACGCATTTCTGTTCCCAAACTATTTTTGGGAACAAAAGAACAGAAATTTTCACTGTTTGGCACGTTACTAAACGCGCCCTAATTTTCCGTGGGAAAGTTCGTTGGAAAAGGAAATTCTCGCCACAAATTATTGTCTCAAAATTTGGCAAAAAAAATTTGAATTTCCGTTGGTA
Organism: Syzygium syzygioides; assembly: GCA_031216285.1. Classification (NCBI taxonomy): domain Eukaryota; kingdom Viridiplantae; phylum Streptophyta; class Magnoliopsida; order Myrtales; family Myrtaceae; genus Syzygium; species Syzygium syzygioides. The sequence goes on along the minus strand of CM062252.1, from coordinate 27,336,625 downwards.
ATTTGCGACGAAAACCAATTCGTTGGTAATAATTCGTTGGAAAGTTAATGGGAAAATTCGTTGGTAAAAATTCGTTGAAAAAATTGTTGGAAAAGTCGTCGGTACTTTTTTGTTGGAAAATTCGTGGGAGAGAGAATTTCCGACTAAATTAGTGGCGGAAAAAAATTAGATCACTAATTTCATTGGAAAATTTGTTGCAAAAATTGTCGTTTAATATTCATTGGAAATATCGTGGGAATTGAGAAGAAAAATAATTCATCCATAATTTCGTTGGAAAATTTGTTGAAAAGATTGTCCATGAATATTCGTTGTGAATATCGTCGGAAAACTCGAAAATTTCCGACGAAAAAATTCATTTTCATTGGTAACTTCTGACGAAAACATTCGGCGAGAATTTCGTTGGAAATTTTGTTGCAAAAATTCTCTCTGAATATTTGTTGCAAATGTCATGGCAAATCGTGCAATTTTCCGACAAAAAAAAAATTCGTTGGTAATTTGCGACAAAAAACATTTCGTTGGAAAATTTGTTGCAAAAGTGTCCGAATAATCGTTAGAAATATCGTTGGAAATCGTTTAAACATCCGACAAAAAAAATAATTTTCGTACGTAATTTGCGACAAAAAAAATTCGTCGCTAAGTTCGTTGGAAAATTAGTTGCAAAATTTGTTGCAAAAATTTCGTTGGAAAATTTGTTTCAAATATTCCGTTGGTATATTCGTGGGAAACCATGAATAATTCGTTGCAAATTAAGCCGTTAATTGTTCGTTACAAAATACGTTCGTAATTATTAGTGCAAAAAATCGTTGCTAATTTGTAGCAATATTTTTTTTCGATAAATTGTAATTTATTTTTTTTTGTCACTAAATTGCGACAAAATATATTCGTGACAAAATTCGTCGCTACATTTGTGACGAATTTTGTTTCGGGACAATTTGGATTTGAAATCTAATTAGATATGCAATATTAATTTCTACAATGCATAAATTGCAAAGTCTCACATGATGATATTAGATATTTAATCTCATAATTCATAGAGATAGCTAAGCAAGAATGAACATCAATTAATACATTCAAAACATTGAAAGGACAGGGGACAACCATAAGAAATTTGCAACTTTGATACTAGGCATGACATTAGGAACAGTCAGCTATATCGACACCTGATGAAATATGGAAACGTAAATAAAGATATGAAATTTGTCCAAAATATAAAAAAAAACATTTATGCATTGACGTGGAACTAGCTATAAAAAAATGTTCTTACCTAAGGGGGACTGACAATAAAATCACCAGCATCATCATCATTAGCATCATCACCAATCGCCGCATCATCGTGTGGCTCATCAATATGCCCATGACCGGCTACATTAACAGGAGGTACAGGAGGAACGTCATTGCGATCGATGTCGAGGCGTCGCATGACATATTGCATTTGTGATTGCATCACTCTTGTTCCTTCTGTCCAAGTAAAAGCTTCATTTCTTCGTCCTTCTGTATAAGCAATTATTTCAATTGGCTCAATTCTTGGGTCATGTGCCCCTCATGTCGTGTCCTCCTTGCAACAGCTGCATTGGAGGATGAAGTTGCAGCAGTCTTTGTTTTGAACATCCTTGACAAGGATCCCATTCCAAATATTTTTTCTCATTTCATCCCACCCATTGCCTCCACCCATAATGTCATACTGTCAACCGATGGCTCAGATACAGCAACACTATTATCACCACCACCATCACCACCACCACCAGAACCACTAGCAATGCTCATCAAAAGTTGATCATATTTTTCTTATATTAACAGTATAGATAAAAATAAAATAAACTTGTATATATTACCATAAATATTAAAAACATGCATAATTTTCATTCTAGTTTCCATAAAGTCCAAACTATAACCTTACATACCTTAGTAGCTTTTGCCCGATCGCCAGTCCATGTCTTATCCTTTTTCCTAAATGTGCATTCAAATATAGCTGTAAATGTGGGTTCCGTCCCCAATTCATCCGCCTACAAAAATTTAATAAAAATTAGTCACCATTGAATTAAATGAACTTACAAGTTTAAACAGACTTACCATTTTTCTTCTATGCTCGCCGATGCTGATAGAGCCCCTAGCATATGTAACTGACGTAGACCCATCACTAGAACTAGAAGCTCGATTCTTCCTGTTTTGTTCACACCTTTTCTTATGCTTCTCAGTTTTCCAAGTTCTCGTAATTTCTATCCAATCGTCCGCTGTAATGAAATTCGACTTTTCTTTTGTTCTATTCGCTTTATTTATCACATAACGCATGTGATCACCGACTTTCTTCTTAAAGATTCTTCTAACCTCAGCCTCTTTCATTTCATCCCACGTGAACTTACGCTACAATCAATAGCAAAATCAATGAAAATTAATTATAATGGTCACAAGTGAGATATCCCTTACAATGCACCAGACAATTCGTGACAAATTTCATGATTGACCATCAGTATGTTGCACCGAACTTACGTTGTGAGAAAATGAATAAAAACAACACTAACCTTGAACTCATTCCACCACAAAGTCTTCATTTCTTTAGGAGCGTTGCTAAAAGTTGTAAACTGCCCTATCCAATAGTTATTAACTATTCTATTAAGTTCCCTCACAACATGCGTAGAATCCGTAAATCTGAAAACATGTTATAACAATATAGAGAATAAGACAATCAAGCATATGGAAAATTGCCTACATGGACAATTTTATTTACATCCATAATTTAAATATACGTACAAAAATGAATTACTTACGAATCTTCGCATAGGCATATAACGAATCGGGTCTCTTCTTCCTCATTTGAGTGTTGCACTGATGAAGAAGGTGGCACCCAAGGAGATGGAACTGAAGTAAAATCAGTTCGCATGTCCCGCAGTTCTTTCTGAATATGCTGCTACGGGTCGGAGGATGGGCCAATGTGTCCGTATTGTTGCTGCTCATATGGTAGAACAGGGTTCGATGACAGGGCGGGGGAAGAGGATAGGGTCGGGGATAAGGATGAGGAAGCGGAAGGGCCTAGTCTTCTTTGTGAAGCCCCACCCTGCATGTGACCTCCTCGATTATACTGACAATTAGTACAGAGGTTAGACAAATATTAAAAAAAATATGAACAGGAATTAGGGACAGAAAATGAAATCATTTTCCTTATCATTTTGTATTAGATATCAAGAAATAAATTTAAGAAATTGAAACTAACAGAGTACCGCCTCTGATAAATAGCTAAGTCAGTGGTCCTCGTCGGAAGAACCTATTACAATTTTGATCACATCAAATGCCACTAAACTGTACAATGAAGCATATTTAATTTGTAAAACGAATTAGAAGTTTGAGATCAAATTAAAATTGCATCTGCGACCCCCTTACTTGGCCTGAAACCACCCCCCCGAGATCCGGCCGCCACCCCCCAGCCGGATTCCGGCCGCGAACCCCCTCCCCTGCCGAAATTCGGCTGCCAACCCCCCAGAATCTCACGGCGAATCCCCCGGCCGCAACCTCCCCACTCGCGCGGCCTCAAAATCCCCCTCCCCCGGCCGCAAACCCCCCCCCCCGCCCCCCTACGGTGACCTCCACCCCACCCGGCCACCCCCCGGCCGCAACCCCCCTTCCCCAACCGTGACCCCCCCACTCGCACTGCCGCGACCCCCGCCCCCCAGCGGCGACCTCCACCCCACCCGGGCGCAACCCCCCACTCCGCGCGGCCGCGACCCCCACCCACGCGGCCGCGACCCTCCCTCCCCCGGCCTCGACCCCCTCCGCGCAGCCGCGACCCCCCAGCCCACAAAACCCCCTCGGCCAAGACCGTACCCCGACCACTACCCCGCGCAGCCGTCACACGACCTCCACGGCATCCCGGCCACAGCCCCCCCAATCCCTGCGGCCACAGCAATTCAATTTAGTACTTACCTCGGACGGCGACGGTGAGCAAAGCAAGGTGGATGGCGAAGAGGACGAGGGAAAGAAATTGTGTTGAGCTAAAAATACTCGGTAGACACAAATGTGTTGTTACCGAACAATAAAAACGCGTTTCTCTATTTTCGTTGCAAAATTCGTCGGAAATTCCAACGAATTTTGCAACAAATTAAAATTTCCAACGAATTTTGCAATGAAATTAAAATTTCCAACAAATTTTACAACGAATTTTTAAAAAATTTTCGTCGGAAATTTCCCACAAAATTGAAAAGTGAAAAAAAATTTCCAACGCTTTTTTTTAAATACCAACAAAATTTCCAACGACTTTCCAAATTCGGTCAATGTCAAGTAATTTTCTCAGAAATTCCCAACAAAATTGGTACAAAATACAATTATTGGACCTCACTTTAAATTTCGTTGCAAAATTCGTTGGATTTTCCAACGAATTTTGCAACAATAATAGTAAAAAGTATCGAAAATTTCAATTCGTTGAAAATTTCTCACGAATTTTCCAACGAATTTTCAAAATTTTTTATTTTTTCGCTAAAATCAAATTCGTTGGAAAATTCGTCGGAATTTTATTACAAGAGTTATAGTCATAGTCTGAGCTGTGTGCAAATTCTTGTTCTGCCAGCCTTTGTTCTAAAGTCTGTTCGAAATTATCATGCGTATTGTTTGGCATCTAGCTCAAAGAGGAGAATGCATAAGTGGAAAAGTATGGAAGAGTAATGTTCTAGACTGTTTGTTTAGGCATAACTGACTGGGGCCAGTTTTCTATTTGGATGTAGTAAGAGGTTATGCTAGAGTCAAGCTTGATAGATAAGGATAATATGGTCCGTGATCATAGGGATCTTGGGAGAGTTTCCCACCCAAGGATCTTGAGATGATTATACTAGGTCTCCTGTGTATGTCATTTCTTGGTCTTGTGATTATCCTGATTGATTGAATTCCCTGAGCACTTGCTAAACATCAGATGAGGATCCTTCATGGTCCCATGAAACAGGTGTGGTGTAATCCCACACTTCTTTAGGAATAATATGATTTTCTTGGCATAGGATTCTCTTGAGTTCCATGTAAATACATTCAATAGAACCACTGCAACTAGGAAACGATTTATAGATGCAAGCCACTTGGAGATGTGATTAAGGCTTGTAGGTTGTGGTATCTACTATTGCTAGATCATCGGAGATTATGCCATTGTGGTGCACAAAAGTCTATGGACGATAGAGGAGTACAATTATGTGTGTCTCAAGATCTCCTCGGACCTTTTTCAATTCTTTTAGTAAGAGTCGTTTGTAGTAAATAGGAGGGTAAAACCATTTGAGCATGGTTAAACGGTTTTTCTCATGTTCATTTTGGTTGATGTGATCTGCCATAATCATACCAGTTAATTTGGCAAGAAATCTTTTGGTGGGAAACTCAATAGCTATCAAGTATTTATTAGTTAAATACCATAATAGCCATTTAAGTTTTTTAGGAAAATCATTTTCTTTCTAGATTAGTGGATGAATGAAGAGATACCTTGAGTGTAGTCCAGAAGGACAGAGAATGGATCCTCCATGCGGTCTAAAGAGATTTGTACGGCATTGCCACATAAGATTCTCAAAATTTTCAGTGAGTTTGTCATTTTGAATTTGCTCAATAATTTCCTGAAGATATCCCAAGCTTGGCCAGTTTTGAATTCTTTCAATTATGTATTTGTCTGGCTGGAAGAGTACAGAATGTCTAAGAATGTACATGTTAATTTGCTGGTGCTTTTGGTCCGGAGAGAAAGTCTGCAAGTACATTCTTTTTCCCTGCAATATGTTTGGTTTCAAAAGAATATTTTGAAAATCACTTGGCCCATCGAAGCAATTGTGGATGAGGAATCTGCTTCTGCTTGTATTTGGTCACCTGGGGAAAGATGCCATATCTAATTCTACTAGAAAATAGTGGCCAATATGATGGAACTCAAATTTCTTAATTCCATTCTTAACTGCCAATATTTCATTGAAAGTAAAATAATAATGCATTACTGCTTGGGAAAATTTTCCACTTTTGTAGGCACAAAGATGTCGTTTACCTTCAAGCTCTTCAAATAGTACGACTGTCCAATATTCATCATTGGCATCAATCTGTAAGATCCTTTTCCCTATGGATGGAATTCGTAAAGGAGGAAGATCTTGCATTACTTTCTTCAATTGTACAACTGTTTTGGTCTATGCCTTTTCCTATGGTATAGGATGCTTTTTTAGCATCAATTGCAAAGAAAGTAACAACATTGCAATATTTGGAACAAAGTCCCTAAGATAATTAATTATCCCGAGAAATTGCTGAACTTGCTTAGTTGTAAAATCCTTTTCAGGAAATTTTAGTAATTCCTTGGCAATATATGGTTCTGGATAATATGTACCTTTGTCAAGGCGCATGCCGAGGAATTCAATTTTGCCTAGACAATGATTATCTTTTTTCTGGGAAAGCATAATGCCATATTTCTTTACAATTTCTGCAAACTGCTCATGAAGTTGGCAATGAGATTCTTCATCTTTGGCTGTAAAGTAACATGTCATCATTGTAGACAGCAATACTAGATAGGATTGGTTGAAAGATGCTACACATGGCTTTCTGAAACAAGGAAGGAGCAACCTTGAGAGCAAATGAATGAACTTTCCACTGGAAATGCTGATTTGGGATGCAGAACCATATTTTGGGCTTAACATCAGGATGAATGCCTATTTGCCAGAAGCAAGCTTTAAGATTAAACTTGGAATAAATGTGGGCCTTAGTGATTCCAGCAAAAAGGGAATTTCAGGAAGCTAGAGGGAATTTATCATCTTGGAGGAAGAGGTTAAGAGGCTGGTAATTGATAACCAACCGCATTTTCCCTCTGTTTTGTTTAGCACGATTATTGACATAGAGAGCTTCATAGGCTCATTGGGAATTCGAAGTTTTAATGAGACTTTGTTGTAGTTAGGGATGATCGGTTTCCAATCCGGTTCCCAGTTCCAATTCGGTCCGGTTTCAAGATGGAACCAAGAACCGGACTGAGAGAACCGGTTCCCAATTTTGGAAACCACAGACCGGACCGGTTGGTTCTGGGACCGAGAACTGGACCGGATCGCTAGTCCGATCCAGTCCAATGGAACCGGTCACTTAAAGTTTAGTTTTTTTTTTGTTAAACACTTAAGGTTTGGTTCACATTTTACCAAATTTTGTCAATGAATTTATGTCAATGAAGTTCACTTATGATTTAATTTACATTTTACTAATTTTGATCAATGAATTTATGATAATGAAGTTCACTTAGAGTTTAGTTCACATTTTATTAATTTGTTTAAAGAAAAAATAATAATAATATATATTAAATAGTCGGTCCGGTCCGATCGGTCCGGTTCCCCCTTGGAATCGGGAACCGGACCACCCGAAAATCAGTTCCACTTTTAGGAATCAGGAGCCGGACCGATAGTCCCGAGACCCAGACCAAACCGGTTGGTCTAGTCCAGTCCAATCCGTTCCGGTCCCGGTTTAGGCGGTCCAAGTTGCTCACCCCTAGTTGCAGTAGCTCTAAGCATTCCTTTTGGGCTAGAGCCAAATTGTCCGGATTCATTCCCAAATGACTTATCTTGGTAATATCTTCATTTTTCTTGAAAGGGAGACGGACATAAAAGTCTAGATTTACCCACAAAGGATGGGAACATTTCTAGGAGAACTCTAAATGGTTCTCCGAGCATGAGTTCAACAACTTTTACATGATTGGGTCTAACAAGTTTATCTGGATAGAGAAAAGTCTTTGAATGTTGAAAAATTTAGAAAATTTTTCTCTATATCTGAGACCTCTTCTAGGAATGATTCTTAATTCGGGGAGTTGAGTCATGGTGTCCCAACCAATAATCAAATCTTTGTTAAGAAGACTAGATCCAAGGATTTTAGTTTTCACAGAACACTGAGGAAGGACCTGGATAGTTATTGGTGTAGTGTGCACATTTGTAGAAAAGGTGTCTCCAAAGGCAAAGTTGAAATACCGAACACAAGAAATCCAGTATTTTTCAGGAAGAATTTTGGTATCTAAAATTGAGGCACTTGCACCAGTATCTATGAGAGCAATAACTGAAATTGGTTTGGCATATTTAGAAATGAAAATTTTTACAAGAAAGTGAGGACAATGAAGTTTATTGGAAATTATGCTAGATTTTGGATTTACAATTTTTAGAGATAAATGGAAAAGATTTTCAATGTCAAAATCAAAATCTGTCTCCCTGGGAGTTTGGTAACAAGGAATGACACAAAGAATTTGTTCAGTGGGTTCCTCATCAATAGAGAATAGGGATTCAACATCATTGTTTTTAAGAGAAATACCAGTCTCAAGTTCGATGTGATGAATAAGATGGTTCTAACATTTTTTTTGGTTGGGGATAATTTTTGGCGAAACGACCCTTCTTGTTGCAAATGAAGCTACGAGATGATTTCTTGCGTCCTGGAAAAATTCTACGTTTTCGCAGGAATTTCCACTTCCTTTGCTTTTCAAGTATTTAGATCCATGGTTGGATCTTCCTACTTGGTACTTTCAAAAGTGCTTCTGTTTTTTGGAGTATTCTCCAGAAGAGCCATCACACTCTTTCTTTGAACATTTGATCTTGAGATGTTGCTTGGAGCAAGCTCCATCAAGCTTATGATTGTTGCCGATGTAGTTCTTCATCATTGGTCTTTTGAGACACAAATCATCAAGACAAAGATGAATTTCTTGTTCCAGTTCTCAGAAGGAAATGTCCACAATTCTTCTTTGCTTATTAACAAACGATCTCTCAACTTGTTGGAAGAGTTCTTTGGAAATAGAAGCTAGGAAAACTTATTTTAGGTTTAGATCAACTCCTAGACCATAAAAGAGTTTGATCATTTCTCTGTAGTGTTGGTCTTAATGTTTCTTCTGAAGAGAACAGTATTTTCTTTCAAAATATTATCTTCTTTTGAGCTCAAAAAGATCAGCAGGTTTTTCTATGAAGAACTGGTAAATGATTCCACTGGCTTGGGAGAAATTTCGTAAGAGAAGAAAAATCATTTGGTCTGCATCTAAGGTTGATTGCCACCAATGTTTGAGACTACCTATAAACCTCGTGGTAAACTCAAGGAGAATGTCATACTTACTTTTGACGGTAAGGGTTCTGGTATTTAGTTAGGAATGAAATTCTTCAAGTTTTTTCTGGCCATTTAGAATGAGGAGTATCATCAAGGGTGAAAAACTTTGTGGCTAAAGAAGTAGGAATTGATTCCATATCTTGCTCCGGTGAATCAGCCATGAAAATTGAAGAAGTGGCTGGTGGTACATGGAAGGATTCAATAGGAGGAATCGAAAATGATGAGGAAGAGGACAAAGAGTCGGATTTTGAATCTGAATATGAGCTTAGCAAATCTGAGACCTTTGCTCTCTCAGGAGGAGTATGATTTTGAGAATCTTCCTCTAGGCCAGTTTTATGATCATTTTGCTAGGTTTTGCTCAAATCCCTTAAGAAAGATTCCAAATGCTTTGAAGCCATCATTTACTAGATTGGTTTCTCGGATGGTTCAGTAATAGATTTTGCTTAGGCCTTTCCATTTCTCGGATGTGATTGCACATTTCTATCATGTCACTTCTGTCCCGTTGAGAAGAGATTTCATCTACAAGAACAGCTGTTGCAACAAAAACTAAAGAGTTTTGCTACTGTAGGAGAGGGTATTCCAATCTCGGGGTAGAGAAGAAATCAGTAGGCTTGAATCTTCCTTCTCCAAGGGGATTAATTTGCCTTTTAAGTTTTTCTATTTCAACCTTTGGACTTTTAAGATAATGAAATCCCATATGCTATCCTGATTCCAGAGTACGAAGTCTTTTCTAGAAGTCTATAAGCATATTTTTAGTGGATTCATCGTACCTTATGATTTCCTGCTGGACATCCACGATCCTTGAATCAATCATCTTGAAAACATGGTTATATGCCAAAAGAGTTTTTGATTACCAATTCAGAATAACTTCAGCAATAGGTGTTCTTTTTGGCCTTCCACGTTCGTCAACATCTGTAGGAGAAGGGATTTTTGGTGCATGAAGGTATCACCTTTGTGGATATATGAATTCTTCAGTGACAGGGAAAGAAAGCTATGAGTTTTCCTTTAGTTTTAAAGGAGGGAAATCTGCTTCGTTGAACATGGAGATAAATGGGAGATTCTTGTTACTTGTGAAGGTTGGTGCTGGATGATCGACTGGGTCAAATGGGTAAAAGTTCTTCTTTGCCCACTTAAGAATAGCTAGTTTCTTATGTGGAGGTGAAGGTGGAGGTGAGGATAAAGGTGAAGACTTTGGCCTTTTAGGGACATGAGGTGTTGAGCTATATGAAACCATAAACTGGTATTTACAGTTTTCTCCATGGGTGTCAACAGTAGGATCTTCATCCAGGTATCATTGGTATAAGCCATCCCTAGCTTTTCTTACCTATCGCCTTGGCTTGGCAACTGGGTCTACCTCGTCCAGAGAATTAGAGCATGAAGATCACTGGCAAAAAGGGCCTCAAAAACAATGATCATGAGGGTCTTTGTGGTAATGGACAGGGTGTCCGTCACTTTTGAAGTATTGAACCAATTTCTTTGGATCTGGTTCTTCAGGGATTGGATTGGGAACACAAGGTTCTATCATGAAGATGGTAGGAAAGATGAAAAGAGTCTCATCCTTTTCTTTTTTGAATTTGATGGCCACGGTACCATCTTTTTTTCTAATGAACTCAAAATCTGAGGACTGAAGAGGCTTACTGTTTTGGTGGAGCTTTTCATAGTTGGTTATCTAGGTTTCAGGAACTAGCTTGGCCAACTTTTCCTTCGGAATCTGCCTAGGAACATGAATACAAGAGGCTTGATCATTTTGCATGTATATAAACAAAGCATCTTAATTTTCATTTTGGAAATTCAGATCTAAAGCATGGTTTTGGACTATATACACCATTTGTTAGTGGAGAGCTCCTGCAATTAAGTTGGTGGTTTGGGGTGCTCCAATAAACTAAAATTGAACTTTTAAGAAGGAAAATAACTGGGGATATGAAAGAGCAACATTAAAATTTGCGTACAAGGTTACAATGACTGTCCCATCATTTAGGGTAGTTTAGACAGTACCAATACAAGCATGCTAGTTTTCTAGGAACTTGGTATCCAAAAGAGCCATTCTTGCAACAACCGACAAGCCTTTTCTTCTATGGAAAATGAGAGTAAGACGTATAGCTCCATAATGAATATTTGAGTATCCTTGCTAGGTCCATTGTTTTGGAATTTCAGGAGGGATCTAGAGAGTAATAAAATATTCCTTCTCGGTGGCAAAAATAGGGTGTTGATCAAATTTGGAGGACTGAACATATTCTTTGACTTCTTTGGGAGTTTGGCGTATGAGATGCCTTATAGAGCGGATGGGAGAGAAAGATGATGAAGGTTTAGCAAAAGCTAAGTATGGGTTCATAAGGGGAAACTGGGTTTCAAAAATCTTAATGTCATCGCTAAGAAAGACTTTACAAAGATAGTTTATCTTAGAAGCATGTGAAGTTCGAAACTCAGAAAATGAAGAAATAAAAGAAGGAGTAAGGGATGCAGTTAAAGTAACTGGAGTGATATTAGGGTCTTCCATTGGAGAGACAGATCTTCATAGCACTGGATAATCACTATCTAAGCGCATAAAATGAGCCAAGCTAGACATAAAACTAGGGCTCTAATATCAATGACGAGATCTATACTTAGATCCAAATCTCTAGGTAGTTTGATAGCTAAAAGGTAGTCCCTGAAAGGCATAAACAAAGGTTCACCTAAGTGGGATAGTATATCTGCTACAAACTAACCTAATTTTCCTTAGTTATGAGCATAGATCCCCTAATAAGCAGTATCTCAGTCAAAAATTGAAATGAATGATCTTGGGTGACTCGGCTATTTTAAAGGCTTGGAGATTGCTTTGGATTCCTTCGGCTATTATCTTTCTCAAGAGAAATATGTCAAGGATCTTCTTTCTTGATTAGAGTTACTGATAATAATATTGCTATAACTCGTATTGAGATGATTTAAAGGGTCACTTGCCTAGTTAACATCAAAATAAGCTCTTCAACCCCAAAGAAAAAAGAATAAGCTCACAACTCTTAAAGGTAACGTGAGTAGAAAAGTGAAGGCCATATGATGAGATAACCCAGATGTAATGAAGAATTCAAAGAACTGCAACAAAGTGAATTGCACGCAGCGTAGTCATTTACTAACTGACAATATAGATGGTATAGTCATGTTAGGACGAGTAACAATAGGATATACAAGACCGCCAACCAATTATAAATAATGCGTAGAGAGAGACAGAAGAGTCCAATGTTTGGCATCAAAACTGCTTCACATGCTATTGCTTCTTTCAAGGTAACTCGCTTATCTAATGGCATAACAAGAAACATACTATCATCGCTTGATCTAGTGTGGAAGCAAAATAAGGTGCTCTTACTGATACAACATCAGAATTACTATGGTTGCAATGGATATTAGAAGACAAGGGGAGTTCATCAGTTTGGTGGTGGTGCTACAGTTATTTATTGCAACAAGAGTACTATTTAAATAGCACATGACGATGTTTTTCATAATCGCACAAAAAATTTTACTATGTACCGTCATTTTATGTGGCATTATGCGCTTCATGGTATTGTTCATCGTGTTTCACTCATTGGTTTATCAGAATGCTCTTCACTAATGCACATCCACCTAAGCATTTTTTGGATCTTTTTTCCAATTTCCAATTGACTTCTTCTACGTCACCTCTAGTTTGATGGGATGTTAGAGATAATTAGGAGACTCTACATCTCTCTATTGATTGTGTATGTCACTAATTGATCGTAATTGATATTGTAATGTCTTGTTGTCTTATATAATCTTGTAAAGCTTATACATACCTCATATAATAAACACAAAAATATACAACTACCTTCCACAAATTCTTGTAGATATTAAACGGAGAATAGACTCCCATATTATCAGTGTCTCGCATGAATCTGGAGACAATATTGCTCCACCAAATCACTGTTTAAAGATCATGCGAAGCCTAATTCGAATCATGGATAACTAGAGACTATTCATCTCACACACCCTTTGTCCCTTGCTGTTTTTTTTCTCTTTTCCTTTTTTAATGTTCTCGTCGGTTTATGGAACGCAATCTTCTATCTCCACACACGCCTTGTCGACCGCAGAAACAATTTTCGCAATTTTCGGGGTCGAGAATCTTTGGAAGACAAGTCAAACTTTCATCATCAACCAATTGGGCAAAAAAGTGAACGAGAGCATCCGGAATATTGACTAGCGACCTCGCGTTTAGTGACATGCTGCGAGCGCTTGTAACGTGCATAGAAGAATGCTTTGAGGTGTTGATGTTCATCTCAGTGGATGGGGATTCTACGTGTCACATTTGATCTCTCGATCTCCTATCTCGCTCGTGAGATTTTGACATGGGATCACTCCATTTGATTCTTCCACACTAAATCTAACTCCAAACCCCATCCGACCATCCCTCACTTTGACTTAGCGTGCGTTGCTGCGATTTGGCGAAGTCAACGCCGCTGTTTAGACCAGGCAGCGCAACGGCACACATCACCTAGGGATGGTCGTCTCTGGGGGCTGCCCCCTCTCTCTCCCCCCAGTTGATATCTAAACGAGATCGACTTCCACTTGAATCTCGAGAGATTTAGGGCTGGAGGCACTGCCTCTAGATCCGGGATCCCGTAGGCGATGATCGAGTAGCTTATCGAGATGGACGTCAACAATGAAGAGATGGAGCTCAATGCTCATTTGAGTCGATGTCAAGATTGACATCCAGGAAGCGTGTGCGCGCGCACACTTGAATGGAAGAGAGAGAGAGAGTCCGAGATCGGCACATATTCGCAGGAGGTAGCGGTGAATTTGCCTGGACAACAACGATGGAGGATGCTAATAAAAAGATGATGCCGGTGGAGGATGGCAGCTGAAAGAAAAATATAGGTGAACTAGCTATCATATTTTTATGTATACTTCGTATATAGATCCAATCTATATCCCCAGGAATTTCGCACATGTTTTTACAAGAATTCGATTTGAACTTTTAAGAGTTATTTCATTAAGTTTCACAAATGTAAAATCCTTTATGGTTCACATGCAATGCTATGACTTGCCTAAAAAATGTTAGTATTAGAGTCTGCTAATGAAAGAGAAGAATAGAGCAAAATTGTACTAAAAGAACTTTGTACTCAATCTAATCTCTTTGTAAGGAGCTTTCAGCTTTCTTTCTAATTCTATAGCCAAGTAAAGCGTGAGAAAAGATGGGATACAATAGGACTATACGCATGCATCAACTAAATTTCCACGGAAAGCAATGAAGATTGGAACAGGACCCGGTCCACGTATTGGTGCATTCGCCACCGGCATCGTTGCAGCACTTGCAAACAACTCCAAGCATGCCGAAAGTTCTTGAATAACCTATAAACAATCGTACCACACAAATGATGATCAGTTCATTGTCGGTATCCACAAAATCAAGAAATTCATAAATCCTCACTCCATGTGGCCCGGAAGAATACTTGCTAACGTGCACCGTAGAGAGAGTGAAAGAGATGCTTACTCTGATGAGATGGGAAGTTGGAGAGACTCCTTGCTTCTGTGGATACTGATTTCATCTCCGAGCCAAGACAAAGCAGAACCAAGAACACGATGAACGACGTGGGAGGCTTGAATGTTTCACTAATTGCCATTCCTCTGCAACGTCTCCGACCGACTGATACAACTTTACTGAGAGGAGAGTTTGCTATTATATGTATATCGAAGCAAGTTGAGAACCAACTACCAACCAAATCCTGAAGGTACGACCTAAAGATTTATTCTAGAAGAAAGTGACCCTTTTGGTTGAAAATGAATCTGTATGTTGAAGATTAGTCTGCTAGAGACATTGAGACCTTTTGGTTGAAAATGAATCTGTATGTTGAAGATTAGTCTTCTAGAGACATTGAGAGAGAGAGAGAGAGAGAGAGAGAGAGAGAGAGAGAGAGAGAGAGAGAGAGAGAGAGAGAGGGAGGGAGGGAGAGGGTCTGGTCACATGTTTATAACTTCCCTGACGTTTCTGAAGTTGCTTAAGATAATGGAAAATAGAAGCTTCGTCAATGTCGGGCGTTTTTCGTATAGAATAAATTTTAATGTTGTCCAATCTCTTCCCTAAGCTTTGTATTTTGATTGATTTCTTCTTGTCTTTTTTTGTTTGGGTAATTAAGGTGAGGATGAGAGATCATAGAAGTATAAATGGCTTATGGGGGGATATCATTGGCGCACATGAGACCGGTCAAGAGCATATGAAGTCCACTACGCCACTTACAAAAAGATCGGCCTTAGAAATCGTGTAACTCCGTTATAAGTCACTAAACTCATCGAGGCACGTTCGATGTGAGAATTGACAAGTGCGGTCAATTTTCTGTAACAAGAGAGGAAGAAAAACATCGCCAAACGAACATTATATCAAGAAAACTGAGTGTTTGCTAAAAAGAAAACTGAGTGTTTTGGCACACATTGTGCGGGTAGAGTTGTGTCGTCGTGTACGGAATGTATCGGTTTCGTATCTAATAGAATGTTTCTTGTGCATTGCCGCAATTAATAAAAATATATATCTCAACCAATGACAATTTATCATAATTGTCAAGAAAAGTACGTACTTGAAGCCTATATGTCTGAATTATCCCATGCCATCAAGCACATTAAATGAACAACACCGCATAACAGTTATAGATAAAAGAAAAGAATATTTATCATAGCACCTTTTAGGTGTAAGAGCTATGATTTTCATCTTGAATTGTATTAGCCCTCCAATAGTAAAATAATCAAGGGATGCGTCCTTTACAGCCGATCCGAGCTCTACTCATATCTTACCAAATGGAATCGCTAACATTCATTGCATGTTTGGAACGCGTCCTCCGTGCGACCTAAACCTATATCATTTTAAGCCCATTTGCTGCTTGTTCAAAACTAAACTTTACTAGCAATTACTTTTTGGCTCTCCTGCTAAAATTTAAATATTATGCAAATTTTAAAAGATTGCGCAAATGCACATATGTAAAATTAAGTATCAACATTTGTTTGTCGTGAGAAAATTTCGAATGTTAAAAGGCTATTCAAGAAAAAACTCATCCGCCGCAGCCTAAGAGATAAGCCAGGAAGCGCCAGAGCCAAGTTTTCACATTTGAAGTTGTAATGCAAATTAAACTATTAGTATCACAACCAAGAACTTATCAACGTAGCAATATACAGAACCATTAGACTCAGGCAGACAGAAAAGCGGATTATAAGGACTAAGGAAAGGGGTGAAAAGGAGGATGCTTCTGCGCAGCAGCATTTTACCCTTGCCATCTCTCTTCCACTTTAGATTCTCTTCTCGTCAAGTAGAAAGGGCAAGAATCTACAAACCGTTGGATTCAGATGAAATCCGAACCGTCCCGGAAGTGCTCCAAGTCTGGGTGTGTCCCGCCACCAGGTCTCCTCGGGTTTCTGTCAGTATGAAGTTTGGCAAAGATGTTAAAAACTGATATAATTTCAAAAGAGAAGAAAAAATCTCAGCCGGCATGGAATCAGCATTCCGCCTCGCAATCACAATTAATACGAACATTTGATTCATTCAAAATGAGGATTCTCTCAATCTTGCCCAACAAAAATATTTAAGTTATCATTTAACCGAATTACCACTTAAAGAGTGTAAATGTGTATTAGTTTGCCATTAGCCAAATGATCAAAAACAAGATTTTCTTAACCCTGCAAAACCTCATATTACAAATTTGAACGTGTGTTTATACTCCATGGCCTTGTGTCTCTCTTTTTAATAAACTGTCACAAACAATTCCCACACCAAACTCCAGTAACATGAGACATTAGAATGTCTATTGGCCACAAATGAAATGAATATGTGAGACCAAACTTCAGATAAGAGAAGTCCATCAATTGCCAAGGCAAGAAGATATAACTACCTGACAAATCGACTAGGATCAAAACCAGGCACACCAGGTGGACCATATGGATCAAAACGAGCACCTGGAGGGACACCCCTGTTTCAAATGATCAACTGGAGGTCAACAGGCATGTGCGCGCACAGAGAGGGAGACAGGGAGGGAAGACACTCACGGTTGGGCTCCAGGAAAACCAGTACGTCCAGCATCTCCACCAAACCAACTGGGATCATTAGGTCCTGCATGCTCAAATTGCTACACTTATTAATCTCTCAAAAATCGGTGATTGAGAAAGAACTATAGATACTTAATTTACAAAGAAACTACACAAACCTAAAAGCATACTCCCACTGCTGCCATAACCACCCCTGCATTACAATAAAAGAAAATTAATCTCTAATCAATCTGGGAACGTCAAGCATAAAAAAATGTATAATAAGCAAAGATCAGTTGGGAACCTGGTTGGGTACATTCCAGCCCCAGGCCCACGAAAAAGGTCGTTGCCAGCAAAAGGATAAACAGGAGGACAAACAACTCTGTGCACAAAAAAAAAAAAGGCGAAGAAATGAAAAAATATTCAATGCAATAAGCAACACTAGAACAGTAACTTTTTTGCTTTCAGGCAAATAATATAATACAGAATATCAAAATAAGTGAGAGATATGCTTATTGAGAAACAATTTTGATACATAAGACTTCACACGATCTACTTGCATATAATAAGAAGTGGTGAATATTTCCAATATGAACCAAACAAAAGGTCTCATAGACAGAGGATTATACTGCTCTAAGCTGGCTCTCCAACTACTTCACAACCAGAACCAATTCGTGAATATCATATTTAAACATGCAATACTCTCATCTTCCACACCTCACAGAACAGAATATATGTTGATCCTTAGACTCTTGTTATCCACGGGATAGAAAGCTCCTTCCACATTTTGTTATATCAACAAGAGACTGAGGCATAGTCATTCTATGATACTGCTTTTTCTACATCTCATCTGTTCACTTATCCTAGTTATATCCTATTGTAGAGACATTGAATTTGCCAGAATTGCCATATCCCAATGTAGGCATTTCCCACCCCCTTATTGCATTTCATAGCTGATGAGTAATGGAGAAGATAATTATTATCAAGAGTCTCCTATAGCAAAAAGAATAAGACTTGCTGTAATTTGAAACAGCGACTCCAAGGGGACAATGTTAAATACTTCAGTATTCAACATTCTATATGCACTATATTTTCAAAATAGGACAACCTTAGGAACTTGTCAACATTAGCAGTTGAGCTTTCACGTCTCTCAAACCACATTTCTAGCAGTAATTAGGTACTTCCATTGCCCTCAGTTTAAACGACACTGAATAAGATTGTCAGGATCTTTGCACATGCGCGCTCATGTGCACACACATGCAGAGAGAGAGAGAGAGAGAGAGAGAGAGAGAGAGAGAGAGAGAGAGACCCTGAAGGATGAACTTGTGGACCCCAAGGTTCACGAGCTGCAAGACCAGGCTCATCGATAAGTTGTCTTGATCCTTCAGTATTTTCTCTTCTGAAAATAAGGAAGAAGACATCTTTTAAAATATAAAGCATAGAAATGAAGATGAAAAATCTAACTCAATGCAAAATCTAGCTATGCATCTCCAAAATAAACGCACATGTTAAAGCAGGCAACCATCTAAAAGTTCATTTTACCCATTGCTGTACCTTACATGCCCATAGTGTCACTGCCTTATATGGCAATAGCAGAACAAGTGAATGACCAATTTGATAGATTTCATCACTAGAAACCAACTCACATTCTAAACAATTGTTTGCTTTCATGTGAACACAGGATACTTAATAACCATACACACAACCATTATCAAGCATTTCTCATTGGAGAATGGAGAGAAATTATAACACACCATACAACACATGCAAGAACATATGCATATAGATCATTATGCAGAGTAAATGAGGTCTTGTACAACATAGAATGGAAAGGGTTTGAAGACCTAACTCCCAATTCACACAGAGAGCTTAATTACTACATAGCACTTAATTGTAACCAAACAAGAAGTTCATAAAAACTCTTTCTAGTTAAAGTTTGTGGAAAACGAATATGGAAAATCAAACATGAAAGCCCAAGAAACTTCTCGACAATATTGAAAGTAAGCTAAATAGAACATGATCATACCATGGCAATATCATCTTTCCAACAAAAGATAGGGAGCAAATCACACAGAATTACAGAACGAACTTCTCTGGCCAGGCATAGGAAGTATATTAAAAGACCGAAATCGTCATTTATAATTCAGTCGGTTCCCCTTTTGCATGGAATATATCAAGCAAATGAAAGATTACATATAGAGCCACTCTAGCTAAAACCAAATAGAGTAAAAAGCATAGCTAAAGTCAAAAGGCCAGAGCAACACCAAACCGGATGTTCTCGATTTGAGCCAAGGGAAGAAACCAAAAAGTACTTCCCCAAGCAATTTTCTTGATTTACAGCACTACATTGTCTACCCCCTGACGAAACTTTGGCAGACTTCTTAGTCAACAATTCACTCTCATACAACTTAGAAGAGCAATTAAAACAAGCATCCCCAATGCATAAGCATTCACGGTCTTGACTGGTGTATGAATGCAATGTACAGATCATCTAACTTCAATGCCAAGGAAAAGTGTGAAAGGAAAGAAAAATTTATTGTTTTTAAGCAAATACGAACGGCAGGATCCAGCTCAGATAAGTATGGGACTAGGTAATATACTGCAAGACCCTCTAATAGCACTCCATAAAATCTCGAGCTACATTCTAGAGCCACAACAGCCTAAAATTCTGAGTAGGAATTTGATAAAACTCCACAGCAACCAAGTCTTTTCATCCACATACGCAAAGGTGCATCCTTTCCCCTTGCTCATCAATTTCTTCCACAATCAAAAAGAACTATCTTGGTAAGCAAAACAAATTACCGAAATGGCGCTATCAACATATGATATAAACCGAACCAAATTACCCGACAGCATTCGTTGACGAACTGGGCCTCGACGAGCCATTCAATTTCGACAAGATCTCCGTATCCAAACTCTTCACCAACTTATCCAGATTTTTGAACTGACCAGAGTATCTCGCAGCTCCATCCTCCCCGACGAACTCATCAACACTGCCGGTGACGAAAACATCGAGCAATCAAAAATTTAAAACCCGGAAAGCGAAGTATCAAATAGAAGATGCTCGATAGTGCAGTACGGAAGTAGGGAATCAAAAAGGACCAAGTCGCGTACGCAATTTCGAGATGAACGGGTTCAGCAGCCCCGTCTTTCAAAGCATCCACAACCAGCTTGTCGTCCATCGCGAGACACTTCACCACCACTTTCTTCGAGTCCTCAGGACTTACGTACACGAACGCATACTCGTCATCGGCCTCGTTCCAGCGGTCGATCCCAACCTCCTCTGGACGACAAAAAAACCAAATCCGAAGCTCTTCGGTCAGACAAATTCATTCCTGAAAACCCGCGGACGCAACGATCGGTCCCCCCGCGCGCGCGACAACATAACGATAGCTCGACTCACCGGTGGAGGAAGAGGAGAGAGCGTCGGCGGCGCACGCGGCGGGCCCGGTGGCGGCGAGCGAGTAGCCGGAGGCGAGGAAAGCCGCGTGGACGGCGAAGGCGAGGCGGTCGTGCCGGCTCCGGAACAGCGGCCTCGACGCTCGCACGACGCCGATCACGGCTTTGGACTTCTCGGACTCCATCGTCGTCGACCTCCGGCGATCACGGCTTTGCTAGCTTGGATAGAAAGCCAGCACGGCCGCCTCTCATGGGATCGGGGAGTCGGTGGGTAGATGGGCCCACTATCGCGAACGGGCCTGATCTGAGAGCTGTGGGCCCGAGTTTTTATTGGGGCGGGCCTGGATTGGCCCGTTTAGTCGTACTTCACAACTTAATAAGATGGGTTTCTGTTTCAGCTTAGCCCAAGAATGATTGATGCACAATCTCTCCATTGACTAGTGTTACTTAACTTAGCCATAAGACTATTTTGACTTAGACATAAAAGCGGATGCTGATCAAGTGGTTCACTTACTCCAACTCGATTTTCAGCTCTTTCATTCTAAAATTCTATTATCTCTTTGCTTAGCATGAGCTTAAACAAGATCAATGATATTAAAGTATCCTATATCGATTGTAACAAGAGATATCAAATGGACAGTTTAACACTCCTTTCCATGTACAAACCAGATTAGAAAACGACATGTGAAATTTGATGAACGGTGGGTTGCACACAAATGGAGCATTACCGGGCTCTAGTACATGTTAGAAAGCATAGCTCAAAAGCTTTCAGTTCATAGGTGTGGGGAGATCACTTATATGTAATAAACATATAGACCCCATAAACAAGAGATGTAAAATACTTTAACAAATAAGAAGTTATCTCTTCGACAACTTCTATTTCTGCATTAAACTCATCCCGCTACCTCGTCAACGTAGTTTCATCTGTTCATCCTTTATGCAATATGTTTGGAAGCATGATGGAGAAGAAAATGTTCACTATTTTACCTACCCCCATCTTTCTTCTTAGAGAAAAAAAAAATCCCCCATTCATATTCCCCGATTTCCCCAACAAAAGCATAGGAGCCAGATAACGCCCTCTAGTTCCCCTACATAGCATTAGGAGCCTTATAAACCCCGCTAGCGCAAGATCATATGAGTGTAATGCTAATTTTAATCTCCATAATGATGAAGTACAATTCTTCCCCAAGAATAAAGGAGAAAGGAACCTTTTTGAGTGCGCCAGCAACAAGGAGTGGTCCGTCCCTAAGCCGGGTCAGTCAAAGATTGGGCTTAAAAAAGACCATTGGCTTGAACCTACACGATTAGTAAATGATAAGCTCAAGAATAAGTTCATTGATACTGAAATCAAAAGGCTCTCTCATGAGTGGTCCAAAGCTAAGATTCTAGACTCTAGATGAGCCATTATCCGAACCCGACCACTTCAATTGTCAAAAAAGAGGTGGACCCATGTACTATGCTACAAATCCCTATCTAACCTAATCTAACATTCTCGCATGCCCAATCAATCGAGGGGCGTATCATTCCATGGTTGAAATATGAATAGATGATTAGACTATTTCTCGCAATGGATGTTATTAACGAGTGCTCATTCGATCTTTGAGGTATTGATTGGCTAGAAATTAGGCCAGAAAAAAGAATGATTTTCATTCGCATCTTTAATCACTGCTTATGTGGCGCTCGTTAACAAAATCATTTTCTTAAGAACACTCGACCTCTCTCATTATCGTGGAGTGCGTAAATGGCTGGCGTGTCCTCCAATTATTCTGAATAATAGACACTCTAATGTAGATATTGCATTCGTCAAGATATGTCGATTTGAACTTAAAAAGAAAGAATATAGTGTTGTCACTAGAGGTAGGTAATATCTCGGCCATTGATATTCTTGCATGCTTAGTTCGACATAAACACATGAACGATAAAGACATTGGTTGGCGTGATAGAAATCTTCAAAAATGTCACTCCCCTATAGTAATGTCAAATCGATAATATTTCTCAATTTCACATGACGAAAATAAAAAATGACAATATCATAATCTTCCTTCGCCTTAGATTAACAACTATTGCACACTTCATTTTGCTAGTAGGATTTGTGAAAAATTATTTAGATCGCTTAAAAGAAAGAGGTAAATCATATACAATCATTGATTTTCCTAATCGTTTTCTTTTAGTCGTCAAGTAATTTTAACCCTTTTAGTTAAATAGGTTATGTAACCGAAAATTTTGCACCTTGCAAAACATGAGATCTCGAGTTTGGTTCTTCAACTAGGCTATTGGAGTATTATTCCGACAAAATGTTTTAGAGGACCATGTTTTTTTTTTGCTCTCTCCCCTCTTCTTCCTTTCTTTCTCACATCAGCCGCATGCTACCTTGCCGACTCCCACCTCTGGAAGCGACAAGGCCAAGTGCCAAACATAGTGTGGAAGCAATGGCGAGGTGGAGCATGGTGGTGGCAGCCAAGGTTGATATGGTAGAGAGAGAAAGCAAGAGGGGAAAATTATTTAGAAAATCATAAATATATTGCATTCGTACCAATTCAATCATAAACCTTTTAATTTAACTAATTTAGTTGTAAACCTTTTAACAATTTTAGCCGAATAATGACATGGTGGCCAATTTAGTAATAAATTGTCCGAACCTCTCGAAATATGGAGTGATTCAAGGGGATTTGTCTATTAATACCCAAATTCATTTTTCCTTCCTTTTTATACCCTTATTCTACATCTATTTATAAGTGTATGAAAAGATATTTATGTCGTAATATTTTTTTTTGCTTTCTTTTCCATCGCTAATATCCCAATCCCTTCAAATCATTTCTCTTCTTTTCCCTCATAATTACATAAATTCATTTCTCTGAGTGCATTAAAATCACGATTATGTTTATCATCATTTTGTAGACCCATCTTTTACCTTCATATGTCTCCACAATTTTCAGCTGAGAAGAAGGTGCAAATAGCTAGGATAAAGTGATCTAATCGGTTTGTCCTAGTTAAGGTCGAACCTTTAGAATTGTTTGACCACATTAAGTGTAAAGATCACGTAGAAGAAATCCAATACCTTCAGCTAAAGAGATTGCCAAGAGGGAATCCAAATCCAAACTCGTCAACATATCTAGTTAAACCTATATTTAATCAAAAGTTTAGACCAATGAGTTATAGATCAATTAAAATATATTAACTGTTCCACGTCACGTCAATTCTTCAATATGGGACTTCCTTAATATAATTCACATGTTGATCTCAACATTAAGGATATGAACAATGCATCTAAGAAGATAATGACCTGCTCCACTTTACATACGGCAGATAAGATATGGACACGGGCCATCTTAAGGATGAGACATCAGTTGTTGGCGCCTCTAATGTATGATGACATGCTTTGAATGGTCATATGGAGGTGGATAACTGTGAGACTTTCTACTGATGGAGACTCGGATTTGACCATTTTTCCAATACAAGGCTGGCCAAGAGAAGATATTGGTTGCAACAGGCTTGTCTCCACTCTCCACTAGAATGGATCGCATGAGTGCATCACCCTTTTCTCTCCATCAGATCAAACGTCCAAGTCTCACTCCATAAATCACAAGATGTAACCACTGGTAGTTTACCCCAGTAACCACCCTTCTCACTTGAAAAGGGAGAGATGGAGAGTTCGAATCCCCACCTTCGCAGAGGGGTAGGGGTGGGGCCACGTAGTTTAAGATGTGGGTTTCGACGCCCATGCCTTGCAAGATGTGAAGCGCAAGTCTGAGTGTGTATCGTGAGTAAGAGATAGAGTAAGACCGATCAAAAAAAAAATCACAAGATGTGGAACACGATATAGATTTATAGCCGTCGCAACTACTGTACAAGATGATTTGGCTAGTTTGTGTATCGACTCGATTCGAGATGTATTTTGTCTCTTGTAGGAATATGAACGGGTTAACAATACAACATTTCTATTTTGATAGAACTAAGGCAACACTCAATGAAAAAATCATTATGGAATTGTTCACTCCGAGAGAATTCGCTAATTCAATTGTAAGAGATGTATAAATATATATATTCACTAATTTAATTTTGGGGTGTATTTGTTTCATGAAAAATGAATGATTTAGAAAATATTATTTTTTAAAAAACGTCGCTTGTATTGCTTACAAAAATGAACGGACGAAAAAAAAATTCATCGTTCACAAAAATATTTAGACATAAATTGCTGTCGGTAATAAAATATTTTCCATTGAATAATTATTTCAAGTGATGGAAATAATTATTTTTAGTAAAATAATTTTTAAATCATTCAATTTTCGCGAAACAAATAGAGCCATAAATATACATAGTATATTAGCTATATATGATATATGTATAAAGAGGACTGTACATAATTTCTTTATAAGATGCACTTGAATTATTTTAAAATGTTCTAAGTATTAAATAGTATCACCTACTCATGACAAGCAGTGTAAGTTTGCTATTGTGACATCTTAACTTCCGTATCGAATGAGAGAGGCCATGTTGAATGATATACTAGCTAACACCCAACCATAAATAGGTGCTAGGTCCACGCAAAATGGGTCAAGACATTACAGATAGTATCAGAGTAGAACCTCTCCAATAGGATGTGGTCTTTGGACAAACTAGGCCCACACACCCAATTAGGAGTGTTCGAATAAAGTGTGACTCCTAACAGACTTCTAGAATGACAAAGGGAGCAAGAACGTATCACACTACACATCAAATAAGAGGAGTTTTGCTAGGCGATAAAACTCAACACTTACGAGGACATTGATTTTTTAAGTAAAGGAGTTTGCGACATCCCGAATCCCATATCATATTGGAAAAGCCTTGTTGATCATGTAAGCTCCATAGTGAGACGCGCATAATTAATGATTAAGATGATATCAATTTACAATATCAATATAAACCATGCAATAACTTCTCAAGTAAGTTACAGATGCCTAATCTCAACTTGTTGCACCTACCTTTGGATGTGTGCCACATTTCTATGATTGCCCATTAATTATGAATGTGCACTAAAACGCCCTCTCTCTCTCTCTCTCTCCAAACCAGCATGAGAAAGAGAGAGACATGACAAGTGAGTGAGATCGAGAGAGGAGAGGAGATAAGATATGGAGGCGGAAATGGTGGACCGGGCTGTGTCGATTGTGGAGGTTTAACGGCGCCTAACACGTGTGAGTGAGTTCAGATGGAGGACGGAGGGATAGAGATTAGCGTTTGATGATAGTTTTGTATGGAATGTTAATTCGTATACTCAGGCACACATCGAACGGTGTGTTGAATGATGGGGAGAAAATGGGAATAAGAGATGGACCAAGATATTTGCATCTCAACCAAGGCGATTTGTACGAGTGATATACATATCCAGAACGCTGCTTAGCCTTCTAATTAATATCTTAATTCGATGGACAGTACTTTGACATATTCAAGATCAATTCCAGCAAGTAAATGTGCAGCTAATTAACCTTTCGATTCTTTAGGAAGTAATTAGTCAATTCCAGATCCAAGATCAACACAGCCGTTCGTTCAGGCTCCTACAGTGTCAAAAGACACTTTCTTATTTACGACCTTACAAGTTACAAGTCATAAGCATGCATCCAATCTAACTTTAACATATATTGCAGATAATGGAAGAAATGATCCATCCCCCTCCACATACAATCTGAAAATTTAAACAGACAATCGTAGGTTTTGAAATTTTTTACAAGGAAATTGTTTGATAATAGCTAAAAATTAATCTAATATATGGAATATTATTAGTTTCTTATTCTTACCATATATGAAATAATTTTTGCTAGTCTTCAATTTTCATTGAATAAAACAAGTAACCTATCTTTCACTTGACTTGTTAGGTGATTTTCTGACATAATCAAAGTGAGAACTAGTTAGCTTAGCCTTAATAAGTGATGTTTTTTTTTATATATAATTTCAGCTCATAATGGGGTGATTAAATAGGCTCTGAATTT
The DNA here is from genome assembly GCA_031216285.1 of Syzygium syzygioides. Lineage (NCBI taxonomy): Eukaryota > Viridiplantae > Streptophyta > Magnoliopsida > Myrtales > Myrtaceae > Syzygium > Syzygium syzygioides. The sequence continues at coordinate 27,310,241 of CM062252.1, read as the reverse complement.
CACACAGTAAATTCTCGCCTCGCCACAAATTGATAAGTCTGCACAGAAAAGTCCAACTCAAGTCCGACACGTCGCCTTCATGTAGGAATACGTATTTCTTGGAATGACCTAACTTCAACTTGAAGCTTAGGTTAACTAGATTTATATGGTCATTGTGATAGCGAGTCTCATATAGAATCAAAATATATGCTGGTATAGACATATCCAGAAGATGTTGACACCCATCGATCTCTCTTACGTATATATAGTCTTTGGAAGTGTCTATGATAAGCAAGCAACTAAATTGATCGAGTATGAAATGATGGAGATTTCGAAAATGCACGGTCTCAGAAAAGCAGTGAGCACATGATCGTTCTAAGTCGGAATGCATTAAAATTTTGAGGAGATATCTAGGACACCTAGTTCTTCAACCCCACCAAAAGAATCGAGTATCAAAAAATTAGAGACCCAGAGATTTGGCCAAAAGCTAACAACTCTCACCAAGCCCAAACCTTGGCCGTGATTCACACCTACTCCTTGGTGTCCCTAGGTTAGTCTTAATTAAGGGAAGGTTACATAATTTGATTTGAATTTCAGATTGTTTGATTCTTTTAGAATATGTAATCTTCAGAAGACATGATTTTTATATTGCATATTATCGACTGCGTGTTTTAGATGGGTCAGGATATTTAATTTTCTTTTGAGTCACCCTACATTATTTGTTACATTTGTAATCGGATCTTCGAGCCAAAAGATGGGATCCTCGGTTAAATTATCCCACTATACTAGGGAATCTGATCTTTGAGCCTAAAGGTTCGACCCTCAATTACGTCTCTCATCCATTGCGTATAGATAAGATTTTAAAAATGAGGAGGTACGATTTTGAATAATTAGGAGTCAGTATTTTGCATGATTAGGATCAGGCATTTTCAATCTTAACTAGATTAGGTTTTTTTTTTGGTAAGGATCTTAACTAGATTAGGTTATTGTTTTGATAATCCAATAATTCAAATTGAAAATACAAACAGAGTCCTACTCAAATTGGAGTCCCAGATAAGACGGGACAGGATAGGGTTTATCTTAATAGGCTAATTTAGAATTTTTGTCCTGATCTTTATTGATTGCAATTAGATTATCCTAGGATTTGATTTGATCTCATCTCATAAAGAAAATTCCAAAAAATATTTCATTAATGCCTCATGTAGACTGCATTGAATTATGAAATTATTTCATGATTAATTCTATAAGGTTCATGTTGCATATTGCAATAGGCACTTCCATGTGGATAACATCAATTAGTTGGTGCGTCTCATGCATTATTCACATTGCATATATTCCATTATGAAACGAAATCCAAAAAAAAAGATGAATTAGCATTGCATCACTAAATTATTAGTCATATAATTGTGGGAAGTCATTAATTAGGTCACATGTAGAGTCTTAGGATTTAATTTGCTGTTTTCACTAAAAATAAAAATACAAAAATATCGTTTCACATAATTTGCGTCATAGGATTACTCTACGGTTGATTCTCATGTCAGAGCATCCATGTTATATTGTTAGCTTTATGAATTAATTTCATAGCTGCACAGAGTAATTCATTACAGCCTAGCACGCTTGAGATTTAGGACTTTATGTTGATTGATCAATGCATGTTAGATTAGTGAATATAATGGGAAAATTTTCTAAAAAGTTCAAAACCTATTGCACTTTTGCTAATTCAATCATAAACTTTTCAATTTTGCCAATTCAGTCATAAACATTTTCAAGTTTTGTCAATTGAATACATTCGGCCAATTTTAACTGGAAATCGCTTATGTGGACATTGATAGTAATTAATAATTTTGATTATGTAAGAGGATCGGTGTTGACGTAAACAATTATTGATAATATTGTAATATTTTTTCGAATTTTATATATATTTTTCTTCTTTTTTTCTTTTCTTTTCTTTTCTTTCTTTTGACCGGTGAGGGCTTCACAGTCCTTATCAAATCTAGACGAGGACCATGACCCTCGCCAGACTTGGAAGAGGAAAAAGAAAAATAAATTAATAAAATTAATAATTCGAAAAATATTAAATTATTATTAAAAATGTCCACACGTCAGTCGTGCCACGTAGGACGACCGGTGTTCACGTTAGTGATTTCTGGCTAAAATTAGCTGAATGGACTCATTTAGCAAACTATAAAAAGGTTTAGGAATTAATCAACAAAATTGAAAGGTTAAGACTTTTTGGAAAAAATTTTCCTACATATAATCATAGCATTAATTGAGTCACGTCCATGTGCATTTAGGGATTTCATTTCATAAACATGAAAACCCAAAAAGAATCAATTAACATTACATCTTAGTTATCTCACATAGCTTAGGTCATTCATTAGTAATATTAATCAACATTTTCATGAATAAAATGCATTCATCATTGCATGTTTGTTCTTAAGAATAAGTTTGCAGCACCCTGTCTTAGTGGATGATGAATAGGGATCCATTTCTACTTACTCATACATTCCAAGTTCTTTAATTTTTTCAGTAATTTATTTTCTATTTTAATTATTCAATGTTACATTATTGTTTGTGCACCCGCATGATCATCCACACATGTTAGTGGCATGAGATGAAACAAATGAAGACTGCATGCAAAACCTTTTCGAAGTAAAGAGAAAAGAACTTGAAGGCCATTAGATCAATCTAGATCAATTAAGTTCACATATTTATGAATCTCTAATTTGTATAAGTAAAATGTACTCTTGCATTTTACTTAGGTGTGTAATTGAGCCATATTAATTAGTTACGGCTCCAAGGTAAGTATAATTGGATTTTTAAATTGAAACCCCAGGTTGTGATTGGTTTGGGCTTGAGAGAGTTCATGCTAGGCGACGACACGATCTCTTTAATGAGTAAATGTTCATGCCTGCATAGTTATCCATTAGTTTTCCTTTTGAGGTTCATTTCTTAGAAGGTCGCGATAACTTGGCAACTTTAATGGGCAATTGAGTTAAAATTCATGGTAGACTTAAGCCTAAATCTTCTCTTTTTGAAAATATATTTGTTTGAGCAGCATGAAGATAAGGAGTAGAGTGTTTGCTAACATTTGTTTGCAAAGAAGTGTTGAGAATGTATGCTTTAGCACTACACTTTTGCACGCACATTCCGCGATCGTACCTGGATCACATGATAAGAAAAAAATTAGGATGGTGTTAGGAGGATCCAACCCTTTCACAAGCCTGCGAGACTAAGGGCTGCCCTTTTCACCTATGATCTTTCTTTCTTGGTGTCAAGAGTGTTCGTCCCTATCTGCGAGCCTACAAGACAATGGGGCGACCTTTCGACTGAACTGGCATCAGAACTGCGAATCTACAAGACCTGGGCCATCTTACCCTCTTGGCTCCTTCCCCATATTCAAGTTTCGAACCTCACATGTACATGCACATATCTCCGTGTTTGTTTCCTTTATTGCTCAAGTAAGTTGCATATGCTCTTCATTATGCAATTTATTTACTTTTGTCGTACTTTTAATTTCATGTCGGTCCATGACGAGTTGGTCAATCATTGTGCTATTAAAAAAAGTTTTAAAATGATTATTGTGATTTCATTTTCTTAGTTTTTAGGAGTTTGATTTCATGTAAAACTCTTTTTCATAATCAATCAAATGAGCGTTCAACCATTATCATGGATCAGTCTCTTCAAATTATTGTGCTGATTGTCCCATTATCTTAATCTAAGGTAACCTCCACACATCACGACTCACCAAAGATCGCCAATCCATATGTGTTCTAGAACCGCGATGGTCGAGCCTGATGTTAAAAACTGCGTAGCCAATCCTGAGGCTGAAATGAAACAAGTTATCAATTTCCATGAGCAACTTACCAAGCAGTTTGACTCCCCCCAGTCAAGTATCACCTCATCGTCTGCGCCTACTCAATAATGAATTGAGGCAGTATTGCCGCAACACCCTCTTTATGCCGTTCCGGAAGACAAAGGAAAAGGTGTATCCCTCGGCATTTCGTCGATTACTAATGCCGCAACGACAGCCAATAGCACTTCTCAAGTCGCAGTCAATGAGGTGGAACGAGCTTCCTAGGGGTCTCTCGCACATCACCAAAGTCAAGGTCCCTGAGAAGTTCATGACACATGATTTCGACAAGTACGCTGGCCTCACTTGGCCCAAGGTCCATACGCAGTATTACTTGGTTAAGATGGCCCCCAAGCTAAAAATGTGCCGCTCATGATCCGCACCTTCCTAGAAAGCTTGACTGGGATTGCAGTGATACATCATGAAGAAGACGAACTTATTGGAGACATGGGACTATGGGAGGACTTATCTATCGCCTTCCTCCGACAATAAAAATTTGACATCGCATGACCCCTTCACGTGAAGATTTTGGCCGCACTAAGAAGAAGAAAACTGAGACCTTTAAGACTTACGCCACGAGGTGGGGGACATTAACCGTGCAAGTTACCCCTAAATTGACTGAGAAGGAAATCCTAAACCTACTCAGGAAACCTCTACAATTCGAGTTTTATAATCGGATACTTAGGTCCAATTTTGATCTCAGGCGACCCTAGGCCGCCATCGCCTCAGGTCACGTGACATTAGGCGAGGCTCACCGACAGTCAGAACCGGCGTCATTGGCGATGTTAAGTAAGGTGGAAAATGGTGAGGTTACTTCCAGAATTTCTAAAATTTAGCAAGAGCAAGGAAGAAAATTATGTATTAGCATTCCAGAAATGCTAAAGCCCAATGCTCCTACGGACACGCTTTGGGTTAAGGTGTTGGATTTTATTATGGCCCACGTGATTAATGGCCTGGCCCATATGTGATTTAAGTTCAATAATTATTATGTGCTAAATTCCTATTAGTCAATAGAGAGGTGTATTCTAATTACCGTGCACCCTAATGGATGGTGTGACTACAAAAGGCGTAATTAGAAACTGATCCTCTCTCAACCCTAGAATAGAACGACAATTTCTTTTTCATAAAAAATGTCAGAAAGCAAAAAGGGGTCAAGAGAGAGAAACCAATTTTTTCAAAGATTTCTCATCTACAATTGATTTCTTGAAAATGAATCATCATGGATCAAGGTATGTCTCTCGTCTCTTATAATGTTGTGAAAATCACATTGTTTTAAGATTTTGGGAATTATGTCTTGTGTAAATATTAGGATTTGATTTGCATAGAACTGTATAAGGAACTTTAAAGGACTTTGAAAATACAATGTGTTTCCCCAAAATTCTCCCGGATAATTTTCCAATTGCTTTAGCATTTGACCAAGGTCCTCTAGAGGCCCAAAGGACTTTGGGAAAGTGGTTGCCAAACAAGTTATTTATCCGTAAATTTTATCGAATGTTTGGTTGCTCTATTTTTTCTCTTCCGAGTTTCTTCTTTCTTATTAGGCCCATTATAATTCACGGCAAGTTGAAAATAAAAATATTGCATGGTGACAGATCGTATAGACCAAATTCTTGTCCATAGTTGATCACGCGAACTCCATAGTGGGACCCACGTGATGGTTGAGATGGTATTAGTCGACAATTTCTATATAGATCATGCGATAACATAGATTTGTTACACCACCTTACTTCAAGAGAGACATTCATAAATGACAATAACCTAGAGGGGTCTTGCTATTAGCTTCTTACCATATGCACAATAATACTCGCTAGGCTTAATCAATATACCTGGTAATATGCTTAGATATCTTTCCATTGAATGAAACAAAAAACTTATTTTTCACATGGCTCGGTTGTGTGAATTTCTGACATAATAAAAACTTAAAGTCGAAACCAATTAGCTTATACCAATAAGTGACGATAGTTTCACATTGAGAACATAACAAGGTATTTTAATCAACTGCGATTCTCGAAACTAAATTCTCACCTCGCTATCGCAAATCGATAAGTCTTCACAAAAAGAGTCCAACTCAAATTCCCACACATCATTTTCGTTTGAAAATATGAATTTCTTGGAATGACCTAACTTCAACTTGAAGCTTAGGTTAACTAGATTTGTGCAATCATTGTGAGAGCGAAGTTCTTGTATAGAATCAAAAAATGTCCCGGTAGAGATATGTCCAAAAGACATAGACACCTATCGATCTCACTTACGGGTATATATTCTTAGAAAGTCTCTCTGACAAGCAATCCAATAAATTGATCGAATATAAAATGACTGAAATTTTGAAAACCAGTCGAACCTTAGATCATGCCCAAATCATGCACACGAATCGCTCCCTCCGAGCCTACAGAGAGGACACAGAAAAGAAATTGCTTTAGGTATCCAAAGAAAGCGATTTACGCGTTGCCGTTGATGGCAACATCCACTCAATCAGTGAATAGAAAGAGAGAGGACACTGAAAAGAAAGAGAAAAAAAGATATCAGTCAAAAAACACACGAACAAGATCCCACCGAACTGACCTAACGCCATTTTCAATCTTAATTTCCTCACGTCTCTTCATGAACAGGGCACGTGTGGCATATGTGGTCTGAACCAGGGTTGCAATGATCCTCCTCTTTTTTCTGTTTTTTTTTCTTTAATTTTCTTTTCCCGATTATATTGTTGACAAACGTGCCGAAATGACATCATTACTCGAGTTCCATTTTCACGGGAAAACGTGCAAAATATGCTGGAACTGTCGACACCACCGACGTTTGACAAATGATTGATGGTCCATCACTTGATAACTCGCCCAATGCCTAAAATAAGCATCAACCAGACTCAAGTCGTCCCTAGGGCGCGTATCTTCCTCATTACGAGTTCGGAATGGATTCTGATCTTCGAGCACGAGAAGAAGTCTTCTTGTGTATGGATCTCGCTAAACAAATCGATTTTGTGTTGTGCCATATTCTTTTTCTTTTCGTTTTCTTTTTCACTTTTTGCTCGTCGAAATTCATTAATACATCAAATATAAGTATTCATACTTAGTGAGAAGGTCGTCCCATTAGAACATAACGAAAGCGTTGAACTTCAAAAATTCAACTCATCAATAGATGAAAATAAGGGAAGAGATTGATGATTAAGGGTTGACATTTGCTAGTAGCTCTATTGACTTGACTGAAATGATCTTAATGGAAGAAGAAGAAGAAGAGACCCACGTACAATAAAAAAACACGTGCTTCTTTGAATTCGAGGCGTTCACCATCATTCAGTCCCCCAATGGATGTTGTGCTTCAAATGGCAGCACCAAGGCAAATAATGGGTCGAGGTATGCCAATACTTTGTCATTTTCTCAATTTAAGTAGGTGGATTATGTGATGCTTAGGTGAAGTGCTGTGACCACCAAGAAAAGTAAGACCACTCTCACCCATTAGTTGACTTGAAACATTTATTAAGTTTTCTTCCTTCTTCTCAAAAGTTTAGTTAAGGAGTTGAACTATGTAAATTAAATAATTATAAATTCGTCAGTTGGTGAGCACTTCACTCTTGTGGCTGCTATGTCTTTCTTGATTAAATACTTTCAATAATCCCATACCGCGTGTAGTGCTGGCTCTCTATTTAAGAGCACCTAAACAAAAGATAAATAGCACGAGCAATTATTTTCAACGCCCGTTTTCATTAAATCAAATAAACCACCCGCAAAAGAATAATAATAACCTCACACATATAAAAAAATTAACCGCCAAATTAGTATGTAAAAAAAATGTACCTGATTACACTGTGAAGGATAATGAGTTGATTATCATAGAATCCTTTTGCTTAGGCCTTCTTTTGGAATCTACTATTCATCTTAGATGACTCTACATGGATAAAACCCTAGCTGGGGGTCTTTCTTGTGTTAGAAATGAAGAGAGACCTTAGCCATACATATGTAATGGAGAACGGATTGCGCTTTGATTCCAATTGACAAAAATGGAAGCTCATAAGGAAAATAACATGGAATTGTAGAAAGGGGACGGAAATCATATAGTAGAAAAGGAGGGAGAAACTAGAGAAGGAGGAAAGAGATACGAACACCAAAACCCATGCTTTGAAAGAAAAATGCCATACTTGGATAAGCCATATTTGGTTAACTCAATTGTCAAGTTAATTCATCAAAAGTTACGGACAAAATTAACTCTCTTGCCTTATATTTGTATGCAATTTAAACAAGAGTTAATCTCGAAAAGTAAACCTAATTAAGCTACATAGATCAAGATGGATAACCTAAATTCCGGATAATACCCAACACCCATCATGAGTCACCGCTAAAACACTAGTCTGACCTAGGCTGTCCAAAGACACTGATATAGAGCTGATGTGTGCAAAGTCCAATCATCTGATAGGATCACAGTAAATGAGCTATCATGTATTGCCCTAGTGTCTCATGTTGCAGGAATGTTCATCACTAGCCCAATTTCTAAGGCTCGTCATTTAACACATAACTTTTTTTTTTCACAGGCTCGCGCTTCATTTCTAGAAAGATTGGCCGACCCATTTAGACCAACAGAACGGAAGATGTTCCATAATGATAATCGAATATTCTATGATCACTTTCATTTTGTGAATATATCCGGATCCTTTTGTTATGATACCATATTGCCATTGCAAAAAAAAAAAAGACGAAATATGTTCATACCTTATTTCACTAATAGCATATATGCATAAGAGCGCGAAATGTAGAAAAGAGAAATACGGCACGTATAAATCAGCCTATCCACTATGAATACGAATAATCTAAGTTTAGCATTAAAAGATCCACAGATATTCACAAATTCGAAAGTGATCGTGGAATGATTGTGGCATATCTTTCATTAATTTTCATCGTCTACTCCCAGACATCATCAGCATAATTCGGTGGGTCGGGAACAGCATGCTGCCACTATATATTATAAGATTAATGTGATCCACAGGAGGTAAAAATAGATAGAAAGTGGCCTTTTTTCCTTCCTCACGGCACATCAAATCGGTTGTCATTTCGAAAGGCTTTATTGCCACGTCTAGATTTCGGGTCAAATGAATTGGTTCAGTATTTTAATGCCCTTTTGTGGTCGTAAGGAATGGTCCATTTAGCATAAGCAAGCAATCATCAAAACTTTTGCCGTTTCTGTTGGCATTATCCCTTCTAATATATTTAATCAATCGTGCTAATTTTAGGGGTAATCGAGGTGGTCTATCTTTTCTCGAGCACATCTGAAGTCGGGCAATTATTTAATCCAAAGTGGCATTATCTTCATCCTGTCGGAGGGAGAGAGAGGGAGAGTTGAGTGTACAGAGAGAGAGAGAGTATATTATGCACATCTAATTGGATAACACGCACGTGATGTATGCTATTATTGTATCGTATCATTAGCATTAGGCAAAAAATTCTCAATCCGATACCATGCTCTCTTCGGCACTTCGAGAGATCTCATTTATTGATAAAATTCCTTCTTTTTATAGATCAACGAGTGAGATATGTTGAGGTGTTGAAACAATTTTACAATAGAAGATCCATATCCGTTGATATGAGCATATGCATTTTCAAAAATTAATTTTTGTATAATTTCCATTATATCAAAGGATAATCCCTTGCTAAAAATAGATATATTTAGCTTTCACCATAACCGTGTTTTTCTAGTTATCTATATATGTATATAATGAGCTTTATTATTTATTACCAGAGATTTTTTCAAAGTTGTTTCTAGCATGTCTGACTCGGTAACTTTTTATTATTTCCTTTTTACTCAAACTAAGTCATGCAGCGCATCCACTTTGACTTTTTTTATCCTAAACACTTGAACTTTTCACAATACACAAATATTGACATGTATATTCACACACACACACACATATTCCATAATCATATTGGAAGTTTGATTACTTTAAATTTTGCCGAGAAAGCAAAAATGTGCTTTTTACTGCTAAACTTAATTCTAAACAAACAAGCCTGAATGATTAAGGTAAAACAACAGAGAGCACAGTATTTCATAAAAATACCCAATTCCCATCTAATCGAATTAGAAAAGTAGCTTTCCTTCAAGTTAATTTACTATGTTTCTCTCTCGGAGCAAAATTAAAGAATGTTCGGGTTAAACTTTCTAGTTTTCAAAAGTTAGAAGATTACACGTAAGTTGTCCCTAAACTGTAATCACGTTGTAATAGCTATCTTCCTTCGGGCACATGAGCGAAAGTTTACAACCATACGCACCAGTACTTCCAATAGCTTGTTCTTAGTCTTACAGACAACATTTGGAACTTGAAAGATGAAACAGCTGCTCTTTACAATCCTTCCACTAGCTACAGCCGTTTGGGGACGGCAACAGTTTCTCGCGAACTAGAGAAGGAAAAACAAGGATTAATCCCCACGAGTTGCATGAGAGCTAGGGTTTGTGGGGCACGATTTGCTCTAGAACTCTGTGCATGCATTTCACAGTACTCAACTAGGGGCTGAAGAGTTAGATGCCCATTATATAATAGTGTTATATAATAGAGTGCTTAGGCTTTAATAAAGATCCGTATCCAGCAGAATCTAAGACAATGAGATCAGCTGAGAAAAAGAAAGTGTGATGGATGGTGACCTCATTTTGTTTTTGCTAGGCGATAGGTGGTAGAATTGGCAGGACAGTAGCTGTAGTGTACACGTGCAATATTATATCCAACCTTCAATGATGCCCCTGAACTTAATCTACATGATGAACCGAGTTCCTGACTTTCTGGAGAGTATTCTAGGTTTTACATTATGGACTCATTAAGTCCTGATAAGTGTCTACAGGGTTATTTCAGTAATTAAGGACATGAATGATAATTATTTTATTTCAAAAATCAATTTTTTACCAGAAATTTCTATTTCTGATCCGTGGATGAGTTTTTGAGTCAAAATACGCGTTTGATAACAATACAAAATTTTTGTTTCTAAAATAGAAATTTGTTTGATAACGATACAAAATTTCTCCCTCCCAAGCGACTGGTGAGCAATGGCGGTAGGTGGCCAGCATTGGGCGGCGATGGAGGACGGCGGGTGGAGATGGGAGGCAGCCGGCAGCGAAGGACAACAATGAGAGGCGGGCGACGGCAAGAGATGGCTGGTGTTGGGTGGTGGCGAAAGGCAGGCAACTGCAAAGGATGGCAGGAGGTAGCCGACACGTGAAAGATGGTAGGAGGCGGCCAGCAAGCGCAGGATGGTAGGAGGCGACCGGCGAGTGATGGTGGCCGACAATGGAGGCAGCCAGCGGCTGATGGTGGCCAATAGTGGAGGCAACCGGCATTAGGCGATAAAGGAAGGCAGATGGCAAGAGACTACGGCCGGAGGTGGCCGGCGGCAAAGGACGACGACCGATGACAATGGAGGGAGGTGACCGGCAGCGACGATGGGCAGTGGGTAGGCTATCGGCTAGTAGTGATAGTAAGCGATAAAAAAAGTTTTTATTTCTCATTTTTGTTCTAGAAATAGATAAGTATAAAATTTTTACTTTTGATTTATGTTCCAAACCTATTTTTGGAATGAAAATTTGTTCCATAAATAGAAAAAATAAAGTGTGTTACCAAAATAAAAAAATAGAAAAATAAAATTGTTATCACACGCGCTTTAGGTCTTCGGAATCAGTGAGAAAGGGTGGCTCTTTGGAAAAGGATTTTTGGCTTGCAACAGAAGTAGTTGTTTTCAAACTATGGCCACAAAAAAAAGCAGACGGAATCCCAAGATATAATAAGAAAAACATGCTGTTTTTTCAAACGCCATATTTTTCTTCGAAGAAATGATTGGATGACAGTTTTTAATATACTGTGAGAATAACAGTCTATTTTAGACTACAAAAAAATAAATAATAAATTATTATAAATTATTGTGGAGTTCACTCTTTCAAGAATTTGTAGCTCACAATACGATACTTCTTTCATAGTGGCCCAACAATTGTTATCCTAGCAAAACCCTTTTCTCCGATCATGATTGGAGGAAGATATTATCTTTTTCGGAATTAGATAAATATTTTCTAATGAAGATTGTTCAATACTACAAAGGTTTCCAAATTACTATGGTTGAGTCGGCTCCTATGCCACTAACTATGCCCTACTTGGTCCCCCGGCACATTGAAGGTTCCAAAACGCATCGTGAGCACCAAGCTAAGTGGCGGTTGAGCAACTCAAGGGAACCGCCCTACCTTACTACAACATAGGGACATAAGGGAGAAGGATGTGAAGGACGCCTCGTTATCCACACCTCTGGTTGATGAATGGAGGGTCAAGTTTGCATGAGCGTTGGCTACTCCTGAAGCGCCTATCAAGGGTGCTAGCGCATACCCCGGGGTGATTATCACCACCTGCACCTCACATCTCGGTACAGTGGAACGTGTAACCCGCCTGCTATCCCATTTAACTACATTTGTTCTTGTAATCCATATCCTAACAAATCTAGAAACATAACTGCAAATAAATTTTGGAATTACCTCATGCTTTTTAGCCTATTGGTCAATTAGCTAGCCTTTTTGTTTTTGGAAAATGTATCGGACAATATTCTGTCGCAGATGTGAAACTCTTATGATAATGTCTAGTGGAGGCACCGACGCCGATCAATCACTCGTTCCCACTGATTTTGGTGATCAAAAAATATACTGGACAATGCATACTTCATTGCACCTTAACTTTAAATTTATCACCAAGATGCATGCATGCTCTTTATAAAAGAAAAAAGAGTCCTATAGTGCTCAATTATAGGTGTGACGTTTAGCAAAAAAGAAAAAGAAAAAGTGTGACATTGATATAAGCATTGTCGCAGGAATAGAAAAGTAAATGCATCATGCATGAATTTAGGTCATTATATGAAGAACTCAAACCTCCTTTGGTGGGAGGTTGACAGAAAGATCTCTAAGATAGGTTTTGTTCAGAACTACGGCAGGGACGCTTATCAAGTAACTAATTAAGAATTATAGTTTTTTTGGTTTTAATGCAACGGCTGTTCTGTTATAATGTTTTAATCTACACTTTTGAAAATATAATTATTCCAAATTAAGTATGCTTTTCTAGGAAACTTCTTGTCATGATTCTTTTAAATAACGATAAGACATGCAAAAGTTACCTTAGAATCCCGACAATTTTTTTTTGGACAATACATAAACCTATCTTCAGCCAACTATATGTCTTCGCGAAAAAAATCATACCCATCCTACCACACTAATTACTCCACGCAATAATGTATCCAAACCAGACAAATAAAACATATATCAGTAGAGAACCGTAGAGATTAAAATCATCAATATTGTATAATCAAATTGATAAAGTCACTTCAAGTCAAGATTGAGGGCCTATTTGATTCGGTTTTGGGGGAATGTCTTTGCGAGAATAGAAATGCCTTTGGGCCAAAGGGATTTTCCGAAATGCAAATAATGTTTGGTAAAGTGTATTTTAAAAATACATTGAAATGTAACTTTGACTTAAATGTCGTTTGGTAAAAACTACATTTTGTTAAGCACTTATGCTAATTTTTTTTAAATAAGTCTCAAAATATGTGTGGTGGAGCTCAGATGCCGGCACACCAAAACGACCACCGACAAGCCTCGGCTGAGGTCGCCCTACCTGAGGTGACGTCACCTTGGGTTGCGCGACCCTCCAACAGCGGTCACCAGGGTGACACGACCCCTCCAACAGGGACCGCAGGCCTCCATCCAACTTCGTTCACGCAAATGGGAAAGATCAACAGTACCAATGAACAGTGAACAATGCCAAGACTTTGCATTATCAGAGTACTACTTTCCAAAGGACCTCCGGACATACATTGTATCAAAGGTTTGCAATTGCATTTCCCCCAAGTTGAGCAAAAAACGAACCAAACACCATTGCATTTGGCCGAGGGACTTTGGAGTCACAAAACTCATTTGCAATGCTAAACCAAACAGGCCCAGTCTAATTGGCTCGACTCTAATCCCCCCACTTTCACCATAAGTTTTATAAGTTCGAGATGTGGCTTCTCCAAATTTAAGTGGTTTGAAATTACTGGAACCTAGACCTGCCAACTTATACCCTAGTCCCATCCATTATATCCATTATACACATACATACCTTAGCAAAATCTGTGAAGTATTTTACTCTCTCTCTCTCTCTCTCTCTCTCTCTCTCTCTCTCTCTCTCTCTCTCTCTCTCTCTCTAGCGTAGCTCAACCAGTGTTAAACTTTACTCGCCATTATTTACAAGGCACTCATCGACTACTACGAGAGATCAAGAAAGTGGACCTCCAAGTCTAAAGAACCTTCTCCAGATTTGGGCATGGCCGTCAAGATCGAGAGCAATGCCAAGATATCTGTGAGTTCTTGACGGAAGCACCAAGACCTCGTTGATATCTACTAGTGGCGGAGAGAGGAAGAGGGAGAGGCAGAGAGAGAGACTCAAAATGGTGCCACCATCCTAGAGGAGGCGATGGTAGCTCCAATGAAAATGGACGCGGTCAAATGAGGTGGTGGAGGTGAAGGTGGAGGTAGAAGGGGAGAAGAGAAGAAGAAGAAAGAGTGGAAGGTTTATTAGGATTGGGTTTTGCCTATATAATAGTCTTTGGGCCACTTTGAAAGTAAAGTTATATTATGAGTCACAAATTCTTAAAGGAGTGGATCTCATAACGACTTATAATTTAATGTTATTTATTTTTTTGGTGATTTAAAACATAATGTTAATTTCACAGTAAATTAAAAATTGTCACTCAATTGTTTCTCATTAGAGATTTGATCTGGTTGGATATGGTTATATGGATGCAGATCGCCTGCCTCAAGTCATCTGTCACACCCTCGATTTATTGCCACATGCTCTCCGAGATGAAAAGCATCTTAAATTGCACGTTGCTCTGTTAATTTACAGAGTCAAGTGAACGTGAGTGCACCCCAATCCAAAAAACCCTAAACATTTTTGTGCGTATTAGGATGTTTTTCCAGCTCGCATAAACTTGGATGTGATTAAACTCGCATGAAATGGAACACTTACCATAATTCAATAAGTAGGATGTGAGCACCATCGAAAGTAGAAAATTCCTGTTCTTCAAAAAAATTCCATGTTTCACTAATTAAAACGGGCCTAATTCCAAAAATAAGCACCAACTTTAGGTCAAGAGACAATTCTGGTCCAAACTTTTTTTTGTCCCGTAAAAAGCATCAACTTTAGGTCGAGTGATAATTCTAGCCCCAATTTTTTTTGTCTCATAAAAAAATCACCAACTTTCACCATGATCTCAAATCTAGCCCCTGTTGACTTTCTGTCTGAAGTCTCCCTTATTTGAGAAAAAAGGTTATGGTAGTGAGCTTGGCGAATCTCATCCATAGCGTATGTCGACAAGCGGTGATCAACTTCAGATTACGTCTGGTCAGAGAGATTTAATCTAGAGATATTTTTCACTTACTGGTGAAGTGAATGAGATAAATAGTTTTACCGTTATTCTTCAAGCTATGACTCAGAGAATAGGATAATGAATATTGCTTTAAATCCAGTCAGCAATCCACACGAATTTATTGCTAAGGTGGAATAATTAAGTTAAATAGTCGATGATTCCAAGTCAATGGGGTTCAGATTTGGGATTTACGTGAAAATTGGTGCTTTTTTACGAGACAAAAAAAAAATTGAGGCTAGAATTGTCACTTAAATTAAAGTTTGTGCTTTTTTATGGGACAAAAAAAAATTCGAGCCAGAATTGTCTATTGACTTAAAGTTTGTACTTTTTTATGGGACAAAAATAAATTCGGGCCAAAATTATCTCTTGACCTAAAGTTAGTACTTTTTTACTAGACAAAAAAAAGTTCGGGCTAAAATTGTCCCCCGACCTAAAGTTAGTGCTTTTTTTTGGAATTAAGCCAATTAAAATGGGCTTTGAAACTGAAAAAAAAGCAACACTCCCCGCGAGCACATTATAATTCGAGGTTTCTTAGTTGTTTTCCTTGATTCGCATTCAAGGTGAATTTAAGATAAGAACAGTAGCACTATCTTAAAATTACACTGTTGGGCCTGTGCAATATCCACTATATTCTTCTTCATCTTCTTCTTTTGTTATGTTTTTTTTTAAGGGTAAGCCACTTTTATTGCTGACTTTGGTCCAAGTGCGGTAGGGAAAAGCTCCTATTGGGCACGGATGCCATTCCCATCTAGACACCAACAGCCACGCCTTCTAAGTGGATTGAAAAAATGAAGACATTCTCTCTCTCTCTCTCTCTCTCTCTCTCTCTCTCTCTCTCTCTCTCTCTCAAAAATCACAATCAAGTATCGCCGAATTCTTAGGCTGAGAACTCTCCTCCCAGTTCATACCTAAAGTTTTTGGAATCTCAACTTCAACCCTCCCCTAGCCCCAGAGGCCATTCTCCCCTCTCTATAAAAGGAGCTCCAAAGCGTGGCTTTTCCTTCACAACCATCCCAAAGTCCTAACATCACATCTTAAGTTAAACTTAGGTCATTGAAGCGCTCTCTGTCTCCCCGCCCCCCCCCCCCCCCTCCTCTCTCTTCGAGCTGAAAAAAGAATGATGGAGAAGAGAAATGGATCAACTGAAGCAAGATACGCAGTTCATCATCGGGATAACGATCAGGAGGAATTGGTTCATGATTCTTCTCTGGATTATAAAGGAAGAGTCCCTCTTCGAGCTTCCACAGGGGTTTGGAAGGCCTCTCTGTTCATCATTGGTGAGTAATATCTACTACATATCTCACTTCATTATTGCTGAGGAATATTTACAACGTAAACTATAGCCCCATTAATTACAACACAAGCAACTCTCTCTCTCTCTCTCTCTCTCTCTCTCTCTCTCTCTCTCTCTCTCTCTCTCTAAAGTTGCATTTGCTTGGCTCCCTAGGCCACTGAAAATGAATATTGGAAGCATTGTGACAATTCCCTCTCTCTAAAGTTGCATTTGCTTGGCTCCCTAGGCCACTGAAAATGAATATTGGAAGCATTGTGACAATTCCCATGCGCCACTAATCCTTGCGTGTTACAAATTCTGTGAACCCACCTTTTATTCTCTTCAAAAGAATAGTGTGTCATTTCACGAAGAGTGAGCATTCTTATTGTGCTACTTTACTATATACATATGTACGTATGTTCGTGTAGAATACTTTTGTTGGGATTTTATATATTCCTCTGCATATTTGATGTTTTAAAATAAAAATGCTTATTCTAGTATATATTTACACACACACACACATATATATATGCTATTGCCCTTAATATACGGATGTCTTCTTTGAATCGGATATATATATATATATATATATATATATATATATATTATCTAGAGGAGGAAGCTCGGCCCACCCTTAGGAAAATTTCATAGTTTGCAGAATCATTAAAGCAGCTTTCTTTGCATAGTCCAATTAGAGGAAAACGCATATTTGCTCTTTTCTCTAGTGTGCGTGATTGCGATTGCGTTGAATAGTGATAACCCCTGATGTATGGCTAAAAGCGTAACAACACTTAGAATCCGCGGACCTGAGAACTTTCACCATTATCAGAAAAAGTGGCCACAGGGTTTTGGTGCTGATCCAATCGTAGACAAGGCAGATTTTGATCGGTGCTCAATCTCCCAAAAAAAGTAAAATTTATTTGTGGTACATGGTAAAGAGGAAAGGGAAAGTCTAATTTCTTTGAGGACCAGTTCGAGACGACTATTAATTGAATTTAATGATCTTCTCTATTGACTACACGTCCAGGTCAAAAGTGTTGTTTTTTCTTTTATGTAAAATATATAATCAATCTTTCGAAACTTAAAATTCTTTTATAAATGTCTTTCCCGAGCATTTTAGGCACTCTACAAGATAACCTATGGAATAATTGCCTTATTTATGTCGGAGGGAAAATTTGGTAATATATACAGAATCTCTGTTCATGCCGAAGTTCTTTTGACTGAAGTCTCCCGATCATTCTCTTGAAACTTATCATTTTCATTATAAATTCCTATGCTAAATTTTTCTCTATTCTTTTCCGGTTTTTTTCTTTTTTAAAAGAGGATGGAGTTATTGAAACCCAATCTTCCTTTGAAGTGTAGAATCCTCATGATAGACGCATGCATTGAGTCCTCTACCCCTAGCGCATGAAAACAATTGCTTAACGACACCGTTAAATTCTTTGAAAAATATATCTCCTTGTCATCGAACAGTTCTCTTCAAAGGATCCATCAACTTCAGCAGCTGTATCGAATAAGATCAGTTGGCCACTTGCTTCTCCCTGCCTTTTTTTGGGTTTCTGCTCCTTTTGGGTTCCTTGGATTTCAATTGACAAAGCTTTATAGGCATCTTCCTCGTACAAAAAGATTTCTATCTTGGTTATGCTTATCCGGTTCTAGGTTCTCGACAAAACACAGAAATTCTCGAGTACTATGAGGGTTTTTTGCTTGGTGGCCCAAGCTCACCATGTGCATCCAACAGTGAGTAGTGCTCTATTTCTTGTTTTAAGAATGCATATATACTCTCAAATCCACAAAAGCACATAATAGTTTAAATGAGAATATGAAAGGTCAAACATGTGGGAGTACACAAATCACTCATGTGGAGTTGGACCCATGTACGGAGAAAGTGTCTCATGACTGTAGATATCTACTGTAGATATACTAAATTTAATCTGGATCATCATATTTAATGGAATTCACGTGAGACCCACCATCTTCCATAGTTGAGATTCAGTTTAGCATATATACTCCATTCTTACGTGATTTTTCCCCCATTAAAATTCCTAATATTCTGTTCCTACAGCTGTTGACTTGGTTGGTCACATAATATATCGTATGGTTTCTGCGATTCTCGAACATTAATTGCCCAAAATTTAATAACATAGAGCGCCACCGACCGATCATATAGAGATTTCAATAATAGTTGTGCCTAGTCAGTGGACACAAACAGTACGTCGTGTTTGGACCATAGTGCGATCAATTGAAGCCATCATATACATTTCCGAGACTACACATTCTAGTAATGATTAATTACATTCTGCGAACAAAATTTTTCCTTTCTGACAAAACGATAAAAATTATGCAGCGATAGAGTTCAGCGAGAGGCTGAGTTACTTTGGCATAGCCACGAGCTTGATTCTATACCTCACCAGGGTGATTCACCAGGACATTAAGACAGCAGCGAAGAGCGTCAACTACTGGTCTGGTGTCACCACTCTGATGCCCCTTCTCGGCGGGTTCATAGCCGATGCCTACTTGGGCCGCTACTCCACGGTCTTCATCTCCGTGATCATCTACCTCCTGGTACATATATGTAACTCGATAAATGCTAATGTTTACGGATAATTATCGGACCCAATCCGATTTTAACCAACTCTCGATGGTAAATGGCAGGGTCTGATCCTCCTGACGATGTCCTGGTTTGTCCCGAGCCTGAAGGCTTGCGAGCCTGGCCACATGTGCCAGGAACCCAGGAAAGAGCATGAGGTCGTGTTTTTCCTGGCCATTTACTTGATATCAATTGCAACAGGAGGCCACAAGCCCTCGCTCGAGAGCTTCGGGGCCGACCAGTTCGACGACGACGACCCCCAGGAGAGGAAGAAGAAGATGTCTTACTTCAACTGGTGGAACTTCGGCCTCTGCTGTGGGCTCCTGCTCAGCGTCACAGTGGTCGTCTACGTGCAGGACCACGTCAACTGGGGTGCTGCCGACATTCTCCTCACTGCTGTCATGGCCATGTCTCTGGTGATTTTCATCATTGGAAGGCCCTACTATCGGTATCGGTCGCCGACGGGAAGCCCCTTGACCCCGATGTTGCAAGTTCTGGTGGCAGCTATTGCCAAGAGAAATCTTCCTCATCCTTCGGATCCGTCAGAATTGCATGAAGTCTCAAAGTCCGAGAAGGCACAAGGCAGGCTTTTGTGCCACACCAAGACCCTTAAGTAAGCTCATACACATAATCTAGGTCAATGTTATTTTCACACGAAGATAGCACATTGCAATTTCTCGCCCCTATATGCATATAAAAGGGATATCTGAAACAGAGAACATCGTGAAATCTCAGTTGATTTTTATCTAATATCTCTCTAGTCTGATCCAATTTTGATTTGATTGACTTCTCTATCAGGTTCCTAGACAAGGCTGCTATTGCTGAGGGAAATGAAAGTTCAACTGAGAAGCAAATAAATCCATGGAGGCTTGCAAGTGTGACCAAGGTTGAGGAGATGAAGTTGATCCTGAACATGATCCCCATCTGGCTAGCCACCTTGCCATTCGGAATATGCATTGCGCAAGCGTCAACCTTCTTCATCAAGCAGGGCACAACCCTCGACCGGAAGGTTGGCGGCTTCCTGATCCCCCCGGCCTCAATCTATGCACTAGCCGCGATTGGGATGATCATCTCCGTCACCCTCTACGAGAAGGCGCTCGTGCCGGCACTGCGGCGTACAACGGGCTCAGAGCGTGGCATCAAGATCCTCCAAAGGATTGGGATCGGGATGTTCTTCTCAGTTGTGACAATGGCCATGGCCGCTGTGGTCGAGCACAGGAGGCTGGGTGTCGTTCGGCAGAACCCTCTAACAGGCTCCACGTCCATGAGCGTCTTCTGGCTTGCCCCACAGTTCCTGATCGTCGGCTTCGGTGATGGCTTCGCTGTGGTGGGGCTGCAAGAGTACTTCTACGACCAGGTCCCGGACTCCATGAGGAGCCTTGGCATCGCCTTGTATCTCAGCGTGATCGGGGCCTCCAACTTCCTGAGCAGCCTCATGATCACGGCAGTCGATCACTTGACAGAGAAGCATGGCCACAGCTGGTTCGGCAAGGACCTGAACAGCAGCCGGTTGGACAAGTTCTATTGGCTTCTGGCCGGGATGGCGGCGGTCAACATGCTCTTCTACATGCTCTTGGCCCGGCGGTACACTTACAAGAACGTGCAGAGGAGCGTGGCTGTCGCCGATTGCTACGAAGGGGACGACCCGAGCACGTTGGCTTGAATAATCGCAATTGCGTGCGCTTATGTTGGTATAATATTCGAACATGTGGTAGATGAATTTAGCTTTCGGCTTATCTTCTATTGTTTATGACTGGATTTGGGATAGTCGAAATATATGTAATTTTTCCGACCAAAATATATATATAAGTAATTCGAGCCGATTTCCTCTTAGTAAAGTAATCGTTGACTTGTAATTATTTAGTTGACCCTTATCATCAAGAGAACTCAAAACTACAAAATCTTAGTCAACAATTCATAGTGGGGAGGCAATTTGGCCTTGAGAAAGTGATTTGACAAACTTCTTAGCCCTACATCAGTGGAGCTTTCTACGTGTATTCCTAGAATAAGATCATGACCCAATGGAGAAGCATATTGGATTAGGATTAGCATAGAATTGGCCCGGACCAAAACACTTCCATTCGATCTGGGCCTGTAATTTTTTTCATTGGTCTATCAAACGTCTAAGATGAAGAATATAGATTTGAAACCAATATATCTGCAATTAGGATATTGATATGCAAATTTCAACGTAAGTCGGCGTGCTTCGGCTTCTGCGAGCCATGATCTTTTGATCCGGAAGGAATTACACGATCCAAAGATCGCATTGGCCCCGACCTGTCAACTATTTAAGGTTTTTACATGTCTTTAGGTGTTGCTCAAACGCATTAAGAGTACATTTGGTTTAGCTTTCCCAAGAGGCTTTCGGCCTCCTAGAACCTTCGAAAATGCTGGGATGTTTGGCAAGTCTTCCTAAGGAGCTTTCAAGTGAAAGCTAGCATTTGAAAGATTGAAAGCCCAATGCTGGTATAGCATTGGGCTTTCAGCATTTGGCCAAATGTTGAAATTAATTTTTTTCTTCGTAAACTACCCTCACTAATTTTTTAATTTTTCGATTTTGCCAATCGTTGTTACTGTTCATCTTCTTTGCGCGAGAGTGGCTAGCCAAAGCCGACAAGGCTAGATAGGGATGACAAAGGGCCAGCGAGGTGGCATGACCTGGTGACAGCCACCTGAGGTCACGCAACCACCCAAGCGACAATCACCTAGGTCGTGTGACCCAAGCGACGATCACCGAGGTCACGCAACCTTAGGCCTTGTCGTCTAGGGTCGCGCAACCTTAGCGAGGGCTGCTTGGGGTTGCGACCTCGAGCGAAAGCCACCAACACCAAATTTAGTTCATTGGCGTCCCTCGCCATTCACCAAAGCCAATGAAGGGTTTCTTTTTTTATTAAAAAAAATCCATAAGCCATTTGCAAAAAAAAAAATTGCCAAACATTAATTGGCCCAAAGTAACTTTACAAATGATTTTTTACCAAACATAATCTGCATTTCCCCAATAGGCTTTAAGTTAAAGACATTTACGTTTTCTCAAGGCCCATTTGCTAAGCTGAACCAAGAAGCTTGGCACAACCTAGCCCTACAAGAGTGAACAAATCTTGTCCCGGATCTGAACGTTCAAACCGATTCGAGATTTGTGGCTACTTTTCCTTCTTCTTTTCTAGATTTAGACTTAAAACCCAAGCTGTACAATATTCTTTTGTACAAGATACATGTGCCATCCCCAAGCGGCTATGGATGACGAGTCTAAAAAGCAGATTCCGACCAAGTAGAAGCACGTGCAAACACCTGAAGAACAAGATTTTTACTTCTGTCGATGTTCTTTATTTCCTCGCAATTTTAGTACACGCGAACACCGGCATAAAGAGATTGATGCGCATAAACAAGATTGTTCCGCTAGGACCGTCGATTAGTCGAGGCGCGACAATGTACAAGTTTGCTGTACAAGGAGGCATATTAACATATGACGACTCGCTTTTGTTTTTTGTTAGCTGGTCCATATCTCTCGGATTTGATGTCGAAGAATCTGAAATCTCCATTATTTCGCAGGCTTCCTCCATGCGTACGTGGTCACTTATCAATTAGTCTCCATTTCTTTACGTCTCTTTCAGCTAAATATATCTATTTCTTGAAACTCTGAAAAACCCTCCCAAGTACCGACTAAAGGTTTAATCTTACATTAGATAGGCCACCAATAGATTTGCTTCCTTCATTGTTAAGGGATCGGATTATATCATGTTTATAGTGAGAGTAATGATATAATTTTCGGGCTCTACCCATTTTCTTATAAAAAAAGGTTTAATCATAATTTTACTTGCCAATATAAAGAACTATTATTAGGTTCACTAGCGAAATAAAAGATAAAGTTATAAGGTCACTGTTTGAAGGGTTGACAAATGGATAATTCGGTTATTAAATTAACTCCAAATATACATGCCAGTCATTCAATGATTTACGTGCGAGAATTTTTAATGTATTTTCCAAACATAACGTGAATCTCAAGGAAACTTCTGCTTTTGGGATTAAATCCTTTCCACACAACACTCTTTCTAATATGCGGTTTCATATAAGATCTTAAACCAACTCCATTATTTCTTGGAGATCGCTCAATGAGAAGACTCTAGGTTAGCAATGACTTCCCCATGTAAGAAGCTTGACATTATAAACTGATAGCTAGATGGTAAAAAGATCTAACCAGAAATCAAAACAGGTGTGCCAAATGGGGATGTGAAGAACTGTATGCATCATAGCTCCAAGGTGCGAAATGCGAGAATCGTGTGTCGTATTGATGCTTCAGCTTTGAGCTCGGTTTTTGCTCAGAAAAGGGTTTGAGCAGTAGCTTCGGGCTTTTGCACAGAAACTAAACGGGCCCGGCTGTGTGTACTGGCCTGAATAGCTAAGCACTTCCCCTATCCTTCCCCTTATTGACGCTTTTCTGATAAAGACGAGCAAGTATTCATTGTTCATTATTCTTCCCCTTGCTATATAAGACTGTTGTCCAATAGCCTACGCCTCTCGATCTTTGTTGGTGAGAATCGCGAGATGCTTGCCCCCAATTCTTGAGCTTAAGGACAAGTTTGGGCACACCAACTTGCCGTGATCTTGGGGCCATTTTTAGCCTAAACTTTTGATGAGTCACAAGCTTGAGCATGTCGGTTGACGACCTCTAATGTAATTAAATTCAAAGAGACTCTTGAATCGTGTGAAAATTAAAAATAAATTATATGCTCAAGACAAATCATCGGTCCGTTCATTAACTATACTGGTTTTCGGGATGAAACTTCATATCTATAGCGTGAGTACCACCAAAACCTTCAAATCGGTATACACAAGTCACGTTTACTCCAAACTAACTTTCGCGTAACTAGAAAATCTCAAACTGACACACCCATACTACCTATACTCCAAACTAAATTTCGTTTCACGAAATATCATAATATGATACACGTGTGTTGCATTTACCCAAATTAATTTTCATGTTAGAAAAAATCTAAAACAAATACTCATATGACAAATCCATCATCTATTAGCTTCCATCCAATATTTTCATTAAATTGCTGATTTGGAAATGCATGCGGCAAACAACTCGAAATATTGGCTTGTGAAGTGGATCTGACATGGAAATTCAACAAAAATGGGTTTCCTAAACAACGTCATTTTGGAAAAGCCAGATCCGAAGAAAATGAATAAAGATTCAGAAAACTGTTCAAATCGATTAAATTTGCCTGAAGAGCACCCGCAAGTTTCGAAAATTCGCTAAAATCTCTAATTTTGCCCTAATTTTGTCTCAAGATTCGGCAGATTTGTCAAAGATTTGAGATTATTTATATCATGAAAATTAATTTGAGGTGAATATGGCACTAATAAATCAATCTATATTTTTTATTGTAGAAGGAAATTTTTTTTTGAATGGATACGACAAGAAGGAATCGGTTTGAAATTTTTCTTGATATTTGTTCGACATCCATCGCTTCCTCTTTCTTTCAGTTCCATTCGCTTTCGTTATTACGTTCTTGTGTCTTATCATCAAGATGATTGAATTTTGTTTTTCCTTAAGTAAAAAGGAAAATAAAAAGAATTATGTGCACATAATTTAAAATAAAATAAAAAAAGGTTGTGCGCACATAACCCGATCTCTATCATGTGAAAGCGAGTGCGGTCAGAACAGGCGACGACGGTACGGATCTCGTTTCCACCTCTCTTGTCATTTTCGATGCGATCGACTGTTGCCCAAACTGAAACTCCGTTCCATCGAACGACGCCAAAATCGGGGGGGCCTTTCTCGTGAACGCCTCTCCAAGCAAAAGATCTTCGCACCCTCTTAGGTTCGCGTGAAGAAGGAGGAGGAGGAGGAGGAAGCAGCAGCAGCAGCCCTTCGAGTTCCCCGACGACGTCAGCAGCTGCGCGGGACACGTCAAGTGCAAGCTTCCCGTCCACCCCCCGCCCCCCTCCGCGGCCCACGTGGAGATCCCCGAACTCTTGTCCTTTCCGCTTCGATCGTCAATTATTTCGGCAGAGATCGCAAGTTGGGACTCGGACAGTTCAGTAAATGTCGCTGTCACCGGGGGGGGGGGGGGGAAGGGGGGCGTGGTTCGCGCTCGGCTACGAAACGGGAGGTGCGAGAACAGAGGTTGTAGCGTAGCGTAGCGTCTAGTGCAGTGCAGTGCAGTGCAGTGCAGGTGCAGTAGCAGTGTGTAGTTCTCGTGTAGTTAGTGTTGTTTATCTTTTCTAAAGTACGATGCGATGACGAAGGCATTAATTACTGATTTTACTGGTTCCTAAGTTAATGACGTTGTGAAGGCTCCTTTTTGTCCCACTACGCGAGCTACCATGGAGTCTCGACGTTTCGGCAGTGAAACTGCGCTATGAAAGATGGGGCTGCGCAGAATGACCCCGGAGGAGAGAGTAATTGCTGAGTCAGTTTAATTTAATTTTTGACAGTCGAACTAGCTGTTTGGAGGGCCACGTTGGGATTTGGCGTTTGATTTCATGGAGAAGAAACATGAAAATAATCGTTTGGAAAGACTTTATGGACCATCTTGCGACGGGAATGTTTATTAACAAACAGTCCTAAACTTATTCTATCGATATCTATATAGTCTTGAATTTTTTAATTTTATTAATTTACTCATAAACATTTTAATAATTTATCAATATAAATTTTTTAATATTTTGGCCAGAAATCGCTATCGTAGACCAATTTTTTGCTTTTTGTATTCTTCCTTGCTTCTACCTTGGCCATAGGTGAGAGTCAACAAGGCTCGACCTCGCTAGATTCAGCAAAAGTGAGCCTCGCCTAGCCATTAGTGAGGCTAGACCTCGTCAGATCTGACAAGGTCAATCCCCACCCAACTAGTGGTGAGCTAGACCTCTCCAGATTTGGCACGGTCGACCATCACCGGCCATCACCAAGGTCTAGCAATCGGCCAAGGAAGAAGGAAAACATTCAAAAAAATTTAAAGAATGCAAAAAATTATCCACATCAGCAACGGTCGTGCCATGTAGGACATCCACGTTAGCAATTCTCAATCAAAATTAGCCAATAGGACTACATTGGCAAATTGTTAAAAGGTTTACGACTAAAATGACCAAATTAAAAGGTTTATAACTGAATTGATATCCGTATAATAGATTTAGGACTTTTCCGGTAATTTTCCCTATTGTAATATAGGGTAGGCATATATAGTACATTCTAATAACAACATATTGGGGGTGTGTGCAATGGGCTTGTTCGATCTAGTAACAAATTGGAACTGGTTTCAGATTCAAGCCAATTTCAAGGAGAATTGTCTCAACTGCCGATTTTGGAAACGTCAAACCAACTTAGAATCTGTTTGGTTCCCAATTCTAAAGTCTTTTACATTACTTAATTCTTCTTCTGTCAACTAACTTTTACTAACAATGTCAAATTTGGTTTAGTTACGATTCTTAAATTCTTCTCTCTGTATGTGCGCGCACGGAAGCGTAGTAGAAATGTTCTTGACGAAATTATTTGGGTTAATCTAGTCCTTTAAAAGTACCATTGTCTGTACAATTTGATCTATTTAATATTCTTTTGTGCAATGCAGTTCTTTTAACATTTGCAATTAATTGAATCAAGTCCCTCCACCACTAAATAAAATTACCGATGAATGTCGCTTATGTGGTTAATTTTGGACATGATACGGTCCTATGGTGCCCTCCCCGGGGGGGGAGGAGAGAGGGAAGTGCAGAGGGAAGTGCACAGGGTTGGCCCAACACTACCCAGATGCCAGTGAATAGTGACCTTTGACATGAACACATAGGGTCCAATGACACCCACTATGTTTAGACAAGGGCATTTTTAAATCTCTACACGTACGCGGCCGAGTGCATTGCTACGCTTGTGACCACAAGGTACGGGTTGATGCAGGCCAGGGCCGTAACCCCTCGCTATTGGTGTCAAGATCCTCACAAAACACACACAGTGTACAGCGGTACCTACTCTATTTGGGCAAAAATAGCCAGAACACGCGCAATTAGAGGCGTTGCTGCCCCTATGACCACAAGGTACAAGTTGGCTTGAGCTTGACCATGGTTGGTGCAAGCGGGGGTCACATTCCCTCGCCGTTTGCAGTCGCAAGGATGTCATGACACTCGCCAAGCACACTCTCTCTTTGTAAAGTGCATACTAGCCCCTTGTCATGTCATTAAAATAAGCTCTTCGTAGCAAATCATTATAACTCGCAAATACAATATCTAATTTTTAGATACTTTAAATTAAAATACAAAGATTGATTACCCAGAAGGCCTCAGCGAAAATAAAGAAAAAAAATCATAATTAAAAGCCACAGATACCTTGTCCATGTTCTCTATCTATAAATTTAAGTTTGAGGTCCACGTTCGACTCAAATTTTCCCCCTTCGAGTTTTGCTGCTAAATAGGTCATATGTATGTTGGTCCTGACTATTTACAGAAATCAAATAGACACGGTATGGACTAGAATAACCTGTATACCCACCAAATTATCTCCTTATAATTTCTATTTGCAAGAATAATAATTATAATCAAATTTCCAAGGAGAATATCCATGTGGCTCCTAAAAGTGATGATTAATATAGCGAAAAAAAACAACAAAATTAATTAGCATCTGCCCCATCTTAACGATAGTCTTCGTAACACTCAACCGAGGGGCACTCGTGCACATCTGCCTGAGATCTTCTGCATGGCATCGGGAGGTTCGCAAGATCGCCCAATTCAGAAATGGCTGAAATCGGCAAGCTTGCTGGGTAAAGTAACCTGCACCACGTGACCCATTTAAATAAATAGTTTTGTCTGCTAGTTGCTAGTTCGTCAATTCACAGCATTAGTCCAGACTTATCATGGGACTATGACTAAGCTTTATCTAAATTCGGAAAAATAATGGCCCGCAATGATTCTCGATGGCGCCCCATACTCTAGGATCGATTTAACTAGGGAAAAAAAACGTACTTATAATACATGAGTACTCCATGATTGGACTCACGTTGACACAATTTTTTAAACCGAGGGCCGTGAAATCTAATCACATTATAATCAACCTAGTTTATAACTTTAAATTTTTAGATGAATGTGTTTAGAGGAGCGCAAAGCGTAGGGACTCAGCTAACATGAAACATTTAATCCCATTTGGCTGGTGCAATCATTGATTTTTCATTTAGTGGTACTTTATTTTAAGAGAAAAATAATCATAATCTTTTACGGTAGTACATAGCCTATGTTAAAAGAAGTTAAATATAGCTTGCGTTAGATTCTCGACATATGCCATCTCTCTGTTTTTCCTTTGGTTTTTTTCTTTTGTTTTAGTAGCACCGACATCTTTCAAATTTGTGAACTAGATATATTAGAACATTGTCATTGTCAGCATGATTTAGTCAATTTTAGAATGTGAATTTTCTATGTAAAACAAGGCTAAATTTTTGGCTAAATTGCATTGGTGATTTAAACTTATACTATGTTTGTTTCGCAAAAAATATTTTCCTTATTTTCAGCATTTGATTTGCTTGGAAGAATGAGTCAACGGAAAATGATTTCTGACCTATACTTTAATTCTGAATAATGATTTTCTCTTTAAAATTTCAAAAAACATTTTCCAAATTTATGATTAGTTATCAGTACTTGGACCTGAAACTCTATACTTTAGCACAGAAACCCTAACATTGGTTCTTGGGTCCTCGGCATTCGGGATTAAGTCCTGACGTCTAGACCCTAGTGCCCTAGGTTCACTAAGGTTGGGCCCGAAGCCCTAGTGCTCGTGCTCGATGCCCAATGCTCCAACATTCGAGCCCGAGTGCATAAAGGCTGTGCTAAAGTCTTGGATACTCAAGTTTTGGTCCTGAACACTCAGGCTCAGGTTCACGAACGCCATGCTCAAGTTCTCGGTGCTCGGGTTCGGGTTCTTAGTTAATGAAACATTTATTCTAATAAAAATATTTTAAAAATCAATTTTTAATTTTTTTTATTTTCCTTTTACCTTCTTCCTCGACCTATCATCGACTAAGGTGACGGCTAGCCACTGGCCATAGGCAAGGGACAAGCTCGCCCAAGGTCGACGAGCTCAAGCCTTGCCTAACTAGATCTGGTGAGGTTCTAGCAACCTCGGAAGAGGCTCGAGCATCGCCTAACTCATCGAACCTAGTGAGTCCGAGCCTCGCTGGCCTTGAGCGAGCTCGTCCCTTGCTTGTGGTTGGTTTATGGCCGTTGCTGTGGCTGGCGATTGGCTAAGGAAGAAGGAAAAAGAAAAAGAAGGAAAAGGAAAAAAATAACATTAAAAATTTTGAATTATTTTGGTAATTTCATAGGAAAATCAAATCAGATTTTTCATACCAAATCGCTTAACGTATTTTCTAGTATATTTTCAAGTTTCAACAAAACACTAAAAAATATTTGCCTTTTTCCTAAAAAACTTTTTAGAATTGTCACATTTTTCGCGAAATAAACAGAGTCTTGGATGGCAGTTATAATTATATCACTAAGCTTTCATTCAATCGTAGGGACCTCTCCCCTCCATCATAGATGGTAGAAGGCTGCGAACCACTAACCCTTTGCGGTACCTTCTCAAGCCAAATGGGCTCCATGTTAATGCCATGTCTACCATCATTGCCATGTTAGCACATTGTTACGATTTGCCAATATAATCATTTTGGCCAATTTTGGTTGGAAGTTACTAATGTGAATGCTGATTGTTCTACCTAGCATACCTAGCATAGAACGGTTGATGATGATGTGGATGATTTATATATTTTCTATATTTTTTTTCCTTTTAATTTTCGTTTCTTAATGGGAGCCATAAGCCCTCGCGAGCCACAGCCCATAATGAAAAAAAGAAAAGAAAAGAAAAGAGAGAAAAAAACATTAGAAATTTTATAAAAATTTAGGAAAATTAAAAAATTGTGAAAATTATTCACGTCATGATTTTCGATCAAAATTGACTGAATTGACTACACAAGCAAATCATCAAAATGTTTATAACTAAATGAGCCAAATTGAAAAATTTATGACTAAATTAGTAGTTGTATAATAAGTTTAGGACTTGTTGGACTATTTTCCCTTCATATTGGCATGCCCTGAGCTTTTTCTCCGAGATCCTTAGTCAAGTTGGATCATCATCCACCACCAGGACCTAGAAACCTGCCGGAAATTGATCGGAGACCACGTCTCCCGCTTTCCAGGAATAGTTTATAGTCGATGTTGACATGGACCCTTCGTGTCTCTCTCTCATCTCTCCAAAAGTAAACTGATCCCAAAATCAAGAACTCAAAAGTGTTTCTCTCTGTTACCCGAACAAGAAATCTTCCCATCATTTGAGACAATCAATAAAGTCAGCACTCACTTCGTTATCTGAAAAAACCCAGTCGATAAGAACCCCAAAAGCGAAAAAAAGAAAATTGTGGATTCGTTTGGTGGGTGTCGATTGTCGAGGGGAACGAACCGAACATTGATTTTCTGTTTCGAGAATTAGCAAGTGTTTGAACTGCTTCCGAGTTCGAAATTCAAAACCCTGTTCTTATGAGCTCGAGTGGCCAGAACTTCAGATCTGGGGTCATGTTTGGTGCGAGGCCGGAGGAGGAGTTGGTGGTGGTGAAGCCATTGTGATTGGTGTGAGACCAGATCTGTGGCGGCAAGTGGTGGTGAGGCCGATCGGTGGTGGTGGTGGCACCAATTGCGGAAGCGGTGGCGGTGGGCGGCCATGGTTGTTTTAGATTTTTTTTGTTTTTTAATTCTTATTATTCTTTCTTTTTTCTTTCATTAAACTTTTAAGATTTTTTACTATGACACTCCCTAAGTAGCATATTAACGGAGAGATTTAATTGCACCGTTTTAACAAGTTTAGGACTTACTTGCACTTTTTTTAAAATCTTAGAATTCAATTGCACTATTACAGCAAATTTTATGACTTCTAAAACATTTTTTTTTACTAGAAATGACTTCTAAAACACTTATGCCAACATAAAAATACAATTAAAAGTAGCTTCCATGGGACCTACACTCCCTCCTATGTGCTCATAGAGAGCGGTCAAACCCAACATACTAAGAAGAAGATTACATGCAATCATCAATTGATCTGGTTAACGATTTGATCTATTCAATATTCTAATCGAGGGAGCACTGAGAATTCATCTTTGAACGTGTCTGAGCAAGCATTTCTATATTCAAAGCGAACTCCGCAATAGCTCCATGACTGAACAAACAAATCAATCATTAGGGATTCAAAAACAAACCTCTCAAGTGGCCAGAGGAATCGATTTTTTTTTTATTTTATTGAGGAAAATCAAGGTGAACAATGAAGTTTGTCTGCATCGTGCTTCCCTATTCATGCATGGCAACCACTTTTTTGGTTCCATATGCTTCTAGTGCAATCATATTTAACACAGGCTTGTCATGCATGAACTTCTCCTTTTTCTATCTTGGAAAAAGCAAAATTATTTAAATAGTCTAATTACCAAGCAATCACTGCCCGGTGCCCACCCCCCCGTCTCCCTTTTCTTTAAAATTTATAATTGACAATCACTTTACACCGTTGCCTTTTTTGGGAGTAAACTCTACAGTAATTCACCCTTTAAATCCCCGGTTCTTTTATAAAAGCTTGTACCTCAAAAGTAATTTTTTTAGCAACTTTTAATTGATTTGAAAACCCTATATCGGGATCTTAGAAACTTTTCGATCTTTGATAAAATCTATCCCACGCGCATGCTAGGGCGATGGTTTTTGACGTGATTCGACATGTTTGTCCAATTAAATACTGAGAAATTTGAGAATGCAACGAATAATTCGAATTTAAAATAAATCAAATCTCTTAATATGATCGATATGAATCATAATATTCTGCAGTAACATGACATGACATGTGCTTATACAAGATGATAATTAGTTCATTCGGTAATTTTCGCATGGGCTTATGCATTTTGGAGATGACCGGTAAGAGAATATACAGCAGCTTGATTGATAATTATCAAAAAAGTGTTGCTAAAAGCAGTCTATCTAGTTTTTGAACTTAGTGGCAGATCAGGAGCCAATCGAAGGGAAAATGCTAATCCATTGCTTTTCTGACCAACCTTTCCAATTCATCCAAAGGGTGTCTCCTGAACAGTGAAAGCGATTTATTCCCCCCCATAAAACAATTACAAGAATACCAATATTTCGATACACGAGAATAACTCACATAAAACCCTTTTTCTTTCCCTCAAAATAACGGAAAATGGAAATAAATCATTTGAAATTTCGAAAAAATAATGAAAAACTTTTATAAATGACTATACAGGTCAATATATATATCGTTTGAAAGGTTTCGGGCGTTTGATGTCTAATAAACCTAAGTTTTCAGAGTGCTGTAAGAAAAAGGGAAAAAGCTTCAAAAACACGAGCTACTATAAATAAACCCCATAGTTTTGTTCGTTTTTTTTAACGATAGTGATTATGCCGTAATAATCTGATACCAGCGGTGTTTGATCATAAAAGTAGAAGTGCTTTCTTGACGGTGACTCGTCTTGGGTCCATGTACGAGCAAAACATCAGGTGATCTTTAGCTATTTGATTTGTATAATAAGGGCCATATATCATGTACAGTATAGTTAAGACTATTATCATTTCTTTATAAAATTCCAGTGTTGCATTTTTTAAGCATATATGGTTGAAAATGTCTCCTGTATGTACATATATACATATATTTTATTAACGAATTTTGATTCTCATAGGAGAACTGAAGAAAAATAAATAAATGAATTTACCAATCTTGTCATAGTCATTAAGTGTAGAAAATCTCAATCTATAGACTCAATAACTCTGTCAAAAAATTAGCGTCTGTGTACTATTCAACTTCAATTGAGTCATGAATATTTATGGGGTCTAATACGCAATAAATGATCTTCTCTTTCCATAAAACTTCCTGATTCACTGACAAGAGCCCGTCCCAGGAGATTTTTACTGATGCCCTTCTTGCGATAATACTTCACGTGCGTAGTGATAGCTTTCTGGTTCATGTCTTCCTTTGAGAAAATTACAAAAAAATCATAAATTTATTACACTTTTTTATCAAATTTTTTGACTCTTCCAATTAAATTCTAAATATTTTCACATTTTACTAATTAAGTCCATCTAAATAATTTTGACTGGAAATTATTGACATAAACGCCATACGTTTTATGTGGTACGACCAAAACTAACGTGTTTTGTTTGAATTTTGTATTATTTTCTTTTCTTCTTTATTCCATCCTTTTTCGCGTTCTTTTTCCCCATTGTGGCTGGCAAGAGTCGCTAGAGCTTGTCAGCCACTAGGCGAGGGCTGCGACCCTTGCCCGCTTGCACCTCACCCAAAACATAGGTGACGAGGACACTCATTTTGCCCCTCTTTCTGTCAATTCCATAGGTATCTTGCATGTTATCTTGATTTTTGCAACTTGAACTTGCCTTTCCTTCTTGAAATTGGATCGTGATAGCGAGGATCAAGGCACACGAGCTAAGGTAGAAGTGTGAAGGTAGACCTGCTAAACCAATTGAAGGACCTTGAGGCCAAGCTCGCCCTCCTCCGTGTCACCAAGACCATTGTGAGGCGCGACCGCAGGCGAGGCTAGCCTTGCCAGGGCCTCCCCGCCCACAAGCAAAGGCGGTCATGGCCTTGCCTAGCGGCCAATGAGTGGGAATAAAAAGAAAATAACGTAGGAAAATATCGAGAAAATGACACAAACAGTCATTGAACTTTGACTCAACGTGCAATTTAATCTATGAACTTTTGATTTATTCAACATAGTCCTTAAATTTTAACTCAATATTCAATGTGGTCCCTGAACTTTTAATTTGTTCAATGTGGTTGATGAACTTTTGGTATATGTTCAATATAGTCCTTGAACTTTATAAAAATATTCAATATAATCTTTTCATTAATTCAAGTTCAGGGACTATATTGTACATAGTTCATGGATTAAATCGTACGTGTACAAAAAGTTCAGAGACTACATTGAACAAATTAAAAATTTATGGACCATATTGAACATTAGGTTAAAGTTTGAGGACTACATTGAATAAATTAAAAGTTTATGAATCAAATTGCACATTGAGTCAAAGTTTAGGGACTATTTGTGTCGTTATTCTGAAAATATACGAAAAAATTTAAAAATAATAAAAATTAGAGAATTGGAGGTTACTTGTTAGATTCATTAGCTGCTTGCAAACAACTTTGAGTCGAGGCTGCTTGCACAAAGTGAAAGCCTGAACATAATCAATTCGCGAAACATACAAGATGTCTTATTGACCTCCATGTAGCCAAGGTTACATGTCCATGCTCATGGATTATTAACATTATTTGTGCATAAATCAATGCTTCTTGAAAAAATATCATAAACTCAATTTATAAACATAATAGATAGAATCACTCACAACGCAGAACTGCACAAAAGCTTGCGTGTTTAGCAGGACCCTTGTAAGGCATTAAGCTCGAACTCCGGGACGAGGCACTCTAGCATATTGTGAACACCCTCACTCACGTACAATTCCGCGTTAGACACAAAATAAAATGATTAAACACGGAACTCGAAAATGAGAATACATTTGCACTAATCAAATAATCGACCCCAAGATGCCAATAACAAAAAGACATCCCGAGCAACTATTTCCTTTACATGCCTTACCAAGAAAGTTGCGTTAAACTAGATAAAGTACATAAGTTTAGGTTGGAGTTTAACGCCATAGAGAAGATCCAAGGTGTATCTGGGTAAAAGGCGTATTTGTCAAAGACCTTGTATTTCTCGGGGACCGTGATCCAGGGCATCCTCAATCATTATAAGTAAATAATCATTATATCGAGATTAGTGTAATCGATAATCACGCAACCTCCAGCATAGATTCTTCTTCTCCTGCCCTTTCTCAAAGAGTCCTGGGGGAATTTTCTTCAGCTTAACGACCGATCCCGTTAATTTTATCCTAACCCTGTTTTTTTACTCTTCTAATGGTCGATTATCAAAACTAATAAACTTAAATAATTCTAAAGAGATAGCATGTTTATACATTCGAAGCAGAAAAAGCCGAATTAAGTGTACCTCATCAAAGTAGGAGAAAGCCAAAACTTTTCGATTAGAGTTGCTCCGTTTGTCCCAATGTATACACCTAATGAGCTAATAAGATATTTTTTATTTTAATGCGTCGGTGCCCGTATTACAAGTTCGGTAATCAGCTCTACTCTTTTAAGTGTTTTACGTTTGAAGAATGTCTTACTTAGGACCTTCGAAAGAGAGCATGTTCATTCATTCAAAAGCTAGAAAGAAGGGGTCGTCCTCGTAAAACGAGGGGGGCAGCAGAGGGAGCGGGGGAAAAAGCTGTGGCGGATGAGTGTTGAAAGCGGCAAAGGCCTTTCATTCAACACCTCCTGCTGCTGCTGCTGCTGCTGTTCTTGTTCCTGTTTCCTGTTCATGTCCGTCTTTCTGTTCCCGCCTTCTTGCGTGCGTCATAAACATGATCTTTTTCTTTTCTTTTTTAATAAAATATTCAGTTCTTCTTCTTTTTTCGGGGAAAGAGATCATCGAACTCGATCTTGATTAATCTCGGTGATAAGACGTGTTTAGAATTTGAAAGTTCTTTTTAACGTGATTTTGCTGGCCCAACCACCATCCTGTATTTTAATAGTGATTGACATCTCTCCTTAGTTGTACTTTTCTGTTATTTTGTACTTTTCTATATGGTTTTTCGCCCGCAACAATTTAAAATTAAAAATATTGTTCTGAATTTCTAACAACTACTAAAGCATTTCGAAAAACTACGGAAGTTATTTTATAATTTTGCATGTCCATATTTATATATTTAGAGCTGTTTCAATTTTTTTTGTGGTTCTTAAAATGGAGCTGTTATTTAGCGCAAAAATGCCCAAGACCTTTGGAAATATGTCACATTCACACGATAAAAGTAAGGGCAAAAATCACTAAAAATCCTAAATTATGCTCGGCGAAAATTTTTAAAGATATGCCTGCAGGGATGCTGGAAAACAAATAGCGTTGACATTGCGCCCATGTGATTTAAGAGAGATAAAAACGCTATTGTTTTGGCTAAAAAATAATTTAATGAAATTTTGATGAAAGGTAAATGTGTCACATAGGAATAAATTAAAACATTTTTTATCGCATCAGAAAAAAATTAGAATGAATATATGATAATGAACAAAATTTAAGGATTTTTGGTGATTTTTTTAAAGTAATGTTAAAAATTATCGAACACAATTGAGGTTCATTAGTGAAATCCACTAGTAGAGAGTAAGCTCCAAAGCCCGAAGTTATATCAAATTCACTACTTGCCCAATTCCTAGTACCCAATTCTTTGTACCCTCTTCCCACTCTAATAATTTTTTTAAAGTATTTTTCATTTTCTCTTTAAATTTATTAATGGAGTCATCTTACGAGACCTGTCCTTCAGTTTTGCCAATTTCATCTTTTATGACGTTACATTATTGTCTACATGAACATGCATCCTTCAGTAAAATGCAATTAACTTTTCTACTAATGCAATACTAATTGACAAGTATGCCATGAATATCATTTCAGCAACAAATTTTAGTAAAGTACAAGACTAAGTACAAGACATCCAAAAGTCCTCGAGCATCGATTCTTGTAGGGCAGGGTTCGAATCCGAAATAAGTAGAACCGCTAATCCACATGGCAAGTTCCGGAAAAAACACGCATATATCCCCAGTCGATATATCGGATCATAGAGAAGCTATATTTATAAAAATTATGGAATTCGAAATGATAATCTTCTTCGACAACTTTAAAGGTGGCGCGAGAAGTAAAGGTAATTTATTTTGCAAGTATCCAAACAAATCGGAAGTTTTTGGCTCGTTGCTTGTGGATCCGCAAGCTCTTTCTTGTCACTTTTTCTGAAATTAAATAAGAGCCTAGGTTTAAAAAGAAGAAGAGAAAATGATAAAGAAGCGAAGGAGAGAACACTTGCAATAATAATGAAACTAATAAAAGGAAAAAGAGAAAGAGAAAAGGAGGTGCAAAACTTGCAAGACGACACAATTAGGGAAACCCTGTGTCAGGAGCGCAGGAGCAGCTGGGGGGGTGGGGGAGCTCCCCACGAGTTATTACCGGAAATAGCCGGTGGTCTCCCGGTGACCCGAACTCCTATGCGAGCAATCACTTCCCCATCTCACTTCGTCTTTTCGCGATGGAATAATAATGCACGACACACACACACACACACATATCTCCCCCCACTATTATTCCACGTAATTCAGATGCCCAGCGGAGATATGATGATAAGATCCTAATTAGCTCGTTATCCTAATTAGCTCGTTATCATTAGAGCTGTAAATCCCCTTCACCTAAAAATTTCATGGATCGCTACTCCAACTGCATTAGTTTCGTGGGTCAGTTTACTGTTGATCTAACTTTACTCTTTTGGAAATTTTGTGCGGATCGAAGAGGGTGTTGTTGTAATAATAATAAAGAAATTGGAATGGAACTGTATCTGAGACGAGATGATGCGTGAGAAGTGAACCACTCCTACTACTACTACTACTACTACTACTACTACTACTACTACCCCTCTCTCTCTCTCTCTCTCTCTCTCTCTCTCCATCCATTCACGTATCTCTGCTAAGTTGCGCTCAGTCTGCCATTTTCGCAGCTCCGGAGATCATCATCACCTCTCACTTCATCATAACCCCACTCCTCATCTTCTTTAAAATCCATCTCTCTGTGCATCTTACTGTTTTCTCTCTCTCTCGCTCTACCATCCATAATTCACTCTCTCTCTCTCTTCATCTTTACTCTCTCCCTCTCCTCTCTCTCTGTTCGGTTCTTGTTCTCACGGCCATGTCGGAGGGTTTCGAGCCCTACCACGTCCCCCAGCAGAGCAGGAGAGACAAGCTCAGGGTGGTCGTTGTCCAAAACCAGACCAACCACCAGCCTTCTTGCCTCGTCGAACCCTCCGCCGCCAACCTCCATGGGTGCGCCGGCTTGCTCCCTCTGTACGACCCTTCCCTCCTCCAACCCGATTTGCTCGCTTGCGCCGGCGGTGGCCACAACTCGATCTCCCTCGTCAAGGAAGAGGGGGGAGGGGGGGCGAATCTGATCGGCTTCGTCGGCGGCGGCGGAGGCGGAGGAGGGTCGTCCTCGTCGTCGGCTTCTTCCTACTTGGATCCGCACTCCGCTATGGTGATAAACCCTAGCCCGATCGGCGACATCGGCGGCGCGAGCCACCCGCTGTTCCTCTACGCGGCGACTCAAGGCATGGAAGGCACCCTCGGGAGCTTGTCGCAGCCGTACAACAACCACAACAGCGCCGGCGGCGGAGAGCCCCCTCTGTCGCTGGCGCACGACTCGGGCGCCGGGAACAACGGCCAAGGACTGTCGCTCTCGCTGTCGTCTCATGCGGGTAACCCCGGAAATCACCAAAACGCCCTGCCCCTTGAGCTGAATTTGCAGCGATTTGGATCCGCCGCCGTGTACGGAGGGAAGGCGGCCTCTTCCGGCGGCGGTGGGTACATGAGCAGCCCGGTCCCGCTCGGGCCTTTCACGGGCTACGCGTCGATCCTCAAGGGGTCGAGGTTCTTGAGGCCAGCGCAGCAGTTGCTCGAGGAGCTTTGTGAGGCCGGCCGCGCAATTTGCACCGAGAAAATTACCGCCGATTCGTGCTCGATGACGGAGCCTTCCATGGAGAACTTGAGTGGTGGTTGTGGGATGAGTGTGGACGATGGTTGTGGTGGAGACGGCGGCGAGTTTCGCCGGAAGAAGTCGAGGCTAATCTCGATGCTCGACGAGGTACGTGGACCAATCTCCGTCGTTTCTCACTTGTTTTCGTTGGAGCTTAATGGAAGCTTCATTGGTCGCGTTTTTTGTGCAATCTTTGTTCGTTGGTTGCTTGCTTTGGATGATAATATTGTGTGATTTTGCGAGGTTCGTTAATGTTGGCCCTCTCAAAGTGTTCGTGCTTCCGTGGATTTCTTTATTCCGGGAATTCCTAGTCGTGAGATTATCCATCATTCGAGCCGATTGTGATATGCCTTTCGGCTGTTAGAGCGTAAAATCGGTTATAGTTGTGTCTTGAAATGCGAGTGTTTGGAGTTAGGGTAATTTATAGCTTCCGTCCTCGTACTTTGTTTTTTCTTAAGATAAGGTAATTTTTGTTCGAGGGAAAAGGTGTGCCCTTGGCGACCGTAAAAATCGTCTTTTTTGGTAAAGTTGAGAGGGGAGGGGAATATATGCCGGGAAATTTGGCTCCATAAAGTGTCGGACAACTAGGGAAAGAGTTGTAATACGTGACTCAGTCACCGAGGATCTGAGTACTAATAATGTGCTGAAAGTGGTCGAAGGAATCCGTTGGAAAAAAGATTTTTTTACTCCAAAATGAAGAGTGCTTGTGGAAGGCTATTCCCCAACCCATGCGAACGAGGAAGGGTATGGTACAAGACTCCTGGACTTTGGCTTTGTACCCTTTGAACTGGATGGTCTCTAGCTAAAGCCGTATTAGCACAAGCTCATGTTTTGGACGCCATCAGTTTGTTCCGTGTGTTGTTCATATTCTATTTGTCTTGCTATGTATTGTATATTGTTTCTTCCTTGAGATGGCTGTTTCACTTGGGTGAATGAACGTAGAACTCTGGTTGTGTTTCAAGGAACATTTAATGCCTAAATCTAACTGCAAGTTCATGTAGTAATGGTAGTAAATATAGAGGTTTTGAGGTAAATCGAGTCCTTTTCTTGGATTTGACATTTTTCTGGGTATGAGCAAGCCAAAGGGTAGATTTGCTATAAGACAAAATCGTTCATGTTTGTTGGCTAGTCA
This sequence comes from Syzygium syzygioides, assembly GCA_031216285.1. Lineage (NCBI taxonomy): Eukaryota > Viridiplantae > Streptophyta > Magnoliopsida > Myrtales > Myrtaceae > Syzygium > Syzygium syzygioides. Next base: position 27,270,378 of record CM062252.1, on the reverse strand, counting down.
ATCATATCTCAGGGACGAGGTGAAATATTTGCTATTATTGATTTTTAGTGGGCGCAATGTTGGCCAGATGATCTTTCATCCTATTCTTCTTTCTCGCACGGTTAGCCTCCATTAATCAGCTATTCAAATTATGTCGAGTTGTGACTGATGCAAAATTTATTTACTCAAAGTGGAGTAATCATGGTTAGCTTGCATTGATAAGCTATTCAAATCATGTCGAATTCGCTGTTATTTGTAGATTTCTCCATTTATGAATTTATCAGCCTTGATGACTTTATTTATTTTTTTTTTTTTGGGACTTCGAACTTTGCTGGTGCGTAAAATGCTTGTGTCATGATGTATATTGGATTTTGCATCCGCACAACCTATAATTTGAAGTCACGCTTGAAGAACCTTTCTTTTTGGAGATGGTTGTAGTAGATCACCCCAGTTCATTAGGACTCTATGAGTGAGGTTATAGTACAGTCACTTTGGCACTTTGTGAAGATTCAGTGCTGAAGCTTCTGATGTGGAATAATATTTGACCTCACATTCTCAAACTAGGGTTTGTTTGCAGCATGACTCAATAGAAACTTCTACCATAGACTGTCACTCTTCCTGCAGCTAAACAACAACAGCATGGGAATATATATATTTTTGCATTATTTTTTGCAGTTTTGTCGGGAGGAAGGATCTGAGGTAAAAGGTGAAGAAAGAAAGGAAATATTAATTTCTTTGGTTTGCTTGGATGTACTTTGGAAAGTGAAAGAAAGAAAAGTACGCCGGTTCTTGGTAGTTTCACCTTCCTAGGGGGAGTGTGACGTGATGCTGTAAGGAAAGAGTTGCCGATACATTTCACTTCTAATTATCAGCGGCTCATAAGGAAATGTTTCCCTCTCACCTTCAATTATTTTCATTTATTGTCTCTCTTTGTGTTTTCCCTTATCCAAATAATGACGAAATTTTCACCGATTCTTTCCTACTCATAATCTTCCTTTAGGTTCATTATAGTAATTCGTGAAGAGCTGGTACTTTGTGGTCAATGTACACCAAGTCTGGATATGTTTGAGATACTTGGTGAAGATATTTTGTTGTACATAGTAGTCCTAATTAATCGCCATCACAGATTATATTTGAATTCTTGAACGTTGCCTTCAAACTTCATTAACTAATTATAGCTTTTGCATATAGAGATCCTCAAGTTTTATGGAGTTTCGTAAGATCACTTGTAAATTATTGTTAAACCTTGGAGATCATTGAGTTGTTTATGATTGAATGATGTTCATAGATTATGAGTTTGATTTAAGTAAGCTATGTGCCACTTAGCTTGCTTCGTATTGCACGTGTCAGTTGAGATGATGATGGCGTGGTCTGTTTGTTTTTTTTGCAAAAGTTCATTATTTTGACACATTGAGCACTCCTTACGAGATGGATACTCATGGTTTGTTCGTGACCCATGAGAGGGCAGGAAGGAAAGATTTTACATGATTGTATTGGGTATCGTGCAAATATTCTCGTAGCCATTGTCACATTGTGTTAGCTGACGTTTCCGGTAGTTATGATCATTATGAAAGGGGGCTGTACCGTTTGGTGACATATTCCGTTTTTTTATCTTGCTGTCAACCGCTGTTCCATTATCTGGATAATAAGATTGTTGTGATGCAACTCGGGCAACTCTTATTGGCCTTGATGCTATGTTGTTACAAACTTACGAGGGTCCATTGTATCACCTTGGTTCGGACACATTCTGTCGACGTTCTCCTACTTCGTGACACATTTTGTCGACATTCTCCTACTTCGGTCAGAGAATGAACTTCAAGTACCATTAGTGGGTATACCAAATTTAATATGAAAAAAAATTGATAGAAACTATCAGTGTCTTAATAATCTACTTGGGATGGATATAGATGTCGGAGAGATGTGGAATGCCTGCACATGGTGAGATGGTGGCTCCAGAATATCAGGAAAGATAAGGCTAAGATACATATCAAATGACGTTTTCTGGCATGTTGATGAACTTCTAGGTTAGCTCTGAAAAGGTTTTCTGCGTATTAACTAGATGCGGCCTTATCCTCTTCCCCAACTATCTTGTGATCCACTTGTATCAGTTAGATGTCTTTCTTTCATTAATTAAAGGCCATGATTCTCCAGTAATCATGTTAAACAACCTAGTCCTTGAAGGCCTTTACTATTATGTAACCATCAATCAATTGCTACCCATTTAAGTGGGAAGGGGACTTTTATTTGATTTGTTTGATGTACCATGGTCTTACGGATGGATGAGAGGGTTGAATGAACTAATTTTAACAGAGAGCATATCCCAGAAACATCTGATGTGGATTCTAAAAAATAGTATAAAAATAATATGCATGAATTATTTTCGTATTTGTATGGTCAAGCAGTCTTGAGAATCCTAGACATGCAGAAGTATATTTGGGATATTTGTTGCTATAGCCTATGGGGACTCAATTGTCTTTTAGTATGTCTGCCCTCCTGATCATGCCGAGAATTATTTTTTATATATGGTTTTTCATGAACTTATTAACCCTGGTTTATTCAAAGGAAAATACAGTTTTTGTTTATGCTACTATTTACCAGTTTATGGTTCTTCTCTCTTTGGCTAATAGATTCCATGCTACATATGATGTTTTTAATTCAGTATCTCTTGGAAAGTTTCTTTTGCTTATCGTGATGGTTTAGTGCGTGATTCATTTTGCTGTAGATAGTTTATATTTTGCTAGTTGGGTTTTGGATGATTTTTGTTACATGTTATATTGTTTCATTTGTGCTTTCTAGGTCTGCAGAAGGTACAAGCAATACTGTCAGCAAATGCAAGCCGTTGTCGCATCATTTGAATGTGTGGCGGGGCTTAGTAATGCGGCTCCTTATGCAAACTTGGCTTTAAAAGCAATGTCCAAACATTTTAAGTGCCTGAAAAATGCAATTGCTGACCAACTTCAGTTCACCAACAAGACTTTTAGTCAAGTAAGCCAGAAAAGAGATGATGCCTCTAGATTGGGGACTGAGGAACGAGTCCAGTATGCCCAGAGAGCTATCCAGAATTCGGGATATCTGGAGCACCAGCCTGTTTGGCGTCCTCAAAGGGGACTTCCTGAACGTGCGGTAACGGTTCTGAGGGCATGGTTGTTTGAACATTTCCTTCACCCGTGAGTGAAATTGCAAACTTTAGACTGGCTTCAATTACTGGCAAAATTGCTTGGATCAGTGCCATTTACGTGTCTTTATACACACCCACTAATTGCTAAATTATGTTACAGCTATCCTACCGATACAGACAAGCTTATGCTGGCTAAACAGACGGGCCTATCCAGAAGTCAGGCGAGTTTCCCTTCTTAAGTTAAACTTGGTTTTCAACTCACGTAAATCAAATGCTATCCTTTCTTGCAAGCTATAGTCCTGCCCATTTTCCTTTCTCCTAGAAGTTTTCAGTAATTCTGATTAGAGATTGTTTTAATACATGGGAAGTGCTCGCTTAGTTTTCATGCGATTTTTGTTTTACAGGTTTCTAACTGGTTTATCAATGCGAGAGTGAGGCTTTGGAAACCCATGGTTGAGGAAATACACATGCTAGAAACACAGCAAGCTCAGAAACCATCGCAAAGGGAGGACCGCAATGTCAACAAGTCTATCGACCAGCTACCATTGGCGAATTCGTTTTCTTGTGAAAATCCGTCCACCTCTGCCCAGAGGCTCCACGATGCCCTACCTAAACGAACCAGAAGTGAACTTCCCATCGCCGTGCCTATGAGAAATGATGAATCACTCAATCTGTACCACAATATGTCTAGCCACCCACATGTTGCTGTTAGTGAAAGTATTGGAGGTGTGAGCAGCGGTGTTTCTTTAACACTGGGTCTTCACCAGAATAACAACGGGATTGGTTTGTCAGATTCGTTCCCCGTCAACGCAGCACAGCGTTTTGGCATTGGCCTTGAAACAACCAACGAAGGGTATGTTGTAGGTAGTTTTGAAGCACAGGATCGGCATTTTGGAAGGGATGTATTTGGTGGTCAACTTTTGCATGATTTTGTTGGCTGAAGTTTTTCTTGACTAGAACAGCCTGGGGGTCATTGTTGGAGTACTGTTTCACCAAATTTACGGTAGATGTTCTTAGATCAACCAGGACAACCCGGAGCCGACACCAATGAAAGGAAGTTTGCAATTTCTGCCATAAGAATTAGATAATGTAAGAAGGTACGTGTTCGGTTCTTCTCATTATGTAGACATTGCCTGTTATTATTGGAGTATATGGGTCTGCTTTATCTACATATTAGCAGCAACTGGGAATTGTAAAATGGAGGGCTAAAAAAAAAAGCTGAAAATGGCCTGCCTACGTTCTCTTTCGATGTGAATGGAAGTAACTAGGCTATTGTTCTGGTGTGCAGAGATTACATTGCCTTTATAAGGCGTCAAAAATTGCCTTCAGTGTGCTTGCTTATTTACCCCCTTTTCTAAAGATCTCAGTGACAACACATGAACCAAAGCACTGCTTATCAAAAAGCTCATGGTTTTTCTAGTATAGTATTAACTGAAGTGATTCCAAGCGAGCATCAACATATCATGGCGTTTGTGAGCTGAGTAATCATGGAGATATTTCATTTCAGACCTTTTAGTCAAAAGGCTCCAAAAAGTATAGTTGTTTGTAGAGATGTATACAACATGAGGCTATTCGCTGTCTGCTCATATATTGTTCAAGTCTTTGTTGACATATCTCTCGCATTACTTATTGTAATGCTGACTCTCTGGAAGTCATGTAAATTCCTGGAGTTCATATACTAGTTGGAAATTGTGGATGAGGTGTTATGGTGTGGTTTTTCTTGAAAATTTACTTTTACCATATCTTGAACATTTAGTTTTTACTATAATGATTATAGACACGGTGAATTCGATTTTTCTTGGGACTATAGTAGGCCTTTCCTTGATTAGGTACATGGATGGTTTTAAATAGTTTGTTGGGAGGGTTTTCATGAGCTAAGTTTTGTATATAGACTAAGCCAATGTGATTTCAAGTATCTACAGGATCTGCACTGGTCCTCGAAAAAGAACACTAGTTCCTGTGCTGTTTTGGCATTATGATTCGTTCTATTCACCATAGCACTCATTGACTTAGTCGACACAATATTCAAGTTTTCTTGATGTGAGTTCTACTTTGTCGAGCATCAATCTAGTCAGCCACCACCGAGATAATAGCGAGGATGATTATGTGATGGTAGTCGGAGATGAGAATTATATTTTTCGTGTGGAAGGTGTCATTAATGAAACTCGTGTCTGGGTTAATGTTTTCACCACAATTTCGAGACAGTACAACCAAAATCGTACTGGATGCGAAGAATGTTTGAAGAGTTATTTATGGAATGGGATGGTGAGTTTTTTAAGGTGGGGAACACGTGAAATTCGCGTAGGTGTGTTCTCGCTCAAGTTTTCGATACAACTTTGACACCATCTGGGTAGATTGGTTGTCCTACGTGTCGTTTCTCTAGCAGACAGTTTATTTCACAGTTTGTTTCTCTAGCACTTTGTAACATCGATCAGGTGTGAAGAAATGTCTACTAAATGTAGCAACTTTGGATCATAACGAGTTTTGAAGGATTTTTATTTAATTAAAGGTTTCTTAACAACATTTGCATGACTGCATTGGTTCATGCTTAAATCGGCAATTAGAAACCCATTATTTCGAGATACTTGCCAAGCCTAAACAAAGCATATTTAGGAGACTCGTGATCAAGGGATCCTCGGCTCAACATTGTCGAGAGCACCAGAGCGCTGACTGATTCTATCGTTTGATTGCACAAAAGAGAAAAAAAAGACTGATCAATTCATATGTTGAGCAAAAGCCGTGCAAGTCCAGTTTGAGAGAGTCGAGTCACAAAAATCTCCGATTCCCTACAATTCGCCAAGTTTTAAGTAGCGTGATGAGTGCAATCAATACAAACGTTACAATGAACTTGAAAACGATAGAACTACGCGAATTGACGATCGCTATCGTGAAGTTTTGACTACTGGTATGTCTAATTTGATGAGTCGTAGCACACCAGGGAACTTTGAAAATTAACTGCAGAACCGGCCTGGAGGTATGAAGAATGCAATCTGTATAGGACACCACAATAAACTTTACAAAAACTAGTGCTAGTCGAAATAACAATCACATCGTCTTGGAGTTTAGAATTACTAGTAAGCGAGATGTGACAAATCGTGGCACAAGATGTAACTTTGAAAATATTTGCAGAAACAGCCTTGCCCCTCCAGTTCCTTGAAGCCAGGTCCAATTCCAGTTGTGCAGTGCCCTGAAAACTCCTCATTTTAAATGAAGTGGAAATAACCTTAAGGTTCACTTACATGCAACTGATGTTCTAGTAAGAACCGACTAGTATTTAAAATTTCAAATGGGGCAAAAAAACGAATGTGACCAAGACCCCTGCTGCGCGGGCATCGTTGCCGGAGAAGGCAAAGGAGCAGTATGCCAATGTGATAAAAGACGTCGGTATAGTGGGACGTCGACAATCCCCACAGCCGGGGGGCATGACCAATCCAAGATCGTTGAAAACAGTGTCCATGCTCAAGATCATGAATTACCGCAATCCCGTCGATCTATGAATCTGTGGAAACACTTATTATTTTGCTAAGAGATCTATGAGGTGTTGCTCGTAGCTGACATTCAGCAGATTTTTTTTGCTCAAATAAGAGTTGATAACTGAAGACTAGTAGGGAATTCAATCGAAAATAGTTAATTAGTCCCTAAAATTAAGATTTTTAATTTAAAATTTTTCATTAGATACAAGGGTTGTTAACTCTAAAATGTTGATAAGCTGCACAAATAAAGGTGAAAGTTAGTATAAAAGTAAGCACTTTGGAATCAGTCAAATATAGTTCGATAAATCACTTAACAAGAGTTGGTAACTTTAAAAAGTTCATAAATGGGGACAATTTATGAACAATCAAATAAATATTTTCTTTGTCAGAACAATTGAATAAATGTTGGTAAGTCACGAAAATAAGAATTGATTATCTAAAACTAGAACTTAATTGAACAGAATTAGTTAGTCAATCAAATTAAGGATGGTAATTACATAAAAGAGATAGTAGCTATACAAATAAAATTGCTAATTTATTATAAAATTTGGTAATTGGAATCAATCTCACAGAGGTTTGTCAGTCACTTAATAAGAGTCGGAAGACCAAAACACTAGTTGCTAACTTTTTTTTTTTTTTGGTTAAGGCAAGTAGATACTAGTTGCTAACTTAATCGCAGAGAAGTTGGAAAGTCCCTCAAATCAAGATATCTATTCAAATAAAAGCTCGTAACTCACTCAGATTAAGTTTGCTATTTTTGTATTAAAGTTGATAACTTTACAACGTAGGTAACTTATGTAGAATAATGTAATAATTTGAACGTAGTCAAATAAGGGTTTCAATTTTGTTAGACAATCAAACAAATGTTAGTAAGTCTCTCATACAAGTTGGTAATCTAAAATTGTTTTGTAACTTGAATAGATTATTTTGGTAAATCCGTCAATTAAGGTTCATAATTTGATACTAAAAGTTGATAACTCTGAAACTTTCCTTTTTTTCGGTCAGAACTCTTAGACATTGGTAAGCTACACAACTACAAATTAATAAATTCCTAGCAAAAGAACTTATTTACAGAAGTTGGTAATTTGAAACAATAAGAAAAACATTAGCAAGTCAATCAAATGAGAGTTGATCGCTTAATCGGAGAAAAATAGGTTATTTGAAAACAATCAAATGACATCAATAAGTCAATCAAATAAGAGTTTGTGCTCAACATTAGTCGGTATTTGGAATGTTGCTTACGCATTGCTACGATTAATATATATTATCATTGATAATATTGTCATGAATGTCAATTAAAGATAAGTACATAGTTGAAATCTATATATTTGTATTGAACCCATGGAGTTGATTAGTAATAAGGAGACAAACTTGAGTATCACACGAAATACGATACAAATTCGATATTTCATACCCTTAAGAGCAAACGATTAGGTCAACAACAGGGTGGATCTATGTTTTTCGCCCACACTCTTTCTTATAGTTTTGATAAAATTTTTTGTCTTGAAGGTCTTTGAATAATGTTACACTATTTTCCTTCAAATTGAGTTTTTCCTCCACTTAATCTCTTAAAAAAATTAGATAAGTCATATGACGGCAAATTGCATTGGCAAATCATAAAAGCCAATAAACAATCTTAGAATAAGGGTGTGTTTGTTTAACTGAAAACTTCGTGATAAAAGAAAATATTTTCCGTGAAAATCATTTTCAAGGAAAATAGTTAATTTTCGTTTGTTTGGTGATATAGGGTATATGATTTCGGAAGGGGCGTTGTTTTTCTCTAATTTAAGTTTGTTATTTTCAATCCATGAAATTTTTTTTCATAAATCAATTAGTTTCTATCATCTAAATATTGAAAAGTCGGAAAACAGTTTTCTTTCGAACAAACGGACCCTAAGACTATTATCAGTAAATAAATGTGAATTTTCACCGGACTTTTTTAGGCATAAGAAGTAAGAACCTCATTTTATATCTAAGAAGATATACTTGATTTCTTTGCAACCATGAAATTATGGATATGGCCTTGGCCACCGATATGAGCTCTCGCTCGCATCTTGCTTAGTCCATGAGATTAGTACTGTATTTCATTGATTGAGATGCTATAAACTGATAAATTGATTGGCAAATATAGTTGCTAGAGCATTTCTAATGAAGGGAAGATAGCCTAGTTTTGTTTGTTACTCTATAGAAATGGAGTAGGTGGACTCTATCCCCACATTCACCCATTTCACATTCTCACGACCCCCTTTTCATCATTTTTTTTATAGATTCAATTGGAGAAATTTGTCAATAATATGAGAAACTAGTACGTAGAACTTTATAGACACGGATAAATTTTAATGATTTTTTTTGTTCAACGTAGAACCGTCCCATCCTTTTGACAATCCACACAAGAGTGACCAGGTTATCAAAGTGACTTCCAGAACCGATGGGGTCGCTTTTTTCAAGTCACCGATGGACCATAAGGATAATCAATTTGACATATCTACAGGCCTTTTTTCTTGTCTTTATCCTCTGGGTATAAAAAAGGAGGACACCTTTAAGCCAAAGACTCCCAAATTTTCCACAAAATATGACCCGAAAGAAATTAAACTTATGCGACGAAAACATATCTTTGATTTACTCTTTATTTCTAAGTTCATAGATTGCTCTTCTCATCTCAGTTTCGCTGCTGCCATGTCAGAAGGTTACAAGTCTATTGGAGGTCGTAAGAGAGAGATGTCTTTATTGTACGAAAGCCATGGAATCCACGAGATGCGACTTCTTGAGCATGAACTAATGCGCAGACATGAAGAACACATGACTAACATGGTTTCCAAGTAATGTCAAATTCCGACAAAATAAATGAATGATAAATAAATAAATGCTCTTTCTAATATATGTATGGATTTAAGATTGGTTATGAAATTGATATATTAACCGATGTAAACTTTAAAGGCTATTGAATATTGCACTACCGATTTAATGACTTCGTATATAATTTTTGCCATATCACTTGATATATCAAATTCTTAAACTACTTCTAATTATAATAGAATTAATCTTTACCGTATTGATGATGCTTTGTTTGTTAAGATTAATTTACAAAATCGACGTTCGAAGGTTTTGTTTGTTTGAATTTGTAAAGAAAAAGTAATTTTTTTTCACTTTCCTACCAAAATATAAACATATTATCGTGTCAATATTTATATATCATGAACATATCGGGTGTTTAAAATTTAAAATAAAAATTAACAATACATGAGCAGCAAAATTTGAAATAAGTGATGACATACTGAAAATGAGGTATTAAATATGGTCCCTTGGTCAAAGGAGAAAGCATCGGCCGATCTTTGTCATAATTCGTACATATGGCCGCCCGATGTTGAAATGTTTGAAATTTGGGGATTGCAAGGTTAAACAAATGCAGAAAATTAATCATCCCATTTGACCATTAATCCGAACCAACCAGTAGGCTTAGATTCTCCTAATAATAATTTAATGCAGATTGGGAGGAGGCCTTATTTTTATGCACCAATATCTATTGACCCCTTGTCAACATATTGGTTTGACTTCTTGACTTGAATTAAATCATTTTCTTAGATGCAAATTTGAAGTAAACCATCTTCGGGACTTGAACTAAGCCAACTTTTGCTTCAATGGAGATTCTTCTTATAGGGTCACGACAAATAATCTCCTTCTCATTTTCATATAGATACAGAATGAGATGAATTTCTTGCATAACAGTATGACGACAGAGTCATTTACACCAAACAGAAAGGCGAAAAATTGAAAATCGATCTTAATCTTCATCATCTGACTTAGGCAATTTATGTTCATCATCGATTTCTAGCAGTTGATGCACTAATGAATCCATGGTTGGTCTCTTGTTCCTGTCCTCCTCCACGCACGACACACCAATCTCAACAAGCATTCTTGCCTGCTTCCTGCTATATTTCGCGTTCAATCTCTTGTCCACCAAATCCTCTATCCCCAAATCATCTCCACATTGAATACTCCTTTTCATCTCCCGGATGAAGACCGTCAGCTCGGCCTCCTGCTCCTCGTTCTCTGCTTTCTTCACGACCCAATTCGAGAGCCGAATCCCCCTCACTATCTCCAGGACCATCACCCCGTAACTGTACACATCGACCTTCGCCGTGATCGGGAGGTTCAGGGTCCACTCAGGCGCCATGTAGCCCTTTGTGCCCCTTATGCGCGAGAACTGCGAATTCGTGCCATCCCTCTGGAGCAGTTTCGCCAACCCAAAGTCTGCGATCTTGGGCTCGAATGTCTTATCCAAGAGGATATTCTCGGGCTTCACGTCGCAGTGGATGACCCACTCGAGGCACTCGTGGTGCAGGTATGCCAGACCTTTGGCGGTGCCGAGCGCGATCCTGAACCGATCCCTCCACTCGAGGAAATCCCCCGAGAACAAGTGCTTGTCCAGGGACCGATTCTCTACATACTCATAGACCAAGAGCTTGTGCTTGCCCTCACAACAGAACCCCCACATCCTCACCAGGTTCATGTGATTTATCTTCCCAATTGTACTGACTTCAGCCCAGAAGACCTCCTCCTCATGGTACACGTCTCCGAGTTTCTTCACTGCCACGACCCTTTCGTCTGCTAAAACGCCCTTGTACACGGATCCTGACGCTCCCCTCCCTATCTCTCCCTTGAAGTTCTGGGTCGCACTCTTGAGCTCCTCATAGCTGAACCTCCTGAACTGGCTCGTTATCGTGCGGTACCCATCTTCCACTATGCTCTGCACATCGCGCTTCCTGAAGAGGATCCACCAGCCCAAGAAAAAGATGAGGATCTCGATCGCCCCGATGGCGGACGCGAACCAATAGAGGTAGGCCCATCTCACCCTTTTGCCTATACTGTCATACAAGGTTAAGGAAGCTACCAATAATTGGTCTCTGGCCCCGGAGCACTCAGGATCACTGCCATTGCGAATCGGCTCCAAGGATACGACCAGGGAGACGGGCAGTTTCAGGTGTAAGGTTCCAGGAAAAGATGGGGCCTTGTAGCCGTTGAAGAGCGAGCTCTTCGTGAAACACAATCTTTGCGTTTCACGGTAGCTGAACCCCAAGCAGCTGCAGTCATCCAAACAGGCCTGCCTGCAGAAATTGAATGAGGCGTTGTTGTTGTAGACGAGGTCGAACCCGTAATAGTCGGTGTTGGGAAGCGCCACGAACTTCATGTCCGGAGACTTGGAGCAAGTAAAATTGAACTTGGGCTTGCAACCTTTGTCCCAGTCACTAGGCTCGCTCATCTCATAACCTGGGGGGCATGTGCACTTGGGCTCAGGTGTGTATACACAAATCCCGTTCCTCCCACATATCCCATGAACATTGCACAGTCCCGGAAGCGCCTGCCACGTCACCACCCATGACCCTGACCGCTTGTTCAAGCTATAAAGCCTCAGGTTCCCGTCGGGGTCCATTGTCAGCCGCCGTTTGATCCCCCGGCCTTGGTCAGAAGCATTGAACTGAAACTGGTCGCTCGATTGAAAATGGCCCATCTCGTCTAGGACTGCGATCCGGCTACTGTTGTAATTCGTTCTCCCGTTCGCAAACATGTTGAAGTCCGGGTTAGGCCAATAGAGACTGGAGATGTCTGGTCCGTCATACATCAACCTCAGCACATTGTCATTGTCGAAGTACAGGTTGAAGTAGCCAGAGTAAAATGCTCCTCCTTTTAGAGATGACACCAATTTCTTGCTCTTAGTGAGGAGCTGGTTTGGCAGCAGAGTATCAGTTGGATACTCAAAGCTTTGCCATAGAATTGTCCTATCAGGACCTCTGAGCACAAGATTACCCGAATTCAAGAGCTCGAGCGAATGGGCATCTGTAGAAGTCGTGTTGGTTTGCCAGACCACAGAACCGTCCACGTTGGTCAGGACCAACGAGCCAGTGCCCCGGAGCGTGACCTTAGAGCCTTGGCCATTCACGGGCTTGTCCCGGTTGGCCGTCCAAACGACAGTCCTGTCTGAGGAGTTGGTGAACCAAATTGAGAACCAGTAAGCATTGCCTCCAAGGCCATAGAAGCCGCATGCGAAGGTATTATCTGGGGATGTTAGAGTGTCTGAGTCATGTTCTTCAACTGATAGAGAAGAGCCTCTATTCAAGGTGTTTGAACTTGCAAAGGAACAGCATATGGAAAAGATAATGAGTGGGAAGAGAGAAAAGCTTGAAATGGTGATGGTTTTCTGTTTCATCGCTAGAGTTTTAGGAAACAAATGGACAGAGAGTTATGGACTGCGTTTTGTTTACAGATATATGGAGCGCGATTTCACACACACCCCCTACACACGCACAGACACATATAAAAGTCGATGACTTGCCCGAAGTGAACGTCTTTCTATAGTTTTAGAAAAATGATACCTGTCACAACCGGGGTACATACTTTTATTTTGATAATTGATATTATATAATAGGACGGCATTATGGAGTCAATTATAAGCCGTTAAAGGCCAAATAAGAGGAGACAAGGAGAAATTTTGGTTCACACGATTTATTTTTGATTGACCTAGGGTCTAACATCTATGAACGAAGAAAATCATCATCATGACATGGCTTCCGGTCAAATATACCTCACTGTTGGAATAATTTCCTATAGTTTGCTTACAATTTTTTTTCAAAAGCCTCAAATATGTTCACTCCTGTAGGCTGTTTATATGTAGGGGTGTGCGGGAGACTTTGTGGAACCCGAAGACCATGTACAACCTGCATGGTCGGGTAGGTTCCATAGTGGGTATTAGAGCTTGTAGGGGAAGTTCGAGGTTTCAAAATTTCGGAACTGGCGAGTATAGGTTGGTGCTGGGGTTTGCGGTCACATCGCCCTTTACCCACCTTGCACCCTGCACCCTATGCAAAATACCTATAGAAAGGTACCGGTTTACCATGTATAATTACTCTTTAATTAAATCTATGTGTACTTAACTATTTATGACATTTTCGTTTTCTTTTCGAAACGTCAATATTTATATATGTGAAAATCCTAGTTGATTAGCAATCTCCATTCCAATTAGAAAAAATAAATCTCCAACTTCATTTCACCCTCCCTCTCTCTGTGACTAGCTTGGCTATGTCTATGCGAAAACATTTTAGTTCATGCTCTTAGTACAGTTGGATAGGCTTCTATGTAAACTCATAGATTTAAATGATGGGCGGAAATTGATTCAATTCTTTATTTTTTTTTTGTGCTTTTCATGTTTTATCCTTTTGGAATTATGTTAATATTAAAAAGGAACATGTGTTGTATAGGATTATCCGTATGTTGTGTGCTAAATGCACAATATGCTATTAATCAGTTAATCACCGCAACAATTTTCTTTTAATATGTTCTTTTGAAAAAAGACGGGTAGTTGAGGGTATCTTAGAACCTGTGGAATCGACACATTTTAAGATGGTTCGAAGAAACTACAATATAGGTTCAAGGTTCCAAAAACCTGGAATTAGTACCTATAAAGTATACTCTAGGGTCGGGCAAATACCCTACCTACTTTTCAACTTGGACACCCCTACTTATGTATTTACCCCATCGCCTATTTGCTTAAACAGTACAAAATCAAGCACTTGAGTCTATTTTTAAAATGGGTCTTGTTAAAGAGTTTCGGAGTGCTTTTTAAGTATAACAAAATAGGGACCATTTGGATTTCCAATGTGTCGATTACACATAACTTGAGAAATACGGTACATCAAAAAATTGCACACTTGCTTTATAAGAATTCTTATTCAGTGCCCCAAGGGCAACATTCTTTTCAAACTATTCAAACTTTCATTTTGACGTTCCGTTGTGCGTGGGGAGTCTTGTTCTGTTAGTCCTTGTTTATTTCACTTGCAAGACAATATTTCCTGTCCATGTTTAACTCCATGGCATACTTGAGAAATAGCAAAATTACCTAGTCTCAACTTTATTGAAAATTAGATCTTAAGTCAAAACATTTATAAAAGTCAATGTGAATTAATCTTCTTAGGGCCAGTCAATGTTTATGCTGACCTTGTGAAGGGGTCCAATTGGGTCGTCGATTGACTGAGAAAATCGCGATAACAAAAGCCATGTCGTGATCGCAGGTTGTCAAAGTGGCCATGTGTAAACAGATCAATCTTGGAGTATATCCCAATGGTTCAAAAATAGATCAGCGTGGAAATGGACAGGACATCGTGTCTTTTCTTCCATGATATTTATTACAAATTCATAGGAGCAAGGTGTAAAAATAAAGCACAATAAATCTTTCTTCCTTGATATTTATTACAAATTCATAGGAGCAAGATTTGGAAAATATTTTTCTAAAAATGATTGTTTGTATCGCTTATGAAAATGAATGAATAAAAAATATTTTTATTGTCAATGAAAATGTTTAAACATAAATTGTTGCCGTTAATGAAAATATTTTCCATTGTCTAATTATTTTAAGGAATACAAGTGATCATTTTTAAATTTTTTTTTAAATCATTTATTTTCTACGAAACAAACGGAGCCTTAATTTTGGTCGGAGGTGAAGATTAGAGCAAAGACTTTTCCAAGGATTTTGCTGTCTCTAGAAAGAAAGCCACAACACAACCAAGTCAAGCGTGAGAATGTTTTCCTGGATTAATTACTCAATTAGTGCTTCTGAGATATTTGTTAACAAAATCACAAAGAGTACGTTGCACCTCCGACCAAACTTAAAACCAGGCTTCGATCTAACCTTGTTCATCTCACTTTTATGGTATATCATTATTTATTATTCATTTATCAATTGTCACGAAATCAAACTCTAATGTATGTGGAGAATAGTCTTTAAGAACCTTTGCATGTTGATCATGCCTATCCATGAAATATAGACTGTGAACACCAGTTTGAATAAACCACCATCAATTGACTGCAGCAGTTTGCGATTCACATTTTCGTGTCCTAATCAGATTTTACAATCGTGTCAAGTCTTGTCATTGAAAATGGCTATAGTTTCGCCAATTGTGTTATAGAACTTATTCTATACGTTAAAAATCCAAGACTATTCGTGTCACTTCCAAGTTTGTTAAATGGTCGCATTTGTACATGTTAATTAGCATTAGAACCACCAATACCGGCACTGTAATTTGAAGAAACCTGAATATAATAACCAAAGAGCAAGTATGGAAGAACTTAAAACCATGACTTAGCTCGAATGAATGGTTCTTATTAAAGGGTTATTTCCTGGGAGGTAAACAAGATGACATCTCTGTTCAATAAATACACGAAAAACCCAATGTTTGTACTGGTGAGACACCAAATTCATCTCACAGGTCTAGCTCCGAGACCGTTTGTGATTACTGACGTCAAGAATCAAACCTTTATTTTGCACCTTAAAAGACTATTGAGTCAATTCCCACGTCTTCATATTCCCTGTGAGAAGAAGCACAGGGTTGCTTTATTCCACGAGCACTTCATTTTCTAGAAGCAAAGGACGGCAGAAAGCAATGTTTTCATGGATAGAAAGATCTTTGTGAAAGCTTTCGTTTCTTGTTGTCTTTGCTCGGCGGCCCAAAGGAGACGACGTCCCAATCCTCCAAAACCAAATTCTGTGTGCTCAGTCTCTTTTGTCAATCATTTCTGTGCGACTTTTGTCCCTTTATTTCAGTCCTAAAGACAAAAAAATGAGGAAAATCTTCTTTGCGATGGCCCCCCTTAAGAAACCCAGTTGGCCTTGACGTCATAGGGCCTCTTTGCTCTTGCAGTACTACCAGAAGAGGCAACGATGGAGGATCTAGTTACCGCGGGATTACTTCTTCTGGCTTTACCTGAAGTCGCCACGTCAGAGTGCATTGCCGCAAAACTTTTAAAAATGGCCATGCTGAATTTGGTCGTGAGACCTTGGCAAAAATTGGGAGAGCGTTTGCCGGGAAGGGCTTGATTGTACTTTTTCAAACACTTAAGACTCGATCCCTCATTAAATGAGATGTTTGCGACTAAAGATGTCATTTTCCCTAATATTTGGTACAAGTTTCTCGACGTACGATAAGTTTCGTAAAAACAGTGAACGAATTTTCTCTTGTGAGCCTAGTAATTTGAAATATACGAAAATAATAAATTTGTGATTTCTTATATCGGAAGCCCACGTCAAATCAATGTTTCGAAAATCGGACCCACTGGTTCACGGATGAGCGACTGGTCCTCCGGTTTATATTATCACACCACTAGAACATTAAACTGGTCAAAAACCGATTTTGACCCAGTTCAACTGTTAAGTAGCTGCCTGACTGAATAGGATCGACACGTAGAATGAAAGTTGTAAAGGGAGGATTCGGACATTGGACCAACCATAGCACTCTCCATGCGCTCAAGTTAGAAGTATCTCATATTAAGCCTATTAGTTTCTGCAATTATCTCTAAAAAAACAATATCTAATGTCAGTATTAAGAGAATGAAACGGTGGCATCCTTTACTTACTACTCCATACAAAATGCGCGGCTCAGGAGGCATTTCTCCATATGAAAGTACAGAAGAAGGGGAAAGATGGCCGGTGTGCACTGAAATTCTATATGGATAAAGCCTATAATAGAGTTGAACGGAATTTCTTGGACTGGGTTATGTTTCAGCTGAGCTGTGATAAGGTGTGGATTGACTGGATTATCACTTGTGTTAGATCTGTCTCCTATGAATTGATAAATAGTGGGAGAAGGTTTGGGAAAGTCATTCCAAGTGGAGGTGTTAGACAACGAGGTCCCCTTTCCCCCTATGTTTTCATCCTTGTTGCCGAATGTGCTTTCTCATTTACTTGTAAAAGCTGTACAAACAGGCATATTGCAAGGAATGTACTCTTCTTTCATCTTTCTTCCGTTCCCACCAAAATCTAGCAATAGCTGTATCCAATCCCTCGTACCACAAGTGATAATCCAGTCAATCCACACCTTATCCCTAAATTACTATATTACTGTCGCGATCTACCCGTCCCGATTGGATTGATCGGGTTTAGGCCAAGAGGTATTTATCGATGGATATGAATAACAATTGGTCCGTTTGAAGGGTGAACCAAATGGTTCATTAATCCAATGACTGAGGCTCTCCCAAGCCTCATACCTTACGCGACGAGAATTGTCTAATTTACGCATTCGATTGGAGTCGCCACTAGCCATGATTAAGGGTGGGGTAGAAACCCTGATCAAGACGCGGGAGTATCGTCTTGATACATACGAAAACCAGAGATTCCAAAATTCGGAGACTTGATTACACTAGCGATCTAACTAGTGCCCTTTCGGTACCTAAACTTGAATGTTTGCAAATTAACTACCGGACAGCTTATCGAAAAGGCTAATATTCCACCTAATTGTTCTAAAAAAATAGAAAATAACAATCAATAAATTAAAGATGCGCAACCAAATAATCACGAAGAAAATGAACAACTAGTGATCTAGCATCGGCTCTAAAAAGAAAATGCAATCAAAAGCCCTAAGGTAAAACCCTAATGGCTTATCCGATTTTTCGAGAATTTTTTTAGAGGGTTTTTCTCTTTTTTTCTCATTTTTTAACCTAAAATCTAATGAAATTAAACCCAAAACTGATTTCTAAACATCTCCTAATTTTCTGATTTTTTTTTGGAATTTTTCCGAATTTTTTTTGCATTTTTTTGCATTTTTAATTTTCTGAATTTTTTAATGTTTTTGAATTTTCTGAATTTTTAATGTTTTTGAATTTTCTGAATTTTTAATGTTTTTCAGATTTTTTATTTTTTTAAAATTTTCGCATTTTTTGGAATTTTTTGGAATTTTTAAGATTTTAATTTTTTTTGGAATTTTGGAATTTTTAAATATTTTTTAATGATTTGATATTTTTCATAATATAATAATTCCGGACCGGGTCCCCTGACCCGATCCGCCCGAGACCTGACCCGGGGTCCGCATTCCCACTCCTTTTCTATTTTTTATTCTTTTCTTTTGATTTTATTTTTTCTTTATTTTTTCTTTGTCTTTTGCTTCTTTACCTTTTCTAATTTTTATTTTTACTATTACTTTTTCCTCCCTACGTGCTTTTCTGGTCTTCTCTTTCCCAGGCGTCTTCTTCACTGGGACTTCTTAACCGAGAGCTTCTTCATGCCATCACCGGGATTACGCCGGGAACGCCCAACGCCGGCCGTCGGCTCGGGCCGCCAGTGCCGATGACGGACGTTGGCCTTAAGCCGTCACCGCCGGCCAACATTCCGGCGACGGCACCAGCCACTTAGAGAAACAGCCACAACTCCCCACCGGCGATTAAAACGTACTTTCCGGACATCCGACTTTCGGCTCTTATCACAGACACTTAGCCCTAACAAAACAGCACGAACAAACACAAAATGGGGATAAATGGCTTCTATCCGGAGACGAAGCGTTTCCCACCCACGCGAGGCCAACTCGAACAATGCACGAACAGTGGCATAAAAACACAAGAAAAACCTCGAGTCAGGCATGAAACATTGATTCAAGCACAAACGAAGCATAAGACGATGATAACAAGAACATATTTTGGTGGCAATAGTCTCAGCCTCCACTTGAGCATTTTGTCAAACAGGTAATGTGCGACCTTAAATGCCACTCCCAGGTTCGGATTTACTACCATTCATGATCTGAACCTAGCATGTGAAGCTCTAAATTGACATTGTTCATCATGAATCAGCTTGGGTCTCGTCTGATTTGCTCAAAGACTCGTCGGTTCTTCTAAAAAAAAAAAAAACTTCAACAAGCAAGAACAGGTCATTTTCGGGGCTTACCTGGTTCGGGTAGTCTCCATGACGGCGAACGGCGACCGGTAGGCGAGCCTCCGACGAGAATGACGGCGATTAGGGCGGACCCCAGGTGAATGAAAATTTTTTTTTGTTCGGTTCAACCTTCCTTCTGACGAACTCCCCCCTCCAAGACTCTCTCTTGGCTCTGTTCCCTTTTTCAACGCATCCGCTCACTAGTGATCATGAGTCCATGATACTCCATGGCCAGTGTAGAGATGATTCGGAGAAGAAACCAGGGGGAACCCCCAGTGAGCTCTCTCTCCTGGCCAACTCTCCCTCTCTCTCTCTGTATCTTCTCTCTTCAAGCTCTCCCCTTTTTTCCTTTCCGATTACTCCCTCCTCCCTCCTTTCTTTTTCGGTTCAAGCCCGCTTTCTGGACGTGCCTCCCCCCCGAGACCCCAAAAGAGAGCTTTGCCCGCTCTGTCTCTTCGGGTCAGTTTCTTTTTCGTGAAAACATGCAGAGCCCTTTCTCCCGTGTCCTTTCCTCCTTTTTGCTTCTTTTGTGAAAGTCTCCAGAGGGTGAGCTGTCCATGGGAAATGCTCCTCTTTTTCTTTTCTCTCTCTCTTTTTTAATTATTATATATTTTTTCATTTTATTTTTTTATAATAATTTTAAATAAATAAAGCGAAAATACGTTTTACTAAATCTATTAATACAAATGCACCTAATGTCTACATGTCACACAATTTAATGAAAGTATTTTTATTTAGGGGTTAAAAATCAATCTCTAATTTTTCATGCAACTAAACCCTGAATGAATAAGTAAAATTTAGGTGTCAACAATTACATTTCAATTTTCACTGAAACATAATAGTGACTACATATATAGAAGCAAACACTATGCATTCCTCCATAATTTAATTTGTCCATATATATACATTATTTTATTATTTAACATATGTTGATACGATGCCATGTAATAGAGTAATGACTACAAAATTTAATGGAAAACTAGCCAATCATTAATTAGCGTTGCACCCTTGATCAAGTAAACATTTATTTAACAAATAAACAAAGAATAATGTTTTTTTTTCCTTTTAATGTTGGGATACTCCCACGTGTAGGGAATAGAAATAACCAAAAAAAAAAAAGAATCACCGGTTTCGAGACCGACCTAGAACTTGCTTGGACCGCTCAGTCTGATTCTAGGACTGGATGGGCCAGTTCCTAGTTCCACATGTGGAACTAGGACCTACTCAGTCCGGTTTTAGGTTTCAGGGTGTGAATCAATCCACTCTGAAACCGAACTCCCATACTTTTTCTTCTCTCTTTTTAATTAAGATGGTAATTGTTGCTCCGATTTTCACCGTATTATGTTGAAAATTCATTTTAGAATCAATCAATGACGGGCAGAATAATGTTAATAATAATTCCATCATAATATTTAGTGGTGATTTATATTGCACATTAGGAATTTTATTTGTGATGGTGCAGAAGCATCTTCTGAATTTCAATGCCTTTTAATAATCAACAAATGTAACTTTAGATTTTTTTTGTCCAAAGAGGAGTACTCTAGTTAATTCAAATTTAAGAGAAACGTGCAAGCATTGTCAATTAAACGTGATTTTGTCTTTATACATAATGACGCTACATTGGGCAAATTAATATAAAACATTTTCTCTTTAGGTATAAATTTATTCGTGATGCCAACTCAAAAGTATTAAAGAAATTATTTGTAATTAAGCCACATCTTTTGATTTAATGAAGATTCTTCTCACAGCGTCATGATGAATAATCTCCTTCTCATATTTAGAAATAAACAGAATACATGAATTTCTTGCATAACAGTAAAAATACACAATCTTTTACACAAACAAATAAGGCGAAAATGGAAATCGATCTTTCGTGTGACCAAAAGCATCAGCAAGAGGCTTGATTTTCATTATCTGACTTAAGCAATTTAGGTTCATCATCGAATTCTAGCAGTTGATTCACTATTGAATCCATGGTTGGCCTCTTGTTCCTGTCCTCCTCCACACATGACACGCCAATCTCAACAAGCATTCTTGCTTGCTTCCTGCTATATTGCCCTTTCAATCTCTTGTCCACCAAATCCTCCATCCCTAAATCCTCTCCACATTGAATCCCCCTCTTCATCTCCCGGATGAAGACTGTTAGCTCGGCTTCCTGCTCCTCGTTCTCCTCTTTCTTCACGACCCAATTCGAGAGCCGAATCCCCCTCACTATCTCCAGGACCATCACCCCGTAACTGTACACATCGACCTTCGCCGTGATCGGGAGGTTCAGGGCCCACTCAGGCGCCATGTAGCCCTTCGTGCCCCTTATGCGTGAGAACTGCGAATTTGTGCCGTCCCTCTGGAGCAGTTTCGCCAACCCAAAGTCCGCGATCTTGGGCTCGAATGTCTTATCCAAGAGGATATTCTCGGGCTTCACATCGCAGTGGATGACCCACTCAAGGCACTCGTGGTGCAGGTAGGCCAGGCCTTTGGCTGTGCCTAGCGCGATCCTGAACCGATCCCTCCACTGGATGAAGTCCCCCGAGAACAAGTGCTTGTCCAGGGACTGATTCTCCACATACTCATAGACCAAGAGCTTGTGCTTGCCCTCACAACAGAAACCCCACATCCTCACCAGATTCATGTGATTTATCTTCCCAATTGTACTGACTTCAGCCCAGAAGACCTCCTCCTCATGGTACACGTCTCCGAGTCTCTTCACAGCCACGACCCTTTCATCCGCTAAAATGCCCTTGTACACGGATCCTGAAGCTCCTCTCCCTATCTCTCCCTTGAAGTTCCGGGTTGCGCTCTTGAGTTCCTCATATCTGAACCTCCTGAACTGGCTTGTTATCGGATGGTACCCATCTTCCACTATGCTTTGCGCATCATGCTTTCTGAAGAGAATCCACCAGCCCAGGAGAAAAAAAAGGATCTCGACCGCGCCAATCACGGACGCGAACCAATAGAGGTAGGTCCATCTCACCCTCTTGCCTATAGTGCCATACATGCTAGATGAACCTACCAATAATTGGTCCTGGGCCGTGGAGCACTCAGGATCACTGCCATTGCGAATCAGCTCCAAGGATGTCACCATGGAGACGGGCAGTTTCAGATGTAAAGTTCCAGGAAAAGACGGGGCCTTGAAGCCGTTGAAGAGTAAGCTCTTCCCGAAACACCATCTTTGCGTTTCCCGGTAGCTGAACCCCAAGCAGCTGCAGTCATCCATACAGGCCTGCCTGCAGAAATTGAAGGAGGCGTTGTTATTGTAGATCCCGTCGAACCCATAAAAGTCCGTGTTGGGAAGCGCCAAGAACTTCACGTCTTGAGACTTGGAGGAGCAATTGAAATTGAACTTGGGCTTGCAACCTTTGTCCCAGTCACTAGGCTCGCTCATCTCATAACCAGGAGGGCAGGTGCACTTGGGCTCAGGTGTGTACACACAAATCCCGTTCCTCCCACATATTCCGTGCACTTTGCACAATCCGGGAAGCGCTTGCCAAGTCACCAACCATGACCCAGACTGCTTGTCCAAGCTGTAGAGCCTCAGGTTCCCGTCTTGGTCCATTGTCAGCCGCCTGTTGATCCCACGGCCTCGGTCAGAAGCATTGAACTGAAACTGGTCGCTCGATTGAAAATGGCCTGTCTCGTCTAGGAATGCGATCCGGCTGCCATTGTAACTCGTTCTCCCGTTTTCGAACACTTTTAAGTCTGGGTTAGGCCAATAGAGGCTGGATATATCCGGTCCATCATACATCAACCTCAGCACATTGTCATTGTCGAAGTACAGGTTGAAGTAGCCAGAGTAAAATGCTCCTCCTTTTAGAGACGACACCAATTTCTTGCTCTTAGTGAGGAGCTGGTATGGCAGCAGAGTATCAGTTGGATAATCAAAGCTTTGCCATAGAATTTTCCTATCAGGACTACTCAGCACAAGGTTGCCTGTATTCAAGAGCTGGAGCGAACTGGCATTGGTGGACGTCGTGTTGGTCTCCCAAACCACGGAACCATCCACGTCAGTCACAACCAACGCGCCATTGCCCCGGAGAGTGACCTTGGAGCCTCGGCCATTGACAGGATTGTCCCGGTTGGCCGTCCAAATGACGGTCCTGTTCAAGGAGTTGGTGAACCAGATTGAGAACCAGTAAGCATTGCCTCCAAGGCCATAGAAGCCGCATGTGAAGGTCTTATCTGGGGATGTGAGAGTGTCGGAGTCATGTTCTTCAACTGATAGAGAAGAGCCTCTATGCAAAACTTCTGAGCTTGCAAAGGGAAAACATGTGGAAAAGATAATGAGTGGGAAGAGAGAAAAGCTTGAAAATGTGATGGCTTTGTGTTTCATCGCTGGAGTTTGGGGAAATGAATGGACAGAGAGTTCTGGATTTTGTTTTGCTTACAGAGATATTTGAGTTGCACGTCGATTACGCACGCACGCACGTATATATGGTGAGAAATAGCAGTCTATGACTTGCCCAAACTGAATTTCCTTCTTTGGTTTTAGAAATACGATATCAGTGGGCTGCATAGTTTTGTTTCGATATCTGATCAAATATTATATGAATAGTCAAGGATAAACGCCTAAATAGGCCAAATAAGAAGAGACAAAGGAGAAATTTTGGTTCACACGATTTGTTTTGATTGACCTCAGCCACACCCGTGATTAAAGAAAATCATCATCATGACATTGCTTCCGAGGCACCAGTTGGGGTCATAAACAAAGGAGAAGAAGTAGGCAATTGAGACAAATGTACTTCACTATTGGGATTATTTCCAGTAGTTACGCCAACTTATACCGAGAGGTGCGTAGGAGAATCTTTGAGCCAGTAGGCCGTATAAAACCTACATGGCCGTGTAGGTTCCATAATGGGTGTTAGAGCTCGTAGGATGAGTTCCCATTTTGAAACTGTTGAGTATATGATAGGTGCCAAGATTTAGGGTCATACCACCATATACTCACCATGCACCATGCACCCGGCACACTTTGCAGGGTATCCCCTAGGAAGGTACGAGTTTACCTCGTATAAAATCTCTTAATTAGATATACGTGTACCTAATTATTTATGGCTTTCTCTTTTTCCTTATGATATTTTCACATTTTTATTTGTGAAAAGCCTAATATATCAGCAATCTCCAATTCCATTTACGAAAACAAATCTCCAAATTCATTTCACCCTCCCTCTCTGTGTGACAAGTTTGGCTATATCTATGTTGAAACGTTTTGGTTCATGCTCTTAGTACAATTGGATATTGGCGTGGAGCAAATAGCAAATGGTTATAGGGAAACTTCGAGCATTATAAGAGTGAGTGGTCCCACCTTCGCCTTAAATTACGGATCAATTTCAAACTATACAACTTTTGATCCGGAGGAGTTATGACGGTACAACATATCAAATCAAAATCTTTGATTTCCGATTCTTCAAAGATAATCCTTGATTTCCAGGCCTTCTCAAAGATTTCAGGCGTAATTTGCAGATTTCGGAACGCGTTTTGAAGGCTTTCCCTTTATCAATATTGTTTTTTTACCCACCTACGCATGGCCGAGTTGGTTAGTGTTTTCCTTCTCTTCTTAAAGGTTCTGGATTGGAATCCCCGCTCGGTTCCGTAATTTAAGTGGGGAGCCCTAGCGGTGGGTTGCTGGGCTAGTCTTCCTCGATGTATAAGCGCTCCAATTACCCATGTGAGCTCGTCCCCGGGAAATGGTGGCGGATCCTCGACTATCAAAAGAAATTTTTTTTTTCTTTAATTATGTTATTTGATTTTAAATATTTGATTGTTTCCCAAAGGATGACCTTCCTATAATAGGCGCCTATGATATTGTAAATGGTATTTCAATATTTAGAATAAATGTTATATTTTGGAATCCTTTTCCAAATCTATCTTCTTTTGCGTCAAATATGCTTTCATCTAAATTCATAAATATAAAAGATGGGTGGACATTGATTCACTTCAATTTTTTTTTTACTAAAATGGACATGTAGTATATCACGTGATCCATACGTTTGGTGTTGAATGTAAAATGTGTTGATAATTGCGACCACAATTTTTGCTCATAAATATTTCTTTTGCAAAAGATCGGTCAATTGAATGTATCCTAGAATATGTCGAACTGACATGTTTCGGGGTGATTCCAAGAACCAACATGATAGGTTTCAGATTTTGAATGGCTGGAACTGGCAGCTAGAGAAGTTTCCGCATTGAGTTGCGGATCACGTCAAAGAATAGTAATCAAATTAGGACAATTATAAAAGTCAATGTAAGCTAATCTTCTTAGCGTCAGTCAATTATTGTTCTGGCCTTTGTAAAGGGGTCAAGTTGGGTCCAGTAGGCTGAGAAGATATTTAACACAACCAGGCCAAGTAGCAATCGCAAGTTGTCAAGGTGGGCACGTGTAGACAGCTCAATCTCGGATAACATTCCAATCATTGAAAAAGACCGGGGCGCAAATTGACTGAAAGCAGCCTCATTTTCTTTCATAGTATTTATGACACAAAACAATAGGTCCTAGGTGCAGAAAATAAAGAACAGAATACTTTTTCGATACGGCAAAGATGACTTAATCTTTGGTCCAAGTTGAAGAATAGACGAGACTTTTCCAAAGACTTTTCCCGCCTCTAGAAGGAAAGCCACGATACAATCACGTCTAAGTGTGCCGAGGCTTTCTCGATTAGGAATTTAACCAAATGCATTTAAGATACTCGTTTATCCAGTCAAGTCACCACACCACAAGTCATATGTTAGCATCGAATTTTATAATTGTGTCAAGTCTTGTGTCTGAGAAGCACGAAGTTTTTTTGTTAATTCGTGTCGATTTGAGTTTGAGACCATTAAGTCAAGTCCGACGGCTTCATATCGCTTATCAAGAAGAAGCAACCGGTTGCTTTCGTGCACGAGCACTTCCTTTCCTAGAAAGAAAGATAGCAAAGAGCCCTTGGTCCATTTGTCTGAGCACGTGGTTCCTACATTACTCTTTTCCCTTCTTTGTTTTGCACCACTTGTTCGGCACATTATAAATTAGAAAAGAAGAACAGATAATGAATGGAAGTGGGGGATTTACCACTCAATTTGGATAATAATGAATTTTTTTCAGCTAAATCCCAACGTTGAATCTTCCCAATTAGGTAGCTCCTATCGTAAATGGAAGTAAATTGGGGAAAATTTTCCGAAGAGTCCTACACCTATTACACTTTGATCAATTCAATCGTAAAGTTTCAATTTTGCCAATTGCTTCCCATGACTGTTAACAAACTCAAAAAGGAAAAACAAATATTGTGTCCAGAACAGAAGTTTTAATGAGCATAATAAATATTTGCAGCCCGCAAAATATAAAAAATGTTAAAAACTTAAAATAGTTTAGGACTTAATTAGTAAAATTGAATGGTTTATGACTGAATTGGAAAACAAGTGCAATAAGTTTATGACTTTTTAGACAATTTTCCCGATTTGGTTGTGACACGTTGGCAAAATTGGCGGAGCATTTGTCAAGATTGCACTTTTTGAAACTTTTTGGACTCGATTGTACATTAAATGAAATGTTTCGGATTATTAATGCAATTTTTCCTAGTTTAAAGGTACAAAATTTATCTACCTAGTTTAGTTTCGTAATAATAGTAAAAGAATCTTCTCTAGTGAGCCTAATAGCTCGAAATATGCAAAAATAGAAAATTTGAGATTTTTTAGATGAGAAGCCTTCCTCAAATCAGTATTTTTTATGTGTTGATCCGTTCAATCAGGCACCTATTAGACGGTTGAACCGAGTCAAAAATCAAAATTAGTTTTTGACTGGTTTGATATTCCAGCGATATGATGGTAGGGATATGATAATATAGCACTCTCCACGCGCTCAACCGACCAAGTGCGACTCTTTTTGTCGACTAACCCTCACCCCTCTCTCTAATTTTCTCTCAACACCATCACTCACCTTGAAAGAAGCAAAAACAAAGAAACAACCGCACTTTCAGGTGCGTTTGTTTCGAGGAAAACGTATCATGTTTAGAAAATACTTTCTAGAAAATCATTTTCCAAAAAAATGAGTTCATTTTTCGATCCACAACTCAATGCGGATCAATGGTGAAAATTATAAAAAAAGACTTGGAAAGTATTTTTAATTATTTGATGAGGAAAATCTGATGGTGAAAATTATAAAAAAAATATATTTTCAAAATTATTTTAAATTATTTCCAATCGCCGGCCTCAGAAAGAAAAGAAAAAAAGAAAGAAAGAAAGAAAAAATATTAACAAATCCAAGATGAGCAATTCCAGAAAGTATTTTCACATTCTTAGTTTAGGGAATTTACTTTCCTAATTTTTATACATAAATGTTTTCCTTAACCGGAAAGTGTTTTCAGTTAACTTACCATTTTCGGTGAGAAAATCCGGAAAACATATTCCCAGAAAGCACTTTTTCTCAAACAAACGCATCTTTATGTTCCGTTCATTTCATGGAAAATAACTTATAGGAAAACGTTTTTTGGATTCTTTGATGTTCGTTCCAGCAGAGGAAGAAATAAAAAAAATAAAAAAGAAAAATAAAAAGAAAAAGAAAAAGAAAAAGAAAAAGAAAATAAATATAAAAAATATTGAAAATTCCAAAAAAATTAATTGAAAAATTTCAAAAAGCGAAAAATATGTTTCATGTCTTCTTTCACAAAACACATTTTAATTTTATTCAAAATACAAAATTTTTAATCTTTTTCTTTTTTTTTTCTCTCTTCCTTTGTCGGTCACCAACCATTGTGACGGTCAGCGACCAGCCATATGTGAGGCCGAGAGTAGCCTCGCCTTGCCGGCCTTGGGCTCACTGACCTCAAAGCGAGGCGAGGCCGGCGACCGGCAGAGGAAGAAATAAAAATAATAAAAAAGAAGAAAAAAAGAAAAAGAAAAAGAAAAAGAAAATAAATATAAAAAAATATTGAAAAATTCCAAAAAAAAAATTAAAAATTCGATTTTTTAAGAAATAAAAAATTATTAAAAGGAGTACAAGGAGAAAAATCAAATTAGATTATTCAGACTGAACAATATAAAATATTTTTTAGTTCATTTTCAAATCTCATCTAAACATTGAAAAATATTGAAAATGACTTTTTGAAAAATATTTTTCAGAAACATTGCATTTTTTGCGAAATCAACGGAGCCTCATAGAAATTTCTGGTGAGAAAAAAAGGATGCTCAAATTTAAATAGAATCGATGCTCCTCCAATTGAGGATGAAGCTTGCAACACGGCACTTAATTATAGGGGGCCAGGAGGGATTTGGTGTTGGGAGACTGGGACTTGAGGTAGCGGGACAGGGAGAAAACTCTTGAACAACTGTAACTTCAACAAAAATTCACTTTGGGGCTTTTTGATTTTTAGGATTTTAGCATTCTTTAATTGGTCAGCATGAATCCTAACTTCACTTTGGAGCTTCTTCAAATTGGGTCAAAGCAGAAAATGTCAGAACGAAATTGCCGCTGATGTTGCTGATGGAATAAGCTTTCTGGCAAAGATTTAGCAGGCCAGTGACCTGGGATCCTTATTTGAGGCTAAGTCGGCTAATTTAGGGTCTTATTTGAGATAAGATTCACTTTGTTCATCCTATGAGAAAATAGCCTCACTCACGTGCAAAAAACAAATATCCTATAATAGATTTGGACTCGCTATTTACATCCAGGGGTGACATAAATTATTAATTGTCTATCTTATGCGTATAATTATCTATCTTATACTAAAGCTTGGAATAGCCAGCTCGAAGCCAAGAATTTTTCGCGGTGCAGGCCAAACTTGCCAAATGCCATCATGCTCTACGTAAGTGGAGGAAAATGACTGCCCTAACAGTAGAAGGAAAAGGAGAACCTAAAAAGAAATTAGCTGAAGTACCGGAGGGCTACACCGACTAACGACTTATACAAGATCTGGCTGATACCTGGAGAATGGAGGAAATGTACTGGCATGAGAGATCTCGGGTTAATTGGCTCACTTTTGGAAAGAGAAACACCAAGTTTTTTCACCAAACTACTCGTCAAATTAATGAGGGCTAGCATTGACATTTTTAGAGTAGACGTGGATCAATCTAGATGGGTGAGAAAGAACAGGAGGTCATTGCTGTTTTGAAAGCATTCTACTGTGATCTTCTTTGGAGTGATGAGTGAATACTTGGGAGAGTAATAGAGGGATAGATTCCTTCATTAATTACCGGGGAGATGAATTCAGCCTTGACTTCAATGTGTAACTGATAATGAGTTGAAAACTGCTACTTTTCAGCTTGGCCCTCTCAAGGCACCAGGATCTTATGGTTATTCAGGCTTCTTCTACCACAAATATTGGGATGTCCTTGGGCCCTTCGTCACCAAAGCGGTGATGAATTTCTTTGATGCGGATATCCTTCGTTCATCCCTGAATAATACTTTAGTAGTTCTTATTCTAAAAATGCCAAATCCTATAGACGTCTCTCGTTATAGGCCTAGTTTATGCAATATTCTCTTCAAAGCAATATCCGAAATCCTTGTTAATGAATAAACAGTGGCTACCTTTACTCGTTACTCCATATCGAAAGGCTTTCATTGAAGGGAGACTCATCCGTCATAACACTATTGTGGCTCATGAGGTATTTTATTTACCATATGAAATTCAGGAAAGGGAGACTCATCCATCATAAAAGCTGTACAAACAGGCGCATTACAGGGAATTTGACTGAAAGGGATAGTCCTGAGCTAACACACTTATTTTAGCTGATCATCGTGTTTTCTTTCTCATGGCTACTAAAGACAATTGTAGTGCTTTGAGACAGATTATTGACGATTATTGTCGAGCCTCATAGTTGGTTAATACCCAAAAATCCACTCTCTTCTTTGTTCTTAATATTGACCAGGACTTGAGAAGGGCTCTCAGGGCGGACCCGGGAGTAGCTATGGTGCAATGTCCAGTTAAATGTTTGGGTCTATCTACCATCTGGGGTAGGTCCAAAACAGAGGCCTTGAAGACCGTAAAATCCAAAGGATGAAGGGTGGGAAAGCAATGTTTCTATCTGATACCAGGAGAGATCCCGGTAATGGCAGTTGCCAATGCAGTTCCAATATATCCTATGTCCTGTTTTAAGTTCCCTAAAAATCGGTGTGAGGGGTTGGATGTGTTGTTGCATAGAATGTGCTCTCTGTTTTTTTTTTATAGAGAATGTGCTCTCAAATGCAGAAGAACAAGAGAAGATTGATCTGAAAATGCACTTGTCACATTCTCAAAAACGAGAAGAGAGTACATAGCTCTTTTTAAAATAACGAAAACTGAATTGCACTAACTTAGTAACCGACAAAAACCACTACACCACTAACTAGCAACAAAATAGGAACTGAAAACAATAAACTCCTACTATCTTGTTGACTGAGTAAAACAAAAAACAACTAGTTAACAGACTAGAACAAAAATGACCGAAAATGGTCCTTAAGACATAACCAACATACTCCTCTTTGGCTTAAGGAGCAGAACACATTCCAGCCTTCTTCTTCAGTAACTCAAGTCTGCTTGCTTGCAATGGCTTAGTAAACACATCAGTCACCTGATCTTCTGTCTTGCAATGGAGCAGCTTCACTTCACCTTCTTGTTGCACTTCCCTCAAATAGTAGAACTTGATGTTGAAATGCTTGGTTCTCCCGTGAAAGACAGGGTTTTGAGATATGGCTAGTGCAGCTTGGTTGTCCACAAGTATCTCGGTTGGTCCTTCAACTTCCATTTCCAGATCCTGCATCAGCTTTCTCAGCCATATTGCATGATTGGCTGCTGCAGTAGCTGCTAGAAACTCAGCTTCTGCAGTGGACTGAGCAACCACTTCTTGTTTCTTTGAGCTCCAGGTGAAACATCCAGATCCCAAAGTAAAACAAAAACCACTTGTACTCCTCATATCCTCGACTTAACCAGCCCAATCACCGTCAGCAAAGCCTTGCAACCTGCAATTGTCCACTTTAGTAAACTTGACACCAAATGACTGAGTGCCTTTCAAGTATCTAATCACTCTTTTTGCAGCTACCAAGTGTTCTTCACCAGCACAACTTAGGAATCTTGAAAGCACACCTACTGCATACAGGATATCTGGTCTTGTTGCAGTTCGATACATCAAGCAACCGACTAAACTTTTGTAAAAACCTTCATCAGCAGGCTCAGCTCCTTCAGTCTTTTGCAGCTTCTCCTTTAGATTCATAGGAGTGATCACACTTCTACATTCCTCCATCTCAAACCTCTTTAAGATCTCTCTTAGGTATCTTCTTTGACAGATGAATACCTCACCTTTCTTCTGCTGCACCTCCATTCCCAAAAAGAAGGACATTAGTCCAAGATCGGTCATTTCAAACTGTTTCATCAGCCCTATCTTTAGTTCTGCAATCTGCTCTTCACAATCACCAGTAACCAAAAGATCATCAACATAAAGAGAGACAATAGTTATACCTTCCACACCCTTCTTCACATATAGAGTCACTTCACTGAAACTTTTTTTAAACCCAAGTTCTTGCAGATGCTTATCAATTTTACTATACCAGGCTCTTGGAGCCTGCTTTAAGCCATACAAGGCTTTCCTCAACTTGTACACTTAATCTTCCTTGCCTCTAACTACAAAGCCATCAGGCTGCTCAACATATATCTCCTCCACTAGCTCTCCATTTAGGAAGGCTGACTTCACATCCAGCTGAAATACTTGCCAGCCCTTTTGTGCAGCAACTGCTAGGAGCATTCTTATGGTATCCAAGCTTGCCACTGGAGCAAAGGTTTCAGAGTAGTCTACCCCCCATACTTGTGCATAGCCTTTAACAACAAGTCTTGCTTTGCACTTATGTATTGAGCCATCAGGATTCAACTTTGTCCTGAATACTCACTTCATTCCAATCACCTTTCTGCTTCTGGGCCTCTCAACTAGATCCCATGTTTGGTTTTTTTCAATCATTCTGATTTCTTCTTCCATTGCAGCACACCATTTCACGTCTTCACTTGCTTCCTTATAGCTAGCTGGTTGAAGCATAGCTATATTGCGTCTCTCATAGATTTCAGCAAGAGATCTAGTACCTCTCGCAGGAACATGATCAATTAGATCCTCGACTTCCACTTCATTTGGTTCACCCTGCAATGGCACTACCTCCTCTTCAACCTTGCCACCTTCCATAGACCAGTCCCACTTCTTATCTTCCATAAAACTCACATCTCTACACACCACAACCTGGTTACTAGCAGGATGATAAACTCTATAAGCCTTAGATTGAAAACTATACCCCACAAAGATACATGCTTTTCCTCTTGGATCAAGCTTATCTCTCTTAACAGAAGGAACCAGTGAATAGCAAATGCAGCCAAACACTTTCAGGTTACTCACCTTAGGCTTATATCCATGCCATGCTTCAAATGGTGTCTGTTTGTTGAGAGCTTTAGTGGGCAGTCTGTTCAGAAGGAAGACTGCAGTGTTGGCAGCCTCAGCCCAGAACTTCTTAGGAAGTTCTTTCTCGTGTAGCATGCATCTGGCCATCTCCATGATACTTCTGTTCTTCCTTTCACTCACTCCATTTTGCCGTGGAGTGTATAGCACAGTGAGCTGGTGCTTGATCCCTGCATCATCACATATAGCCCTGAAACTGCCTGAGGTGTATTCTCCTCCATTGTCTGACCTAATTGTCTTGATATTACAGCCACTCTCCTTCTCTACTTCTCTTTTGAACCTCAAAAAAATCTCATTAACTTCAGCCTTATTCTTCATGAAGTACACCCAACACATTCTAGTGCAGTCATCTATGAAAGTGATGAGGTATTTGCTGCCGTTCAGTGATTCTTCTGGCATTGGACCACACACGTCTGTGTGGATTAGTTGCAGCTTTTCACTGGCCCTCCAATTTGACCTCTTGAAAGGAATCCTCACTTGCTTGCCTTGTAAACATGCTCTACAACCAGTTACTTCCTTCTGCAACATACGTAGCCCCACTGCCATTTCATTTTGCTGCAAGTATTGCAGCCCCTTGCTATGGAAATGACCTAGTCTTCTATGCCATAACTTCTCCTCATCTTGTATACTTTTCATGGCTTCAAAATTCTCATCAATTGGATCAAATGTAAAACACTTGTTCCTCATAGGAATCCTGAAAAAAAATGTGACCATTCTCATCTCCTATGGCACACTCACTCTTCTCAAACACGACCTTCAATTCCTTCTCTACTAACTGACCCACACTCAGCAGGTTTTGATCTATCTTTGGCACAAACATAACCTCTGTGATAAGCTTAACACCACCGGGACCTTCAAGCACTACATCACCTTTGCCTTCTACTTCTATGCGTTCTCCATTGCCAATCTTGACTTTAGACTTCACAGATTTGTCTAAATTGCTAAATAATCCTTTATTACCTGTCATATGGTTGGTGCATCCACTGTCCACGAGCCATCCATCTCTAGATGCATTTGAGATGAAGCAGGAGGCAACAAATGTGACATTCCAAAATTTCCGTCAATTGGAATTATTAAATAATTGAATTATATGAGATGTGCTCGTAGTAAATTTCTCGCCCGGAACTGATCATTCCTGGGAATGCTAACCATTAGGGAAAGGCTAATAGGGGAATTAAATTCGCGCGACTAGAGAAAATTCGATCGTGAATGGATTTCGACCATTAAATCGCGCAAGTGATATTTTGAGCCACTGTTGGCCGATCTAAGGATAGTTAGGGGTCAGTTCGTCACTGTCCTAGTAGTGGATCGCGGGTGATTCCGTTAGACCACGAAACGACTTTACGAATAATTCCGAAATTATATCGAACGATCGTACCCCTCGAATCAAGTGATTGATCTTCGCGATTTTAATGACAACCGAGGTCGTCACGTACCGGATGGACTTGCACGTGACTCGATTTAGTATCAGTCATGAGTCGATTTCACGAATTTCCCCAGTAAGCCGCCTGTTAGCTCGAGAAACGCTCGAGTCACGTTTAATAGAATTTAATTATTGAATTTTTGCCCAAATTGGACACCGGAAAATTAGGAAGTCACGACGGAACATTAGGACGACGTTGCACGTGACACGTGTCAATTTTTGGTGTACTCAATTCCTTCGGAAAATTCGATTTGGACAAGAAACGGAGAAAATGACCAAAATACCCCTATAAGTTAATAAAGGGTTAGTTTTGTTGAACAAGGGCATTTTGGTAAAATGCCAAAAAGGGGTCAAAAATTACTATTTAAGTCAAGAAGCTGTCTCTCTCCTCTCTCTCCCCCTCCCATTCGGCTCCCCTCTTCCCGTGAACACCCCTCCCCCCTTTCATTTTCTTCTTCTTTCTTTTTGGCTGTGAGTTGATTTGGCCGTGAGCTCCATCGTCGGCACCGCCGCTCGCCGCCACCACACCGGACCACCCTCAAGCCACCGTCCATGCCGCCGTACACCACCATCACCCCCTTCCGCCATCTCTCTCTCTCTCTCTCTCTCTCTCTCTCTCTCTCTCTCTCTCTCTCTCGATTTCCCTCTCTCTCTCTCTTGGTCGTGAGACCCATCGGACACCGCCCAAGCCAATCGCCATCATTCGGGAGCCTTACATCGTCGCCGCCGTTCCCGATTAAGGGCCACCGCTTCCCGTTCTAGCCGTTTTAGCCTAGAACGCGGTAAGTCATACTCTAATCCCGATTTAGGATTTTGGGTATCGCCGAACAATTTGATTTTGGGTGAAATTGGACTTGCGCGGATGCGAAATGTTGGGGCTTTAGACCGGGAATGTAAGGCGGGCCTTGAGGAATTAATTTGGAATTTTTGGAGGACGATTTGAGGAAATTTCAAGCTGTGAATCACTGTTCACGAGCTGTAAATCACTGTTCACGAGGCTGTGATGCTCGGTTCGGGACGCAAGTTGGATTTTTGGAACTAAGAATTTATGGTGAGAAAGTCCCGTGAAGGACCGGAATCGATTTGATGTCGTTTGGTTAGAGAAAAATAACGATTTCTATATTTCTAGAACGCGGATAAGTCGCGCTCTAAGCCCAATTTAGGACTTCGGGTATCGACGGGCTATTTTGGGCGAAATCAGTATGAAATTAGGTGCGGAATTGTATGAATAGGCAGTGAAAATTTTATGGCAGACCTTAGGATTTAATTCGAGCATTAATTATTGGAAATTAGAAAATAACAGTGGTTGTGATTTACTGTTCACAGGGCCGTGATGGGCCTTTGGGCGAAATCTGTATAAAGTTAGGTGCGGAATCGTATGAATAGGGAGTGAAAATTTTATGGCGGGCATCGGGAATTAATTCGGACAATATTTATTAGAAATTCAGAAAATTGGGGCTGCGAGTTACTGTTCATTTGCATCGAAACACTGTTCATATGCATTGAAACACTGTTCACCAGCTGTAAATTACTGTTCCCGAGGCTACGAGGGTCCGATTGAGACGCGAGTTGAATTTTTGGAACCTAGAAATGATGGAGAGAAAGTTCCGTGAAGGCTCGGAATTAATCCGACGCCAATTAATCGGAGAAAAATGAGAATTTACGTGTTGGATGTTTAGTTAATTATAAATAAATGGTGGTGAATAAATTTAGCATGTGGTTGTGCAATTGAGTGATTATATGTGCTTGTTGGGTGTACTCGTGAGTTTGATTAATTTAATTAATGATGTTACCATGTCCTATGATGAGTGAGCTTGAATTATGAGCTAAATAATGCGCGCGTGGACTGCGAGTAATGGGTCAATTGATCGTGGTAATTGTGTGCTGAGTATGTGCATGAGTAAGTTGAATGTGTGCATGAGTAAGAAAGAAAGGATGTGTGGCATGACATGAAAGATTGTGGAAGGTTGTGCCGTCCTGAGGCGTGTACGTTTACGCGGGACGATGCCCGGTATTTCCGGAAGACTGCCAGTCTGAGGCGTGAACTTCTACG
The DNA here is from genome assembly GCA_031216285.1 of Syzygium syzygioides. Lineage (NCBI taxonomy): Eukaryota > Viridiplantae > Streptophyta > Magnoliopsida > Myrtales > Myrtaceae > Syzygium > Syzygium syzygioides. The sequence goes on along the minus strand of CM062252.1, from coordinate 27,234,276 downwards.
CGGATTGTGCAGTAGGTGGCAGATGTTGAGCCTGAGGCGTGTACGTTTACGCGGGCAAGAAGCATGGCCTTAGGCGTGTACGTTTACGCGGGCCGGAAGAGTGGTGATGAACGATCGCAGTGTACCTGAGGTGTGTACGTTTACGCGGGTCACTGGCGAGTGTTGTGGAAAGTGATTAGTGGTCGCAGTGTACCTGAGGCGTGTACGTTTACGCGGGTCACTGGCGAGTGATGTGGGAAAGAGGAAATGAGAACGGAATGGATACGTGGAATGAGAATTGAACATGTGCGTGTTTGCGTACGACATTATTGTGATTGAGTGCAGGTTGAGCGCATGATTGAGTCTGGCAAGAGTGACTGACGTGCCTGCTATGTGATGATTTAATGCGTGCAAATGTGTATGTTTGTGTGTTTTGTAAAATTGTCTGGAGGTACGTGATAGCCTAGATTGGGTTTAGGGGTGAACTTACTAAGAATTGTTCTCACGGTTGTTTCAACCAACAATTTCAGAGCCCCTGCTTGAGCCATGATCCTATTGAGGCAGACTCGGAACTGTCGGGTGAATAAACAGCGGAGGAGGATTCATGTGGTGATGCCGAGGACAGTGAGTCAGAGTGGACGTCTCCGAGAGGGCGTAAAGACTAGCTCTGGGAGTGAGGCAATAATTTGAGAGTGCCCCATTTTTGGATAATGCCGATCCTTTTTGTATTTTGGAAGTGAATAGTTACTGGTTTGGTGTGCTTGTAATAATAATGGATATTGTAAATATTTTGGTGTAAGTTTGGGTAAATGGGAACGAATATGTTCACTCTCCCTGATTGTTTCCCCAGTTTTAATTGTCCGGGTTTATCTGTTGATATCCGTTGTGGTAGTAAATTTCTGATGGCGTTTTGAGGTCAGCGACATTCCTGGGACGCCGCTTGAATCGACCAGAGGCGGATGTCGCGTGCCCGTTAGGGTTCGGGGCGTGACAACAAATAGGTGCTCCACTTCATTGGCTACTGCAGTTTGACCTTCAGCTAGCTGTTGCTGATACTTCTCCCTGCAAATGGCCTCAACATGGCCCATCTTGTGACACCTTCTGCACTTCACATCTGGTCTCTTCCAACATTTGGAATGAGGATGATTTTTCTTCCCGCAATGCTTGCATGGAACTGCATTCCACTTCTTGTCATATCTACCACTGCTTGAACCTCCCTGACTATGACTATGACTGGCCTCAATATGTCTTCTATTTTGATTCCATCCTCTTCCTTTTTCTGCACTATGCAGCTTTTGCTTGGCTTGCAGAGCACTTTTAATAGGCTCATTTTTCCTCATAAGCCTTCTTTGCTCCTGAGCCTGTAGAGCATTTAGGACTTCAGCAAGTTTGATGTCTGAAATGTCCTTAGTGTTCTCAAGGGAAGCAATGGTTGCTTCAAACCTTTCAGGCACTGCAACCAAAACCTTCTAAACTAGCCTTTTATCATCTACATCCGCCCCTAGCACCCTTATCTTATTGGCTATATCAATTAGCCTATCAACAAACTCTTTCACAGACTCATTCTCCGTCATCTGCTACCTTTCAAACTCCCTTAACAAGTTCAGCACCTTCATTCCTTTCACTCTCTCATCCCCTTCATATTCTTCCTTTAAATAATTCCATATATCATGTGCTGAATCTTTTTTCATGATTCTAGTAAATATGGTCGAGGAGATAGCAGAAAACAAGCAAGATTTTTCCTTTGCTTTTTGGGTTACCCTGTCTTTATGGTACCTGATTTGATTGATAGTTGGGTTATTGGGTAAATCAGCAACCTCGTAGTCCTCTTCCACAGCTTCCCATAGGTCTGCACCCTCCATGAAAGCTTACATCTTCACTGCCCATGCCTGGTAGTTGTCTCTATCGAAGATTGGAGCTGTGATGGTTGAGAATGAGGCAGCAAGTACACCAGTTTGTTCCATCTTTCTTGCTCTACTTCGAATTTAGCACTTTCTCACAAGTCCCTTAAGATCAATAGGGCTTTGATACCACTGTTGTTGCACAGAATGTGCTCTCTGTTTTTTTTTACAGAGAATGTGCTCTCAAATGCAGAGGAACAAGAGAAGATTGATCTGGAAATGCACTTGTCACATTCTCAAAAACGAGAAGAGAGTACATAGCTCTTTTTAAAACAGCGAAAACTGAATTGCACTAACTTAGTAACTGACAAAAACCACTACACCACTAACTAGCAACAAAATAGGAACTGAAAACAACAAACTCATACTATCTTGTTGACTGAGTAAAACAAAAAACAACCAGTTAATAGACCAGAACAAAAATGACCGAAAATGGTCTTTAAGACATAACCAACAGGATGCAGCTATAGCTAGATCCTGTTGGAATATGTTGACTATTGCTAAGGCTGATGGGGAATGGGGTTTAGAGACATAATCAAGATTAATACTACCCTCCTAGCCAAAGTGGGATGGAGAATTATTCACTGCCCAGATGACCTGTCGGTTCGATTACTATAAGGCTTATAATTCCCTCATTGTTCTTTCTTGGAAGCATTTAAAGGAGGCAAGGCATCTTGGGCATGGACTAGCATCTTGGAGGGAAGATGATCACTTCTGAAGGAAGTTGCTCTATGGCATGTTGATAATGGAGAATATATTTGTGTCTGGTCTGACGAGTGAATACCTGATGCCTCGAACTTCCATCTCCATCCTAAAACTGATGAGGATTCAGATAGAGAAATGAAGGTAGCTCAACCAATTGATGGGGAGACAATGGAATGGAAAACTGGGACACATTAAGCACAATCCGTTGGACGGGAAAGAGAGCTAATTTTTAAAGAACCCATAAGGGAAGATCTTCGGGAAAGAATATTACAAGTGTTATAACTTTTATATGGCGCTTTTTTGATTACCATAATTTTTTAAAAAACGTTCACTATAAGTGTCATGCCACATCGGATTTTTGGTATCTGGGTGAACAATTTTAAAAGCTGTGGCACTCAAGTGAGCGTCGTACAAAAGTTACGGCACATGTGATGTCCATAATGGAAGATCTTTTATTAGAGAAGTTTTTTTTACTCTATAAGTAGAATAGGTGGACTCAATCCCACTCTCACCTATTCTATGTTCTCACTATTCTCTCCAAGGAGGCTTAAGAGAACTTTCCTTTCATCCTTTTTGTAGATTCAATTGGAGAAATTCGCCAATGATATATCAAACTTATCAACCATCGTGGGAGTTTATAGAGGGATAAGTTTTAAGGGGTTTTTTGTGTTTTTGTTCAACGTAGAATTGTCCGGTTCTTTAGACATATTACAAGAGCGTGACCAAGTCCTCCGGCACCAATACTAATAAGGTTGCCATTACCGAGTCATAGGATTCTTCTTTTGTCACTAGTAGACATTGGGGCTTATCAATTTGACAGATCCGAGTGGGCCAACTTATTGTAGATTCCGGCTGGCCAACTTAGAGGTGTCCGGTTGGCTAGCAAATTGTCTCGGAGACGCAAATCAAGCTGTGGACTGGATTGTGAAGGTCTATCGCAAGAAGACTTTTCCTTGTAGTTGGCTTGCGGTTCCCCCACATGCTCCTTTAGATTTGTTATGCTCATATTTTGGGCAAACTCTTCTCTAGTTTTTAACGAAATGAGTTTCTTTTTAGACCAAAATAAAAAATTGACGAATCTATTTTTCTAGCTTTTGCATATACACTGGAATCTTTTTCGGTTTTGTACTCCAAAAAATTGATTTGACAAATCTACAGCCCTTGTACTTGGCCGTGTCTTTATTTGTGTGCGAGTGTTTTTCCTTTGTTGTATGGACAGGGCAAGTGAAAGTGCCAGACAGAGAAGGTGGAGGGAAAGAAGAAGATGGGAAGAAGGGAAGAAAGAAGTAATTTAGGGTGTTTATGTTTTAAGGAATTTTTTTTTGGGACAAGAGTGCACTTGTATCGCCGTCAGAAAATTCACTTCCTTACTGGTCGATAGACATTTGACCGGCTGGCAAATTCAGTCCCTTATTTGGTATTGAGACTTGACCTTCAAGTCCTTGTTTAAAATAAAGTCCATTTTAACTCCTCTTTTGAAAAAATGGCACGGCTTCAAGTTTGAAATTTTCTCACATTTATACATCATGCAACTTTTGTTTTTAACACTTGAGAAGGTATTCAACTGCATGCACCTCGAATTTTCCGAGGGTTTTTTTGCTTCGTTCGTACACTCGAGCAAGCCTCAAAGGAAGAAGCTTCGGTCGGCTGCTGTCACATCACACATGTGGCCGGCCGCGCTGAAATGTTTGAATTTACTGCAGTGGGGACATGACCTTATTATCTTGCTCTCACGCCTTGTCACTCTATATTGCCAATCAAGCGCGAATATTTCTTCCTCTCTACTCTCTAGTGGCCTTTTCTTTTAGGTATTCTTTGACTTTTTGACTTGGATTAAATCATCTTCTTAAAAGCAAATTTGAAGTAATCCGTCTTCGAGACCTGAACTTTAAAATTTTTTAGCTCAATTCGGATTCTTCTTACAGTGTCATGACAAATAATCTCCTCATTTTAAGATAAAAACAGAATGAGATGAATTTCTCACGTCAAATAAGGATGATACAATTTTTTACGCAAAACAAAAAGGCAAAATATTGGAAATCGATCTTTCGTGTCACCAAAAGCATTGGCAAGAGGCTTAATCTTCATTATCTGTCTTGGGCAAGTTAGGTTCGTCATCAAGTTCTAGCAGCTGATTTACTACTGAATCCATGGTGGGTCTCTTGTTCCTGTCCTCCTCCGCACACGACACGCCAATCTCAACAAGCATTCTTGCCTGCTTCCTGCTGTATTGCCCTTTCAATCTCTTGTCCACTAAATCCCCTATCCCGAAATCCTCTCCACATTGAATCCTCCTCTTCATCTCCCGGGTGAAGACTGTTAGCTCGGCTTCCTGCTCCTCGTTCTCCTCTTTCTTCATGACCCAATTCGAGAGCCGAATCCCCCTCACTATCTCCAGGACCATCACCCCGTAACTGTACACATCGACCTTTGCTGTGATCGGGAGGTTCAGGGCCCACTCGGGCGCCATGTAGCCCTTCGTGCCCCTTATGCGCGAGAACTGCGAATTCATGCTGTCCCTATGGAGCAGTTTTGCCAGCCCAAAGTCCGCGATCTTGGGCTCGAATGTCTTATCCAAGAGGATATTCTCGGGCTTCACATCGCAGTGGATGACCCACTCAAGGCACTCGTGGTGCAGGTAGGCCAGGCCTTTGGCTGTGCCGAGTGCGATCCTGAACCGATCCCTCCACTGGATGAAGTCCCCCGAGAACAAGTGCTTGTCCAGGGACTGATTCTCCACATACTCATAGACCAAGAGCTTGTGCTTGCCCTCACAACAGAACCCCCACATCCTCACCAGGTTCATGTGATTTATCTTCCCAATTGTACTGACTTCAGCCCAGAAGACCTCCTCCTCATGGTACACATCTCCGAGTTTCTTCACTGCCACGACCCTTTCGTCTGCTAAAACGCCCTTGTACACGGATCCTGACGCTCCCCTCCCTATCTCTCCCTTGAAGTTCTGGGTCGCACTCTTGAGCTCCTCATAGCTGAACCTCCTGAACTGGCTCGTTATCGTGCGGTACCCATCTTCCACTATGCTCTGCACATCACGCTTTCTAAATAGAATCCACCAACCCGAGAAAAAGATAAGGATCTCAACCACCCCAATCGCGGAAGCGAACCAGTAGAGGTAGGTCCATCTCACCCTCTTGCCTATAGTGTCATACGTGGTAGATGAACCTACCGTTAATTGGTCTCCGACCGCGGAGCAATTGGGATTGCTGCCGTTGTGAATCTGCTCCAAGGATGCCACCATTGAGATAGGCAGTTTCAGATGTAAAGTTCCGGGAAAAGACGGGGCCTTGTAGCCGCTGAAGAGCAAGCTCTTCCCGAAACACCATCTTTGCGATTGCCGGTAGCTGAACCCCAAGCAGCTGCAGTCATCCAAACAGGCCTGCCTGCAGAAATAGAAGGAGGCGTTGTTGTTGTAGATGCCGTCGAACCCATAATAGTCCGTGTTGGGAAGCGCCAAGAACTTCACGTTTTGAGACTTAGAGGAGCAAGTGAAATTGAACTTGGGCTTGCAACCCTTGTCCCAGTCACTAGGCTCGCTCATCTCATAACCAGGAGGGCAGGTGCACTTGGGCTCAGGTGTGTACACACAAATCCCATTCCTCCCACATATTCCGTGCACATTGCACAATCCTGGAAGCGCCTGCCACGTCACCAACCATGATCCAGACTGCTTGTCCAAGCTGTAGAGCCTCAGGTTCCCGTCCTGGTCCATTGTCAGCCGCCTGTTGATCCCACGGCCTCGGTCGGAAGCATTGAACTGAAACTGGTCGCTCGATCGAAAATGGCCTGTCTCGTCTAGGAATGCGATCCGGCTGCTATTGTAATTCGTTCTCCCGTTTGCGAACACGTCTAAGTCTGGGTTAGGCCAATAGAGGCTGGATATATCCGGTCCGTCATACATCAACCTCAGCACATTGTCATTGTCGAAGTACAGGTTGAAGTAGCCAGAGTAAAATGCTCCTCCTTTTAGAGATGACACCAATTTCTTGCTCTTAGTGAGGAGCTGGTATGGCAGCAGAGTATCAGTTGGATAATCAAAGCTTTGCCATAGAATTTTCCTATCAGGACTACTCAGAACAAGGTTGCCTGTATTCAAAAGCTCGAGCGAACTGGCGTTGGTGGACGTCGTGTTGGTCTCCCAAACCACGGAACCATCCACGTCAGTCACAACCAACGCGCCGTTGCCCCGGAGAGTGACCTTGGAGCCTCGGCCATTAACAGGATTGTCCCGGTTGGCCGTCCAAACGATGGTCCTGTCCAAGGAGTTGGTGAACCAGATTGAGAACCAGTAAGCATTGCCTCCAAGGCCATAGAAGCCGCATGTGAAGGTCTTCTCTGGGGATGTGAGAGTGTCGGAGTCATGTTCTTCAACTGATAGAGAAGAGCCTCTATGCAAAACGTCTGAGCTTGCAAAGGAAAAACATGTGGAAAAGACAATGAGTGGGAAGAGAGTAAAGCTTGAAAATGGGATGGCTTTGTGTTTCATCTCTGGAGTTTGGGAAAATGTATGGACAGAGAGTTCTGGATTTTATTTTGTTTACAGATATCTGAAGTGCACGTCGATGACGCGCGCGCACACGTATGAATGGTTAGAAATAAAAGTCAATGACTTGCCCAAATTGTACGTCTTCCTTTGGTTTTAGGAACATGATGCCTGTCCCCGTCACAAGTGGGGTACATACCTTTATTTCGATGTCTGATCAAGTATTACATGAATGGCATTGCAGAGTCGAGTATAAACCGCTAAAAGGCCAAATAAGAGGGGTCAAAGGAGAAATTCTGGTTCACACGATTTGTTTTAATTAACCTTGGTCCACATCTGCCGTGACATAGCTTCAGAGGCACTAGCGGAATTATTATCAAGGGAAAAGAAGTAGGCAATTGTAACAAATATGCTTCACTATTCGAATTATTTCCAAAGGGTCGCTTAAAATAAATTTAAAAACGTCAAATATTTACACCAACTTACTACGGGTGGGTAGGAGGATCGGTGAACCTGTAGACTGTAGAGAACCTCCATGGTAGGGTAGATTCCATAATAGGTGCTAGAGCTTGCATGATAAGTTTCAAATTTCAAAATTTCAGAATTGAGAAGTATATGATCGGTGCCAGAATTTAGGGTCATCCACTTTGCACCATGCACTAGGTAGGAACGTACGAGTTTACCTTATATGACATTTCTTAATTAAACATAAGTATACCTAATTATTTATGACTTTCTCTTTTTCTTTACGATATTTTGACATTTCTATGCGTGAAAAGCCTAGTTCATAAGCAATCTCCAATCCTATTAGAAAAAAAATAAATCTCCAACTTCATTTCCCCCTCCCACTCTCTGGGACAAGTCCGGCTATGTCTTTGTCGGCACATTTTTGTTCATGCTCTTAGTACAGTTGAATAGGCTTTCATCTAAACTCATAGATATAAAAGATGAGTGGAAACTGATTCACTGCTTTATTTAATTTTACTAACATTAACATGTAGTGTATCACTTGATCTTAATATTTTGGGTTGAATGTACAATGTGTTGATAGCTATGTGACAATTTTTTTCGCATAGATTCTTCTTTCGAAAAAAGATATGTGATTGAGTGTATCCTAGAACCTGTGGAACTGATATGTTTCCAGGTGGTTCCAAGAGTCTATAGGATGCGTTCTAGGATTCAAAAACCTGGAACTAGTACCTATAGAGTACATTTCAGGTTTGAGCATATACCCTTCCCAATTGGGAAACTGTACACCCCTACTTACATGTTTCACTTCAATTAGCTGATTAAACTATTGGAAACCAAGAAGTACTTAATAAGTATATCTATTAAGGATTGTTTTGATTTCGAATGCGTCGATTACAAAACATAATAACCACGGTGCACTAGAAAATTGTTCACTTTCTTTAGAATGGTTCTTTAACTGGTGTCCCAGGACGGTCTTTAACAAGATTCTTTTCTCCCTATTCGGACACTTGATTGATGTTTTACATTGTGCGGTGGGACTCACCAACTCTCCACAGAGAAACAATACTATTCGCTTTCAAAAAAGATTACTAACCAGTTTCCGCATTTAGTCAAGGATCACGTCGAGGATTAGATATCAAATTACGAAAATTATAAAAATCAATGTAAAATAATCTTCTTAGGGTCAGTCAATTGTTGTCCTGGCCTTGTAAAGGGTTCGAGTTGGGTCCGATTGGCTGAGAAAATCGCAATAAGAAAAGCCAAGTCGCAATCGCAAGTTTGTCAAAATGGCCACATCTGAAAATACTAACCTGGGGATTATTCCAACGGTCCAAAAATAGACCAGCGTGGAAATCGACTGGAAACAATGTCTTTTTTTTTATTTGATGCAAAATGTAAGTATCATTTATCAAATGAAATACATAAGCGTAGGGGCATCCCCAACATTACAAATAGAACTAATAATTCGAGAAGGTGGAGATTGAAAGTCTCCACATAGTAGCCAATTTGTAGGAATTCGCTTGCTTGTTGCATGAGACTTTAACATGCACCATTTGAACCTTAGATGTCATAGCAATAGTTTCTATTGATCTGCATGAGTGTCTGCGATCGCTTCTGTAAGTTTCTGTTTTCATGATGCCCATGTGAGTTGGGTTCGTGTAAAACTCTGCCCGGAATTACAATAGCCCCAATGTGTTTGACAAAATGCTTCTTAGAGCACGCTTCATGGGGGTATGTTATCAGGGAGTGAGCGAGCCTGAGGCGAAAAACTTGCTGGGATTATCTCACTCTTATGGTACATAATCATTCATTCATCTGCTCGTCACAAAAGGAAACTCTAATGTATGTGAAGGGTAGACTTTAAGGACCTTGCGTGTTGGTTCTGCCTTGTCCGTAAAATATAGAATGTGAACCCCCCTTTGAATAAACTACCAAATATTGATTGAAGTGAGCCGACAATTTATGTTCACATGTTATAATTGGGTTCTATAGACATGTCAAGTCTTGTAATTGAAAAGCACCATATTTGTTTTATAAAACTTATGTATAAGTTGGAAATTCATATCAATTCGCGTCGCTTTCGAGTTTGTCAGATGATTTTGTCGTTGTATTCATGTCAATTCCGTTTAAATATCTATTTTGCGACTTAAAAGGACATGAAGTCAATTCCCACGGCTCCATATTCTCCAGTGGAGAAGGAGCACAGGGTTGCTTTATTCCACGTGCACTTCATTTTCTTGAAACAAGGACAGCAGAAAGCAAAACATGAAGGGAGGTGGGGAAGGTATCACTCACTTTGTTAATTTGGGTAAATCCCAATACCGGATCTTCCAAATTAGGTAGCCCCTATAGTAAATGGAACGAAATTGATTGCCAAAGTGATTGAGACAAAGGTACTCGATATAGCTCTTAGTAAATGTAATTTGCGATTTATGAATTTCTCATCTGAAATATTTACATATCTCACTCTTTGAAGTTAGAACATTATGAAATGTAAACTTCTTTTATATTCTCTCTTCATCTAAGGTTTCACACGCCACCATTTTGATGCATTCGCGTTCGCTCGCTCGAGTCAATAATACAATTATGGTAATCGATTTGTAAACACGGAAATCCCTTATTGCGTGTCTTGATGTGGTATGACCTAAACCTACCTTCTCATGTTCGCATGGATAGAACGGTCTGTGGGCAGGCTTTCGTTTCGTTTCGTCTTTGCCTGGCGGCCCCTGAGAGATCACGTCCCAATCGTCCAAAACCAAATTTTCTGTGTTCAGTCTCTTTGTTTTGTTAATAATTTTTGGGCGACTTTTGGCCCTTTATTTCGGTCTCAAGCACGAATCTTTCTTTTGTGACAGTTCCCCTAAGAAATGCAGCGGTGACCTCGACCCCCATGTGAGCCCTTTCCCGACAGAACTTCCAGAAAAGTCAAGAATTAAGGATCTAAATTGTCACGGGACTACTATTTCGGGTTTACCTGAAGTCGCCACGTCAGCGCACATAAACCAACAAATATTGAAAACCACCGTGGTGGTCAAATATTGAGTGCGCATTCTTTTGGAAAGACTTGATTGCATTTTTTTTTCAAACTTCTATGATTCGATTGTATATTAAATGAAACGTTAAGGACTGTTGATGCAATTTTCCCTAATTTAGAGGTCCAAAATTTATCTACCTAAGATGAGTTTCGTACTAAGAGTACAAAAAATTTCTTTAGTGAGCCTGATAGCTCAAAATTGCAAAAATAGCAAATTTGTGATTTTTGAGATCGGACCCCCCCTCCCCTCAAATCTATGTTTTTAATGTGTTGATCTAATTCAATCAGGCACCTGTTTGAGGACCCCCCCTCCCCTCAAATCTATGTTTTTAATGTGTTGATCTAATTCAATCAGGCACCTGTTTGAGGATTGAATCAAGTCAAAATCGATTTTTGACCGGTTTGATGTTCTGGCGGTATGGTGGTTTTATGATATATTCTATTAATACGATGATATAGCACTCTCCATGCGCTCAACCAACCAAGTTAGAACTCTTTTTGTTGAATAACCCTCACACCTCTTCCTAAATTCCTCCCGGCTGTCACATCCCGAAACCAACAAGAATGGGAGAATGGCATAATCACTTTTCCATTGGAAGGATGCAGTCTCAAATAGAAGCCAACAACCTATTATCAAAATATATATCTCCATATATGATGTATGTATGTATGTATGTATGTATGATAGATCAGCAGGTTAGTTATAGCATTAGAGTTTCTATAATCCATATAAAAGAATAGGTACACTTTTAACTAATAATTAAATCCAACAAACTCAGTTCAATCATATATAGCTCAGAAATATATAACTAACTAAGTTCATGCCCAAAATTCCTCCTATTAAAAATGCCTTGGCGATAACACGAACACTCTCGTTCTATTTGCTGCTAACTGAGGAATCTGAAAAACATGTAAGACGAATGGAATCGGCAACCATGGCCTAGCGAGTAGTACAAATCTCTTCTAAGGAGATTAGGCATTCACTATGCACGTTTAAGACACAAACACGTAACTCATCAACACCGAATCCAATATATAACAAACTTACAAAATCAAAATGATAAAAAATGAGGACGCTGAAATTTAGATGGATGCCCCTCGAGCTGAGGATAGAGCTCGCAACGAGAGACTTGATGAGGGCGAGCAGAAATTTGGTGTCGGGAGATCGAGACTTCGGCATAGCAAGAGAGATTGAAAACCCTTGAAGAACCCTATCTTCAATAAGAATTCAATTTGGGCTTTTTGGTTGTTAGGGTTTTTGCCATTTATTTAATTGGTTAGCACGAATTGTAGCTTCAATTAGGGCTTCTTCAAATTGGGTCAAAAAAAATTTGGACAAAACTGACCCTGATGTTGATGCTGGGATAAGCCTGCTGGCAAAGATTTAGCTGATTATTGAGCTCGGGACATTATTTAAGATTAAATTGGCCAATTAATGCCCTCATTTGAGACAATGTCCACCTTAGTACGTCTTTGAGAAAATGGCCCTACTTACATGCGCACAAAAAATCCTATAATATATCTGGACTCGCTATTTATGTTTAGGGATGATATAAATTGTTAATTATCTATGTTGTACTTATAATTATCTATCTTTTACTAGAGCCAGGAATTACCTGCTCGAAGCCAAAAATCTTAATGCGGTGCAGGCCAAACTTGTCAAATGCCCGCATGCTTTACTTAAGTCGAGGAAAAACGACTGCCCTTATAGCAGGAGGAAAAGAGGAACTGAAAAAGAAATTAGCTGAAGTGCTGGAGGAGGGCTCCACTGATGATCGATGACTATAAGATGGAGGGAGAGATTATACAAGAACTGGTTGATAACTGGCGAATGGAGGAAATGCACTGGCATTAGAGATCACGGTTAATTGGCTCACTTTTGGAAATAGAAAGACCAAGTTTTTTCACCAAGCCACTAAAATCTAAGAGTAAACGTGGATCAATCTAGGTGAATGCAAAAAGAATTGGAGGTCATTGCTGTGTTTGAAAGCTTTTGCTATGATCTTTTTAAAAGTGATGGAGTGAATTGGAATAGTCTTAGAGGGATAGATTTCTTCTTTAGTTACTGGGGAGATGAATTCAGCTACACTGCAGTGTGTAACTAACAATGAGGTGAAAACTGCCACTTTTCAGCTTGGCTCTCTCGAGGTACCAGGACTTGATGGTTATCCAGGCTTCTTTACCACGAGTATTGGAATGTTCTTGGGCCCTTTGTCACCACAGCAGCGAGGAATTCCTTTGATGCAGGTGTCCTTCCTTCATCCTTCAATGATACTTAAGTAGTCCTTATTAAAAAAATGTCAAATCCAGTAGACATCTCTCACATTAGGTCTATTAGTTTATGCAATTTTCTCTATAAAACAATATCTAAAATTCGAGTTGATAGAATAAAATAGTTGCTTCATTTAGTCATATTAGAATAAAATTGAAGGAAGACTCATCCATGATGACATCATTATGGCACAGGAGGTATTCAGCATATGAAACTACAGAAGAAGGGGAAAGATTGTGTGCACTGAAATTACATATGATTAATGCCTATGATAGAGTTGAATGGAATTTCTTGAAGTATGTTATGTTTCAGCTGAGCTGTGATAGGGTGTAGATTGACTGGATCGGGACTGGTGTTAGATCTGTCTCCTATGAATTGATCAATAATGGGAAAAGGTCTGGGAAAGTCATTCCTAGTGGAGGTATTAGACAAGGAGATCCCTTTCCCCCTATCTTTTCATGCTTATTGCTGATGTACTCTCTCATTTACTTGTAAAATCTGTACAAACAGGCACATTGCAGGGAATTTGACTGAAAAGGGACAGTCCTGAGCTAACACACCTATTTTTCGCTGATGAGAAAGGATCTCAGTGCGGACTTGGGAGTAGCTAAGGCGCTGTACCCAGGTATATTTGGGTCTACCTACTATCTGGGTAGGTCCATAACAGAGGCCTTGAAGACTGTAAAATCCAGAGGATGAAGGGTGGAAAGCAATATTTCTATCTGATGTTGGAAGAGAGATCTTGATAAAGGCAGTTGCCTACGCAGTTGCAACATATTCTGTGGTCTGTTTCGAGTTCCCTAAAAAGTGGCGTGAGGGGTTGGATGCAGCTATTGCTAATTATGGTGGGGGCAGAAATAAGATGAAAGAAGAGTACATTGGAAGTGTTGGAACAAGTAAGTTATTTCTAAGGCTTATGGCGTATAGGGTTTAGGGACATAATGAAGTTTAATACTACTGTCCCAGCCAAAGTGACATTGAGAACTATACATTGCCCAAAGGACCTGCGCGTTCGATTACTGAAAGTCTTGTATGTCTCTCATTGTTCTTTCTAGGAAGCATTTAAAGGAGGCAAGGCATCTTGGGCATGGAGGAGCATCCTGGAGGGAAGATCACTTCTGAAAGAAGGTGATTTACGGCAAGTTGCTAATGGAGAATCTATTTCTGTCTGGTCTGACAAGTGGATTAGTGATACCTGGAGCTTCCAACTCCATCCAAAAACTGATGAGGAGGCAGATGGAGATACGAAGGTAGCTCAACTAATTGATGGGGAAACAAAGGAATAGAAACTGGAAAGCATTGAGCCAATCTGTCGGAGGGGAATAAAGCTACTTTCCAAAGTCCCCATTTATTCGAGCCAGGAGAGGGACAAATTATTCTGGCCGTGGAACATGAATGGTTCCTTCACCGTGAAATCTGCTCATCAAGTGGCTTTGAAATAGCAGTTACAGAAAGTTGAAGTGGCTAAAGCTTCAAGTTCTAGCAAAGTGGAAAGTAGATTATGGAAATTGGAATGGAACTTGGTTAGCCAGCCAAAAATGGAGCATCTTTTATTGGGAAGATGTGCTCTGGGGCAGTGGCAAGAGGGGAAAATTTATGCAAAAGAAGGATTAAGCAATCTCCAGACTGCATTCTCTCTGGGGAGACAAAATCAGTGGAACATCTGCTACTTTGCTGTGAATGGTGGAGGTCTGCGTGGTTTGCAGCAGCTAAACTTATGATTGATAAGTCCCAATGACTTCTTTTGATAGATGGCTGCTACTACAAGTTGATAACAAGTTGATTAAGACTGAGGTGAGGGGTTTGTTGAAGAAGATTGATTATACTGCCTTTTATCAGATAGCCCCTACGCATGAGTGTTATTGGGCAGATCAATCATGCATTGTGGGAGTACAAGAGCGTAGTAAGGCTGTGAAGAGTACTCCAGATGAAGGGCAGTGTGCGGAGGGCCGGTCTAAACCTGGACATGAAAACAAATTTGTGATGGTTCGTTTGTACAAGAGACACATAAGGCCTCTGCTGGAATTGCTTGTTATGATAGCGATGGAAATCTTGTTGGGTGTAGGGGAATCATCATGCCTGCTCTCTTTGCTGAAGAGGTTGACCTTCATGATGTTTGGAATGGTGTACTACTAGTTAAAAAGAAAGGCTGGCCAAAGGTATATGTTGAGATGGGCGCAGGGAATGTCTTTAAAGATCTCATTGAGCAACCGCATGAAGGCAACTGGAGATGTAAGAAGCTAATTGAGGATATCAGTTGAGGATATTTCTTTTCAGTCTTTTGTGTTAACCGCATTCCCAAGGGCACCTAATGCTTATGCTCATTGCGCTGCAAAGCAACCTAGGTTGAGGATGTGCTGTTTAAACTGGGATGTGAATCCCCGTCCTCACTGCTAAAGCAATTTATACCTCCAAGAGTTCGTACTTAAAGATATGCATAACGCGCCAAAATATGAGGCAGAAATATGGCCGAAACTTTCAATTAGATTTGAAGGGTCAATAACAGTGGCATTGCACGTTAACAAAATAATATGCCCAGTCAGCATGGTACAGAGAAATCTTTTCCACAAACTAATCACTGCAAGTTATGAGAAGCATCTAAACAATGAGTAGAATTTAGTTGCTGAAACCTTTTCTTTCATCTGCCAGCTGAATCTGTTCAAGACCCCAGAGAATTTCCATAGTCTACTGGCCATATGGGTGAAGAAAATTAGCAATTCCATGAAGAGAGACTAATTAAGCATTCTCAGCTTTGTATTGCTACTTGTCTTTAGTAATATCGCAGGTATAATATCTTCAGTTTCTATTTTAAGTTTCATTTCTTCAAGAACACCATAAACATCCTCCATACCCAACTGCAAGGCGCTCCCAGACGAAAACATAGACTTTTTTATTCAACTCAATCCAACTCTGGCCCCTGACCAAAAAAAACAAAAAAAAATCCAACTCTGGCCTGGGACTTTCTTCAAACCCTTCTACTTGGCAGAAATCCGCACTCTTACAGAATCATCCCACCGGCCATTTGCAGCATAAATGTTAGAGAGAAGCATATAGCTTCCCGTAGTTTCTGAGTTCTGATTGAAAATGTGTGAGGCCGTTGCCTCTGCAAAATCTGTATCTCTTAGCATCCTGCGAGCATTAAGAAGAGCTCCCCAAATACATGCATTAGGTGTGAATAGCACGGCTTTTTCTATCTCTGTAGCAACCTCCAGGGAACCAGATCGGATCATCAGATCAACAAGACATGCATATTGTTCCATCTGCGGCTCAATTCCAAACTCTTCAGTCATTCGATCATAAAGTTAAAGACCCTCAACAACAAGCCCTGCACGACCACAAGCAGAAAGAACAGCAACAAAAGTGACCTCATCTGGCTTAATTCCAGTTTCGACCATTCCATCAAAATATCTCTCTGCATCTTTAACTAAACCATGCATTTTACACCCTGCAATCATTGAGTTCCAAGAGATTAATTACTTCACATCAAGTTTCGTGAACCCCGGGCTCTCCTTATTAGGGCATCCACATCTCATGAACATCGTGATCGAGCTGTTTGCCACCGGGAGGTTATGATTCATGAAAGCCCAAACCACATGTCCGTGGACTTCCCAACCAAGGTTGAGTGCCGCCAACTCTGCACAAACCGATTGTGCACTGGAGACGGTTGCAGCATTCCCCGCGACGTTGGCAAGCTGCATTTGTCTGCAGAGTTCCAAAGACTCTCTCCCTCTTCCGCAGAAGCAAATGCATCAGCGATGGCGCTCCAACTTATCACATTGGACCTCGCCAATGAACAACCATCGGATTTCTTGAGCTGGGAGAATATTTCGAAAGCCTCGTCGCATAATCATGAAATGGCTGGATCGAAAAATTTACTCCAAGTGTATCGTGTATTGCTTAACCGAAACATATTAAGGACAGATGTTATAAATGAAATTGGAAATGGACATATAGGGACATAGGCAAAACAGCAAAAGGTAGAAGTTGAACTTCATGTTGAAGGCAAAAAAATGTTTGATTGAGATGTAGCATCGCGCTTGCCAGTCATGGAGCCATTTCGAAACAAATTTTCACGTCCACGTCCATACATTATGAAAATTTCAAGTGTTTAAGATTAAAAACGAAGACTCAAAATACATACGCCGCAAAATTTGAAATAAGTGATTAATTGACTGAAAATGAGGTGCTTACATGTGGCCCCCCCGTTGAAATATCCAATCAATTTGTCAAGTTTCATTGTTTCGTTCATATGTACTCGAGCATGCTTCAAAAAGCATTGCAAGGTTCAACAGATGCAGAAAATGAATCATCCCTTTTGACCGTGTCTCCAAAATTCCGAATTAACCAATGGATTTAGATTGTCCTAACAATAAATTAGTGCAGAGTGGAGACCTTAGCATCTTGCTCTGATGCCTTGTCAATATATGCCGATCAAGAACCATTATTTCTTCCTCTCTAGTGGCCTGCCTTTAGGTATTCTTTGACTTCTTGACTTGAATTAAATCAAGCAAACTTGAACTAAACCACATTCGAGACTTGAACTAAGCCATCTTTTACTTTAATGGAAATTCTTCTCGCAGGATCAGGATGGGTGTCCTTTTTATTTTCAGATAGAAATAGAATGAGATGAATTTATTACATAACAGTATAATGACCCATCCTTAAAGCTAAGCAAAAAAGGCGAAAAATTGGAAATCGAATCTTTCATGTTACCAAAAGCATCAGCAAGAGGCCTAATCTTCATTATCTGGCTTAGGCAATTTTGTCATCAAATTCTAGCAGTTGGTTTACTATTGAATCCATGGTTGGTCTCTTGTTCCTGTCCTCCTCCAGACATGTCAGACCAATCTCAACAAGCACTCCTGCCTGCTTCCGGCTGTATTGCCCTTTCAGTCTCTTGTCCACCAAATCCTCTATCCCCAAATCCTCTCCACATTGATACCTCCTCTTCATCTCCCGGATGAAGACCATCAGTTCGGCCTGCTGCACCTCATTCTCCGCTTTCTTCATGACCCAATT
Source organism: Syzygium syzygioides (assembly GCA_031216285.1). Classification (NCBI taxonomy): domain Eukaryota; kingdom Viridiplantae; phylum Streptophyta; class Magnoliopsida; order Myrtales; family Myrtaceae; genus Syzygium; species Syzygium syzygioides. The sequence continues at coordinate 27,216,394 of CM062252.1, read as the reverse complement.
TGAGAGCCGAATCCCCCTCACTATCTCCAGGACCATTACCCCGTAACTGTACACGTCGACCTTCGCCGTGATCGGGAGGTTCAGGGTCCACTCGGGTGCCAGGTAGCCCTTCGTGCCCCGTATACGCGAAAACTGCAAATTCGCACCATCCCTCTGGAGCAGTTTCGCCAGCCCAAAGTCCGCAATCTTGGGCTCGAATGTCTTGTCCAAGAGGATGTTCTCGGGCTTCACATCGCAGTGGATGACCCACTCGAGGCACTCATGGTGCAGGTAGGCCAGGCCTTTGGCCGTGCCGAGCGCGATCCTGAATCGATCCCTCCACTCAATGACGTCCGCTGAGAACAAGTGCTTGTCCAGGGACTGATTCTCCACATACTCATAGACCAAGAGCTTGCGCTTGCCCTCACAACAGAACCCCCACATCCTCACCAGGTTCATGTGATTTATCTTCCCAATTGTACTGACTTCAGCCCAGAAGACCTCCTCCTCATGGTACACATCTCCGAGTTTCTTCACTGCCACGACCCTTTCGTCTGCTAAAACGCCCTTGTACACTAGTCCTGACGCTCCCCTCCCTATCTCTCCCTTGAAGTTCCGGGTCGCGCTCTTGAGCTCCTCATAGCTGAACCTCCTGAACTGGCTCGTTATTGCGTGGTACCCGTCTTCCACTATGCTCTGCACATTACCCTTCCTCAAGAGAATCCACCAGCCCGAGAAAAAGACGAGGATTTCGACCACCCCAAACGCCGATGCGAACCCATAGAGGTAGGCCCATTTCACCCTCTTGCCCGTAGTGTCATACAACTTAGATGAACCTACGAATAATTGGTCTCTGGCCCAGGAGCACTCGGGATCGCTGCCATTGCGAATCGGCTCCAAGGATGCCACCATGGAGACGGGCAATTTCAGATGTAAAGTTCCATTAAAAGACGGGACCTGGTAGCCGTTAAAGAGCGAGCTCTTCGTCGAGCACCATCTTTTTGATTCCCAGTAGATGAAGCCCAAGCAGCTGCAGTCATCCAAACAGGCCTGCCTGCAGGAATTGAATGAGGCATTGTTGTTTTTGACGGCATTGAACCCGCTGTAGTCCGTGTTGGGAAGCGCCACGAACTTCACGTCCCAAGACTTGGAGCAGCAAGTGAAATTGAACTTGGGCTTGCAACCTTTGTTCCAGTTACTAGGCTCTTTCATCTCGTAACCAGGAGGGCATGTGCACTTGGGCTCAGGGGTGTGCACACAAATCCCATTCCTCCCACATATCCCATGCACCATGCACTGTGACGGAAGCGCCTGCCACGTCACTGCCCACGACCCTGACTGGTCATCCAAGCTGTACAGCCTCAGGTTCCCATCGTGGCCCATTGTCAGCCGCCGTTTGATCCCCAGGCCTCGGTCGGAAGCATTGAACTGAAACCAGTCGCTCGATTGAAAATGGCCTGTCTCGTCTAGGACCGCGACCCGGCTGCTGTTGTCATTCGTTCTCTCGTTCGTGGACATGATGCAGCGCGGGTCAGGCTAATAGAGGCTCGATATGTCCGGTCCGTCATACATCAACCTCAGCACGTTGTCATTGTCGAAGTACAGATTGAAGTAGCCAGAGTAAAATGCTCCTCCTTTTAGAGATGACACCAATTTCTTGCTCTTAGTGAGGAGCTGCTCTGGTAGCAGAGTATCGGTTGGATAATCAAAGCTTTGCCATATAATTCTCCCATCAGGACGCAACAGCACAAGATTGCCCGTATTCCAGAGCTCTAGCGAAGGGGCATCGGGGGAAGTCGTGTGGGTCTCCCACACCACAGAACTGTCCACATCGGTCAGGACCAGCGAGCCGGTGCCCCGGAGCGTGACCTTAGAGCCTTGGCCATTCACGGGCTTGTCCCGGTTGGCCGTCCAAACGACAGTCCTGTCTGAGGAGTAGGTGAACCAGATTGAGAACCAGTAAGCATTGCTTCCAAGGCCATAGAAGCCACATGTGAAGGTCTTATCCGGGGAAGTTAGGGAGTGCGAGTCATGTTCTTCAACCGATAGCAAAATGTTTGAGCTTGCGAAGGAAAAACATATGGAGAAGATAATGAGTGGGAAGAGAGAAAACCTCGAAAATGTGATGCCTTCGTGTTTCATCGCGGGAGTGTTGGGAAATCAAATTAATTTGGTTGGGACTTCACGTATAAGTCAGAGAAAACTATATGTGAGTTTGGGATACAAATGGACAGAGAGTTCTAGCATCGTTTCGTTGCACGTCGATCACAACCATATATATAGTATATATGGAGAGATATAATGGTCAATGACTTCGGCCTAACTGGGGTACATCCTTTTATTGCGGTATTTGATCAAATACTATATGAATGGCATTGCATAGTCAAGTATAAACCATTAAAAGGCCAAATAAGAGGAGGCATAGGACAAAATTTTGGTTTACACGATTAACTTTGATTGACCTTGGGCCAACATCTACGATTGAAGAACCCATCATCATCCTGACGTGGCTGCAGAGGCGCAATGGGATTATTAGCAAGGGAAAAGAAGTAGGCTATTGAAACAATTACACTTAACCATTGGAATTATCTCCTACAGGTTGCTTACAAAAAAATCATAAAAGCCCAGTTTATTTTCATCCCTACATATATCTAGGGGTGTGCACGAGAATTTGTGGAACTTATAGACCATGTAGAATCGGCATGGACAGGTAGGTTTCACGGTGGATATGGAGCTCGCGGGATACGTTACAAGTTCTAAAATTTCGGAACTGGGGATCTTAGGATAGGTGTCATATCGCTCTGTACCTGCCTTGCACCCTGCGCCACATATACTATAGAAAGGTACAAGTTTAAATTATATAATATTTTTAATGAAATATACGCGTACTTAATTATTCATGACTTTCTCTTTTTCTTTACAAAACTTTCACACTTAAAAGTGTGGAAATTTGAGTTGCCGACAATCTTTGATCGACTTAGAAAAATTAACAATTTAATTCATCCTCTTGGTACAGTTGTATAGGCATTCATGTAAACTCGTAGATTTAAACAATGGGTCGAAATTGATCTATTTCTTTATCTTTTGCTTTTACTATCGATGTTATTATCCCTTTAAATCATATTACTACTAGACACGATTACGTATTTTGTCATGTCATTCATAAGTTTTGTATTGAATGTACAATGTGATGATAGCCATTGCGACAATTTTTTTTCTAATAAATTTTTCTTTTGGAAAAATACTAGCTGAGGGGAACTTGGAACACATAGTTCAGGGTGGTTTCAAGAGCTTATCCACCCTAAAACCTGGATCAAGTGCCTACAAAGTTCTAGGGTTGGGCAGTACCCGATCCACCCTGAAATCTGCACACCCCTACTTATATCTTTATACATTCACCAATTTCTTAAATAGTTAGAAATCAAGTACTCGAATCTAATTTTAAAAGGGTCGTTACCAAGTTTCGGGATATTTATTAAGTATACCTAATAGGTACTGTTTTAATTTTAAATGCATTGATTACACAACATAAGATGTATGGTTTATTAGAAAATTGCACACTTTCTTTAAAAGGGTTCTTAATCAACGCGTCGATCATGTGTTTTCCACACGACAAACTTGAGTAATAGCAAATTTCTTTAAAGTACGTATTGCGTTAGTCTCAACTATATGGGGTAGAACCTAAAATCAAAGAGACGGTGAAAATATTCAGCTCACCAACTCTCCACGGATCAGATAAAAAAAAAAAACTCTCCACGGATCACGTCAAGGATTAGAAATTAAATTAAAACAATTATGAAAGTCAATGTAAAATAATCTTCTTTCGGTCAGTCAATTATTGCAACCGTAGCGGGGCCGAATTGCGCCCGATTGGCTGAGAAATCCGTAATAACCAAAGCCAAGTCGCAATCGCAAGTTGTCAAGACGGCTGCGCGTGGAAGAGATCAATCTTGGAGTATAATCGGGGCTAAGTATAATCGCAACCGCAACCGATTGTGATGGACCGACAATTCATGTTAACGTGTTGTGATTGAGTTTTATAATTGTGGCTAAAGCACTATGTTTTTTGTATGTTAGAAATTTGTGTTATTTCGTATCTTTTATAGATTTGTCGAATGATCTTGTTCATGATAAGAAAGAAAGATTAAAAGAGAAAGGTATTTATTCTCTTATAATGGTGTGATGAACAATGTACAAGAGAAGCCTCTATATAGGCTTAGAGGAGTAAAGGGGCCTAGCATTCTTCCTATGTGGGACCAAAGAGAAAGAGGAAATCCTATACAACATATTCTAACACCCCCCTCAAACTCAAGGTGGATCAAATAACGAGAGTTTGGAAAGAAGAAAATTAAAACGTTGTGATGTAAGAGCCTTTGTAAAATAATCGGCAAGTTGATTCTCGGTTCCAACAAAAGGAAGTGAAATAGTGCGAACTTGGACATGATGACGAGTCAGATGACAATCGATCTCAATATGTTTTGTACGCTCATGAAAGACTGGATTTGTACCGATATGAATGGCACTCTTGTTGTCACAATGCAGAGGAGTAGGATCCGGAAGTGAAACTCTCATATCAGCAAGTAAGCGGCGAAGCCAAACAATCTCAACAGTAGTGTCGGCCATAGCACGATATTCGGACTCTGTAGAGGAGCGTGAGACAATATGTTGTTTCTTGGAACGCCAAGAAATAAGTGAATTGCCAAGAAAAATGCAATAACCAGTGATAAATTTACGATCAGTGACATTGGAAGCCCAATCAGCATCAGAATATGCACGTAACTTGAGAGCAGAAGAGGATGGTAGAAATAAGGAACGCGATAAAGTGCCTCGAAGATATCGCAAAATCCTTAGAACAGCCGCATAATGAGTTGTTCGAGGAGCAGCAACAAATTGACTGACAACATGAACAGCATAGGCGATGTCGGGTCGGGAGATAGTAAGATAAATAAGACTGCCAACCAAGGTCCGATAGCGGGTGACATCAGAAAGGGGTTCTCCATCGTCTGGGCAAAACTTTTGATTTAGCTCAATAGGAGTGGCAGCAGTACGTGAGTCTGATAGAGCAGCCCTGGACAGAATATCAGCGGTATATTTCTGCTGAGAAATGAGAATACCACGTGAACTGCGAGCAATCTCAAGCCCAAGAAAATAGCGTAGTGGTCCTAGATCCTTCATGGCAAAATGTTGCTGAAGGTGCCGCTTGGTATGCTCAATATGGTCACGATCATCTCCGGTGATGACCATATCATCAACATAAAGAAGAAGAATAGTGCAGCCTGAAGAGGAGGTATGAACAAACATAGCATGATCAGCCTCGCTTGGAATGAAACCAGCAGACTGAATAGCAGTACTGAACTTCTCAAACCAAGCACGAGGAGCCTGTTTGAGACCATAAAGAGCTCGTCGCAAGCGGCAAACCTGTCCAGAGATATGAGCAAGACCAGGCGGAGGTTGCATAAAGATATCTTCCTGAAGATCACCGTGAAGAAAAGCATTCTTCACATCAAGTTGAAAGAGAGGCCAATTGCGAATTGAAGCAACAGCTAATAAAGCACGGACAGATGTCATCTTTGCTACGGGAGCAAAGGTCTCCTCATAGTCGATACCATACTCTTGCGAGAAACCTCGAGCAACCAGACGAGCTTTGTAACGCTCAATACTGCCATCAGAACGAGTCTTAATCTTATATATCCATCGGCAAGATACGAGGGAGCGACCTGGAGGGAGAGCCACAAGCTCCCAAGTACCAGTACTCTCCAAAGCTGAGAGTTCCTCAGACATAGCCTGGCGCCATTTTACATGCTGAACTGCCTCGCGATAACTAGTAGGTTCTTGTACAGCATGAACAGCAGCTAAAAAGGATCCAAACTCAGTAGAATAAGAAGTAGGAGCAACATACCGGGCAGGTGGACGCCGATCTCGAGGAGGATTACGGCGTGGCTCTAGTTGTGCAGAATCGTCGAGGGCAGATACAGCAGGAGGAGCAGCACAAGGGATAGGTGAAGATGGAGAAGGTGGTAATATATCTAGATCCGATGTAGAAGAGGAACTAGAAGGATTAGGTAGAGGATCAACAGGAAAATCCATAAATGGAACAGGAGACGAAACATGAGGTGTAGTATTTGAAAAGAAAGGGATGTGTTCATGAAACGTAACATCACGAGAAATACGTACACGACGTGCATTTGGGTCATAACAACGGTAACCTTTGTGCTCAGTGCTGTAACCCAAGAATGCACATGAGATAGAGCGGGCGGTAAGCTTTGTACGTTCAGTGAGTGGAAGAATGACAAAACAAGTACATCCAAAAACTCGAAGATGATTATAGCTAGGAGGTCGAGAGTAGAGACGCTGAAAAGGGGTGTCTTGATGGAGAACAGATGAGGGTAGGCGATTAATTAGATGAACAACAGTGAGAAGAGCCTCAGCCCAGAACTCAGTGGGAACAGATGTGCCAAGTAAGAGAGCTCGAGTGGTCTCTAGAATATGACGGTGCTTGCGTTCAGCAACTCCATTTTGAGCTGGAACCCCAGGACAAGATAACTGAGGAAGTGTACCATCACTAGCTAAGAGAGAACGAAAGACACCAGATATATATTCTCCCCCTGAATCTGAACGGAAAACTTTGATTTTTGTATTAAATTGTGTGGAAACCATGGAAGTAAAAGACTGATAGATGGTAAAGAAATCACTTCGTTGACGCATAAGATAGACCCATGTATAACGAGAATAATCATCAATAAAAGATACATAATATTTGAAACCACTCTTGGAAGAGAGCGGGGCAGGACCCCAAACATCAGAATGAACAAGATCAAAGATCGCACTAGTTCTAGAGTTACTAACAGGAAAAGGCTTAGCAGATTGCTTGGCCAAAGGGCAGATAGAACATGGAGGAAGACTACTAGAAGAAATAGGACCCAAAGCACCTTGTTGGTGAAGGACGGTGAGACGAGAAGACGGAATATGTCCAAGACGCTGATGCCATCGAGCAAGATCGAGGGTAGCCAACACAGGATGAGGAAGAGAGGAAGTTGGAAGATGGAGATGTTGCATAATATAAAGTCCATCCCGTCTACTGCCCCTGCCAATCATCTTGCCACTCAAACGATCCTGCACAAAGCAAGAGCTATTTGTAAAGCTTACAGTACATCCAGCATCGGTGAGTTGTCCAACAGATAATAAATTGAGAGCCAAAGAGGGAACATGTAATACATCAGGGACATTGAAATCTTCAGAGACGGTAAGAGTACCCTGTCGGGTAGCTACTAGAGGAGAACCATTAGCAGTAAAGAAATGTGCTGGTTGCTTGAGCTCAGAGAGCTTAGTGAGAAAAACAGTGGAAGTAGACATATGTCTAGCAGCTCCTGAGTCAAGTATCCAAGTAGTCGAAATATCACCTGAAGGTGGAGTAGCTGCAGCGGTGCTTCCAGCAGATGAGAGAGTTGTAGAAGTACTAGAATCGGGAAAAGACCTGGGCAAAGAAGGACTCAAACGGGCAAGTTGTGCCTCAAGAGCAGCAATACGGTCCTCCGTAAAGGGAGAAACCAGAGTAATAGGTTGAGAGATTGGAGATGCGGTAGTGACTCGTGGTGATACAGAAAGACGTGAAGCATTCCTCTTCTTCCAACAATGTGACTCGTCATGACCAGGACGATGACAATACGTACATGAAAGGCGGCGAGGACCACGAGTAGGCGAAGGACGTGGTGGAGCAGCCAAAACTGTAGGCGAAATACGTGATGGAGCAGCCAAAATAGCAGTTGAATCAGAAACTGCCGAGGAGGAAAGAAGACCAAGACGAGTTTCCTCAGACTGTAGTTCTTTGACAGCGTCAAGCAAGGATGGTCTTGGAGAGCGGTGAAGAAGTTGGCTGCGAACACCTTCATAGGGAGAGCCGAGCTTCATAAGAAAAGAATGTAGACGGTGCCTATCTTGAGTTTGAAGTCGAGTAGATGGACATCGAGTACAGTTCAGGCATGATGGGCAGAGAATAGGAGCAAGAATATCCAGTTGACTCCAAAGTGAGTGCATGTAATTGTAGAAATCTCGAATAGAGCGAGACCCTTGCGTAGCACTATAAATTTCTTGCTCCAACTGATAAACTCGAATGTCCCCTGTCTGGGTGAACATCTCGGCAAGCTGATCCCATAAACTTTTCGCCACAACAATATTAGAAAATTTTGGGCGAAGAGCAGGATCAATGGAACCAAAAATGATAGCCCATGCCTTTCGATCAGCAACATTCCATGCTCGAATTTCAGCGGCACGTTTCGCAACTTCATCAGATGATTCACTGTTAAGAGCACCAGGACAAGGACAAAGTCCCTCAACATGCTCAAACAAGTCGCGGTAAACAAGTGCTGCCATTGCCGATGGTTTCCAAAGAGAATAGTTTGAACCATCAAGTTTGACGTCAATACGGTCACTAGAATCACCCATGATGACAGAAAAAGAAAATACTAGCAAAGCTAGAAATATGGATTGAGGTGATCGAAAGGATCGAGAAAGAAGAAGCTCGGATTAGAACGAGCAAGGATGATGGCCCAAAAGCCCTAAACTCATTGTCTTAATTTCTGATGCGGAAGATCCAATTTATGGCAGCCGCAGAGCATACTTTAAAAGATAATGAGCTCATTGTCTTAATTTTCTGATGCGAAAGATCCAATTGATGGCAATCGCAGAGCATACTCTTCAAGACAATGATCTTAGCTCTGATACCATGATAAGAAAGAAAGATTAAAAGAGAAAGGTATTTGTTCTCTTATAATGGTGTGATGAACAATGTACAAGAGAAGCCTCTATATAGGCTTAGAGGAGTAAAGGGGCCTAGCATTCTTCCTATGTGGGACCAAAGAGAAAGAGGAAATCCTATACAACATATTCTAACAGTTCAAACGTGCCGATTGATGTTGGAATCATTGACACCAGCTAGCATATAATAACCAAAGAGCAAGTATGGTAGACTTAAACCATGACTTAGCTTGAATCAATCGTTCATGTTAAATAATTATTTCAGGGGAGGCAAATTCACGCGTGTATATATATATATATATATATATATATATATATATATATATATTTCTTTGGGTCTTACGAAAAACTCAGCTTAGATGAGAAAGTTTTTTGGAGGCCAAAAAAGATAACACCTCTGTTCATCTGCACAGGTGAGAAGCAAAATTAATCTCTCAGTTAGTACAGGTTTATTTTGCGCCTTAAAAGACCATTAAGTCAATTCCCATTGCTTCATATTCCCTATCAAGAAATATTTGAAAAAAGTATTTAAAAAAAAAGCAATGGTGGATTTTGTTGTGGCACGTTGGTAAAATTGGGTGAGCGTTTATTCGGAAGGACGTGATTGCACTTTTTGAAATTTTTAAGACTTGATTACACATTAAGCGAAATGTATATGATTATTGATGCAATTTTCCCTAATATGTAGGTATAGAGGTTACATACCTAAGATGAATTTTGTAAAACTATAAAATATTTTCTCTAGCGAGTCTAATAGCTCAAAATATGCGAAAATAGGAAAATTGTGATTTTTTAGGTAAAAAATGCCCCTTGTACCAGTGTTTTGAAAACCGGACCACTCGATTTCCAATCGAATGGGTCGAATTAGCTAGTCATCCGGCTCACATTATCCTGCTACTACCGCTGGAATATCAAACTCATTAAAACTACTTTTGACCTGGTTCATCTGTCAAGTAGGCACCCGATTAAACCGGATCAACAAATTAAAAATCTCCATGCACTCGACCAATTAAGTTAGGACTCTTTTTGTCGATATAATGGCAAAACAATATACTTTTTGTCGCATAGTTGCTTTGCTCCAGAATAAAAGAGTGTCTACTTTCATCTCGCCAAAAGGGCATTTGAAGCGAACCTCTACGATCTTCAACAGGCACAACTTTTGCAAATTATGTGTTTTATTTATATACAATACTTTACACATGGACCGTCCGGTTCAACCTTCTGAGCCGGTCGAACTGCGTACGGTTGACTTGTCCGATATAGCCACTGGTACGGTTTTCAAAACATTACCTCAAACTCGAATTGCTTCCGCAATTCTCTTTCTATCATTATGTTCAACATCTTAAACTCATCAATAGTCACTTTTGCATCCCTTGGGAGTTAATTAACACCCGAAGTAATCTCAATTGAATTGATAAGGTGATTCACATGTTGCACCTCAAAAAGTTACCATAAAAACCCTTTTCACTTTTTTTTCTTGCACTTTTCAAAACACGTCGAGAAATCGCAAAAAATTTTCTTTGTCAAAGTTACCATAAAAACCCTTGTCATCATTTCAATACCATTATATTATGCCGCTTTGCCTTTTCTATGTTTGACCATGCAAGGCTTGACTGCTGTATTTTCACGTTAAAACCCAAATTGCATCCCGCATCAGTCAACGTCTTAGACTTATTTAACAAATCGTCACTTTTCTCTCGAAATTCCCCTTGTCTGTAAGGTTCTATTTAGTAGCGTTTCTGTTTCTTTATTTTTCTGTTCTTTTGTTCCCCGGAACAGAAAAAGAACAGAACTCCGTTTAGTAAAAAAAATCTGTTTTTTTGTTTCTGTTCCAAAAAAGTGTTTCAGAAATAGATTTGGAACAGAAATAAGAAGCAAAAAAAATCTGCTTCTTGTTTCTGGAACAAGAAAAAAGAAATGATTTTTTTTTCTAGAATTCTCTAAAAATAAGAAACAATCCATCGGCCGCAATCCGCCCACTGCCGCCTCTCACCGTCCTTCGCCGCCACCTACCGCCCGCCTTCTGCCGCCGCCGCCGCCGCCGCCCCTAGCAACGCTCGCTAGCCGCCTCTCGCCCGTTGGCTGCCTCTTGTCGTCGACCATCGTTCTCCACCGCTCGACACTTGTCGCCACCCGCCACCGACCGTTGTCCTCCACCGCTGGCCGCCGTGCTCCATCGCCCGACGCCAATCGCCACCCGGCGCTGGTCGCCTCCCCCTGCCAACCACCCGACGCCGGCGATCACCCACCACCGGTCGCCATCCTTGGCCGCCGCCGGCCACCCACCACCAGCCACCATCCTCCGCCGCCGGCCATTGTGCTCCACCACCCGACGCCGGCCACCACCCGGCGTTGGCTGCCCTCGGCCGCCGGCCACCTCTCGCCTCTGGGCACCCGACGCCGATGGTCACCCACCATCAGCCGCCATCCTTCGCCACCTCCCGCCGTGCTCCATCGACCGACGATGGCCACCCTCCGCCGCCAGCCACCTCCCGCGGCCGCCGACCGCTGTCGTCACCACCGCCCGATGCCACCGTGCTCCACCTCTGACCGTCGTGCTCCACTGCCTCCCACCGTCGGCCGCCATCCTCTGCCGCCGCCGACCACCGTCCTCTGCCACCTGCCGTCCTCTGCCGGTAGCCCCAGAAGGGAGAAACTCGTCCATAGAATAGAAATGAATCATTCGCACCCTAAACGCGTTTCTATTCTTTTTCTATTCCAGGAATAGAAATTTTGTGTAGTTACTAAACGCTATTTTTTTGTCAGAAACTGTTCCAAGAAATAGAAATAGAAAAAACTATTTCTGATTAAAAATTGTTTCTGGGAACAGAAACGTTGCTATGCAGACCCTAAGTTTCCCAAGCCTCCAACATCCTTCCCATGAAGGAGACGACATCTTAATACACGAAACTCGATTAGTTGACCAATTCTTTTGATCTCAAGATACAGAGAGTAACCTTGTGAGAGTAGGTGAAATTGTAGCCTATAGAGGGCGCGGAGGCCCTCGCCCAAACCTCACCGGACACCGGTCCACGGTCGGGAAAAAAAAAAGAAAGGAAAGAAAAGAAAAGAACAAAAAAAGTAATAAAAATTTCAGAAAATTTTAAAAAAATAAAAAAAGATTATCCACATCAGCGTCAATCATATCACATAGGACGTCCGGTGTCCATGTTAGCAATTTCCGGTCAAAATTGGTTGGATGGACTATATTGACAAATCCTAAAAAGGTTTTAGGATTGAATTGACACAAATGCAATATGTTTAGGATTTTCTTAGTACTTTTTCCTATTATTTTCACAATTAGTATTTTATCTGAACATGTTAGCGTATTCTACGCCAACTAATCGAAAAATGAAAATCCAGATTTGCCTTAAAATCGTAGCCTAGTGTACTTGATAGTGTGATAAATTGAAAGTTACAATTAATCTGATTAATACAATGCCATCAACTATTTTAATCATTTAATGATGAAGTAAATAAACCACCTTAACAAACAGGCTCTGTTCAATTTGTACTTAAATATTTTGTATGGGTTTTTTTTTTTGACCAATGCAAGATCAATAATCAACTACTGGGATTTGCCCCAATGACCGCCCTTTTAACTTGATAAGGGGAAGGTGGGGAGTTCGATTTCCCACTTTCTCAGAAGAGGCTGGGGGACGTGTAGTTTCAGATGTGAGTTTCAACTCCCACGCCCTATAAGAGGTAAGGCAAAAGTTTGAGAGTAAGTTGAGAGTTAGAGTAAAACAGATAAAAAAAAATCAGTAATCAACATTACGTTTCAAATGGTTTGTATTTTATCAATTATAAAATAGGAAAGGTTGCCCTAGAACAGGCGTAGTTTGGTTGTTTTTTTGACTAACGCAGCATCAATACTCAACATTACTTTTCAATGGTCTACATTTCTTATCAATATGACCATACGAATAGCTGCCCTAGAAAAAGTATGCTTTGGTTCAGATAGAGCTTTTCCCCGGTTGTAATTGTAACTCGAAATGGCTCGTGTAGCTGAAAGTTGTATGCCACATTTCTTGTCTAGGAGTCATTAATTATGTGCCTCATTTCTACTTAGGCCTGCTGCCAAAACGATATTGTCCACTTTGATTATGAGCTCAATTGCACTCGCACGGCTTTGAAACAAGTTGTGCTATGTTAAGATTGCGCAAAATTTATTTACCACTATAACAACGTAGACATGATCGTTGTAGCTTCAAAGACCATTTTAAAATCGAACATTCTATATCCTGAATCCGATACTACTTAAGGTAGGTAAGGACCATTCTGCCTACTGCTAGCGTAATATCGTCCGCTCTAGCCATGGCTCACTTAGGCCCAAACGGCTTTAGAACTCGTGCTAGTTTATGATTATATGAAATTTATCTATCATCGCAATAGCCCAAATGCATCCGATGTCGATGCCATGTTGAATCATTGACATGGTTGAAACTCAACATCTAGAGAGTCGTCTTGGCCCACTTTATTATCAATCTTATGCAAGCTTACACTTTTCTGTAACTTGCATATTTAGGGTTTGCTTCAATTGCTTTATTATCACCTTGGGTTCCAATATAATAACACTAATAATATTATGCTCTGATACTACAAACTTAGAAAATTAATAGTTACCTGGGTGGAACTATTTCCATACCCTTTTGCCTAAATCACACCCTTTATAAGTTAACATTTGTTAACTCTCTCTCTCTCTCTCTCTCCTTTACATACCATATTTTTGCGAAGTTTCCAAAAGAATTAATTAGCTTGTCTATGGTATCCTTTTGAATCACAACGTCATGTGAACTATATTAACAAAAGATATCTTTTTGAGCAAACCCATGTTTAAACGTCAGTAATTTTCTTCTATTCAATCATGAACTCGTTGATTTGTGGACAGTATAATGTTGTAGGTTTGAGTTATCAAAAACTCGTTCATTGTGATTTTATCTAAGATTTACATGATTGTGACGGAGGTTTGAACCTAGTTCTAGCTCCTTTGCATTCAAACTCTTATATCATCATAGAAAATCTCATGTTTCATCGTAATTTTTTTTCAAGGTATGGTTCACTCAGTCTACATATACATAATCATCTGGAAACATAGGATTACGAGTACATATGATTTTCTTCATGGTAGAGCAAGAAAAAAGAAAAGTTTCGTTTTGATCTTTTCTCTTTACTTCCCTTTCATTTTCCTTTTAGCATTGTTAGGTCTTCATTGTCTTAACTTTGGAAGGAACAAATAAATTAAACCATGAATTGGGTCTCTAGCTAAGTACACACATTCGATGGGTTTTGTTTTTATCCTTTCAGAGGAATAAATAAATTTCTCTCTTCATGCTAAGTGTAAGAAAGAAAACCAAAGGAAAATTTTGACGAATGTCAGGAGAGGAAAGTAGATATCCTAAAATATAATTAGACACCTAGCAGTCTTGCGTCTCGCTCATGCCATCGAAACACTCTTGAAATATTCCTAAATGGGCCATAACCCATTTGGTTTTACGTACGTCGTGACGTGAAGACCTTTTGCATAATGGGTAACTTAAGTATTTGTTTCGGATAAGGTTAGAGGAAGGTGAGGCACAAATGCCGGGACGCAAGACCCATTTTGAGGCTAGAAATGGGGCTCGGTCCTAGCTCCACTGAGGCCATGATTGGGGCATGAAGACGAGGATGGAGTATGTAATCCATGACCGCCACACCCCATAACCATTCACCTTGATCACGATCACCGCTGTTAAAATAAACTGAAGCTGATGCCAAAAAGCTTGGAAGTTCAAATGAAACGGTGGCAGCAGTATGGGACTGGCAGGCAATTGCTGGTTGATATAAACTGCAAGGTAACAAACTATGCATGCATTTATCGTATGCAGAACACTGACTCGTACAAGAAGAAATCAAACGGCTTCCCATCAAAATAAATCGACATAATTTAGTATAGTGCAAGAGTCTTGCGAATTTGTCAGTTCTTGCCTCTGGGAAATGGCCCTCGTCCACCATCTCGCCTGACGACAAAGAAAATGCATGGAAGCATTGTTAATCTTTTACGACTAAGACATAAGAGTAAGCCAAGCTCAGACCCCGTTAACTAAAGGATAACGAGTGAATCTCTCTTTTTATCATGACCGACATTCCAAAGATCGAGCACAGAACAGTAACTTTACATCATTGTCTAGTGGAAATTTAGCGGGTACAAGTCCAATTGCAATACACGCAAAACTGTCTGAATCTTCAAGGAATATGACGAGTGGCTGACACACCTCAGATGAAAACAAGTTAATGCATTTTGATCGTTTCTGCACAGAACTTCTGAGAATTTTTCATCCTCCACCCTATTTACAAATCCTCTCCTGCCAACTTCCCCCGGTCACACGAAGAATAACTGTACAGAAATTATTTTACACTGTCGTAACAGGAGTAAAGTTATTAGGGAGAGTAAGTAAAGTAACTTCTTCATTGTCTACGTGGGGCATTGCTGGTCTTCGCTTTTGTGAAGAGCCATGCCCGACCTTAAATGAATTTGCCTGTTCCTAAGCATATCAATGTAATTACGAAGCCTACATTGGTCTGAGTTAGTGAGGGAGAAAGGTGGATTGAGGATAAGCGATGGTGCCTCCACTAGAAGAAAGAGAAACAACTGCACTGCCTTTGAATACAATGATTCTGCAGTTTCTGTATTACCCATAAGTTCATCTACCTGCAATTTGAAACAGCAACATTCACGTACATCAGTCCACATGTACTCTCTGAACTCGTGTCGGGCTTTATTGAAAATTTCAAGGCAATTTGATGAGTTTCCGAAAAACACTATATATCTCAGCTAGAGCTAACATTTCAATTTACAACTTTTACATAGTGCAACTGCAATATAACAGTATGTTTGATGATTCATGCGTTGGAAGCAAATCGTTGACTATGCCATGCAACTTAGGCTGCCTTGCAGTTGAATCACATCACATACATCCCCTGCTCTGCACAGACTTAGTTCTATCTAATGAATCATCAGCTTAATCAAGGCAGAGCATTGACCAATCAATAAGGTTAAGGGCTCTAACCGAGTCAATATGAAAGAAAAAGAGCAATCAGTCATCCAAAGGCATGGCAATTGTATCATTCTGTTCTGGACACTCAACAGTGCCATACAGCATCTTTTAGATGGAACATAAGGATAATGCTAGGGGTACCAGACATTTGCAAAGGCTAGCACATAAAAATTACCCGTCCATACATCATTTGATGCAGTTTTCATGATGCAGAGACAAACCAATGATGTATGGCCACCTACGATTTTGTAAATCAACCTTTGAAAACATTTCATAACCGGCATTACACAGTGTTAACACGACTAGTAGATCTGCATCGATGGCCTAAAAAAGGACATTAGTTCAACCACATGATATTAGCAGGCAGGACAAAAATTAAGAAAGAACACTCACACCCCCATGTCTGCCAAGAGCAAGAGCAAATTGAAATATTGCCTCCATCGCATCCGGCATTTCTGTACTTCCTGCAATCATCTTACTTATGTTGAACACTAAAAAAACCAGAAAGATGTACCTCACTTTTTTTTGTCACATTCAATTCATAGCAAGATAAAAATGAGGTTGAGTTATCGCTATTTAGCAGATAAGCAAACCTAATTATGTCCGGGCATACTAAATTACAATGAATCCTGTTATGTTGAAGTACATTAGTGACTGACAAAGCAAAGAACGTGCATTGGCATAATTTGTCGTCCTGTGTCTTCCCTTCAGTTAGGTCCTTGGGACACTATTGGGAATTAACGAGAATACCAAATGTTTAGAGTTAAAAGACCGTTTTCAGAAGTAGAATTCTACGACAAGATCTTTTAAGTCTTTTTATTTTATGTGATAATCAATACACAGATTGAATAATCAGCATAGAATTTGACCGTGCCATGAAGGAGAAATGATGCAGTAAAGCAACAGTAAAACAAAGAAATGATCCAAATCAGAAGAAAATATAGAGAAGACAGACCTGGTTCAATAACCTTCCCAAGTTCCTCAGCATGCTCCACTTCCCGAAGAAATTCACCCTCAATATGGGCGGAAACCTCTTCTGGCCCTAAAGTATTATAAGCTTCAGAACATACTTCGAAACTGGGACTGCAATGCTTTTTGTCGCAGCTCCTTCTAAATCTCGCAGTCACTGGGCTGGGACTTCCTTCCATAGCAGATGCAGCCTCTGCGTGGCATATGTGCAATGCTTGTTTCCATATAGCAAGAATCACAAGCTGGATTGAAAATGCTTCCAAATGCTTTCCAGTCTCCATCTGTTTGCAGATTCAAGACATACTTACTAACACGAAGATGTTGAAGCCTAAAGTTTCACAAATGCAGTTTAATAAATGCTCAAGGCAATATTTCTCTTGTGGGTGTAATAAGTATGAGAGTAATACTAAATCAACAGGTAGCAGATTGATAAACGCAATCCTGACAACAGTGCATCAGATGACTCAAAGAACTAATAACTTATGAGGTCAAGCGTGGCTGAGTTTTAGTTCCCAGTTGGGTACCAAAATAGAGTAGGTTTCAGTCTCAATCTCAAACCCTGAATTAAAAGGTGCCAAACCCCCATGTTTCACAAACCCTCTTATGAAGTCGAAATCTAAAAATCCAGTTCCATTACTTTAATTGATAATTGGGCCCAAGTCCCCGCACATGTGCACAAAACGCTGAAAAGGAGAAGACCCTCCATTCCCTAATCATTCGAAACTGATAAATACTACAAACTTTTATCCAACTCTGTTGTTAGTTATTTTTTAAATTTAGAGTAGCACCTTAGGGCTAGATTATGGTTCATGAAATACCTCACTAATCTCATAGACAAGGGGGAGACCTGATCCAATATCTAGATGAATCAAATATAAGATCCTCTGGCTTTGATGATGTGAGAAATCAAGTACCACAATCCTAAGCCACACAACTAAACCAATCCAAAGGGCTTATTATCTGTTTTCCCCTTTTTGTGTAGTTAGAATCCTTGTATTTTATTACTTCTCAATTTAAGTTATGGAGCTTGTTGACATCCTGTGACCCTATTTCTAGCAAGAATTAAATTATATCATATATATAAAAAAAAAAGTAGATGAGCAAAGATCTAGTTTGTCTGCCCCAAAGATTGAAAAGAGAAAAAAAAAAAAGAATATAGGGTATCCTGAATTTGTGTGAAAATTTGCTTAAATTTAATAGAAATTTTGAAAAAATAAAAAGACAACAGTATAGACTTTCCTGTAATTTGCAAGAACTGACATCTTTCCAGAAAGTTTTTATGGGCGATCAGCACAAGAACCATAATCCAAAAAGTTACCATGTTTAAAACTAAACCAGAAGGAGATATTGTACATTTCACCACGAAGTTGGACAAAATCAAAATTTCACTCCACAATCTCCACCATTCTACTACTTAATAGATGCAAACTGATCATGTCGATGGGGTCAATCAAGTACTCATCTACTATAAAAGTCAGAATCCAGGGATCGAGTTGTAACTTGCCTTTTCATTCACTAATTGCTTGATGATACACGCAAACTGTTGCAATGACGTAATTCTCGTCATACAGTGAGACGATGGCTTTTCTAAGGCATCTACATTATCCATGGATTCAAATGAAGTCCCTCGAGCAATGGTAGGATTTCCAATGCTTCCAGTTCGGTAAATGTTACCCCTACTTAAAAGACCAATTGGCACTGGGGCACTTGATGGGAGAGCCACTTCATGAGATGCCTGAGGTGGACTATCTGATTTGAATGGAAACTGGCTCGTCTTAGAAATATTAAGAGAGGAAGATGAGACATCCAAAGGAGGTCCAGGAACTAGAACATAGTCATCAATCAACTCCATTGAGTCCGCAACTGTGAATTAGAAGATATACTTCAAAGACAATCTTTAGCTTTCATAACTGAAAATGAAGAGAGAAAAGGAACATACCTCTCGAGTGAGTGTTCATTGGTCTTTGGTCCAACAAAGAATCATTTGGTTTTGCATCAGAATTACTATAAGTGTCGGGCCTAAAGCTATCATTCTGCATCTTCATGTTGCTGCTACTACTGTTCCTTGAATTTCGATCTGTGTAACTAAAAGCAGTGGATGGCGATTCTCTCTTATCGATCTTTGGATCAGTTAATCCCTTACTCGACTGTGTCGAGGTCCTCCTATTTGAAAAGGATGGACTCCTAACTGAACAGTCATCATCGAGAAAAAAGGGAAGACAATCATCATTAACCGATTCCTCTATGTTCTTCATGGGATCAGACTCTGACGAAGGAAAACTATCCATGGTTCCTGAAAACTTCCTACTTCTGCACATTGAAAGAATTTTGTAGTCATGAATAGAAGGTTCTAATGCATAAGGTCTGATGACAAAAGTTTGTCCCTCAAAATTACCTCAAAGAACCATCTGGTTGCTTCTGGAACAGAAACGAGTGGTTGAAGAACTCTTCAAAAGTCAACCGTTCAACTGTAGATTCAAACAAAAATTAATATCGAGGTTTTTTCACTTGAACTCTAGCATTAAATAACCGGCTAACAACTAAATCAGAGTCCATTGGAAAATAACTAAATATAAAAAGGTCTTCCTGGTTTCCCTTATTAGTTCAATTAAGTATCAAGAGCAATGAATTTTCGCAATTGGCAAAACATAAAATCTAGATTACAAAAGTCCACAGGTATATGAGAGAGACAGAGAGCCAGTTGGTAGTTTCAACACGCAAATGGTCTCCACTAGGTTTTCAACTACATAGAGTTATGGAATAAACAGGTTTTGTTACAGATAACTGAGGTCCAAGGTCTCCGGGTATCTGAAGTTAAACAATGTAATGAAATTACAGAATAAACGGTTTTGGCAAAGGTATTTCTTTGTACACACAACACCGTGTCTAGAAGCTTCGGTCACATATTAATGCAAAAACAAATGCCGCATGACATTGCGGTTTGCCATGAGGACCAGGTAAAACATCATATCAGCATCTGCTAAGTCATCAAGAAAATCGACCCTATCTAAGATAACTCCCAATTTTGCTCTCAACTTGTCACTCATTTAACAAAAACAAAGAAGAAAGAAAACCCTAAAGCTCCACACTTGTTTCACGCCAAGCTGAATGCTACTTCTAAACTTTTTTTTTTTTCATGGAACTGGAGTTCCAACATCTAATTAGAAGTGTAAGCCCTCTACTTTTCACGAGCTTTTAAGTAAAAAATTATCTAATCAAAACATCCAGATATTACCAGATTATCTCATTCTCAACTAAGCAAAAAGTCACAAAAGGAACCAGAATGCACACAATGCCAATGATGACTTCTAAAATGAGGAATGTCCTCATAAGAATTAGAACAGTTAGTTGCATCCTTTTTCATATTTCATGAGCCACATCACAACTTTTCAACAGTAATCCACGCCCCACAAAGTCCTTAAAACAATGAGGACAAGGGGTTAAAAAAATTTTGGTGGGTTCGTTATTCTTTTCTTATTTGACCATTTAATCATGGCGCTAAATAGTAGCATCTTTCATTCAAGATATTTTATTCAAGCAGTTTAAAACGTGATAGTCCCAACTACAACAGACTTATCACAATTCACTGAATGGTGGAACTAGTGTGGATCCGTGAAACTGTCGTTGCTGGGCATCTGCTTCCATTTGTGATTCAAAAAGCAATGGTACAAACAAACACTCTTCTCCACATCTATACTTACAGTATAGAAAAAAAAATTGGACAAATTTAACCTACAAATATGTGTTCCTCAACCATATAAGTTAGCTACATGCCCCTAAGTACCTGGATTACGGCGAAGCAACTTCTGGCACAAATCTTTGCAATCAGAGCTTAGATCCTTACTTTCAGGAGGAAAATGCAACTCTGTTGATTTTATAATGTTCTGAAGCAACTGTACAAAGTATGTAGGGAGAAAGGTTTTAGACAGATACTGCAAGTAAGGGGCAATCGCTATGCTACTGGTTAGCAAGCATTCAAAAGCACTCTGGCATGAGGCAGTATCAGCTATACCTGTATTTGGTTGCTCCCGGTGAATGGGGTTTTTCCAGTAACAAGCTGAAACAGTATTGCACCAACACTCCAGAGATCTGCCTGCATATTTCATTCAACAAGTATAAGTTTCTTGAAGCAATGTCTGCACTTAAACTGAGCGGCGAAGATGTTACCTTAGCATCATACTTCTGAAGTTGCATGATCTCCGGTGCCATGTAAAGAGGCGAACCACACAAAGTTTCCGCAAGGCCCCTTGGTTGCAATGATCTGCCGATAGAGAATCATCACATTTTGAGGGAAAACAAAACTTACACAACCAGCCAGTAAAATGAAATTCCACAACCTCAGCACAATCAGATGTGTTAAAAAACACTACTAGACCTACAATCCCAAACAAAATTTGCTGAATTAAAACAGATCAACTCACATGCCCAACTAGTCTAAAAAGGTTTTTTGATGTTGTCAAAAATCAATCGTGTTAAGCCTGAAGTACTAAAGCCCTCGGAAAAATTAACTCAGTACAGGTCCAAATTAAGAAGAAGATAAAGAATAGAAAATACAAGCTGCAAAAAAACACATAATCAAATTAGAAATTTTAATATCGACATTCACCTTAGAAGTCAACACCATCAAGATGCACTTTACAGGAAAAATTATAATCTCGCAAAATAGCATTTGGTAACATGGCGTAGGCCTAGATCGGCAGGTGCAAACACAAGGTTCAGCTCTAGTACTCTGTAGGAGCTATTCCTGAGGATTGTTGAGAACACGGGCTGCACCCATCCAGGTCTAAGATGCTTACATGAAATCAAGTCTCTCTAAATGACTAAAAATAGTCCACGCATAGAGTCACTTAAATAACCCCGTGTATTAAACTATCCCATCCTATGATTAGAAAATTAATTAATTAAACATTAAACATATAGAGAATGAAAATCACATTCAGTGGCAGATGTATTTTCTTTGCCGTCTATCAAAGAGAGAGAGAGAGAGAGAGAGAGAGAGAGAGGAGTCCAGTCACCTTGCAAATCCAAAATCTGCAATCTTTAATACAGAACGTTCATCATTGGTAGATAGAAGGAGATTCTGTTCAAAGGGTAATCCATGTTACAGTTTGTTCATTGTCTGAAAAGTATCAGAATGGATGAGACGGAAGAGTATCGGGTAATGTGCTATGATTATTTTATCTGTAACCTATAAGGCAGAACGTTCATCATTGGTAGATAGAAGGGGTCATCCATGTTATAATACGTACAAGATCTTATAAAGTATCAGACTGGATGAAAAAGAATAGTAGCATGCAATATGCTATGATAAATGTTAAGTATCAAAAATTCGCATAGAATTCAATTTTCTCAAGGTATCTACTTTGTCCTTTTGGATATTGAGCACTTAAGGACGTGTTGGCATCGTATCAATTTTTACAAATGTTTGGATTATTCAGAAGAATCATGGAAGAAACCTAAAATCCTTGGAATTAACGAACGTGCAATTACTGAACCTGTGGTTTCAGATCCCGGTGTATAAGATTATTGGCACGAAGAACTTGAAGACCGGTTGCTGCAAAGGGACACAATCACCAAAAGTCAAATCACACAGTTGGAAACAAAAGATCTCACAGACGCAATGTAGATAAATTGAATTCTAACACACCTAGCTGTTGCATGAAGTGTTTAGCAACATCTTCCGGAACTCTTCCGCAGCGATTAATATACATGAAAAGATCACCACCTCTGCAGTATTCCAGTACAAGATGTATTTTCCCAGGGGCCTGACTCATGCAACATGGTTTCCAATCTTAAGCTACTAATAACATCTCCAAAGAGCACGTATACATACATACATATATTATAACAACTCAACAACATACCATGAACTCAAGTCTGACATATCAACATAGTTACTGATCGGTAGCTATGCATTTTATCAACTCCATCCTGATAAATGCTTTTAGAAGGCAAACTTGATATCCTAGACTTTCTTGCGCCCAAAAAAAAAAAAAGACTTTGTGCCACAATTTATAATGTGTCTACATCTATCCTCTATCCTCTATCATCCAGAGGGTATTTTCACATAATAACTTATGTACCGTACTGAAGAAAATCCATGATTAACTCCGAGGCATCGAATGCTTTTTCTTCAGTAAAAAAACTTTCTTTTCCGAAACAAAAAAAGAAGTTAACTAATTACGCACTAGGAACACCAACATCCCTGATAGGTTCCACTGCAATTAGCTCAAAACCTTATCACACCCACCAAACGAGCAATGACCTTAGTACTTAGATTCTATATCATGCCAGTCCAAGAAAAAACAGGAAAGGAACATCCTAGAACTCCCAAAAGGTCTGGAAACTCCTTCGCGTCACGGCCTACAATTCCCTCGCTCAACTGACCGAGCTTTCAGCCCTGAAAAGCAAGCAACTTGAGCATTTCGAAAATGCAAAGAAAAAACGCCCCCAAGACGACTCACCTCGATGATATCGTGCAAGCGAATGATGTTCGGATGGTTGATCCTCCCCAGTATATGTATCTCGGACATCAGGCTCTCCTGCAACTTCTTGTTGAGCTTGCTCGTGGCGATCTCCTTGATCGCGACCTCCGTCCCGTGGACCCGGTGCCGCGCGTGCCACACCAGGGAGAACGACCCCGACCCTATTTGCCGGCCAACCAGGTAATCACCGACCACCCTCCCCCTCGCCGCCGATTGCGCCATCGTCCCCAACCACCACCGCGACCCAAAGAACGGAAAACCCTAGAATCGATCGGACGCCGGAACCCGGCCGTGGCCGGCGAAAAGGAGCACGGCGATGAGCTTACCGGGCGCCGCGGGGCGCGGGGTTCGGACCTTGCGCCGGAACTTCCACGGACGGCGGCGAGGCGGGGAAGAGGATTGAGCGAGAATCGACGAAGCCAGAGAGAGAGAGATAGAGAGAGAGAGAGGAGAGAATGAAATCAATGGAGACACATTTTCATCATGGGCGTGTGGGGAAGATACAGTTCGAGCTCTGATTAATTAATTAAATTAGCGATTTAATTTTCGCGATAATCATTTGGATTTTCTTGATTTAATTTAACTAGGTGAGAAATCACGATCCGTAACATTTTTCTTTTAATGTGAAGATAATAATTTTTGCTTTCCTTCTTTTTGGCGCGGCGGTCGTGATTGGAGGAGGTAATCGAGTGGGGGGTTTGGATTAGGATTGGAGTGATTGGATTTTGATTGGATCATAGATTGGATTTTTGCGCTTAATTAGAGATGGACAGGGAGGTTGAAAGGGGAAAGGGAAAGGCCTCTTTGTCCGTTGGCTACCAGGCGATGGAAAACGTGCTTTTTCTTTTTTTTTTTTCTCTTTGTAATGATCTACCGCAGCTTTAGGGTGTGGCCAGTTCCATGGTGTGTGCGGTGGGACCGAGATGGGGTCGCGATCTCATTGACAGATCTTTCTTTTTTTTATTATTTCATTGATCTGGATGGACGAGGACGGGCGGGTCTAATCCGACAATAATTAGGGCATTACATGTCAACATGTAATTGATGGGACTGGGTTTTGAGGATACGACGATACCGTACGCGAGAGCGGTTACATGGTCCACGGCACTAAAAAAAGTATCCGCAAGCTCGAGGTTGGTATGTGTATTTACGAAGATTTTAAGAGCATGCTTATGCAGTGGCCCGTGAATTGTAAAAAAAAAAAAGTGTTTTTTTTTACCACGGGGACGGCGAAATCGAAAAAGGTCACGGGGTAACGTGAAAAGAATAAAAAAATAATGACGTGCTTCTAGAGGGCCCGACAATTCAAATTGGCTCCAACAGTATGCTGGGTGAATTTGGACAATGGCATCTGATTAGCAAGCTCGGCTAGGTGAATCTGGACAATAATATTTTATTTTTATTAAGCTCGGCTTGGTTAGGTTTGGTTGGGCCCGACAAGTTCGTGTGAATTAGATTTTGCCATGGGCTGGCGTAGGAAACAAGCGAGACCTGATCAAAGGGCCCAGCTCGCCACAAGATCCATGTGTTATCAAAGCTGTTTTATTTATCCTTCTAGTCAATTTGATCTTACTGGCACGGAACATGCAAATCCATCTTGCCTATAAGATCCACGTGTCGTTGATGTGGGTGTTAAGGTATACAACCACATCGACCTACCAACATTCATTTTGTTCGCGAATTGATGTTTAATTGCCGACCCTCCCAGCTATAAGGCGTTCGTATCTGGATTGCTGCCTTAGAGAATTTTTCCTTTTAAGTTTAAGGAAAAGTATTAAAAAAGTCATAAATTTATTGTATTTGTATTAATTCAATCCCGAACATTTCAACTCAGTTCGTCTGGTCAATTTCGGGCGGATATTGCTGACATGGACGCCGATTTTCTTACGCGGTGAGATGACCGTCGCCGATGCAGATATTTTTAAATAATATTTTAATAATAAAAATATAAATAGAGATACAAAAAGAGGAGGAGGATATTTATAACGATTTTCTTCTGCAGGAACAGCGATTTTTTCGGAAGGCGGAGACATTATTGACGAGTTCACAACGCATCCGCGTCTCCTCCCAGATCACCAAACCATCGCACGCAAACATATCCATCGGCACGCCGAAGCAAAAAGCTCCTTTCGTTTCGTTTCGTGACGTCTCGTTTCTAGAAGATTCCTTCCCTCGGATTCTGCGTCGTCTCCTACCTCCGTCCGACCCAGTTCCTCGATCGCGCGTCGATTCGTTCCTAGGGTTTCCCGGCACGCGGGAAGAAGCCGGGAACAGGAAGAAGAAGAAGAGGAGGAGGGGGGGGAGGAGGGGGGGCGACGGATCATGGATTGGGGGAGCGTGACGGCGGAGGATCTGCTGGACGCCCTCCGCGAGGTGGACTGGTCGTTGCCGCCTCGCCCCTTGCCGGAGTTCTTCTCCAGGTTCACCGTCCCGAGATCCTACGCCAAGTGGAGCAGCCGGCTCAAATGTAACCTCTACTAGTACGATTTCCCTTCCCTTCTCCTCCTCTCTCGTCTTCGGTGAATTTTGCGAATCCTTTGTCGCTCGTGTCGTGAGTCTCCTCGTCGTGAGACGGAGGGGGCGGATCTGAGGTTATTGTTGTGTTCGGGCGACGGAACTGAAGTGCTCTTCGATAGAGTCTGTGTTGATTGCGAAATGAACTGATTCGGTTGAATTTTGCGAAATTTGAAGAGATTGAGTGGGGAAGTTCAGAGAATTTCAGTTTTGGTTAGATTTGAATAGCTAGCTTTTTTGCTTTTTCCGGTTTTGTGCTGGCTGAAAATGCGATTTTGAGCACTATTGGTTTGGTTTCTGATTCAGATCACCTCTTATTTGCATGGTTAATTGCAAAATCTCACTAGTTGTAGATTAGCTAGAACTGACTAATGAAATGATTGGGAAGCTCCCACTCTGTTCCCCCTGACCAATACTTGTGATTACAAGCTTTGTAGACAGTTAGCATGTTGAGCATAAGATTGTTTGATGCCACGATTCATTGATGGTGAAGTAGCTGATAGTGACTAGAGAAAAATGGAAGCTGGGTGAAGTTCAGCTACCATTTGTCGACTGTGTGTTGTAGAGAGATGTCTATTTATAGATGAAGGAGGTGGAGCTCCTGTGATCTTGTAACTGTTGGCAACATGCAATACTTTAGATAATGTTGGCAAGTTATGGATTGTGATATTCCATTTTCCTTTTAATAGTTTTTTCTATGGAATTGGCATTTTCCTATCTAATTACTGGTAAACTATTTTCTACTTGCAGCTATAGGACAAACTACTTCATCATGATTGTTGTCATTCTTGGTAAGTAACTTTAAGAAGGAAGTTTTCTATCTTGTTTTGACAATGAAGAATGTAGAACTGTTGCATTTTTCCTAACTTTCGCCTATTAATGTATCGAATGCAGCACTTGGTTTTCTCACGAGGCCACTTGCTATTGTTGCGGCTCTTTTGACAACCCTTAGCATCGCATTTCTCAATGACAGGTAACAGCTCTCTCTCTCTCTCTCTCTCTCTCTCTCTCTCTCTCTCTCTCGCTTGCATGCACACGCACACGCACACACACCTGTTGGAAAATAGTCATCATAGTGAAAAGCATCTTTCATGTGATGTTTCATCTATATAACATATAATCACATATGCTTTTGAAATATTAGAGAGTTTAGCAGTTAGTATTTTATATTTCCTTGTCCATGCTCGATGGTGAATGTAAGCTACGTGAATTTCTTTATTGTTGCCATACTCTGTGTTCAGCGTGCCAATTTTGTCTCTAACATTGCCTGTTGATGTCACCAATGGTTGTTACTGCAGCTTTGCGGGCACTTTTAGTGAGAAGGTGACAAGGACTGTTAGGCAGTTTTCTCCACATTTAGCTGCCAAGATGAGGCCATCTCTCACGTAAGTTTGGGGTCTCTTGTGTTTCTCAAAATTCCGTTTTTTCGATGGTAGCATCTTTAACAATCTGCTCCCCAACAGACCGGTAATCCGTGGGCGTCCATCAACTAAAAGGGCAGTCCATATATGTGGTCGGCCACGTTGGGTGTTTGTCTTGATATTCTCCGCTGGTAATCCTGAACTTGCCATTGCTGTTGCATAACTTTTTGACTTTTTTCTTTTGTCCACATCATGCAAGTCATTCACAAATGGGTCTTTTCCTTCTCTATTCTTGTGCAGCATCGCTTGTCCTGTGGTTCGTCTCCTGTGGTCTTTTGACTGTCCTTTGGGCGCTTGTCATTGGACTTTCTGGTACAAATCTTGCTTCGTTTAATTTAGTTGTTCTTGTACGTTGCAATTTATCTAATATGCCTCTCTATGTCTGCTTGCTCTCTCAGCCACTCTCCTCCATGCAAGTTTTAGAACACCAAACTTGAAAGCTCGCCTGAATACATTCCGTGAGGAATTTCGTGCTGTTTGGCGTAATTACAGTGAGCTGTAGTGTATCTCCAGCTTAGAAATGAGTACATTTTCTTGGTAAGTTTCTTATGCCTGTTTTATATTGTCTGCCGTGTTTAGATAAATTATCTTTCTGTCATTGGGGGAAGTTGAATTCTTAATCATCCTTTCACCTGTAGAATCAGCACTGTCAACTTCTGTGAAAATTGCCCCACATAATTCAAATTTATTGTACAAAATGCAATAAAGTCCTAAACTGTTCAGTTGGTCCGATCTAGTCTAAACCTTTATAAAAAAAGTGCAATCAAATTATAAACTTTTTGATTTGTTGAGTTAAATTTTAAAACCTTTTTCAAATTTTTTTTTGGTAAAGAACCTTTTTCAAATCTTTTCTGACAAAAAAATCGAAAAATATAGTTAAGTCCTAAATTATGTTGAAAAGTGCAATTTAAGGAAGCTATGTTGGCAAATTATCAAGTGACATGAGGAACAATTGCTGGTACTGTTCATTGAAAGAACTTGATTGCACTTTTGGAAAAAGGTTTAGGACTCAATTGAATGAATTGATAGGTTTAGGACTTGATTCCATTTTGTACACAAAGTTTAGACTTCCGGTGCACATTTCCTGTCAATTCCTTGTGATGCATGTGAAGCTTTTGGTCTTGATGTGCTCATAGATTTTTTTCTGGTCATAAATGAGAAAAATGTCTTTGAAGAGATTGAACATTGTCAATCTTTAGAGAGTATACTGTGAGATTTTGACTGTTGCAACGAGAAAGTTGTATATGCTGTTACTTTTGTGTGGTCAGCGTGATAATTTCTTTGGTCCCGTACAAAGATGGCTAAATTTATAAAAATGTTAATTTCTGGACCGGATTTTTGGAGGTGGATTCTGGTTTAACTAGCTAGGCACTCCCATTACGGGAACGCTTGTTTCCAAAAGATTATGTTTACATGAATCTATGTGAATGACATAAAGTTCACACCACTGAATGGTGAAAACACTGAAGTTCTTATCTTGTGGTAGCATCATAGATGCAAGGTCATCGTATAAAATACCAAAAAATTGAATGAAAAGAAAATTGTGATTTTTTTAGCAAACAATTAAGGAAGATGGGATGGCTTAAGTAAAAGAAGGTTCACTTATAAGGATGCTATGAAATATTGCAGAAGAAAGAAGAGCAGAATGAGACCTTTACTTAAGGCTCAGTAAAAGCTGTAATCAAAAGTTCTTTTAGAGGTTGGCATGTGTCAACCTGTAGCATTGCTTAACGTCTGCAAGAATAACATTTCAACACACATCACGAATTCAGGGCATGGCTTTTTGGAAATTGTTCAAGCAAAGTCTTATTGAACGTAGGGAGCATCTGTGTAATTTTACCAGATATAGGAATTTTTTACTACAATGTGAGCAGCCTCGGTTTTTGGTGGATCAGAAAAATTAAGCTGCTCTAATTGCAAAGAGTTATTGCCAAATTTTGATTTTTATGGTTTGGATGCAGATTGAGCAAAATTTGACCTGATTTGAGTGCTTAACTAAACCACCTTTTATTTGGGGAAATGAGGGTGACCACAGTCATATATGAGATTAGGTATGAAGGAGATGGCTATATTTCAAAAAACAATTTTTATTTTTCTATGAGGAAAATATGTCATGTGCTAGACTTATCTATGCAACCATTAGATATATTCTAAATGGTAGAGAAGTTATAATTTGG
Organism: Syzygium syzygioides; assembly: GCA_031216285.1. Lineage (NCBI taxonomy): Eukaryota > Viridiplantae > Streptophyta > Magnoliopsida > Myrtales > Myrtaceae > Syzygium > Syzygium syzygioides. The sequence goes on along the minus strand of CM062252.1, from coordinate 27,187,058 downwards.
TTAGGGTGTGTTTGTTTGTCGAAAGTTTTTTTTTGGAAACTGTTTTCATTGATTTTTGGTGTTTGGCACATGTTGGTCAACCTGAAATCATTTGTCAATGAAACCTCGGTGGCATAAAAGGCAGAAAATGAAGTCCCCTACTAAACAAGAGGAAAGTGTTTTCCAAATAAAAAGAGCTAAGTCTGGTGTTAATCTGGTAAGGCTGAGGACTAGTGCACCTCTTCTAAAGCGAGCGCTCTCTCTCTCTCTCTACCCCCTTCTCTCTCACGTACTGTTTTCAAATTTGCTATATGCCTTCACAAAAAACTTGTAAAGTTTTTAATAAACAATCACTATGACTTACCCGTGGAAATTCTTTCTCTATAAGTTATGACAAAAAATCTTGAAAATTATATCCTTTTCGTATTGAGATATGTTATCCAACAAGGGAAAAGCAATTGTTTTTCTTGAAAATGATTTTCGAAGAAAACATTTTCCTTTATCATGTAGTTTTTTGTGAAACAAACGGGCCCTTATATTTTGTGAAACAAAAGGGCCCTTATATTCTTTTTTTTTTTTTTTGGTAAGGTAAGGGCCCTTATATTCTTTGCGTCCTAATAGATGCATAAAAATCTCTGATTCTGGTCTTGATGCCAATAAACATAGGAGCTGATATGTTGCTAGGTGATCATCAGTCGTGGGTTGACCTGTCTTGCAACTTGCAAATAATGGACTGATAGGACTTCCCCATTAGGTTTATAAGCAGGATAAATTGATAAGTTGTTTTCCAATGTGCTAAGTCGGTGTTTGGTAAGGTAAGCGTCGGATCTGTTTTTTTTTTCCCCAGATGCCAAACATAGCAGATAAACCTGAGGGCCCTTTTTTACCTTTTCTGACCTGATCATTGATTAGCGATGCGGAGAAGCTGAGATTTGGAAAAGTCAGCAGCGGATTGTTGCCTTGTTTCAAATTGATTCACAATGTTCAGAAGTGAATGTTAAAATGACAATGCTTCTTACCTATTTCAGCTGATTCAAAGTAAGCTGACTACTGGACTCCGATTTTTTCTTATTCAGGTGTTTTCCTCCCAGGCTTGAAGCTTATTGACGCTATAGTTGCAAGTTTGGATGACTGCAGCCGAGACATGCATAGTGAAATAAGTTATTTTTCTCGGATTGGGATCACTGGGAGAAGGCTGCAAATCTCTGCTGATTCTCCGAAGTTTGTAAAGTGTTGAAAGCACAGTGTTCCGTGTTTCATTTCCTGGTAAGCAAAGGTAGAAGAGGAGATACGGGTCAGCATGAAGAACTCTGTGTGACCTGATGGCTCATTTAGCTTCTGAAATATGTTTTTCCCTTTTGTGTGACATGTAACCTTGTCTGCATACTTAGGTAAAAAAAAAGAGCGAAATATGTTGCAATTATTTACAACTTTGATAGCACAAGCTGTCTCTAGCTCTGGGAAGTTTAGTGGAGGAGATTTCCTTGATTTTTCACATGGTTGTGCCCTGTATTGTGGAACAAGACGGTGTCCCAACATTCACGGTCATGAAAAGAACCCAAAAAATGAAGGAAGAAAAAGAAATCTGCTAGACCAAAATCCAGGAAGGTTGCGAGCACAAGTAGTGGAACCCGTGCAATAAGCCCCCTCGAGCTTTGCATTGGACGGGGTGTTAAGCAATGTGCATTCCACGAGTTGTTAAAAGAATTACCATCTAGGTCAATTGAATGTCAGCTCAAATAGCTCGAGGAAGATACTGAAGTGGCTTTTGATGTATGGTAGCGGGAAATGAAATTGAAAACCTGGACAGAGGATGATGGAGCGATTCACTTGTCGAACCTTCGATGTGTTCTCTTCTGGAAGAGATTAGGTAACATCTCCTGCCTGAAGGATTGGTATTTGGTAACAATGATGGCCTGGCCAAATGGTTTTCTTGTGCTGTAAAAGTGAACACACTCAGCTTCATGAATGGGCAGCGCGTATGTCCGTGAAAAGGCTGAGTAGCTTGAGCGACATTCGTTCTCCATTCATGTTGGTCGCCTAATATTTTGTGACTGCACTAATGGAAAACGAGAAACGAACAAAGATGTCGGCTTGGTTAGTATTTGATTGCGTGGACATTTGCTTGTTGAAGGTCGTGCTAGAATTTCACTTCACAAAGCAAATCACCATTTCACGCTACTCCATGAATCTTATGCCCAGAGCCCATTTATATTGCATTGGAATCATAACGTTCCCTGTGCAACAATTGCGTGCAATTGATCATTATGCTGATCGGGTTTAGAGCTTAAGGAAAAGAAGTATGTCTAGCCAATAATACCCCTCTCCACATATAGAAAGACTGTCAAGCTGACTCAAATATTTATGCAAGAATATAGGAAGCAGATTTTTTTATTTTGGGAGGGAGGACTGAATTGGCCGTATGTCTATTTTGTGCCATGTCTGCGATATGATGATGGTACTAATGAGGATTGACGAAAGAATCTGATCGTGCAAATTGAGAAATTTGGAGAACTTAATTGCTATAAAAAGTTGGAAGGATTGAATCGGATGTACAAATAATGAGTTTCAAGGGACTAAAACTGTGATCAATCCCTTTTTTTGTTGGTTAAGTTTTGATACAAACAATTCCCAAAACACATCCAAGTGGTCATACAGTATGCTGAAAACTCGCACGCAAGAAGGGAAGCTACTCCAGCTTGATTGTAAGAGTATTACGATAATTTGAGGACCAGAAGACCAACATTTAAAACCATTTCCTTGCCAATTAATGAAAGTATATGCCATCTTAGGAAGTATAATGTCTCGCAGGGGCATGGACTCGCCCCATGTTACGTCGGCCTCTTTATGGCTCGTGCCATGTGCGTCTCTTTGACACCTTCCCTCTGTCCATGGTCCGTCTGAGATCTCTCTTTCGCTGTCTGTCTGTCTCTCATCTTGCCTATAACAAGGATCATCAGAAAATGTTGGTTGGCAAAAATCACTGGCCCGATCATCTCTCCGCTTTAAGTGTTTGAGATCGATGAAGAGAGGAAGGTCATAAGAAGGTAGAACATGGATGGCTTTTCGAAGTGGATGCAGGCTCTTGCATCAGAATGGGGAGTCATTCTGATACTGGGTCTCATCGGGTGTTGCCTCAGCACCATCCCTCATCACCACAGTGACAAAACCGGCGGTTGTGCTGGTTGCACTGGCGATTGGTGTATGATGTGTGCTCATGCTTCTTCTTCTTCTTCTTCTTCTTCTTCTTCTTCTTCTTCTTCTTCTTCTTCTTCTTCTTCTTCTTCTTCTTCTGTTTCCTCTTTTGAATTGTGAACATACCGAGACCGTGCAGACATCCGTTGACTAAAGGCCATGTAAACGCTCCTTTTTAACCGCGTCAAGAAACGAAAGTTTTACATAATTGGTAATCTTCATCGTTTCCGTTTGATCCTCAATCTTATTTGTGTATATGGATCTTGTAGATGAGTCTTGATATGCCCAGATCATGCTAAAACTATATACATATTAACTTTGGTGCATACTGTTCATTTTGTTGAGGAGAATCGGGCAACAATTCACTAAGAACTAACCCAATCTAGGATCAATTTCTTATTTTTGCAAATAGGAGAGTGGCCACTCTAAGATAATCATGAATGAAAGAGATAAACCAATTTGCGATCATTTGGGCTTGGAAGAGTCCATGCAAAGCGTAAGCACCACCTTGCAAGAGGATTGTTTGAGCCCGCTACCAATTCGTTAGCTCCCTCAGAGTTCGCTTTGAGAGGGTCATTACAGTGGAGAGGAGCAACCCATGTAGCGACCTCTTCTAGGTGTTACCACAAAGGTCTCACTAGTCATGGCCACGGTTCGGAACCGATTGGTTCTGGTTCAAAACCGGCGGTTCCGGTTCGTGGCCAAGTATGAACTGGAACCGGAACTGCCCCAGGCGGTTCCAGTTCCGGTTCAGGTTTCCTTTTCCTTTTCTTTTTTTTTTTTTCTTTTCTTCCTCTGCCGGCCATAGCCGGGGCTGGCGGAGGTTGCCGGGGCCGGCAGAGATCGTCGGCCTCACCAAATCGGGTGAGGGCTCGACCTCGCCGGCGTCGGGAGAGGCCGACCTTGCCTGCAACTGGCGAGGCCGGCCTTGCCTGACCCCGGCGAGGCTCGATCTCGCCGACAACTGGCGAGGCTGGCCTCCCCTAAGGTCGACGAGGTCAAACTCTCGCCAAATCTGGCGAGGCTCGACCTCGCCTGCGTCGGGCGAGGCTCGACCTCGCCTGCGTCGGGCGAGGCTCGACCTCGCCTGCAACTGGCGAGGCCGGCCTCACCTGATGCTGGCGAGGCTTGACCTCGCTTGCAACTGGCGAGGTCGGCCTCGCCCGACGCCGGTGAGGTCGAGCCCTCACTAGTCTGCTGCTATTTTTTTTTTGTGGAACGGGGCCCGGAACTGGCGGTTCCGGGCTGGTTCCAAACCGCAGGCCCGATCAACGGGCTGGGCCCGGGTTTGACTGGGCCGGTTCCGGGCCTAAACCGGCCCGTGGCCATGACTAGGTCTCACACACCTGTTACTGCAACACTCTTGGATTAACTCACTCAAGTTATGATCTACTTTAGTTACCGAGCCTCACGGTTTCATCCTTTGGCTTATAGATAGACACTTTTTAAGAGACTATGCATCTTGGTAGTGTTCTTCCCTAAGAATGCTTAACGTTGCGGTTCTAATTCTTAATGTTGTTGTTACGTTAGAAGATATCTCTTGTGAGTTAAGTTAATCGAGATATTGTCTACTTTGGCCCGAGATAGCCTCATAGTTTTGTCATTTGGCGTTTATGTGAAGACTTTCCCAAAAGGTCATATTTCGATAGTGTTTTTACCTGAGCATGTTAACATTGAATTTCCATTGTTGAACATTGTCGTTAAGTCAAAAGATGCATTTTGTGAATTAATTCCAAGTATATACATATAATCCAGGAACATTTCCCCACGATCCCTTCACCATTCTAGAAACTTGCATGGAGTCAATCCTTATTGGGGCCCTCTCGCCCTGTCGATCCTTACCTGTCCTCATCAATCACATCTTACCCTTGCCGGATTGGTCATTATAGTTACGGACTGTTCAATTTGAGTTATGACTATTCGATCCACTCATGGATGTACAAGCCTCTTACAAGTTCCTCCACATGCAGTGGTAAATGCCCAATGCACGAATTGGTTAAAGATTCACTCGCGACATAACTTGAATTCGATATAGCAAGACTTTGTGACCCCCTTTATAATTCGTGAAAGATTCTATATCAAATATGCTATTGATTTTTTATACATATTCAATTGGCTGCTTTTTCATTTTTTATAGCGATGATTCCAAAAATCATTAGGAAAATTGTCCAAAAGGTGTTAAAGATATTACACTTTTTCCAATTTAGTCTTAAACTTTTTTATTATGCCAATTAAGTCTTAAACCTTTTCACTTTTGCCAATTTAGTACATTCGATTAATTTTGGTTGGAAATTACTATCGTGGACGTTGGCCGTCTTACGTGGCATGATTAGTTTTGACGCAAACAATTTGTAATAATATTTTAATATTATTTTCGAATTCTTTGTTAATTTATTTATTCTTTCTTTTTTTTTCTTGTCTTCTCTTTTCCTTCCTTACTTTTTCCTTTTTTTTTCCTTTTTCTTCACCATTGGCCAGTGAGGGTGAGGGAAAAAAGAAAAAAAGAAAAAAAGAAAAGAAGAGAAACGGAAAAAAAAGGAAAAAGTAAAGAAAGAAAAGAGATAAAAATAAAAAAGTAAAAAATAAAAAATAAAATTATTATTAAAAATTATCCATGTTAGCGCTAATCGTGTCATGTAGGACGGCCAACGTCCTCATTAGTAATTTCCGGTCAAAATTGACCGAAATGACCTAATTAGTAAACATGAAAATGTTTATAACTCAATTAGTACAATTAAAAAGTTTAAGACTCAATTGGAAAAAGTGCAATAGATTTAAGAAATTTTCCCAAAATCATCCATGCAGAAGCAGTCGACCCTGACAATGTTGACCACTCGGTTCAAATTTCACATAGCCTATTTCTCTATTTAACCAGGGAAATAATGGCAGCCATTTTATATCCGGTCAAACAAGAAAAAGTCTATCCCTCTTCAAATATATATATATATAGTCTTAGTTACTACTCTCAGAAGCAAAAGACCCCGTCGTTGGGGACCGATTCAAGAACATACTATTCTTGCAGTATCGTGCTATTTTGAAGTGCTCCTCGAGCAATAACACCTTACGTGTACTATATAGAGATGGATAGGTGCAACGGAGAAAGCCTTCAAGTCACGTACTTTTACTGGCGGATAAAATCGACGAAGGAAAGAGAATATGAAGACCTTTGCCATAGTTTGGATTGCAGTGTGTTCTACGATTTCGGTTCTGATTATGATTGTCGTTGCCCTGAATGCCGTCTTTGCGATCCGTAGGAGGGGACGAATTTTAAGGGACGGGGTTTCTGGCGGAGGACATGGAGAAAGAGTGGAGCACGACGTGCTAAACAGTCATTTTGGAGGAGTATTCGATGGTGGCGCTTCTCTAGAGTCTGGAGGAGATATGGTCAGTGTTGGCGATTTCGGCGGCGGCAGTTCAATCAGCGGGGCTGACGGAGGAGTCATGGGCAGCAGTGACACTGGCGGCGGCAGTGGTGGAGGCTGTGGTTCGACGCCATGTGATAGCGGCAGTGGAGGCGGCGGCTGCGGCTTTTAACGAGGGACGGAAAATCGACATGCTCGACACTTTCCAGATTGAAGTTTTCTACGCAAAGGGCAGCGGAAGCTGCAATATATTATAAGGATTTGTTCACCATCGATGAAATTATTTGTGTAACATCAATTGAATTTTTCCGAATAGATTATGTACAACAAATCATAGATTATGAGTTAGTTTTCTATACTTTCATAAATGAGCTAAAACTTTCATTGTAAATTTTTAAATTTTTTTTTATGTTAATAGTAAGCATGAAGCATTAGGAACTCCTGCTTTCACTATTCGGTTGGAGACTCTAAAATTTATGATATTGCTTTTATTTTTATTTTGCTAACTTGAAATTAACTTTTTCTATGTTTATTGTTGATGTCATGAACTGACTTCGTTCTCTATTATTATGTTCACTATTCGTCATTCGTTATTATGCCGTGAGAAGACGAAAACCAAGCCACCCGCTGCTGCCCCCGCTCGGTGGCCCATTCATCATTCCAGATCTGCCAAAAAGAGAGGAGTCAATGGAGACGGCGGCATGGCCACGATTGTTCACGGTACTGGCCGTGGCGGTGGCGGTGCTAGCAGCGGTTGCGGCGGAGGAACTGGTGGTTGCGGAGGGTGCGGCGGTTGTGGTGGCTTGAATCTCTCCGTCTGTCGCCGCCTCAATTATTTCCCTGCTTTTGTACCCGGAAGTGAGAAAACTGTTATATAACTTTAGACCACATAGATCAAACTCATCTGATCCACATGAATAATAACTCATATGTTTCTGGCCCGTATGATTTATGGATTATGCAAAAACTTATTGAAGCTTCATTGATTGCTTCCACGTTTTATGTCACTTGAAGTGAATCTAAAAAAGAAAAACTAAATATGTTCATCCAACAGATTGGGCATGGAATTTGGCTTTGTCATCACTTAATACCTTCTTTCTAGGTTTTATAATCGGTCATTCGGGCCTGATGATACCCAGAGCTGGTCTTTAATAAAACAAAATCTCTCAAAACTTTCAACTCGGTATGGTTTTCTGGTCTATTTACGAATGACTTCTCGGATTGTAATGGATCGCAATTCCTCTTTTCGCATTCACGTACAAAAGATCCGCTCCAGAAGAATCCTTAAAATTACCATTTAGCATGAAACTTTTATCGGACATTCGATGAAGGTTCATGAAGTGAGGAGATTGTTTGTGTTGGTCGCTCCTCGCTTGGAGTGCGACCCACATATCTTAAACAGGAAAGGAAAGAAAAGAAGGTAAAAGATTGGCAGCTGATGCTCTTGAAGTGGCGAAAGCCACGTTGCTCACCAAGTTGGTCAAAGTGCGGCACACTCATGCGGCCCGTGCAAGAGAAAAGGCAAGAGTTGAGAGACAGCAGAGCAAAGCTGGACGGACAGAAGCCATTTTGAGAGAAAAGTGAGCTCGTGCGAACGAAAAAAAGCGAGAGGAAGAGAAGGAAAACGGAAGAACCGCGAATGTGTGGCCCTGTCTATCAAGAATTGGCTTGCGATTTCAATGACGAAATTCTAGTATGTTGTCCATGGCGATGTGTGCTACATGTTGACCGGCGCCTATCATTAGGAAACCTCTTCATCCATGCATTTTCGACATTCTCGCTCGGTGAGATCTCATCACGCTTTTCTCTATATTATTGCAATCCACCTAGACATGATGAACTTATTGTTGCTGTGTTCTACGACAGTTATCTTGATGATATGCTGTGTTGTGTAACCACCAGTGGGACTGGAGAAGGACTGCTGTAATCTTGCTCTGCATCGAGGAAAAGTTTTTCGCGAGCTTTGTGGTTTTCCTCTAGTTGCGGTATGCACGTTAAAGTCTCGTTTGCCCATTTTGCATTGTCTGGTTGTCTGTTGCATTATAGTAATGCTTGTTGTGCTTATTTAATCATACAAGGAGGAGCGAAGAAATTTGCTGGTGTTAAATAATTTCCGTTGTGCATGGTGTGACGCAGTTACTAGAAGGTCTTTCCCCTCTTGCCCAGGGATCATCCTCCGCTCTCGTCGGATTGGGTTGTCACAATTTCAAAATGTTCAATTGAATCATAACTACTCAATCACTTGTAGATATATGAGCCTATCGCCGTAACTCCACTGGTGTGCCATAAGTTAGGAGGCTTCTCCACATGAGGTAGTAAATGCCGAAGACATAAGCTGGTCAGAGCTTTGTTTACGACATGGCTTGAACTTGTGATTTCAGGGGAGACATTTTGGCTCCTTTAGAGTTTGGGGAAGATTCTATATCTAACATGCTATCATCTTACGGTACATATTCATGTCCCTGGGATATATTCAAATTCCACTCACTCTATTTCTTAATTTAAACGAAGGATAGTGGCAGCCATTTTTTTGCGAAGTCAAACAAGAAAAAGTATATCCTCTTTACACATGTATAAATACATTATGTGTTACTTCTCTCGGAAGAAAAGCCCCCGTTGTTGCAGACGGATTCGAGGACAAATAAATCTTAAGAGTCTGCTGCTATTTCGAACTTCTCCTTCAAGCAATTCCACATTACATGTACTATATATAAAGAGAGGGGAGGAGGGAAGGATTTCCTTTTTCTTAGTATTGGGTCACCCCCTAAGGCAAATCTAATGGCAACTTTGACCAATAGACATGTCATATGAGTGGGTCAAGTCGGGTTGAGTCCAAATCGAGTTTGGGTGGGTCGAAAATGATCCGATCAAAATTGACTTATTTAAAATTATATATTTAACGAAATACAAATTTAACAAATCATACCTGACCAGACCCAAACCCAATTTACACCCAATAGAACCCGGGCTCCAATTTTTAGTAATTTTTTGTCTTAAATATGAAAAGTAGCTTATTGAAATTTGCTTAACCAATTTAAAAAATTAACAAATTTGAAATTACAAACTTTGACGGATCAAACTACTTATGTGATTAAGTATACATTGTTTTTGTCGCGACGCCACCTCCTGCGATGTGTCACCTAAGGGTTCGGCTAATGGATTATTAAGTCTAGGCCTAACTCGGGCTCGCCCAAGCCCTTACCAATTCGCGACTTAGGATTTAAGTTCTTAACATGCAAATTATTTCAATTAGAAGTCGCCACTAATCTATTTTTTGGTTGGTCAATTAAAAACTCAAGTAAAGTATCGAGAGAATTACTTTACTCCTATGAACTAGAGATTATGGATTCGAGGGCTTGGTTACACTAGATTCTAATGCCCTTTCAGTACCTTTTCTATTTTATTTCAAAAAAAATATTTACAAGCATCTTGGATTAATTTTAAATCTATCTACAAACATGCGAGGTGATCATGCGGGTGCGCAATTATTAATAAAACACCTAATAAAACAAAGCAATAAGTAAATTGCAAGGACGGGAAGAACGTACTTACTTTGGAGCAATGAAAGCATCTGCAATGTTAGTTAGAAAATTACATCAACAAACTTAATATGATTTCTAATTAACACGTAATTCCACTCAATGCATTTTTTGGAATTTTCTCTTATTTAGTGGAAATTAAACTATATGCAATGCATACTACTAATCTAACATGACATGTGACATACGATGCACATAAATGTCCTAACTCTAACGATGATTAAAAGGACTATCTCTAATATGGCACACAATGAATCTAGACATGAATTTCTAATGACGAGCAAAATTAATATGTAACTATTCTAGCATGACGCACAATTTCATGAACCAAACATGCAATAATGACATGCAAACAATGACACATGGCAAGTTATGAATGATATGACAAGATGACATGTAAGCATGATGCAATCTAAATTATATGACACGCAGATGGTATTTTTTGTAATTTTCTATGAAATTCGAAATTCATTAATTTCTCTAACATGCAATCTACCTTTTAAATCATCTACTTCGATAATATCTAATCTTTTTGGATTTTTTTATATGGAAAGATAATCAATTCAAATCAAACAAAGATAGAAAGAAATCACATCCACATCAAACACGGCATTGAATCACACAATATATTATCAATATCCATATAGTTTTGGAAATAGATTGACAAATCGTATCCTGGGCACGAGGATCGGATTGACCAATTTTTGTAGAATCGCAAATCATATCTCGGGCGGAAAATCGGATTGACAATTTTCCGTGCGATTACGAATCATATCTCGGGCGGGAGATCGGATTGGATTGACACCATAGCACATTATGAAATTAGGAAATTAGCATATCACAGTTTCTTTCTTTCCTTTTGCTTATTTCCCTACTGAACCGTGCATATATACACGCCCAAATACTCCGCTCTTGGCCGAATCTCTTTCTTCCTTTCCTTCAATGTTGACCGAACTTTCCCAAAATCCACGGAATTGATTTAACCATGTACGCACATATACCCGAAAGATTATCTCTGATTTTTTATCGGCCATGCAATATCTAAATCTTGATAATATAATATCTTTATTGTCTCGAATTTTCATCAGATTTTCCTGACTTGATGCATGTGATTTTAGCCACTGCAGGCTTAGTCCCTTGAAACTCAAACCATTCACGCGAGTTCATCTGCCACCGGTCCAATGTAAATGCGACTATATGAGCCTAAAAACTAATTCAAATACTCATAATCTATATGCAATTTAACTAATTTTTTTTATCTAGGGACCGGGATTGATCCTTAATTTTTTATGAACGAATAGTTTTTAACAAAACTTTAAAATTTTGTGTTAATTAACAAATTTGAAATTACAAAAATTTGACAGATCAAACTACTCATGTGATTAAGTAAGCATTGTTCATGATCCATTTTGTCACCTCTAATGATAAGTCATGGGATGGCGCAAGAACATGACAACAAGACACCTTCATCCAAGTTGGAGATCTAACGGCTATTCTGCGGGGAATGATCGAGGCAATGTTAGAATAACCTAAACCAACGGGTCCACAAAAATCAATTTTAGTATCATTGGTGATGGGTTGGACAACGAACCTGTATGTCTTTTTCCTTCTAGTAGAGCATAAATGGACGCGAAGCATCCTCACCGATCTGTTGACCAAGCCAAACGATGGAAATAACCCAAACATTCCTTAATCCAAATAGCTTCCTCAAAGCCAGCGGTTCGTCATCTTTCAGTGACTCGACGACTATAAGCAAGAAAAGCATCGAGAGGGAGGCGTGGAGATACTCGCGCCACCCTTTTCTTCTTGTTGAAAATTGGAACCACGTGAAACTCAAGTAGAGTCATGGGCTGTTTTTGCAGTAGAGGTCGCGAGAAGGCAAAAGCCGAGCTGCCCACTGCGATCCCCGCTCAACCACCCATTTATGAGGCCGGATCTGCCAAGAAGAGCGGCATCGGCAGAGACGGCGGCATGGCTATTCTTGCTGGTGCAGGCGCTGCCGTAGTGGCCACCGCTGCAGTGGCCACGGTTTTGGACAGTACTGATGGTGGCGGAGGCGGTGGTACTGATGAAGGAGCTTCTCGTAATGGAGGAGGTTGCTGTCGATGGTGCGGCGGTGGAGGGTGTGGGGTAGGGGGCGCGGGGGGAGGGTGCGGGGGAGGAGGATGCGGCGGCGGCGGCGGTTGCGGGGGTTGAACGTCTCTGTTTGTTGCCGTAAACGATACATGTATTTTATCCTTCCATGCTGGACAGGTAAGCATGCAACAAGTGGTCTATATTATTTGTAGAATATGCAATAACTTATCCGGTTATCTTGAAGTTTTATGCTGTTTCAAATATGCCTGGAAAAAAAAAATATTTGTTCATGTTCATCCAATGGATTAGGGATGAGCTTTGACTTTTTGGCCTCTGATACCTTCTTTTGAGGTTATATAGTCTGTCATTCGGGCCTAATGTTATAGAGAGCTAAACTTTAACAAAACAAAATCTCTTTCAATTTTTAACTTGGGCCAGTTCTATGATTCGTCGAGAAACGGATTCTTGAATCGTATGGGCCGTAATTTCTCCTTTTTCTATTCATCTACAAAATATTATCACACACAAAATAGTATGCTGCTCGTGGCGATGACTGGCACCAATTGTTGGAAAGCCTCTTCCATTGGCCCATTCGTGACATTCTCGCTCGTTGAGATCCGGCCGTACTTTTCTCTGTATTATTGTAATCCACCTAGTCGTGATGAGCTTATTGTCGCTGCAATTCAAGATAGCTATCTTTGATGGTAGCCTTGTGTAACCTCTAAAGGGACTATACGAGGCTTGTTGTAATCCTGCGCTGCATAGTGGAAGTTTTTGACTGAGTCTGGTACTTGGTGGTTTTTCCCTGTTGTGATTTGCACGTTAAAATCTTGGGCGTCCCATTCTATGTTGTCCCATCTTCCATTACATTATAGTAATGCTTATTTTGCTCATTTAATCACACAAAGATGGGAGGGAAAGGATCTAATTGCACAATAAAGAAAATCAGAGACATGCTAGAACATTTTACAAAGACTTCAGGGATTAGTAGTGCCTTTATCTCAAATTTTAATATCGTTATCATTATTTAGTTGCGCCGGTAAGCTTCAAATTCCAAAATGATGTTTTTACGAGCTAGTCTGACAAACATCCCGGTGGAACACTTGGGTAAGTTATGTTGAAAAAGTTCGGTATGCCCAGGTCCGACAAAGATGTATCTCTAAACTCAAGGAGGTGAATTTGAAATTTAAATTAATCTCTTCCAGTGAAATTGTTGATGTTTCGACTATCAACTCAAGAGTCCAAACTCAACCACATCACCTCATGTAATCTCACTTTACCAAGAAAAATGCCTTCAACGCTATTGCAAATATCATGCACAGAACCACCAAACAACACACAGATTGTGTGTGTGTGTGAAGATTTGTGAATAGCACTGGAAACTTAATTTGCTTTGTGGCCACCATACCGATCTTTGGCCACCTTCCGATCTGAGGTTGCAAACTCAGTCGCGAGGTCAAGCAAATAGAGAATAGGCAAAGCAGCACACATAGAAGTCGAAAGGGAGGGACGGCGAGCACCGTGGACAGAGAGCACCACAGTGGTTGCACGCGGCCAACATTGACGAGCAACGGTGACGACGATACACATTGGGGAAGAGGAGGCACTAAGGGAAGATAGAAGAAGTAAAAAGGAAAACGTAAGAAGGAAATAGGAAAGAAAAGGGAAAAAAGGGAAAAACGAAAAGGAAAAACCAAAAAGAGGAGAACTTGCTCCCCATGCTAACTTTAGTTGCCAAGTGATAACTTAACATATCATATGCCACGTCATACATCTTTATACCATATGATCACGTCTTCCACGTCATCACATCAGATACCATGTCATACTTACTTCATCATGGGCCATATTATCATGTCATGCTAGCAATGTCATTTATGCATATGCTAAGTCATTATTATATCGATGCCATTCGCATCATGTTCACTTTTACCATGTTTCATAGTATATGCAATGGCATTCACGTATTAATCTTTCAAATTCCTCGTTGTCATGACCTTCCCACAAATGGAAAGTTATTTTTGGGTGTTTTCTACTGCCTTGTGATATGCGAAAAACATGGATAATTTATGTAATTTCGTTGGTCCATCGAAATCAATAAAATAGATGATAAAGATATTGGATATCCACTTTAAAAAGACAAGAAATTGCAAAATAGATTGGATCGCATACTTGGATTGCTCATGATACGCTAAACGATGAAGTAACACAGAACAATACCAATCATACTCAATGGGCTGAACTTACATGATATCCAATGATAAAAGTACAAAGAAAATGGGGATAAAGATACTAGGAGTGTTATAACTTTCGTACGACGCTCACTTGAATGTCTTAACTTTTTTTTTTTGCTCACTTGAGTTCTAAAAATTTGAAAAAGTGATCACTTGAGCTCCATCGGCCATTTGGCGGCCGAAAATTTGACGTGGACGCCAGAAAATCACACATGGACGCCGGAAAATCTGACGTGGACAATTTTTATTCCTTTTTTTTTTATCATTTTTTTAGTTTTATTTGGCCAATCTAATTTGTAGATGGGCACGTGAAGAACTTCATCTTCCCCATTGGTTGGGGTTCTGTAGCACTTAGGAATTTTGGCTAGCCGAGCCCAAATCTGGGGAGGGCTCGGCCACATGCCTCGCTGCGCTATACTTCCTCCTCACTCCACTTATCATACTTATCGAACGTGTTCATGTATAGTTTCAAGTTGCCCTTCATCTAGAGCTTGGTTTGATGGTGTCGAGTAGGAGCAAGCACACGTAAGTGAATGCGCTGGCGATTCTGCCTCCAGCAGCGCCGGTCATAGCTCGCTCAAAGACGAAGAGGATTGCACTTTGGGGCTGTTTCTTGAGTTGGGTTTGATTGATTTTGAGTAATTTGGAGGGGAATTAGGGTTTTCGAGAAAGAGGGTTGCGGAGGAGAAATTGAAGTCGGCGGCAAGATGTGCAAAGGTCTTGGGGGGTCTCGAGGGCGGAGGCGAAATGAGAGAGTTGAAGTGGGTGAAGAGGCTCATGAATTTGGATGGAATCGGGTGGTGATTGAGGTGCGGAAATGGGAGGTCAAGAGATGCAAAGAGCCTTCCCTCCATTCTTTCTCCAAAGCTTTAACTCTCGGTTGCCATGGCTGATCGAGCTTCAAGCTCATGGCAGAACACCTTTGCCCAGTTGTAGAAAATGGGGGAGCAGCTGATCGGTTGTTTGTTGGCGAGAAATCGTTCCCTCTAACCTCCGACTTTTGGCATCCCTATCTTTGTTTCACTCGCGGTGGCAATTGTGACTTGAAACTCCAGCGGCCATGGCCGGTTGAAGCTTAGAGCTTGAGTGGCCATGGCAACCCCTCTCACTCTCCCTAAGTTTTTCTTTTTCTTTCTTTTTCTCCCTTCATGTTTTTCTTTTTTTTCTTTTATGTTACATGACGTGGCAGTAAATTCATCCTTTTATTTTTAAAAATTTCCACGTAGATATGAAAAATTAAATAAAAAATTCACGTAGGACGATTTGCAGGAAGTGGCACTCAAGTGATCTATTTTTGCCAGAAGTAGCACTCAGATGATCTATTTTACTCTGACGTGGCACTTAAGTGAGCGAAAAAAAAGTTATGACACTCAAGTAAGCGCCGTACGAAAGTTATGGCACTCATAGTGTACTTATCTTAAGAAAATGAAAGGAGTTAAATAACTAATTATTTTTGTAGGTGATAAATTTTTTATAAACAATAGAAGCGATTATTTTTTGAAAAATCCAAGTCTTGAATTTTTCGTGAAACAAACACGCCCTTAGTATCTTAGATTTGTATATATAAGATGGGGGTCTAGCGAGACTGCAAGCCATGATTAGATCGAAATAAAGTTAGAATATTGTTCTAAACTTAATGAATGGTTCACCAAATTTGATGCAATCGAAGTCGATAACAAATACAAACGAACTGGTCAATTTTTTTCAAAATTGGGGGTCTAGCAGATGACTGCATGTACTATTTGGATCACTAAAACTGGTAGGTCGATATGAATTTACTGAATATTTTAGGTTTTGGTTTCAGTCGTTATATGGTTCTTAATGTAGTTGCGGCCGATGATCGTTCACTAGTATCAATGACTTCTTCTGGTGCCAATCATCACGTGTAATAATCGTTTGTTGATGGATGATCTCTTGAAAGTGCATGTTTAACGTGGAAACATTATCATTGAGTTCATTGTTTGAATTGTGTATCATTGGCTTTAAATTTTGTTCTGATCTCTTTTTTATAGTTTTGTATTAGCTTTGACTATTATAAACCAATTTTAAAATTTTGATGACTTTTGTTTAGCGATGTTTCCTTGATTTTGTTCTGCAATGTTAGAACTTTTTTTTTTGGTAAGGAGCAATGTTGAACTTTGTTCTCTGCTTTATTGAGAATTTACCTAGTTGTTCGATGAAAGTTTATTCGAATTAATGGGTCCTACTTCAACAAGATTATCAAATGACTATGACTTTTATATAGAACTGAACAGGTCCTACTTATAAGTCATACTCATTTGGCGTCTATATATAGAACTGAGAGAAAGCCACGAACAAACTCGCGCAATCGTATCATTTTCATCATAAGTGCAAAAAACGACTTAAAATTCCAGTCATGGGCTGCTTTTGCGGTGGACGTCGTAAGAAGAAGAAAGCCAATCGACCCTCCACAACCACCATCCGGCCACCCACTTATAAAGGCGGAGCTACCAAAAAGAGTGGTGGCAGGGGTAATAGGATGACTGTTAGTACTGGCGGCGGCGCTTGTGGCGGTGGAGGAGCTTTTGGTGAAGGTGGAGGGCCATGTGGCGGTGGCGGCGGAGGCTGTGGCGGTGGCGGTGCTGGTGGTGGCTGACGGTTCATAGCTTGTGTTGTTTTTGTTCTTCTTGAGAAGTTCATATTCATGATGAATATATGTCGTTGTGAATTGTGATTTTTATACTTTCATGCAGGGTGAGTATGTAAATAATTTCCATGATTGGACAGAAAAAATAATATCGAGCAAGTATAATAAAATGAGTGAATTCATCTTTTCAATGCCCGTGATTCAGATGCCTAAATTTTCGCCTAAAGATCACTCATGCATTTTAGGAAAAAAAAACTAAATTAGAGATTGAATTCATCACTAACGTTAATTTTTTCCCTCTACATAAAAAAATCGATATCATATAGTAGTGCATTCGTATTTTTTATATTTATAGTTTGTATGTTATGACTCATCCATTCAACGAATTTGAATGGGTTTATACGACTTCTTAAATTTGTTCAACTCCTGCCCCGCTAAGGCGCTTTGGCGTGCAAGCACGCGTAGAATATCTCCTTAAACCATGATCATCAGGGCTTGGGAAGACTCAATCAATTGTCTGTAATCGTCACCACAAACTTCAAAGTTCATTGTCTTTACATGCGAGACTCGTATTGTCGAGTACAAAAAAGTTTCTTCGGACAAGAACACCACCATATAATTTCTCATCAAGCTGGGGATGAAAGTGGGTTCCTTCTCAGACCCACTAAAACCCATCATTAGGTGGGATTTGCTCTATTAGATTCATTAAAATCTAAATTTTATAAATCTTAGGTAACTCATATATCATTCAACCCGTTAAATATGAGTTATAATATAGGTCCATGATCCGTTTGTCACCTTTAACGGCAGATCATGGGATGGAGCAAGTACCTGACAACGAGACACCTTCATCCAAGTTAGAGATTCAACGTATTATGCGGGGAATGAT
The DNA here is from genome assembly GCA_031216285.1 of Syzygium syzygioides. Lineage (NCBI taxonomy): Eukaryota > Viridiplantae > Streptophyta > Magnoliopsida > Myrtales > Myrtaceae > Syzygium > Syzygium syzygioides. The sequence continues at coordinate 27,169,176 of CM062252.1, read as the reverse complement.
CAAAGCAATGTTAGAATAATCTAAACCAACGGGTCTGCAAAAATCAATTTGTGTTATTGATGGTAGCTTGGACAAAGGTACCTGTATATAGTTTCCTACAAGTCAACGGATAACAATGAGAATGATTTCGGTAACTTCAGAAGTCCTGCGTTATCTAATATATTCGTGTTTCGAGAACAGGACGCGAAGCACCCTCACCGATCCGTCGACCAAGCCAAACAATGAGAAAAAAAGTACGCCCGAAATCCCTCTGAACTTTTGTCCACAGACGCAAGAATAGGGTGAAAACGTACGCCCGCCTTCAGAAGTCATCACGGAGGGTTTTCTTCTGAGTTCTCACTTGTTGAAAATTGAATAAATATTCCGATGGAACTTCTGTGAAAATACCCAAACATTCCTTAATCCAAATTGCTTCGACAAAGCCACTGGTTCGTCACTTTCAGCGACTCGACGACTATAAAGCGAGAACTGTAACGTTTTTCTAATGTGGGTTACATTAATTGAGATTGTTATTACCCACTTGCGGGTTTGGTCTAATAAGTTTGGATATAAAGTTTCTTAATTAGTTGGATATGGGCCCGGTTTGTGTGGGCCGAGTTCGGCCCGGCCCGTTATGAAAGGGCCTAGTTAGAAACTCTATAAATAGAGCTGCAGGTCCTCCTCTGCGCCCAACTCTCCAAAATCACTCTCAAATGCTCTCAAACTCACATACGGCTTCCGTGAGTTGGCTGAGGCAGTCTCATAGCGCCGGGGGCTTCGGGGGCGACAGGGGAGAAGATCTACGGCACCGGTTCATCGTCATTTCCGCATTCAGGCCGATGGAATCCAAATCAGGTGCACAAATCCCATCCATCTTTTTACCGTACCGTTTATATCTCGCTATGGTGATCCTAGGGCGCTCGGCCGAGCCATACGGGCCGGCCAACATGTGGTATCAGAGTCGCCATAGTCGAGAAACGGGACGGTACTGTTCGCATGGGTCTGTGATTTTTTCGCCCGTTGAAAGTTAGAATAAATCACATAGATGGATAGATCATCGCGAGACGAGAAGAATGAGTGGTCGCCGGCCACCGGGGGACGCCGGAAACGGCCTCACGCGCCACCACGCGTCGGGGAGTCGGTGAGCCCCGGCGGCACACGCGCGGCCACACACGGGTGTGCCCAGGCGCGTGTGTTGCACGCGCTAGGGTTTCCGCGAGCCGGGTCAATCCGGATGACCCGACCCGACTCCGGACCCGAGTAGGTTCCGACCCGCAGTTGACCCAACCCAGGTCCGACCCGTTGACCCGACCCGGGGTCCGACCCGTTGACCAAACCGGTCAACCCGGTCAGACCGGAAAGCGGTCGGACCGGTCGGCGGTCGGACCGGTCGGCGGTCGGACCGGTCGGCGGTTAGACCGGTCGGACCGGCTTTTTGGCCGGCTTAGGCGCCGGCGCGTGAAGCCCAGCGCCGCACCTTCAGGAGACGCGTGAGGGCGCGTCTCACCTCCGATTGGAGCGTGCAAGGTACCTACGTGCTCGTATTAAGATTATCTACACTGTGGTATATTTATTTTACATGTTTGATACTTTTAAGGATGTGAAAATACATACGAAACCCTATATACGTGTATTTTTAGGGTATATTTTCGTATTTTCCTGTATTTCTCTATGGTTTAAGAGATATAGATTAAATCTTGCATGTATATGATGCCATAAGGATGTGTAGATCCTGTTTCATTGATAGTATGTATAAGGTTCAACATATATCAATGTATAAAGCAATGTAATTAGCATGGTATGTAATTTTAGAGACATTGCCCAAGTTTTCCAGTCTAGAATTACATCTATATAATATATGTGAGACATAAAGTTTATATCCTCAGTATGAGAGAGTTTCAATGATTCAATTTGGTAGTGACCGCCAAAGTGGCACACTTGATTGAGTTTGAGAAATATCAGTCTCGTATTGTTAGGATGTCTCCTGTTCTAATGCATTATTATACTCCCAAAGGAGGTGATTATGTATTGGTTCATTGAGGGGTGCATATACAACATGCGTGAGGAATGACTGATCCTAGTGGTTCATACACCCAAAGGTGGTGAATTCATAAAAGATTGGAATATATTCTCATGGCCGTTGTAATGTAGAGGGTATACAATTGCATATCATGTATTCTGCCCAAAGGTGATTATATGATGATGTGTGTAACTCTCAGAAAAGTACTCACATGATGCTGATTATAGACATTGCTTGTTTTTTTACAGTCACCTTTTCCCTGAACGGCAACTCCATAAGTATTGAGGTTCTTACTGGTTCAAACTTTAAAAAATGGAAATAGGATTTTTTGTTTGGTATAGAGCTGGCGGATGTTCATATTGCTCTTACTGAGGATAAGCCAGCACATGTCATTGCTGAAAGTACGGACATAGAAAAGGCACTGAGTGCCGCCTGGGAAAAGAGCAATAGGATTTGCTTGTTGCTGATGAAGCGATCCATTAAGGACCACTTGAAGAGTAGTTTGCCAGCTGACTGCACTGCTAAAGAAATGATGGAAACCCTAGAAGCAAGGAACCGTGTCTCATCAAATGCCGAGGCTGGGACATACATGCAGTTACTCAATAATATGAGGTATGATGGTTCAAGTGGGGTTAGGGACTACGTCCTTAGGATGGTAGACCTCCAGACAAAACTAAAGGTTCATGATATTATCCTTTTTGATGCTTACATTGTGCATCAAGCCCTGAACACCCTTCCTACTGAATTTGGAATTATAAAGACTAACTATAATTCTCAAGATGAAAAGTGGTCGGTCAATGACCTGATAGTTAGGGTAGTGGCAGAGGAAGAGAAACTAAAGAAAGATAAAGGGAATCTTGCTTTCTATGCCTCTAGTTCCAGTAGCAGGAAGAGTAGTAAGTTCAAGAATCGTACTTAGAAAGGAACTCCTGAAAGCACCAGTCATGTGGACTATTTGGGTCCTGAGAAAGCACCCTTGAAGAAGAATGGTGTTCACTGTTACTTTTGTAGGAAGAAGGGTCATATGAAGAAAGACTGCAATAGATATAAAGCTTGGTTGTCTAAGCGTCAGCAGTCAGGTATTGATTCTTTGGCATTTGTTTGTGAATCCAACCTATCAGAAGCTCCATCCAGTTCTTGGTGGCTAGATAGCGGTGCAACTAATCATGTTGCTTATACCATACAGGGATTCACAAACAGAAGGAAGCCAAATCGGGATGAATCAAAGCTTACTGTAGGAAACAACAAGAGAGTCGACGTCGAGTTCGTGGGAGATGTCATATTAATTTTGGATTCTGATTTTAATATGATGTTAAGAAACACCTTTTATGTACCTTCCTTCAGACGGAACTTAGTTTCCGTATCAAGTTTGGATGTTTGTGGCTACTCTTTTGAAATTAAGAACAGTATGGTTTCTATGTTCTTTAATTCAAATAATGTTGGGTGCTGCAACATATCGAATGGATTGTACAGATTGTGTTTATCTCCCAATGATATATACGTCGCTTGTACAGTTGAAAGGGTTGTTTCCAAAAGACCTCTACCTAAGGAACAGTCTTATGCATTGTGGCATAAACGACTTGGTCACATTTCTAAAGAAAGAGTAGAAAGGCTGATAAAGAAAAACATCCTGCCTACTCTTGAAAGTGACCTAGATACTTGCGTAGACTGTTGTAGGGGTAAGATGACCAAGATAAAGAAGAAAACCGCAGTCCGTAGTTCTGACCTGTTGGAGGTCATTCACACCGACATCAGTGGACCCTATACGACAACATTGTGTAGAAATTTCTATTTCATCACATTTACATACGACTATTCCCGATATGGTTATCTGTTCTTAATTAAGGAGAAGTCTGAGTCTCTTGACAAGTTCAAGATTTTTCGGACTGAAGTCGAGAAACAGCTGGGAAAAGTCATAAAGGTTGTCAGGTCTGATCGAGGTGATGAGTATTATGGCAGGTGTTAAATATGTCTTGAATTTTATGTACTCGGTCTGGTTCATGACCCGACCCGACATATTTTTGTGCGACCCGAAAAGTGGAAAGGAAATTGAGATTTGGTTCGCGACGCGAAGGGTTGGGCCGATAGGCCCAACCCGCAGCAAGCGAACAAATCTCCATAGCGGACCGCCCTATTTTGCACCGTGGCTAGGTTTTCTCATTGCAGAACAGAGAGAATTTGTTTCATAGAGTTTTCGTGAGCCTTGAGGGTTTTGTCGTTGTTTCTACTTCTGAAATTTTGTACTCTCTTTGATTATAGTGGAATTTTGTCATGCCTCGCCCGTGGACGTAGATCACTTCGTGATCGAACCACGTAAATTTCTGGTGTTCTGTTTTTTCAGTTTTCGCATACGTTTCCAACAGCAGGCATGGCGATGCTGGACAGCTGAAAGGGCCATTTGCCAAATACTTGGAAGATTCTGGAATAGTGGCTCAATTTACTATGCCCGGGAGTCCTGAGCAAAACGGTGTTGCAGAAAGACGGAATCGCACCCTAATGGACATGATGAGGAGTACGATTAGCAGGACGAACTTACCTGATTTTCTATGGGGTGAAGCCTTGAGGACAGCTCTTTACATACTAAACCGTGTTCCTACTAAGGCTGTTCCAAAGACTCCATTTGAATTATGGACTGGACGGAAACCTAGCCTAAATCATCTTAAAGTCTGGGGGTGTCCTGCAGAAGTAAGGTTATATAATCCCACATTAAGCAAGTTAGAATCCAGAACCACTCGATGTTACTTCATATCTTATCCAGATCATTCGAAGGGGTATCGGTTTTACAATCCCCATGGAGGTACAAGAATTGTCGAATCACAGACAACGAAATTTCTGGAATTTGATGTAGCCGAGAAGGGTAGTTGCTCACAGACCATTGAGGATAATAATATGGTAGGTACTACAGTGTCGATTTCTCTACCTGTACAGACAATTATGGAGCTCCCTACACCACAGACTGAGCCTGTTGTGGTCCAGGATCCTGTTATTGAAACAGCTCCTGATGAAGAACTTCAAACCCCTCAGGTGCAGGATGAGGAAGTAGTAGCTCCACTCAGGAGATCTATCAGGCAGAGACGATCGGCTATACCACCGGACTATATGGTATATCTGGGAGAGCATGACTATGATATAGGCTGTGTAGTTGATCCAGTGACTTATTCAGATGCAATTTCTTGTCCTCAATCAGATATGTGGGTGGATGCAATGAAAGACAAGATTCAGTCTATGAAATATAATGGTGTTTGGGAGCTTGTTGAATTGCCTAAAGGTTACAAGCCCATTGGTTGCAAATGGGTATACAAGACTAAAAGGGACTCCAAAGGAAAGATTGAGAAATTCAAAGCCAGACTGGTAGCCAAGGGTTTCACTCAAAGAGAAGGAGTAGATTATGAGGCGACTTTTTCACCAGTATCTTCTAAGGATTCTTTTAGAGTGCTTATGGCATTGGTAGCTCATTTTGATATGGAATTACACCAGATGGATGTTAAGACTGCCTTTCTGAATGGAGACCTCGATGAGGAAGTCTATATGGTGCAACCCGAAGGCTTTGCAACTGATGATTCAGGTGAGCTTGTGTGTAGATTGAAGAAATCTATTTATGGACTTAAGCAAGCCTCTAGACAATGGTATTTGAAGTTTCATAGTGTTGTCACTTCATTAGGTTTTGTTGAGAACAAGTTGGATCAGTGTATATACAGCAAGGTCAGTGGGAGGAAATTTAATTTTCTCATACTCTATGTAGATGATATCTTACTTGCGAGTAGTGATATTGGATTACTACATGAGACAAAACGAATATTGTCAAAGGATTTTGACATGAAGGACCTTGATAAGGCGTCTTTTGTCCTAGGCATTGAGATCCATAGGGATCGTTCTCGCCGAGTATTGGGTTTGTCTCAGAGAACATATGTTAATCGTATTTTGGAAAGATTCAGTATGCAGGACTACAAGCCTGGAATTGCTCCTGTCATAAAGGGTGGTAAACTGAGTCTGTCACAGTGTTCTCATACGGATGTTGAGAAAACCCAAATGAAGGATGTGCCTTATGCTAGTGCACTTGGAAGTATCATGTATGCTCAAGTTTGCACTAGGCCAGACATTGCTTTTGCAACAGGACTTCTAGGCAGATATCAATCAAATCCAGGACATGATCATTGGGTTGCTGCCAAGAAGGTCATGAGGTACCTAAAGAGGACAAAAGACTATATGCTGATCTACAGACATGTTCAGAACCTACAGCTGGTAGGGTATTCGGATTCAGACTTTGCTGGCTGTCAGGATGAAAGGAAGTCGACAACGGGTTATATCTTTAAGTTAGCAGGAGGTGCAGTATCATGGAAAAGTGAGAAACAGAAATCAATGACATCCTCTACTATGCAAGCGGAGTTTGTAGCATGCTTTTCGGTCGCTACTCAGGCAATTTAGCTCCGGAACCTCATTAGGGAGTTGACCGTATTTGATTTTGTGGATCGGCCCATACAGTTGTATTGTGACAATAACTCTGCAGTGTTGTTTGTTAACAACAACAGAGGTCTCAAGGGGTCTAAGCATATAGAGGTCAAGTACTTGACCTTAAAGGAAAAAGTCAGGGATGGTGACATTACAGTAGAGCACATTTCCACAGATGATATGGTAGCAGATCCACTAACTAAAGGCCTTCGCCTTTGTATTTTTGAACGACATGTCGTTAGCATGGGCTTAGGAGTATCATGGGATACTGTTGTTTAGTGGGAGCTGTTTTTAATTTGTGCTATAATAAAGTTTACATCTGTGTTCTGTTACTCTTTGTAACATTTTGGACGTGTATCAACTCATTTGCATTCAATAAAGTGTTTCTGAATGCATTTTTGTTAAGTTAATTACACATATATGGTGAAAATCTTAAGGTACTATATAAACCTTGAGTAAAGACTATGGGCATTCAGTTATTAGCCTTAAGGATATGTCTTATTACACATAAAGTAATGTTAACAATAAGGATAAGACATATGTAGGTTCATTGGAACCATAAAGATATTCTTTGGTGACATATCAGGTTTTTTTTGTGACACTTAAGGAAAGAGAATGAGGACTGACAAAGGGGATGACACATGAGGTATCACTCTTTATGAGGTGTCATCCGTTTGCCACACAACCATATAGAATCCATATCAGTAAAGTCTAAGGCACTTGTGACCATGGAAGGCTCTGCGTGATTACATGCAGTTACCGCCATGATTCGGTGTTTGAAACTTTATGGGATCGGATTGACTATTAAGAATTGTCCATAGACCAAATAAAGGTGCACATAAGGTACAATTTCAATTAATATAGCCCAAGTGGGAGAATGTAGCGTTTTTCTAATGTGGGTTACATTAATTGAGATTGTTATTACCCGCTTGCGGGTTTGGTCTAATAAGTTTGGATATAAAGTTTCTTAATTAGTCGGATATGGGCCCGGCTTGTGTGGGCCGAGTTCGGCCCGGCCCGTTATGAGAGGGCCTGGTTAGAAACTCTATAAATAGAGGTGCAGGTCCCTCCTCTGCGCCCAACTCTCCAAAATCACTCTCAAACGCTCTTAAACTCACATACGGCTTTCGTGAGTTGGCTGAGGCGGTCTCATAGCGCCGGGGGCTTCGGGGGCGACAGGGGAGAAGATCTACGGCACCGGTTCATCGTCATTTCCGCATTCAGGCCGATGGAATCCAAATCAGGTGCACAAATCCCATCCATCTTTTTACTGTACCGTTTATATCTCGCTATGATGATCCTAGGGCGCTCGGCCGAGCCATACGGGCCGGCCAACAAGAACAGCATCGAGAGAGAGAGAGAGAGAGAGAGAGAGAGAGAGAGAGAGAGAGAGAGAGAGAGAGAGAGAGAGAGAGAGAGGCGTGGAGATACTCGCACCACCGGATTATTCTTGTTGGCGATTGGAACCACGTGAAACTCAAGTACAGTCATGGGCTGTTTTTGCAGTCGAGGTCGCGACAAAGCGAAAGCCGAGCCACCCACTGCGATCCCCGCTCAACCGCCCATTTATCAGGGTGGATCTGCCAAAAAGAGCGGCATTGGCAGAGATGGCGGTCTGGCTATTCTTGCTGGTGCAGGTGCTGCCGTAGTGGCCACTGCTGCCGTGGCCACGGTTTTGGATAGTACTGACGGCGGCGGCGGCGGCGCTAGTGATGAAGGAGCTTCTGGTGATGGAGGAGGTTGCTGTCGATGGTGCGACGGTGGAGGGTGTAGGGGAGGAGGATGCGGCGGGGGTTGTGGCGGCAGTTGCAGGGGTTGAACTTTTCTGTTTGTTGCCGGAAGTTAAGTCATACTCATTTGGCGTCTATATATAGATTTGAGAGAGCCGCGATCAAACTCGCGCTATCGTATCATTTTCATCATAACTGCAAAAACCACTTCAAATTCAAGTCATGGGCTGCTTTTGCTGTGGAGGTCGTGTAACAGCCCGAATTTCGATGTAATTTCTGGGATTAATAAAATGAATGTTATCTCTCATTTCATTTGAGTACGACTCGCCCAGAGCTGATCACTCTTGGGATACTAACCATGGGGAATGGCTAACTAGGACGCTAGTACGTGGACCAGGGACTTAGTCGCGACTCGGGAGCCGATTTGAGAAAGAATGAGGGAATATTGTGAACCAGTGAGGGGCCGATCTTAGGAAAAGTGATGGAAATGGTATGGCCAAGGCCAACGATGCACAATTGGGATCGCAGGTGATTCTGCTTAACCAAACGTGCTCGTGGCCAACCAATCTAGAACTCGAGCCAAATGATCGTGACCCCGGGATTAGTAATAAACCCTCTTTGTCTCGATGATCGGAACCATTGAGACTCGGACATCCCTAAGTCGATACGCGTATTCCTAAACAGCCGCCTGTTAGTGAGAGTTTCAGAAAAATTGAAGTTGAGAGAGAGTTGTTCACGGAATTGAACCCAGATTTCGATGTCGGATTTTGGGGACTCGACGGACTAATTTTAAGATTCTGACGCCAGAATATGTTGGCCACACACACATGGGACGCCTGGGTGCGAAAAATGGAATTCCGGTTCGGAATGGAAAAAGGACGGAATTGCCCTTGGGCTATTTAAGCTTAATTCCGAATTTTGGGGAATTAATTTGGTTTAACCAAGGTGGGTTAAAGTTAACTAAGATGGTTAAGGGTTGGTTAGGGGCTAATGACAAAAATGCCCCTCAATAATTGATTTGAATGAATGTAAACCATTGGATGAGGGGTAAATTGGTCTAATGGGCTAAGATCATGACACTTGGATTCCACTAAAGGGGGATTTGACTAGCTTTGACCAAAAAGTGGATAAGCCCCTCTCTCTCTCTTCTCCCTCACCGATCAGCCATTCTCTCCTCCCCTTCGTCTCTCTCTCCTTCGTCCCTCTCTCCCTTCTTCGCCGGAGCAAGCCCCACCGTCGCCGCCCTTGCTCAGCCACTCGCCGGAGCCGTGGGTCACGGCTAGGAACGCCGTGGAGAGCCGGACCAGCCCCCAAGCCGCCGTCCTCAGCCACGCCTACTCCTCCCCCTTGGACGCCCCAATCAGCCACCCCAAGCCGCCGTTGGCCGTGAGAGCCGAGTCACCGCCGTGCGCCGCCGTTGTCGAGCCGTGTGTGAGATGTACTTGTTCCTTCCGCAAATTGTCCACCCCGACGTGAGTTTAATGCCTAAACCTAGCTTAGCCTTGATTGTGTTTAGTTGGTTTAGTTTGGATTGATTAGTGGAGATTGAGTTAATTTGGCGTTTTGTTAGTGATTATGTGGTTAATGGCTGAAATAATGATGTTGCTAAGGGTGGATTTAAGGTGGAATTATGGTTGATTTGTGATGGTTTGAGGGCTGTTCTTGGTAGGCCAAATTCGGAGCTTTTGAGAGTTTGTGTTAGAAATGGTGATTTTAGGTCCAATTAGGCTTGATTTGCTTAATTAAGCTAAGTATATGCCTTATATATTTGAGTGGGGTCTTGGCTGAATTGTTGGAGGCTAAATGGAGTGTTTTGAGTGTGTTTTGGCTATGTTTAAAGTTGGGGTTTAGTCATGGCCGAATTGCATGTGTTAGGATACCAATGCTAGAATATGTCCATTGTTTGTAAATGTTGGTAATTGTTGTGGCCTTTGTGTTCATTGATATGAGAATGCATGTCACGCGCATTGTATGTCAAGATTGAGATTTGAGATGACATTATGTGATTGTGCGGGTGTGACATTGCATTGTGTGATCACGGTAAACGCCCTGAAATGAGTGGATTGGGCTAAGATAAAATTGATATGTGTGATCACTTAAGGCCTTCGGGTCGTGGCCTACGGGTCGAGTTCCGTCCTCATGCACTTTGTAGCAGGACGATGCCCGGTTAGACTAGAAGACGACCATCCTCATGCACTTTGTAGCAGGCTCTGGTTCGTAGGTGAGCGGTGTTGCGCCTCAGGCACTTTGTAGCAGGCTAGAAGACACCGGGCCGGGGGCGTATTATATACGCTGGCCATGAAGTGTTGTGGCCTTCGGGTCGGGCCCTATTGTGGGTCGTGAGATTAAGAATGAACTGAACGTTGCATTATGTGAATTGTGAATCATGCAGTATTGTGATGAGATTGTGAGAATTGTTAGCATGTGACTGCATGAGGCATTCGTGTGGGATGCGGTCATTGAGTGATTTGAACCATTTAAAGAAGATGAGCACGTGTGTGTGAAGTACGCCTGCCCGTATGTACACGTATGTGGGTGTATATATATATGTTGAATTGCACTAACTTGCAGGGGTTGAATCACGTTGAAACATATTGAGTTTTATGTTTGTTGGCTTGAATGCTTGATTTTGATCCGTTAAGAGACACACTTTAGCCTAGCCTAGGTTTAGGTATTTGATTCACTGAGCTAGTCTCACGGTTGTTGTAAAACCGAACATTTCAGAACCTACCCCCTAGGATGCCGGAGCCGCCTCCACTTTTTGGGATTCCTAGACAGATATTACAGGCCGAGGAGCATTTCCCAGCTGGAAATGGCGAGATGCATGTGAGGTTTAGGTTAGTTCTTTACGTTAATGTGGGTGAGGATGAGCATCAGAAGCGAGAGTACATCGCATGGTGTCGCAGGGCAGCGGACGGGACCCTCAGTCGACCTATCCGTACCTTTGATATTCCAGTAGACGTTGATGGCGAGTTGGAGCCAGTGATTGCTGATGGCGAGGTGGTCGATGCTTCTCCACCTGACGCTCCGCCAACCGTCGAGGCCCAGCCAGGCCCCGGAGTTTGGTATGATGACCTAGAGCCGGAGCCTATGGATGAGGATGAGGACGACCCCGAGCCAGAGGCGATGGAGCAGGATGATGAGAATGGTGAGGTCGATGAGGTAGGCGAGGATGTAGACATAGATGCCGTCGAGGATGCAGCCAAAGATGTAGACCTTGAGGACGACTTTGACTCCGAGGCTGAGGCTGACGCTCTCTTAGCAGACTACTGGGGAGTTCAGGAGGGTCAGGCTGATCAGGAGGATTCCGACATGAACGTGGTTGAGCCAGAGCCGGATCGCAGCTCTTCAGAGGAGTCAGCTGAGTCTTACGATTAGCCCGACGATTCCAGCGACCCAGACTATGAGCCTTAGACTAGTTGGTCGACGATAGGGATCCCTACCTTTTTGTTATAGTGATCCTTAGTACAGACCTACTCACCCGGCCACCGACACTTTTTGGATTAGTGGCCTTTTGACTTCGATGCTAGCTTGACCTTGACCTAGACCTGTAGTGGATCTGTCAGTACATGTATCTGTGTTCATTGTGTAAACAGTTTGTTGATATATATATATATATATATATATATATATGAGAATGAGGTTTTACCTGATGATATTTTGATTGTTTGGCTTCCTTGCTCATCTTTATTTGTCAGGGTTTGTAATCTGCTTCCGCATGTGTTTTTATACTCTGATTGTTGTTGGGTCGGCGAGGTCTCCTGGGGACGTCGCACTATGATCGACCGGTGTAGTAAGGGGATGCTCGCGTTCCGAAAGGTAAGTTGGGTTCGGGGCGTGACAGGTCGTAAGAAGAAGAAAGCCAATCGACCCTCCTCGACCGCCACCCGGCCACCCACTTAGCAAGGCGGAGCTACCAAAAAGAGGGGTGGCAGGGGTAATAGGATGACTGTTAGTACTGGTGGCGGCGATGGCGCTTGTGGCGGTGGAGGAGCTTTTGGTGGAGGTGGAGGGGCATGCGGCGGCGGCGGAGGCTGTGGTGGTGGCAGTGCTGGTGGCAGCTTACCATTCATAACTCGTGTTGTCTTTACTCTTCTTGAGAAGTTCACAGTAGTGATGAACATTTGCAGTTGTGAAATGTAATTTTTATACTTTCATGCAGGGTGAGTACGTAAATAATTTCCATGATTGGACAGAAAATAATGTTGAGCGAGTATGACAATATGAGTGGATTCATCTTTTCAATACCAGTAATGCAAACGCCTAAATTTTCGCCTAAAAATCAATCATGTATTTCATAAAAAAATTAAATTAGAGATTGAATTTGTCGCTAACGATAATTTTTGACATTTAAATAAAAATACCAATATCGTATAATCGTGTATTCGTATTCTTTATCGCATTTAGACACTAGAGACATTCATGTTTAGGAATGACACGCTCTCGCCGAATAAACCATAGGCCTGGCTATAAATTTCGTCCAAATTAGCCCGACTTGAGAATTCAGTCTTGAATTTAGGCCCTAACCCCACACAAGCCCCGGCCTAGATGGGGAATTTGCCTGACTTGCGATTCCCCCTGCTCGACCACGCTAACACGCGCATGGTATGTGGTATTCTAAGTTATAAATGTGAATAACACTGGGCAAGAATTTTCAGCTAGTCCAACCTATAAGAAAGTGATTTTAGGCCACATTAGAAAAGAAAAGGAAAAGGCAATTCGCATAGTGTCTTGTTTTTTTTATGGGATGTCTCCGAAGAGACACATAGTGTCTTGTAACCAAGGCTACTTGGTTAACAAGTCGGTTACAAAACATTGTGCAAAGCACAGGCCAACCAAGCAAGAGCCGAAGCTCCCCTGTATCGTCCCAGGCGCCTCCCAGGCGCAGGAGGCTATTATACTTGCCTACCTGGTAATAGCCAGCCGAAACTAACGTGGAGTCTACCTTTTCCATCTGTAGGCCCCTAAGTTCCCACTTCATATTTTTCTTTCTATGAGAGAGGAAATACAGAGAGAACTTACGGAGAGATCCCTCCATCGTATTGGGAAGTTTCTTCTCCTATCTTCCCTTGAGTCTTTTAAGAACTTGCCTGGGTTCAAGCTAGTCCAAGCTATAGGAAAGTGATTTTAGGCCATGTTAGAAAAAAAAAAAAAGGAAAAGGGAATTCGGCTGGAAACAAGAGGGGAAAGACGAGAAGGATAAACATGACTTGCATATGTCAGCAAAACTACGTGTTTTTTTTTATGTTTATAGTTTGTATATTATGGTTCTTCCATTCAACGGATTTGAATGGGTTTATACGACTTATTAATTTGTTCAACTCCTGCCCCGCAAAGGCGTCTTGGCGTGCAAGCACGCGTATAATATCTCCTTAAACCATCATTATCAAGGCTTGGGAAGAGTCGATCCATTGTCTGTAGTCGTCACTACTAACTTCGAAGTTCATTGTCTTTACATTCGAGACTCGTATTGTCGAGTACAAAAAAGTTCTCGCCGGACAAGAAGCCCACCATATAATTGTTCATCAAGCTGGGGATGAAAGTGGGTTCTTCTCGGACCCCCTAAAACCCATCATTTGATGGGATTTGCTCTGTTAGATTCAGTAAAATCTAAGTTTTATAAATCTTCGGTAACCCATTTATCATTCAACCCGTTAAATATGAGTTATAATATAGGTACATGATCCATTCGTCAACTCTAATGACAGGTTATGGGATGGAGCAAGTACCTGACAACAGGGCACGTTCATCCAAGTTGGAGATTCAACGTATTCTGCAGGGAATGATCAAAGCAATGTTAGAATAATCTAAACTAACGGGTCCGCAAAAATCAATTTTAGTGTTATTGACGGTACCTTGGACAACGAACCTGTATGTATTTCCCTACAAGTCAACGCATGACAGTGAGAACGAGTTCGGTTGGCTCAGAGTCCTGCGTTGTCTAATGTATATGATAGAATGCTTCGAGAAGTTTTGTCCACAGACGCAAGAACAGGCTGAAAACGCCCGCCTTCAGAAGTCATCACGGTGGGGTTTTCTTATGAGTTTTCGCTCGGCCAAAATTGAATAAATATTCCGATGGAACTTCTGGTAAAATAACCCAAACATTCTTTAATCCAAATTGCTTCGACAAAGCCATTGGTTCGTCACCTCTCAGCGACTCGATGACCATAAAGCAAGAGCAGCATTGAGAGAGAGAGCCATGGAGATACTCGCGCCACCGTTTTCTTTTTGTTGGCGATTGGAACCACGGGAAACTCTCAAGTAAAGTCATGGGCTGTTTTTTCAACAGAGGTAGCGAGAAGACGAAAACCCAGCCACCCACTTGGATCCCCGCTCAACCGCCCATTTATCAGGGCGGATCTGCCAAAAAGAGCGGCGTCGGCAGAGACAGCGGCATGGCTATTCTTGCTGGTGCAGGCGCTGCCGTAGTTGCCACCGCTGCTGTGGCCACGATTTTGGACAGAACGGACTGCGGCGGGGGTGCCGCTTGCGGTGGTTCTGGTGGAGGAGCTTCTGGTGATGGAGGAGCGTGCGGGGGAGGGTGCGGCGGAGGCGGGTGTGGCGGCGGTTGCGGCGGGGGTTGAACTTTTCTGTTTGTTGCCGTAACCGGTACAAGTATTTTATGCTTTCATGCTGGACAAATAAGCATGTGACGGTTGGAGTTGCATATAAAAAAACTATTATATGATGTTATAGATGGAGTAGATATTTATGTGGACACCATGATAGGGGCTACATGATTTATATGTTCGGCTTTTCATGGTCTATTTATTATTTATATAACATGCAGTAATTTATCTGGTTATCTTGAAGTTGTATGCCCTGTCAAATATATCTTTAAAAAAAAAATTTGTTCATCCAATGGATTAGGGATGAGCTTTCACTTTTTTGTCTCTGATACCTTCTTCTGTTGAAGTTCTATAGTCTGTCATTGGGGTCTAATGGTATAGAGAGCTAAACTTTAATAAAACAAAATTTCTTTCAATTTTTAGCTCGGGATAGTTTTATGATTCGTCGAGAAACGGATTCTCGAATCATAAGGGCCGTAACTTCTCTTTTTTTCTATTCATCTACAAAATATTATAGCACAAAAACTTACCGACCTTACGATCAAACAGTGCGATTTACTCTTTTAGTTGCCCTTCGATCATTAAAGGAAATCCGTTTTCCAAAAACTCCTTATAATTACCGTTAATCAAGAAACTTTTACCCCACATTCTAGGAAGGCTTCCGAAATTAGGACTGGAAAAGTTTGGTAGTCGAAGCTCTTGACGTGGCCAAGTTGGTCGAAGTGTGGCCGACTTATTCGGTCAATGCAAGAGAAAAAAAGCAAGAGTTGAGAGAGAACAGAGCGAGCTGGACAGAAGCCATTTTTGAGAGAAACGCGAGATCGTGCAATAGTCGGATGGCGGTTTCGGTGACGAAATTCTAGTATGCTGTTTGTGGCGATGACCGGCACCAATTGTTGGAAAGCCTCTTCCATCCGCGCATTCGCGACGTTCTCGCTCGTCAAGATCTGGTCGTACTTTTCTATTACTGTAAATTTGTAATCCACCAAGTGGTGAGGAGCTTATTGTTGCTGGGATTCAAGATGGTTAACTTGCTGATAACTTCGCGTCAACTCTAATGGAACTCCGCAGGGCTTGTCGTAATCCTGCTCTGCATATGGTAGAAGTTTCTGGCTGAGTCTGGTCCGTGGTTTTTCCCTGTTGTGGTTTGCACGTTAAAATCTCGTGTATCCCATTTTGTATTGTCCGATCTTCCATTACATTATACTAATGCTTATTTTTCTCATTTAATCACACAAAGATGGGAGGGGAAGGATCTAATTGCCCAATAAAGAAAATCAGAGACATTCTCGCGTATCCCATTCAGGGGGTTAGTAGTGCCTCCATCTCAAATTTTATATCGTTATCACCATTTAATTGTGTCGGTAAGCTTCAAATTTTAGAATAATATTTTCACTAGCTAGTCTGATAAACATCCCGATGGAACAGTCTGGTAAAATCTGTTCAATATGGGTGTATCTTAACTTAAGGAGGTAAGTTAAATTGTTGGTGTATCAACAATCTGTAAAACTAAAACTGAAGGATTCTTTTGTGCATTGAAGAACAAAATTCATGCACAATTAGAATCAAATGCGGAAAACAGGATCGAAAATAAACTGACCTCCAGCCATTGTTCAACTTTACGTTCGTCGGAAATCCACAGTAGTTCGACGTTAATTTGAAGCGATTACGGGCGCACTTTACTAACCCAATCCCCTCGCGTACTGATGGTGTATTACCGAATGAGAGGGTTTGTGTTAGACCTTGTGTTAGCCCTTATGGAATGAACGTTCACTTTATAAACCGCTTCCCATCAAGGCGGTTACTGAAGAGGGCGGTTATCACCGAAGGGGCGAGAAGTGTGGAAAAAACCGAATGTGATAACCGTCACTTAAGGAGAAAAAGTGGGTCAAACTTAAATGTGGGATCACATTATTAAATATAACATTCTCCCACTTGATCCCAACATTTTCATCATACAAATTATCCAACAAAATCCACGAAAACCATATGCTTAAGAAAAGAAACAAGACACATGAATCATGGCGATACGTCCTCTAAGAGCGAGTAATATCTTCCATGTATTACAATGTATCTTATTCCTTTAATGTTAGCCCATATGTGATAACACATCTTAATGAATAAACCCTATGTTTATTCAGAACCAAGGATAATTGTTATTCTCATAAACAACTGAATGTGTACACCAGAAAATTGAGAATAACATTACTATTGAATAAGAGTTTCAAACAACAAAAGTCGTCCATATGACGATAAATCACATCATGGGAACTATTCCCATATTGGCCACATGATCCTTATACTTCATAGGTGGCATGCCTTTAGTTAAAGGATCAGCTATCATCAATTCAGTGCGAACGTGTTCAATGACCACTTTATTCTCCTTAACACGTTCCTTTATGGCTAAATACTTAATGTCGATGTGCTTACTTCGACTGCCACTTCTAGCATTTTTAGCCGTAAAAACCGTAGCTGAATTGTCACAATATATTCTTAATGGCCTAGAAATAGAATCAACAATTCTAAGCCCTGAAATGAAACTCTTTAACCATACACCATGCGAGGTAGCCTCAAAACAAGAAACGAACTCAGCCTCCATAGTGGAAGTAGCAGTCAAAGTCTGCTTCGCACTCCTCCATGACACGGCTCCGCCAGCTAACATAAAAATGTATCCTGATGTTGATTTTAGAGAATCAACGCAACCAGCGTAATCCGCATCCGAATAACCAACTACTTCCAAGTTGTCAGTTCGTCTATACATAAGCATGTAGCCTTTAGTACCTTGAAGGTATCTCATCACCTTCTTTGCAGCTTTCCAGTGGTCCATCCCTGGATTACTCTGATATCTTCCCAACATTCCCACCGCAAAAGCGATGTCAGGTCGAGTGCAAACCTGAGCATACATTAAGCTTCCGACAGCAGAAGCATATGGGATGTTCGTCATTTGTTCCCTTTCCAAATCGTTTTTCGGGCACTGGTTCAAATTGAACCTATCACCCTTCACAATGGGTGCTATACTTGGTGAACAATCTTTCATCCGAAATCTCTCTAAGACCTTATTGATATAGGTTTCTTGAGATAGTCCTAAAACTCCTCGAGTTCTATCTCTATGGATCTTAATGCCAATAACATAAGATGCCTCACCCATATCTTTCATATCAAAACTCTTAGAGAGGAATTGTTTCACCTCATGCAGCAACCCCTTATCATTGGTTGCAAGTAAAATATCATCCACATATAGTACAAGAAAACAAATTTTGCTCCCACTAACTTTCTGGTATATGCATTGATCCATGATATTCTCTACAAAACCGAATGAAGAGATGACATCATGGAACCTTAAGTACCATTGACGGGATGCTTGTTTCAAGCCATATATAGATTTCTTAAGCTTGCACACCAATTGCTCAGCTTTACTAGAGGAGAATCCTTCAGGTTGTTTCATGTATACCTCCTCCTCTAGGTCTCCATTGAGGAACGCCGTTTTCACATCCATTTGATGTAATTCCATATCAAAATGGGCAACCAATGCCAAAACAATACGAAGAGAATCTTTCTTAGATACAGGAGAAAAGGTCTCCGTGTAATCGATTCCTTCTTTTTGAGTGAATCCTTTGGCAACGAGTCTAGCTTTATATCTCTCAATGTTGCCCAACGAGTCCTTCTTAGTTTTGAAGACCCATTTACAACCAATGGCTTTTGCACCATTAGGCAACTCAACCAAATCCCAGACTTTATTTGATGCCATAGAACTCATCTCATCCTTCATAGCATTGTACCACAAATTGGATTCATCACTACTCATGGCTTGTGAAAACGTTTCAGGATCATTCTCAGCTCCAATATTATAGTCAGACTCTTGTAGATACACAATATAATCACTAGGAATTGCTGATTTCCTCATTCTAGTAGATCTTCTTAATGTTGTATCAACATTCTCTGGAGGAGCGTGTTGTTCAACTGGTTGTTCAACAGCTTCTGGTAATTGTTGAACAACTAGATCTACCGGATCATTATCAGTAAGTTGTGGAACTTCAATAGTTGGTTGTTCAATAGCCGGCTGAACTGAAGGGGCATTATGAACAACAACCAACCTAGTACTTGAAGTGGAAGGTTGAATATCTGAATGATCTTTCTCGGGAACAATGTCCTTTAATAGATCACTCCCACTAATCAAGTCACTTTCAAGAAACTTAGCATTTCTCGATTCCACAATCCTAGTAATGTGAGATGGACAATAAAACCTGTATCCCTTGGACTTTTCAGCATATCCAATGAAATACCTACTTATAGTCCTTGGGTCCAACTTCTTTTCTTGTGGATTATAGACTCTTACTTCAGACGGGCATCCCCAAACGCGTACATGTCGCAAGCTTGGCTTCCAACCTTTAAATAACTCAAAAGGCGTCTTTGGGACAGCCTTGGTTGGAACTCGATTTAATATGTACACTGCCGTCTTAAGAGCTTCAGTCCACAAAGACTTAGGAAGTTTGGAGCTACTAAGCATACTCCGCACCATGTCCAATAAAGTTCGGTTTCTTCTTTCTGCTACGCCATTTTGGTCTGGAGAACCTGGCATAGTGTATTGGGCAACTATCCCATTCTCTTGAAGAAACTTCGCAAACGGACCAGGTGCTTGTCCATCTTCAGTGTATCTACCATAAAATTCTCCACCTCTATCTGATCTCACGATCTTAATTTGCTTGCCGCATTGTTTCTCTACTTCCGCCTTAAAAACCTTAAAGGCATCCAACGCTTCATGCTTATTATGAAGCAAATAGAGATACATATAACGTGAGTAATCATCAATGAAGGAGATGAAGTATTTCTGACTATACGAGTCCATATCAGGACTACAAATGTCTGTATGTATGATTTCTAATATGTCCGTACTCCTCTTGGCACCTTTCTTTGTCTTGTTGGTCTGCTTTCCCTTTATGCAGTCCACGCAAATATCATAATCAGTAAAATCCAAAGTACCGAGTACTCCATCATTTACTAATCGCTTAATTCTATCTATGGAGATATGTCCCAATCTCCGGTGCCACAACATAGAGGAATCTTCATTCACAACACATCGTTTTATACCAGCATTATCATGAACATGCATCGCATTATAATAGGCATTGTCTTGCAAATTAATTCGAAAAAGACCATCAGACAAAATACCACTCCCAACAATTTCAGATTTAAACAATAAACTGAAGTTTGAATCTGAAAAGTTAAAAGAGTAACCCAAAGGTACAAGTCTTGAAACTGAAATTAAGTTTCTAGAGAAACTTGGAACATAAAAGGTCCTTTCCAAATTCAAAACAAAGCCACTATTGAGAACTAATCTGCATGTCCCAATAGCTTCTACAGGCGAACGCATCTTGTTTCCCGAATAGATGCTTTGTTCACTTTCCACTGGCTTCCTGTGGTTTTGAAAACCCTGTAAAGAATTCGAAATATGGATTGTAGAACCAGAATCAATCCACCAAGTGTTGTGACTCACATCAGCCATATTAGATTCATAACAAACATAAGAGGTCGGATTACCTTTCTTCTCGAGCCAGGCCTTAAATCTGACGCAATCCTTCTTCATATGCCCCTTCTTTTTACAGAAGAAACATTTGGATTCCTTCTTAATGTCAGCTTGGGGAGGTATTTTACCTTTTCCCTTCTGCTTGCCGTGACTCTTGAACCTTTCATGTGTTGCCAAATGAGCACTTTCTCCCAATTCCATAGTCAGCCTCTCTTCCTCTTGAACACACATGGTCATAAGTTCATTAATTGACCATTTATTCTTATGTGTGTTGTAAGAGATCTTGAAAGGTGCATACTGTTGTGGGAGAGTGTTCAGAATATAGTACACAAGAAATGATTCAGATATCTCAACCTCAAGGTTTTTCAGCTGAGCTGCTATGTCCCTCATCTTCATGATGTGCTCACGCACACCTCTAACACTTGTGAGCTTTAAAGATGAAAACTTCATTATTAGGGTCATGGCATGTGCCTTTTCTGAAGTCTCAAACTGCGCATCAATGGCCTCCAATAAAGCCTTAGCATTGCTATGCTGAGCGACTGAACCACGAATACTAGGAGATACTTTGGTCCTTATGAACATAACACTAAGGCGGTTAGACCGCTCCCACTGTTCATAAAGAGCTATCTCAGCTGCAGTGCTCGTGTCAGTAGGAGCAGGTGGTTCATCTTTCCTTATAGCATAGTCAATGTCCATGCACCCCAATTGAAGAAGAACTGACTCCTTTCAAACTTTATAGTTTTCACCATTCAGTATGGGAACATCACTCTTAAATTCAGAGAAATTCACAGGTTGTAAAACTGCATATCAAACAATCATGCTTATGTCACAAAATTTGAGGCAAAATTAACATATATCATGTTCTACCAATGTAAAACATGTCACAAAATATGAATCACATAACATAAAAACTGCCTGTGGGCTAAGTTTTTAATTTAAATAGATTCATAAATACTCCATGAAGAAACTATCATATTATATTCCTTTCCTTAATCCCTGTGGGTAAATTAAGAAAAATAATATGATATTTCAACCTAATTAATCAAATTAATATAATGAAAATTCCTGTGGGATTAAATTCATTATATTAATAAAATTAATCACAATTAATGTCCATTTCCAAATGTGATCCGAATGCTATTAATATATAATTTAATTAATTAAGGATGCTGTGGCTACTCCCCAATTAATTAAAAAATATATGGATCACTGGACATTTAATTTCATGCATAAAACATTCACAAATAATGCATGAAGGGAAAAAATAATCAATATAATTCGGTAAGTGGCATAACCGTAATACCGGGTGAAAAGCAGGGGCATAATTGTAAAAACTGAAGGGGAGGGGTGCCGGATCCAAGGCGCGTGCCGCGCACGCGCCTGCCTTATGCGCGGGCGCGTGCCGCGCACGCGCCTACATAACCGCGCGGGCGCGTGCGGCGCACGCGCCAGCAACTGCCGCGCGCGTGGGCCGCACGCGCCAGCAGTTGCGCGCGCTCGTGGAGACCACGCGCCAGCGGTTGCGCGCGCGTGGCCCCACGCGCCTTCTTCCTCCGCGCGATCAGAAGGTTTTTCTCTCCAATTTTCGCCGTTCCGCCGCGCCTTTAACCGGATGGGTCTCCTCCGGTAGCCCATATCACACCAAAATAATTTATGGGTTTCGGAGACCACATCGGCGCGATCATATGGACCCAAAAATCGGCAAAAACAACCAAGAAATTGGCTTGAATCAAGAAAAACTCCGTCCAAACGCACAAACCCAACTCACAACTTCCGCCGCTCAAATAGCCTCCGGCGAACACCGAAATGCCGGATTAACTAAAGGCTATTCTTCTCCATGGCGGTGCGACCGTGCCGGTCCGAAGTTGAGCGGTGGGTTGCCGGAATTTTGGCCGGAATCGGCGATTTCCCTTCTTAACCCCAAAATGCCGAGTTACTGTTCATGCACAAAAAGCCCCGAAAATTGCACCCAAAATTCAACAAAAATTCAACAAGAACAAGGCAGAGGCACTAAACATGCTCTGATACCAAATGTAAAACTAAAACTGAAGGATTCTTTTGTGCATTGAAGAACAAAATTCATGCACAATTAGAATCAAATGCGGAAAACAGGATCGAAAATAAACTGACCTCTAGCCATTGTTCAACTTTACGTTCGTCGGAAATCCACAGTAGTTCGACGTTAATTTGAAGCGATTACGGGCGCACTTTACTAACCCAATCCCCTCGCGTACTGATGGTGTATTACCGAATGAGAGGGTTTGTGTTAGACCTTGTGTTAGCCCTTATGGAATGAACGTTCACTTTATAAACCGCTTCCCATCAAGGCGGTTACTGAAGAGGGCGGTTATCACCGAAGGGGCGAGAAGTGTGGAAAAAACCGAATGTGATAACCGTCACTTAAGGAGAAAAAGTGGGTCAAACTTAAATGTGGGATCACATTATTAAATATAACACAATCATCTCGAGAGTCTAAACTCAACCGCATCACCTCCTTTAATCTAACTTTGCCAAGAAAATGCCTTCTAACGTTACTGCAAAATTATGCGCCCAACCACCAACCAACACGCGCACGCGCGCGCGCGCGCACACACACACACTCTCTCTCTCTCTCTTTCTCTGTATGACCGCAAATCTCTGCTGGAGACCTAATTTGCTTGGTGGCGACCATACCAAGCCACCTCCGATCTGAGGTTGCAAGCTCGGTCGGAAGGGCAAGCAAAGAGAGCATAGGCAATACAAGATCCTCCTTCTCAGGCCTAGCTCGATCCAAGATTTGCGGTTGCAGAGAGGGGGAAAATAAAGCGAGAGGTGGCCGCGTCGGGTGCTTTAGGGTGGGCCCATTGTGACGGCAGTGGCGGAGGCGCGGTTGTGGCCGGTGGTCGAGCTGTGCTCGTCGTCCTGCACAACGAACGAGGGGGTTGGCCTCATGCTCGGTGAAGGAAACATGTACATCCAATCTGAGCCGTCCAATTTACTCGGTGCCAATACATTTCGATATCTCAAAGCTATGTTAGCATAATGTTCTAAACTAGCGGGTCCCCAAAACTTTAATTTCAGTGTTATTAATGATGGTTTGGACAACCGACCTGTCTAATATTTTTCTTCTAGTCAACCCATTACCCTTAAGTTTCGGCAAGTCCAGATTCCTACGCGTCTGTTGTACGATAGATTATTTCGAGGACGGGGACGCCAAGCATCCTCGCTCATCGGTTGACCAATCAAACCGAAAAGAACAAGGTCGACTCATGTCCAAAGAAGAGAAGTACACAGGAAATTCCCACGAACTTTTGTCCACGGACGCAAGAAAAGACCGAGTTTTGACTTGGTCAAGTCGACATAATTCTTGCGTCGAAAATCATATGAAAGTAACACGAACATTCTACCTCCGACGTTTCTTAATGCACATTGCTTCGACGAAGCCATTGACTAGTCAACTTTCAGTGCCGCGGGCGACTATAAAACATGAATAGAATTGAGACAATGCGATGAAGATACTCGTGCCACCGTGTTCTTTTTATCGGCGATTGGAACGACGTGAAGTTTAACTGAAGTCATGGGCTGTTTTTGCTGTAGAGGTCGCGAGAAGACGAAGAAAACGAAGCCACCCACTGCTCGACGGCCCGTCTATCAATGCGGATCTGCCAAAAAGAGCGGCGTCCACAGAGACGGTGGTGCAGGCGCAGCAGTAGCAGCCACTGCTGCTGCGGCCACGATCATTTACAGTACTAATGGTGGTGGTGGCTGCGCTTGCAGTGGTTCTGGTGGAGGAGCTTGTGGTGGTGGTGGAGGTTGCGGTGGAGGGTGCGGCGGCGGTTGTGGTGGCTGAATATTTCTGTTTGTTGCCGTAACCGGTATATGTATTTTATACTTTCACGCAGGACAAATGTTGTAACGGTTGGAGTTGGACATAGAAATAATATCAGAGCAAGTGCAATTCTATTTGCATCTCATCTTACCCTTCTCTTATCCCCGAAAGTGAGAAAACAACTATATGATACTTACGCCACGGAGATCAAACTTATCTGATCCCATTACTCTTGTGGACTCCATGGTAGAGGGCACATGATTAAAGGTTCGAATGTTTGTGGTCCTTAAGATTTAAATGTCGTGTAATTTACTGGTGGCCTTGAAGTTTTATGTCATTTCAAGTAACTCCGACAAAGAAAAAATAAAATTGATCGTCAGATGGATTAGGCATGAACTTTGGCTTTCTCGACACTAATACGTAATACCTTCTTGCGAGGTTCTATTATTCGCCATCCACAAAATCTCTTTGTACTTTCAACTTAGGATAGTTCTATGGTCTTCCGAGAAACAAATTCTCAAATTACACGCAAAATCTTAGGGACTTTATGATCAAAGACAATGTTTAATCTTTTCTCTTATCGAACATTTAGCGAGGGATTGGAGTCCGTCCCCAAAAATAACATAGAAACTTCTACCGGATATCCTGGGAAGGCTCATTAAATTAGGAAATTGTTGTGTGGGGTCCCTCCTCACTTGGAGTGAGTGAGACGCACGTAGCTTAAACAAGCAGGAAAGGAACGGAAAAATTGTATCTCAGTTGGAGTAGTTGTAGTTGAAGCCCTTAATGTGGCAAAATATGTGAAAGCTCACGAACAGAAAATAGAAGAAGAACAATGAGAGAAGAAACAGAGAGAAAAGAAAACAGAGCACTTCTCATTCACATCTTCTTCTTCTTCAGATACTTCGAAGATTACAAGACTCATCTCTTAAAAACCACACAGCTCATCTAATGAAGATAACAAACTAACTGAATAACAGAAAACAAAGTAAAGTTGTTTATTCAGTTAAAACAGAATAACGATTCTTCAGTTGAAGTGTTGAACACGTGGTGTTGGTGGAAGGTTTTCTGTTGACTTCATCTTTTGCCTTTCTAGTTGAATCAGCACAGAGCACTTCTTGAAGGCTTATGAACAGAAATGGAAGAAGAACAATGAGAGAAGAAAACAGAGCACTTCTCATTCACATCTTCTTCTTCTTCAGATACTTCGAAGATTACAAGACTCATCTCTTAAAAACCACACAGCTCATCTAATGAAGATAACAAACTAACTGAATAACAGAAAACAAAGTAAAGTTGTTTATTCAGTTAAAACAGAATAACGATTCTTCAGTTGAAGTGTTGAACACGTGGTGTTGGTGGAAGGTTTTCTGTTGACTTCATCTTTTGCCTTTCTAGTTGAATCAGCACAGAGCACTTCTTGAAGGCTTATGAACAGAAATGGAAGAAGAACAATGAGAGAAGAAAACAGAGCACTTCTCATTCACATCTTCTTCTTCTTCAGATACTTCGAAGATTACAAGACTCATCTCTTAAAAACCACACAGCTCATCTAATGAAGATAACAAACTAACTGAATAACAGAAAACAAAGTAAAGTTGTTTATTCAGTTAAAACAGAATAACGATTCTTCAGTTGAAGTGTTGAACACGTGGTGTTGGTGGAAGGTTTTCTGTTGACTTCATCTTTTGCCTTTCTAGTTGAATCAGCAACATCTTCATTTCCTTTCTTTGTTGAAGCAGATTGAGGATTGTTCACCATATGATTCTTAACATCCCCCCGCAAATTGGGAAGGGGTGGAAAGCCTATACCCAATTTGGTTCTGATATTAAGATGAGCCATACGTGATAAGGATTTGGTGAAAATATCAGCAAGCTGATAAGCACTGGGAACATAACGTACACGTAAAGAACCTGAGGAAACTTTCTCTCGAACAAAATGGAAGTCAACTTCGATGTGTTTGGTATGAGCATGTAGAATAGGATTGGCAGTGAGAGAGATGGCAGACTTATTATCACAAAAAAGAAGTGTTGGTGAGGGGAGACAAAAACCAATGTCACGTAGAACAAAGCTTATCCATGTAAGTTCAGCAGTAGTAGATGCAAGTGCTCGATATTCAGCTTCTGTGGAAGAACGAGACACAGTAGGTTGCTTCTTGGCTGCCCACGAAATGAGATTAGAGCCAAGATAGGTACAGAAACCAGTAGTAGAACGTTTGGTATCAACACAACCAGCCCAATCAGCATCGGAGAATCCATATAACTTCATTGAACTGTGAGAACGAAGAAAAGTACCAAGATGAATGGTTCCTTTAACATAGCGAAGAACCCTTTTCAATTTATGAAAATCTCCAACTGTGGGCTGCTGCATCTTCTGACATAGTAAATTGGTGGCATAGGCAAGATCAGGGCGAGTTATAGTTAGATACTGCAGACCACCAACTAGACTTCTATATTCAAAAGGATTGGTGAGGAGGATCTCATCGTTTGTCATGACAACTGGTCTTAGAGACAGAGAAGTGGAAACAGGTTTACACTCTGTCATGTGAGCTTTAGTCAGAAGATCAAGAGCATATTTAGTTTGACAAAGAAAAAGATCAGTAGCGGTGCGTTTGGCTTCAATGCCTAAGAAGTAATGGAGATGACCGAGATTTTTCATGTGAAATTGAAGACTGAGTGATTGAATCAGTTTAGTAAGTAGCTGATCTGAACTCCCGGTCAATATAATATCATCTACATAGAGCAACAAAAGCACTGT
Organism: Syzygium syzygioides; assembly: GCA_031216285.1. Classification (NCBI taxonomy): domain Eukaryota; kingdom Viridiplantae; phylum Streptophyta; class Magnoliopsida; order Myrtales; family Myrtaceae; genus Syzygium; species Syzygium syzygioides. Next base: position 27,142,337 of record CM062252.1, on the reverse strand, counting down.
GTCTGGTCCATCATGGAGCACAAAGAGTGAGGGATCAGTAGTATTGCAGAAAAAACCAGTTTCAAGAAGAAAATTGCTAAACTTGTCAAACCAAGCACGTGGTGCTTGACGAAGCCCATATAAAGACTTCTTGAGAAGACATACAAATTGTGATTTCTGAGGATGTGTAAAATCAGGTGGCTGCTCCATATAGACTGTCTCATTTAATGTGCCATGTAAGAAAGCATTTTTAACATCAAGTTGATGTATTGGCCATTGCTTCATCATTGCCACTGAGAGTACTATACGGATGGTGGCATGTTTGACAACAGGGCTAAATGTTTATGTAAAATCAACTCCTTCTTCTTGATGAAACCCCTTAGCCACTAACCGAGCCTTCAATCTATCAAGACTTCCATCGGGTGTTAGCTTAGTTTTAAACACCCATTTACATCCTATGACATTCATTTGGTTAGTTCGAGGAACTAATACCCATGTCTGATTTTCATGCAAAGCATCCATTTCATCCTGCATTGCTTTATGCCAGCCTTCATCAGCTAAGGCTGATTTAACTGAACGTGGTTCAAGAGGAACTTTGTATTCAGCTAGACAAGCATATTTGGGATTCGGCTTTAGAATACCAGATTTTAGTCGAGTTTGCATAGAGTGAGTAGAAAATGTACCTTGTGTAGTTGGTGGAATATTTGGCTGAGTTTGGTTGACAAGAATTTCATCTGGTGTCTCAGTTGTGAGAGGAAGAACTCCATGTTCATCATGGACTGAGGCAGACTATAATTGTAAATGTGATGAATTTGATGGCACAACAGCAGGATGAGATGTGTTTAAGTAACCAACTTCCAAGATTCCACTATCGTGTAAATGTCCTAGATGTCCATTAGAGTGATATTGTACCTGTTCTGTACTTGCAGAATCCAGAAGATTAACTTCTTCTGCCCATAGTCTATATAGAGTAGAATACTGATTGTATTCTGTTGTTAGTTTCCTAGTAAAAGGAAAGAAGCTTTCGTCGAATTGCACATGTCGACTAATGTATATATGACCATTAGCAGGCACAAGACATCTATATCCTTTATGACATTCACTATATCCCACAAATACACACGTAAGTGATCGTGGATCGAATTTATGTTGAGCATATGGTCTAAGACAGGGATAACACGCACATCTAAAGACTCTGAGATGTTCATAGCTCGGCTCTTGTTGATAAAGTTTGCTGTAGGGTGTCTGCAGGTGTAGCTTTGGTGTAGGGAGTATATTGACAATGTAGTTAGTTGTTATGAATGCATCAACCCAGTATTTTAATGGAATTCTAGCATGATAGAGCATAGCTAGTCCCAGTTCAACCACATGGCGATGTTTTCTTTCAGAGATCCCATTTTGTTCTGGTGTATGGGGACAAGAAATGCATTGTCTGATGCCACAGTTCTGTAAATGAGCCTGAAATTTGTGACTAGTAAATTCTCCTCCACCATCACATTGAAAAATTTTGATTCTACGATCAAACTGATTTTCTACTTGCTTCTGAAACATGACAAATATGTCATAGAAATCTGACTTCAGTTTCATGGGATAAAGCCAACTATAACGAGAGAAGTTGTCCACAAAGATGACATAGTACTTGAAATTCTGAAAGGAAGTGACTGGTGATGGTCCCCAAACGTCACAATGAATCTTCTAAAGGAAAAATGGACACAGATTCTGATAAAGGAAACGGTAATGCACTACTCTTGGCAACTTGACAGCTTCTACATATAGCTTGAGTTCTTGCAGTACAATGAATCAACTGCTGAGTCTGCAGAAACTTCAATGTTTTTAAGTTGGTATGAGCTAATCGCTGGTGCCACACATCTTCTCCTACAGCTTTATATCTTTGAGTGAAGAAGGCCTCTGTGATTTGTGAATCCATTCTGTAAAGTCCTCTAATTTTCCTTCCGAGCATCACTGTTGTGTTGGCATGATTGTCCTTTATATAAACCCCATTTTTATCAAAAACAAATGAGCAAGGGTAATCATATGTTAGTTTTGATACTGAAAGAAGGTTCTTTTTGATTTCAGGAACAATCAGCACATCATTTAGAGGTAATGAATTAATTTCAGTATGTAACACAGCATCACCAATATATGTGATAGGTAGACATGAGCCATTCCCTATCATAACTGTATCAGTCCCATTGTACTTAAAGGAATTAAGAAGAATACCCGAATCTGCAGTGATGTGAGCAGTCGCACCAGTATCTGGATACCATTCAGTGCCTTTAGAATCTTCAAGATGAATTGCTGCTAAAGCTGTTGGAATCTCCTCAGCCTGATATGAATTGTCAAATCGATACCAGCAATGAAGTGCATCATGTCCTGGATGTTTACAGATTTGACATTCCAGTCGGATAGTATCTGTTATTTTCTCATCCTGTACATGTTTGTTAGATGTTAAACTTGGAGAGGGATATGATTTGGTATCTTGATATGGTTGTGAAGAACCTGCATATGAGCGAAAACCTTGACCAGAGCTAGAAAAATTATTGAACTGCTTAAAATGCTGATTCTCTTGATTCTGATAGAAGTTATTTGGCCTGTAACTCTGATTTCTTCCAAGATATCCCTGACTATAATTTCTATTGTTAAATGGACGTCCTCTGCCATAACTACGTCGTCCACGGCTATTTCCTCTTTGACCTCCAAAACCAAAGTTTTGCTGAACAGGTTCTCTATCAGATTCTACCTTCTGCTGAACTTCAGATTTTCTTTGTCCATAGTAGGCTAGATGAGGATTGTACTGGCTTGAAGAATAACTCTGTAATCTTGTGTCGAACCTTTCTAACTGTGATATTACTTCATCATATTTTGGTTGAGGTTTTAAGCAGTACATGGTGGTTCTGAAATTTTCATATTCAGATCCTAATCCCTCAAGAACTCCAAACATCTTGGTTATTTCATCTACAGGCTTTCCAATGGCATTTAGCTGATCACATATTGACTTGTATTCTCTAAGATACACAGATAATGCTCGATCCCGTTTCTGACAAGCTTGTAGTTTTCCTCGCAATTCAAATTCTCTTGCTACAGATTTCTGTGTAAATCTATTGAGTAAAGTTTGCCATACCTCATATGAAGTTTCCAAGCCAATTATCAAACTCAGAATATTCTCAGATACAGCTCCACTGATCCATGATGATATAAGTTGATTTGTTCTTACCCAATCTGTATAATCAGGATTCACAGCTTCAACTTCTTCATTACCTTCAACTTCAACCTGTAATGTCGGAGTAGGTGATGGAATTTCACCACTAATGAATCCAAATAGTTCTTGGCTTCGCAAGAATCTGTGGAACTGTGCTTGCCAAAGAAGAAAATTGTCTTCAGCTAGCTTGATTGTGACGAAGTTGGAGATATTAACATGAATCGGGAAAGGAAATTTTTGCGTTCTGGCTGCCATTATCGTGCTCTCGGATGAGGCTTTGATACCATGTGAAAGCTCACGAACAGAAAATAGAAGAAGAACAATGAGAGAAGAAACAGAGAGAAAAGAAAACAGAGCACTTCTTGAAGGCTTACGAACAGAAATGGAAGAAGAACAATGAGAGAAGAAAACAGAGCACTTCTCATTCACATCTTCTTCTTCTTCAGATACTTCGAAGATTACAAGACTCATCTCTTAAAAACCACACAGCTCATCTAATGAAGATAACAAACTAACTGAATAACAGAAAACAAAGTAAAGTTGTTTATTCAGTTAAAACAGAATAACGATTCTTCAGTTGAAGTGTTGAACACGTGGTGTTGGTGGAAGGTTTTCTGTTGACTTCATCTTTTGCCTTTCTAGTTGAATCAGCAACATCTTCATTTCCTTTCTTTGTTGAAGCAGATTGAGGATTGTTCACCATATGATTCTTAACAAAATACACGTCGCAATATGGTGTGGCTGGCGCATTGGGACCGATGCAAGAGAAAAAGCAAGAGTTGAGATGGAATAGAAGCTGGACAGAAGCCACTTTTGAGAGAAAAGTGAGCTCGTGCGAGAGAAAAAACAGTGAGAGCAAGGGAAGGAAAAAAGAAAAAACGTGAGCGTGTGGCTATGTTTATCAAGAATTCGACGCAGTGATTTCAATGACGAAATTCCAGTACGTTGCTCGTGGCGATGTGTGCTACGTATCGACCGGCGCCAATCATTGGAAAGCCTCTTCCATCCGTGCTTTGTCTGATTGTCTATTACATCAGAGCAGTGCTTATTGTGCTCGTTTAGTTTTCGCTGTACACAGTGTAACGTGTTCGCACTAAGGTCTTTCCCCATCAATGTGGTATCAGAGCGCTAGTTGTATTACATGCCGGTAGATCTCTCTTGTGAAGATGGAGATCTCTCGTGTGAAGATGGAGAGCACGAACAAAATCATTTGCTTGAATGGCACAAATTATCGTACGAAGAGTAAAATGAAGGTGGCATCTGCCGGTGTTTGCTGAGAAACCTGAATTCAAAAGTGATGAGGGCCAGGCATTTGAGCATCGGCAGTTTTGTGGGTTTATACGGCGATTCGTACATGATAATGTATATAATCTCATCCGTAGTGAGACGCAACGACAACGTGTTAAATTTGTAAACCCCGATCCTCCGACTATTAAAACAGAAAACCTTAAATTTGTAAAGAGAAATGAAATCCATATACTTCTATATCGATCTCTTTGGGTGTCAAGACGCAGTAGTTGGACAAACCCAAAATATGACATGTGAACCGACATTAGAGCAAACGGAAACGACTTTTTCCTGCAAAGAATCAATCCGGGGAAAAGAGCTTGTTCCATACGCGTCCGCGAAGACTAGACTAAGTCTTATACGCGATAATACGCTGAATTCTTATTTTTTATATCTCAAAGGGCATGACATTCCACGAACTTTCCCAGTCTGAATATTCTTAACAAAGACATTTCGGAGACATTTGATTATTAGCAGGTGTCGTCGTGTATATAAACGGCATTAGATTGGAGAAACTCGTATCGAAACACAGAAATAGGTGAGAGGGGGGTTTCGGGCGACGGTCGAAAGTTGCAAGCTGTGAGGTTTCACAGTATAAACTTTGATAAATCATGGGGTGCTTCTGCTTTGGAGGTAGGAAGAAGAAGGGAACCTGGCGTCCGGGGTTGGGATATTCCGGTGCAATGACGACAGGCATCGTATCTGCTAGCACGGCCAGTGGTAGCGGAGGTTGCGGCGGCGGCGGCGCTGGCGGAGGGTGTGGAGGGGGTGGCGGCGGCGGCGGCGGCGGAGGGTGCGGAGGCGGCGGTGGCGGCGGCTGTTAGAAGTTGTTATTAGTATGCTTATGCTGCTCATGAAATAATAATGTTACTTTGCTAAATTACTAGACCTATATATTTAATTATTTATGTGCGTATGCGCGCGCGTTTGTGGGTGTACTTCTTGTTGTATTCGTTTACAATATGAGATTGATGACATGTGTTCAAAATTTGGGATTCTTATGAAGACGATGGTACTGCTTGTGATAACCAAAGATCACAGCATGTGCACGCAGATGCATCCGCGTCCATCTTAATAATTTGAAAGCCAGATGAGATGGGTGCAAATCTATCATGCCCGTTTATGTACCCAATTGCTATATCTTTCCCCATATTGATACGTATCTAATCTATTTGGACCACTCTGTCGCTCTCTCTTGATCCCACCGCCACTCGTAGCCTGCGCATACTGACACCAGAGCAAGTGTCGCGCCGACGACCGCCGTGACCGTGCCACCGAGTTCACCGTGCAATCATCCACGCACCCTCGATCGATTCAATTAGCTAAATGTTTTTGCATGTATGATCCGGTTGGAAGCCCATCATCGAATTGGGTCGAAAGCCAATCCAGCCAAAAAACCAGTTCAACCGAGTTGAATTGGGGTATATTAGAAAATTAGTTTTTCGCTTTGAGTAAAAATGATAGAAAAAGCAATAAATTTTCTGAGGAAATAAAACTAATGAATTTCTCAAAGTCTAGTGACTTTTTTCCCAATTGTATTTTGTTATATTGAATTCATAAGGGATTTGAAAAAAAAATGTTTGAGGGTGGCAAAATAGGCAGGTCGGATTTATTTCGGCTTGGTTAATTTCAGGTTCAGGGTCATATATGTGGGTTTTCGGGTCATTTCGATTTACAAAATCTTGGGTGCAAGTCAGGATAAATTCGAATTATTCCAGGTTCGAATCTCCCCGGTTGTTCGGATGCAAATTGAATCTGTTCTGAGGCATTACAGGTCTCGTGTACTCTTTGGTTTCGAGTAGTTTGGCAAATGGGCAGATTGGGTCGGTTTTGATTTTATTAAATTCTATTTGATTCACTTTAAAATAAAGAACATTTTGGTTTATGAAATTGTTTCGGGTCAGATCAGATCATCTCAACCTTGATTCACTGCGGGTTCTTTATTTTCCGAACATAAGTTGGGATTGTTTTAGTTCTTTACTAATTTCAAGTATTCTCGAATGTTGTATAGCTCTCTTTAGATATGGGTCTGCTTCGGTTTTGATTTTGGTTTTGGTTCCACTTTCACTGGTTTCGAAAACATATTTGAATTTAAACTTTTGTTTATACTGATACTATATCTTAATTACAATTTGGTTTTGCATGGGGCATAAGTAAAATATATATAGGGCATAACTAGGAGGTAATTATACTTCTTCTAGACAAAACTACCGTAGTGTCTTAGGGGAATTTACACCAAATATCAAAACGCATTCAAGCTTCTCTCTACCGAGTCATCTATCTCTGCTACCGATGCACCTGCGCCGCTACCATCATGTCCCCGGTCGCCGATCGATGTCTAGCTCGCATTTGCTAGTCAGACTTGTGCTCCACTGGTTAGGTCGCATTTGTAGCCGCCACCCTCACCCTCACTCTCTAGATCCCCCTCAATTGTACGAGGCTCGGTGGCCCCGACCTAGCGACAATTGAGATTGCAGTTATCCCAGTGTCACCACCCAGCTTTAGGCGATGCCAGCATGTGGCTGATGAGGCCTCGATCTCCCCTCTCCTATCCTCATTGAGAACATATTATCTTCGCCTGAGGCCAGCGGGACCGGGCTAGGTTGTCGCCAGTCCTGGGATTGGCGATGTTGGATCTGGCGTCACGAGCCTAGCTCGACCTGGGATTGATATTTGCAAGGAGGGGGAAAGAGAGAGAGATGGGGGTATCGGGTCCTTGATGATGGGCCCATTGCGATGGCGGCTGCGACGAGGGGGTCTGGCAGTGTTGAGGACTGGCGGACGCACAGTTATGGCTGGGGGTCGAGGTTGGCTCGTTATATTGCACCATGATCGAGGGGTTGGTGCCGTGCTCATCATGAGGATATGGAACCAAGGTCAAGAAGGGAAAGAAGAAAGAGGGAAAAAAGCGAAAGAAAGAAGGAAAACAGGAAAAATGGATACCCAATTTGAGTCGTCTTATTTGCATGGTGCCCATATATTTTATATATTAAAGTGATTGTATTATCAAAATCTAAAGGAAATTAACTTAAGAAGATCCCGATTCTTGTAATAAATCACTTATCCCCTTTATTGGACAACCTTTTAAAGGTTTCAACAATCACTTATGCATGTCTCTTACGTATTTCTCTTATGGTATTCTCGTGCATGAATTAGAGAGCTTTGGAGAAACACATATCAAAACTCGAAAATAGAGAAGAACGGTTTTGCGCGACGGTTGAAACTCATAAGTTGCGTGGTGGGAATCTTTTGGCGGCGGCGGTGGCGATGGAAGATGTCGAGAATGGTGGGTGGCGGCGTCTCTTAGAATTTGTTAGTCGTGTGTTTTTGCTGCTCATGAAATAAAATTACTTTGCTAAATTGCGCTGGACCAATACATGTGTGCGTTTGTGTGTGTATTACATCCTGTTGTATTCATCTATGAATCAGAAGTGATGTCATGCATCGAAAATTTGGGATTCTCCTGAAGACAATATTACCGCTTGTAATGGAATATATTAGGGTTAACACAACAAAAAATCCAAAATTAATACACCCGCGATAATTTTATCCCGAACTGATTTTTCGACCACCAAAAACCCTATACTGGTATATTTGTGATAATTTTATAAATTTTACTGTCAAATTGCTAAGTTTGATAATACATGGTAGTTGACGAGTGCACCAGTTTAGAGTTTTACCTCTCTGTTTGTCGCAAGTTTACAAATTTGTGATTTTTCGCGATATTAGTCTAATTTAATGGGCACTAACGGAGAGTAAATTTATCATAAATGTAAAAGTTTGAGATCTTTAGTAATCCAAAAATTAGTCTGGGATAAAATTATCATAGGTGTACTAGTATGATGGGTTTTTTGATGGTCAAAAAATTAGTTTGGGAATACATGTACCAATTTGGGATTTTTTGAGATAAAAAAAATAATTTGGGGTAAATTTATCGTAAGTGAACCAGTTTGGAGTTTTTCGTGGTATTAACTTAATATATTATAAGCATGCGCACACGGATACATGGAAGTCTGCAATGATTTATGTATGGATGGTGCTACCTCTTTCACTGGAGGTCAACACATGTTTCAACCTACTTTTGCATGTACGGTTCGGTTGAAATTAGGGGTGTGCAAAAGGACCGAAGACTGCCCGAATTTCTTGGAACCGGACCAGATTGGCCTAGAACCTATAGTTCCCATGAGGAATGGTCTGGTTCTTGGTTCCAATTTACTGGAACAGGTCGATACCAGTCCAAGTCCCGATTCCAGGCATGGAACCGCCCACTCGTCCACTCGTCCACCTGGACCGGACCGGAATATGTATATTTTAATTTTTATGTTAAAAATTTCGAAAACCCTAAAAGCTCTCTCTCTCATCTTCCCCATGTCAGTCTTTTCCTGTCACTTCTTTTCATGTCCCTGACAAACTCTCATACTCCCCAAGTATGCTCTCTCTCTCTCTCTCTCTCCCCAGAGAGATGCAAGTCTTATGGGTGCCCTATTTTTTTTATCAGCCTAGCTCTGGGAACTGAGGAAAGGCGTGCTCCTGGCTGTTGGACTCGTCAATGGAGCGGTAGAAGGACTCAAGGAGGGAGGAGGAGAAAGACGGGGTGACGGGGTCTTTATTCTCTATGGGACAGTGGGTTGGGCAGTGGTTTCTTGGAGCGGTCTCGCTCGCTTGTTCATGGCGTCACATGCAATAAGGATGCAGGAGCGGAGGAGGAGGAAGGTTTTAGATAAAGAGAGAGGAAGCCAACACAAATGAAAAACAGAGGAGTAGACAGCAGGGGTGTTAGTTTAAGGCGAGGGTTGTCTGCCGAAAGAAGGTCAAAAACTGCAAGAGACATACTGAAGTGAAGTGAAACCGCAAGCAAATCAAGTGGAACATAGCGAGGGCAAGAGGAGGAAGAAGAGACAGAGTGGAGAATTTGGAGAAAAATCTCTTCTTTATTTCGGTTGAAAGGTGAGGAAGGGCATTGGAGGTGGAAAGGTTGCACGAGGCAAAAGGGAAAAAATCTCTTCTTTAATGTCGACTGGATCGTCCTCTTCCACCCCTCCCCACCCCTTTCTCTGCCTCCCCGCCAGTTCTTTGGGTCCACCCAGGAACTGGACTGGACCGGTGGTCCGGTTCTCGTGTGGATCTATAGAACTAACGTGTGGTTATTAGTTCTGAAAAATCGGAACCAGTACTTAGTGGGCGGTTCCCGGTTCCAACGTGGGAACCACCCACCTGAACCATGCTCACCTTTAGTTGGAACGCCATTGTTGAATTGGTCACAAGCCTATCCAACCAAAAACCAGTTCAACCGAATCGAATCCGGGTCAATTGGAAAATTGGTTTTTAAATTCAGAAAACTGACAAAATCCTGAGGAATTAAAACTCATGAATTGCTTAAAATCTAGTAATTTTTCCAATTGGTTTGTGAAATTCTTATTTTTGGATTTCAATTAAAAGAATGCTGAGGGCATTTGCTAGGAAATATTTGGGGTGGCAAAACAGACGAGTCGGATTGATTTCGGTTCGGTTAATTTTGGGTTAGGAGTCATACACGTAGGTTGGGTTAATTAGAATTTACAAAACCTTTGGGTGCAGATCATGTCAAATTCGCATTATTTCAAGTTCGATTTTTCCCTGATTGTTCGGATGCATGCCAAATCTGCTAAAGGTATTACACGTTTTGTGCTCTTTAGGGTTTCTCTTAGTTTGGAAAACGGGCAGGTCGGATTGGTTTTGATTTTTATTAAATTATACATTTTCAAATATGGAACATTTAGGTATATGTAATTACCTCGGGTTAGATCAGATCATCTCAACCTTGATCCATTTCGGGTTCTTTATTTTCCAAACATAAGCTGGGATTGTTTTAGTTCTTTAATTATTTCGAGTTCTCTTGAATGTCGTATAGTTCTCTTCATATGTGGATCTATTTCAGTTTGCATTTTAGTATTGATTCAGCTTTCAGTGGTTTCGAATTAGACATATTTGATTTTGAACCAGTGGGTCAATACTTTTAAACTAATTTTGTGTATACTAATGCTATATTTATATTTACAATTTGGGTTTGCATGAATTTGGGCTACGTTGGGATCGATTGTTTAGGATTTGAGTTTCTTCGGTTCGGGTTGGATTGGATTTGGATGAATGAAATATTAACCTTTTGTGGGGTCAGATCATTTCCGAAACAGGTTGCGTTAATTTTAAATTGGTGACTTTTCTTAATTAGCTCAAGTTGGGTCGGCTTAATTTTTGAAGGTCAAACAAGCATACTCCATTTGTGGTGAAGAGAGAGAGAGAGAGATGTGTTACAGGGCTGAGGCAGCTGCCTTGACGTGGTCATTTGAGCAACTAATCATGGTAACATACTTGAATTTCTAAAACTTACATTTCGTGCATTTAAATCCTAAAATTTGTTACCGTTCTCCATATTAGTACACGATAGTTCTCCGTTCGTCCCCAACCATCACCGGTAGCAATCTTCCCTTCTACAATCCTCGTCTGAACGATCTTTCTATCTATTTTTTCTCCTTTTTCTCTAATTTTCAGTTTTTTTTCTAGAAGCCGCGCGCATCAACTCCGCTTGTGTGAAAAGAGGAAGGGAAGTAACAGAAAAATGGTACACAGAATCTCCTTCCAAGAAAAAACTTATACGCTATAAGAAACAATGCATTCAAATGTGGACGAGAGAAACTAAGATGTAAGAAAAGACAAAACAGTCTTTTTCCGTAGAAAACTCAAAAGGGACAGTAGGCGGAACCCGCGGTCCATTTGAAACTTGCGTTTCATCTTACGCATCCCGCAAAGACACTAACGTCCTTTGTCAAACCTTCTAGTTAAGGAATAAGGACTACTCCCTGTCGTTGTTATGGTTGAAAAATTTAATCGGACAAATCAATACATTGAACTTACAAGTGAAAAAGCAAAGTACTTACTCCTACCGTCGATTTGGATCACATCAAACAATATCACGCCTGTCGTTGTGAATAGATGACTCGAATTCCATAAATTCACATGAAAATTGAGCTCGGACGAAGCTCATGGCCGTGTTAAAATATTTAAATAATATATCACGCATTTATCTATCAGCTTAAACTTTTAGAACAATTGACAGCGGTTCCACAAAATTTCATATTATATTAGAACTAGAGATTCTGAGTTTGAATATTTCTAGACCCCATTTACTTTTTCAATTAAATATTTCTACGCTTAGTATTAAACAAAAAAAGACAAGATTAAATATCTCACAACCCATAACTTACTGAAATCCAGATTTCAGAGAGAGGGGGTTCGCACTTGGAACTTGGGTGATTGCACTACATATAAGTACTCATGGGGTGCTCTTGATTTGGAGGTCGGAAAAAGAAGGAAACAAAGCATCCTAAGACGGGATTTGCCGCCAGTACCGCCGCTGCAACGACAGTAGCCACCATGTCTGCTACGCTGGTGTGGAGTCGCCACAGGCAAGGGACTCGCCTGGTCTTGGTTAAAAAAAAAACAAATCAATTATCGCGTTTCACCACTTGGGTTTACCTGATTTTCCTGCGCGGTCTTCCAAACTTGGATGGCATTTTTTACGTTGACCAATTCCCTGGTCATTATGCAGTTCAGGACTGATGCGGAATTTATTAGTGGTGCATTTTTGGACCGATTGGATAGGCAGAAGTCCAAACGGAGGGCGAAATAGTGATGTGACTAGACCCGGTGGACTCGGTCGACGACATCGGATATTTTTTCATGAGTTAATTTAAAAAGGCAGTTTCTTAATTTTGATGTTTTATACTTTCCAATTTAGATTATGTAACTTTCCTATTTGATTAGGTTTCCAATTCAAATTAGGTAACTTTCCTATTTGATTAGGTTTCCAATTCAGATTAGGTAACTTTCCTATTTGATTAGGTTTCTTATTGTAATTAGGTTTAACCCCTATAAAAGGGTGTTAATAGTTTGTTTTGAAGACAGAACATTATTATCATCAATATTGAATTTCGAGATTTTTCTCTCTAAGTAAGGTTTTGCTTGAATTATTCGCGGAACGCTGCATCAGGTGGTATCAGAGCCTATGGCGACTAGCGGTGGTCTTCGTGATGATGCTCAGGAGACTGGAGCCCCAACCCTTGGGGACGACACTCTGTAACGTTTGGAGCAGCGTTTAATGGAACGCTTGGATCAACGATTCGATCAAAGTCTTCGTCGTTTTGAAGAACGATTTGACGAATTAACAGAACGATTTGAAGGTCTCGGCGTTGATGTGAACTGGAATCGGTGGAACGACAGAAGGCCGGGTGCAGATCTTGCTCGCGGTAATCCTGTTGATAGGCCTGTTCTTGTCCGCAGGCAGAATAACCCTCTGTTTTCAGAGAGTTCGGAAGAAGAAGAAACTGAAATTTTTGATGAGGAACGTGTTGATTATGGCAGCAGACGTCGTCATGGAGGATTTCAAAGAGGATATGATCGAAAAGATGGAAGACGACGTTACGACGATCGTGAAGGTAACGACTTTAAATTGAAAGTCGATATTCCTTATTTTAATAAAAGTCTGGGCATAGAAGACTTTCTGGATTGACTTGTTGATATAGATAGATTTTTCGACTATATGGAGACCCTTGGTGAGAAAAAAGTGCGATTAGTAGCCTGTAGATTAAAAGGGGGTGCGTCTGCATGATGGAAGAGATTGCAGACTAAGAGAGAACGAGAAGGGAAAGAGAGAGTTCAAACTTGGACTAGAATGAGAAGACTATTGAAGCAAGAATTCCTTCCACCCGATTATGAACAGATTATGTTCCAACAGTATCAACATTGCCAGCAGGGCAATCGGACTGTGCACGAGTATACGGCCGAATTTATGAGGTTGGTAGAGCGGAATAATTTATCAGAGACGGAGGGACAGCAAGTGGCCAGATATCTCGATGGCTTGAAACCCTTCATTCGAGATAAAATTAGAGTGCAGTTTCTGCGAAATTTAACTGAAGCCAAGAATATGGCGATGAACGCAGAATTGATGCAGCAAGATAGGGGAAGAAGAGGCTACTAAAATTATCGAGGTAGTAATTCGAGTAGTTTGGTAGAGAAGAACAGTTTCAATAATCGCTTTAACGCAGAGCGAAATCAGGAAGATAATGCGGTAGAAAAGCGCCCTATGAATGAGCCGAGGGAAAAGGGAACGCAAGCACAAAAAACTGTGAACCCTAATCCTTATACTAAACTAGCCGCGATAAAGTGTTACAGGTGTAATCAACTTGGGCACCGTTCTAATGAATGCCCTCAAAGAAAGTCTATAAACGTAGCAGCGAGAGAAGAGGAGGAAGATGGATATTGTTGTGCGCCACATGGTGAGGATGATGATTTTGAAGATGAAGAAGAGGAGCAAGTAAACTATGTGGTGTGCAGGATGATGTTGGCCCCAAAACAAGAAGATGATTCGCAGCGCCATAAGTTATTCCAAACCGGGTGCACCATTCTAGGAAAAATCTTTGCTGTGGTTATTGATAGTGGAAGTATGGAGAATATCATTGAGAAGGAGGCAGTGAAGAAGCTGGGGATACCCGTGAAGAAGCATCCTAATCCCTATACGTTAGGATGGATTAAATTTGGAGCGGAAAGCATTCAGGTGACTGAACAATGCAAAATTCCATTTTCCATTGGAAAATATCATGACGAGCTATATTGTGATGTAGTGGACATGGATGTATGTCATCTGTTATTTGGGAGGCCGTGGCAATTTGATGTAGATGCTCAGCATTTAGGAAGAAGCAATCAGTATAACCTCGTGAAGAATGGAGTGAAGTATACATTGCTGCCACTAAAGAACAAAAGAAAGCAATCTTCTGAAAATAATTTCCTTACCCTTACGAGGAAATTTGAAGCTGAGATTAAGGAGACCCAATAGATTCACGTGTTAGTCGTGAAACAAATAATTGAGACTGAGGTTGAATTACAAGTGGAGGAGTAGCCTGAAATGGTTAAGCCTTTATCGAAGGAATTTAGCGAATTGATGCCTGAAGAGATTCCAGATGGGTTGCCGCCTATGCGTGATATTCAACACCATATAGACTTAATTCATGGTGCTAGTCTTCTGAATTTACCGCACTACAGGATGAGTCCTAAAGAGAGCGAGATTCTAAAAGAGAAGGTGGAGGAGTTATTGCGAAAGAGGCACATTCAGAATAGCATGAGCCCATGCGCTGTTCCGGCCTTGTTGACTCCTAAGAAAGATGGGAGTTGGTGAATGTGTGTAGATAGCAGGGCCATTAATAAGATAACCGTGGGTTACAAGTTTTCAATTCCGAGATTGGATAACATGTTGGATAGGTTGCACGATGCTAAGTGGTTCTCGAAGCTGGATTTGAAGAATGGGTACCATCATATTCGGATTCGCCCTGGAGATGAGTGGAAGACAGCTTTTAAAATAAAGGAGGGATTGTACGAATGGTTGGTGATTCCTTTCGAACTTTCCAATGCTCCAAGTACTTTCATGAGACTTATGAATCAAGTTCTGAAATCTTTTATTGGCAAATTTGTTGTAGTTTATTTTGATGATATCCTAATTTATAGTAAGACCAAAGAGGATCATCTATTGCACTTAAGGGAGGTATTGACAGCCTTACAGATTAATAAGCTATATATTAATCTTAAGAAGTGCATTTTTTTAACTAATAAACTGTTATTCTTGGGATTTATTATTACTGCTGAAGGAATAGAGGTAGATGAGGCGAAGGTAAGAGTAATTAGAGAGTGGCCGACTCCTAAAACAGTTTCTGACGTTAGGAGTTTTTATGGATTGACTACTTTTTATCGGCGATTTATTAAGAATTTTAGTATTATCGCAGCCCCAATTACTGAATGTATAAAGAAAAGGCAAGTTTCTATGGGGAGAGGGAGCTGAGAATAGTTTTGCTATTTTGAAGGAGAAGTTATGTACTGTACCTG
Source organism: Syzygium syzygioides (assembly GCA_031216285.1). Classification (NCBI taxonomy): domain Eukaryota; kingdom Viridiplantae; phylum Streptophyta; class Magnoliopsida; order Myrtales; family Myrtaceae; genus Syzygium; species Syzygium syzygioides. Next base: position 27,126,964 of record CM062252.1, on the reverse strand, counting down.
TTCTTGCTTACCTGATTTTGATAAACTGTTTGAAGTGATCTGTGATGCTAGTGAAGTAGGTATAGGAGCTGTTTTATCTCAAGAGCGCATACCAGTTTGCTATTTTAGTGAGAAGCGTAGTGATGCAAGGCAGAAGTGGAGCACTTATGATAAAGAATTCTATTCTGTCGTAAGAGCTTTAAAGACTTGGGAGCATTATCTGATTGGGAGAGAATTCGTCATTTATTCTGATCATGAAACTTTGAAGTATTTGAATAGTCAGAAGAGAATTAGTAAGGATATGCATGTGCGATGGTGTCAATTTTTGCAAAAAATTTCCTTTCAGGTTACAGCACAAGTCAGGTGTGCATAATATCATAGCAGATGCATTGAGTAGGAGAGCTGGCTTGTTGATTACATTAAGCCAAGACATCTTGGGGTTTGAGCAGTTGAAAGACTGTTATGCAGATGATGATGACTTTGGAAAAATTTGGGAGTCATGTGCTGCTGGTCAACCTGTACAAGAATTTTATGTGCAAGATGGTTATCTGATGCGTGGCAATCAGCTTTGCCTTCCTCGGACATCATTACGAGAGAAGGTAATTCGCGATTTACATGATGGTGGATTAGCTGCACATTTGGGTCGTGATAAAACTATTGCTGCAGTCTGAGAGCGATTTTACTAGCCCCAGTTGCGTAGAGATGTCAATAGGTACATACAAAAGTGTTATATTTGCCAGACTGCTAAAGGAAATCTAATAATACAGGTTTATATATGCCATTACCTGTTCCTAACAATATATGGGAAGATCTATCCATGGATTTTGTGCTTGGTTTACCACGAACACAAAGAGGCGTGGATTTTGTTTTTGTTGTGGTTGACAGATTTTCCAAAATGGCGCACTTCATTCCTTGTAGGAAGACTTCTGATGCAGCAAGTGTGGCCAGATTATTCTTTAAGGAAGTGATTCGTTTGCATGGTGTGCCCAAATCTATTACCTCAGATAGGGATAGTAAATTTCTGGGGCATTTTTGGCGGACTTTGTGGAAGTTGTTTGATTCATCTTTGAATTTCAGTAGTATTGCTTACCCGCAGACTGATTGACAAACAGAGGTGGTTAATAGAACTCTGGAAAACTTGATTCGAAGTATTTGTGGAGATAAGCCGAAACAATGGGATGTTGCTTTATCACAAGCAGAGTTTGCTTATAATAATGCAGTTCATAGTTCTATTGGCAGGTTGCCTTTTTTTGTTGTTTATACAAAGGCGCCTCAGCATACTCTAGATTTGGTACAGTTGCCTAAGCAAACGGATAAAAGTGTAGCAGCGGATCATATGGCTAAATAGATTGTGGAAGTACATTATGAAGTCAAACAGAAGCTAGAGGAAGTTAATCAGAAGTATAAAGCTGCAGCAGATAAGCACAGGCGGAAGCAGGTATTTGCGCTAAGTGATCAAGTCATGATTTTTCTTCGTAAAGAGCGATTTCCAGCTGAATCTTACAGTAAATTACAGCCAAAGAAGTATTGACCTTATGCTGTCAGCAAGAAGATCAACGATAATGCCTATGTTATAGACTTTCCACATAGCATGGGCATATCTAACACTTTTAATGTTGCTGATTTGTCACCGTTTCATGAGTCTACTAAGCTGTTATATCCAGATCCTGATTTTAACTCGAGGACGAGTTCTTTTCAAGTGGAGGAGAATGATGCAGAATTTATTAGTGGTGCATTTTTGGACCGATTGGATAGGCAGAAGTCCAAACGGAGGGCGAAGTAGTGATGTGACTAGACTCGGTGGACTCGGTCGACGACATCGGATATTTTTTAATGAGTTAATTTAAAAAGGCAGTTTCTTAATTTTGATGTTTTATGCTTTCCAATTTAGATTAGGTAACTTTCCTATCTGATTAAGTTTCTAATTCAGATTAGGTAACTTTCCTATTTGATTAGGTTTCCTATTGTAATTAGATTTAACCCCTATAAAAGGGTGTTAATGGTTTGTTTTGAAGACAGAATATTATTATCATTAATATTGAATTTCAAGATTTTTCTCTCTAAGCAAGGTTTTGTTTGAATTATTCGCGGAACGCTGCATCAAGGACCGTGTTTATTGAGAAAATAATGGGTGCCTTTTGTGATTTCACCATGGAAAAATCCCAATCGTGAGATAGCGACATGCGTCCGAGGGGACCCACCGTGGTTCCCAATATTTTCTCGAGAGAGAGGGGGGAGGCAAAACTTAAACTTAGTGAAGCCTGACATGGTGGGTCCCCTCGGATGCGTGTCGTGATCTCACGGTTGGGATTTTTCCACGGTGAAATTATAAAAGGTACCCAATATTTTCTTGAGAGAGAGAGAGGAGGGAACGGGAGCGGGAAAAGGACATAGTAGGTGACTGCAATTAGTGGAGAGAAAGAGGGAGGGGAGGCAAAACTTAAACTTAGTGGAACCTGACACGGTGGGTCTCCTCGGATGCGTGTCACGATCTCATGGTTGGGATTTTTCCACGGTGAAATTATAAGAGGTACCCAGTATTTTCTTGAGAGAGAGAGAGAGGAGGGAACGCGAACGGGAGAAGGACAAAGTAGGTGATGGAAATAAATGAAGAGAGAGAGGGGAGTCAAAACTTAAACTCCGTGGAGCCTGACACGGTGGGTCCCCTTGGACGCGTGTCACGATCTCATGGTTGGGATTTTTTCACGGTGGAAGCACAAGAGGCACCCAGTATTTTCTCGAGAGAGGAGGAGGGAACGCGAGCGGGAGAATGACAAAGTCGGTGATGGCAATTAATGAAGAGAAGAGGGGAGGCAAAACTTAAACTCCGTGGAGCCTGACATGGTGGGTCCCCTCGGATGCGTGTCGCAACCTTACAGTTGAGATTTTTTCACGGTGGAATCACAAGAGGCACCCAATATTTTCTCGTGTTTATTACTCCTGTGTTATACTAGTCAAACTATTGTTGCGTGTAGTAGATAATAGTCTTTCCTTGTAAGATAAGTTTACCTATATATGTCCGTGGCTAGCGAGGAAACGCCATGAGTTTATCTATCCATACACCGGCGCTGCAGATTTCTCTCAAACGCATGAGCTATCGAGAGTGTTTGAGCTAACAGAGGGAAAAATGAAAACGTTGGTAGCCATAATAATAGGTTGGGCTGTCTTTGTCGCCGTATCTGTTTTCCTAAGTCTTCTCTGCCGAGGTGGACAGGGCGACGGTGGCAGCCATGGTGGTGGAGACGGCGGTGGAGTTGGAGGAGGAGATGGAGGTTCTGCTTGTGGCGGAGGCGGAGATGGTGGCGGAGGCGGAGATGATGGCGGAGTTGGTGGGGGGACTGCTTGCGGCGGTGGAGGTGGGGGCTGTGGCGGAGGCGGAGGCGGGGGCTGTGGTGGAGGCGGAGGCGGAGGCGGAGGTGGGGGCTGTGGCGGAGGCGGAGGCGGGGGCTGTGGTGGAGGCGGAGGTGGGGGCTGTGGCGGAGGAGCTGGTGGCTGTTGATATTGTTTTGGGAAATGATAGGTATTTAATTTAAGCTCGCGATTTAAATATAGAGAAAACAGTTTGTATCTTAACACGTATTGCAAATTTGTATGTTTGCACTTCCTCTCATCTTTTATGTTTTCCTGTCTCCAGTTATTTGTTATAATTGGCAAAACCTTGAAAATTTGGTTGAATCATGAATTGATAAGATCGTATCATTAAGTGGTCCGATTGTTGTGGAAATTACATGTACATTAATGCGAAAGTTGAGGAGAAATTAATGGATAAACAATCTCGAGAATTGATCTTAAGATTATACATGAAACCATCTCTCTCTGTTTCTAACAACACACCGAAAATTTCATCTAAATTGTGAATTTAAGAATCGTGATTAGAGAGAAATTGGTTTTTTTTTTCCAAATGCAGCATCTTCTACGCATCCAGGTACCTTTTTTTATTTTCTATAATGCTTTCATGGAAATGTTCTGTTTTCAAGATCTGAACTTTTATGTTATCTGATGAGATAATTCTAAGAAGTGGTAGCAGAGACTTGATTTTGAAAACTAGATTTTTGCCATTTTCTAAGGGGAAAAATACCAAAACAGTCCTAAACCTATTACAATCGTGCCAATTCAGTCTAAACCTTTTGCATTTGTGCTAATTTTGTTCATTCGGCCAATGGTGACATGAAAATTTTTTAATATTATTTTTTTTGATTTTTTGATTTTTCCTTTCCTTTATTTTCCCTTTTATTTTTTCTTCATTTTCAACCTCTGGCCGTCAAGGTCGGCCTCACCGATTGTTGGTGAGGCGAACCTTGCCAGCAACGGTGAGGCTTGTCCTCGCCGCTACTAGAGCCTTACCGTTGCTTGCGAGGTCCACCTTGCCCACCCCTAGCGAGGCCAACCACACCCAGCCCCTAGTGAGGCTTGACCTCATTATTGCTGGGCGAGGTCGACCTCGCCAGTTGCTGGTGAGGACAAGCCTTGCCAGCAACGATGAGGATGAGCCCTTGTCAAATCTGACGAGGCTCGAATTCGCCGACAACTAGGCGAGGCCTGGCAAGGCTTGGCCTCGCCTAGCAATGGCAAGGTCAAACCTCACCTGAGGCAAGCGAGGCTGACCTTACCAATTGTAGGCGAGGATGAGTCTTGCCGTTGCTGGCGAGGTCAGCCTCTCCAACAGTTGGCGAGGTCGATCTCGTCGGTGCTCGCCTTTGGTTGGTCGTCAACGGCAATCGGCTAGTGGTTGAAGATGAAGATGAAGACAAAAAAAAAGAGGAATAAGAAAAGAAAAGATTAATAAAATTTATTAAAAATTCAGAAAAATAAAAAATACTAAAAAATTATCACCTTAGCGTTGGCCGGCCCACAAACGTCTACATTAGTGCCGGCCGGCAAAATTAGCTGGATGGACTGAATTAGCAGAAATATAATAAGTTTATGACTGAATTGATGCAAAAAAAATGTTTAGGATTGAATTAGCACAATTACAATAGGTTTAGGATTGTTTTGGTAATTTTCCCATTTTCTAAGTGCACAAATGTATCAATGGTGGTGGAAAAGTAGAGAAGAAGAGCAGACAAACAAAGTATAAGTACTTATAGTTTTTACAGGAAAGTTTAATCACTATCATCTTGATGAATGTGTCTAATTAATCACCGTCCTGTCCGACATCTAGCTTTGACCAGAATTGTGCAAATTACTTAATCAAAAAGCCTAGGATACATATGATAATGATTGTTATCCTGAATTATAATCTAAATCTTTAGTTTAGGGGTTTCGAAGTTACTGGTTGTCTGTTACATTGAAATTATATAATGACGATTTATATTAAACTATGATGACTTATAATTATTGTGTTATTTATATGCGTGTATTATTGTTATAGCTTGACAGTCACCAAAGTTACCAAATTGGAATGTCTTAATGAAAGGTTAAGAAAAAATATAAGAATATCGTCTTGCCATTTGGGTTTGATTGATTTTCTTGCCTAGTTTTCCTAGCTTGGAACCCATTTTTGACGTTGACAACTTACATGTGATCACAATGGAATTCAGGACCGTGTTTACTGTCTCCTTCCACATGTAAATGTTCAACTTTAGAAGCATAGTTCTAATACCACTTGTTGAGTTGCGGAAGTGCAAGTCTAATATCAATTATTGAGGAAGACACACAGGCTCCCTTCAAGAAAACACTCCTATTAATGGAGGCACTTTCGTACAACATTGATTGGGACAACTCTTACACACGCACACACACTTGTGTACCAAGCGCACACTCACCTTCTCACGTATGGGAGCTAAGCTCCCTCACGCTCTTACATGGATGCCAAGCTCAAGCTCCACAAATGAGGTGCTTCGGTATTCATAGGTCTAAAGAGGTGGTTATACCTCCTAAAATATCTAGACATTTCTAGTCAAATAACTTCCTAAAAGTATCCTGGAAATATCCTAGAAACTGTCTTCCTAAAGATATCTCAATAACATCTCCCTATATATTTTGAGAGAATATATATATTTTCTATGTTTCTCTAGATAATTCTAGAGAAAATATCTTCCTAGTTATTTCTACACTCTTCATTAAATATCTTTCAACAATATATCTAGGTATTTAGATAACCCAGAAATATCTAGAATTCTTGAGAGAACAGACGAGGTGCATTTATTCAACACTCACCCTCATCGACTACTCTACTCTCAATGCTGGTCTTGTCAACATGCGAAGCTGCCCTCTGAAATTCCTCAGCTGACTTTGGTGCTCCGTCTGAAATTCCTCAGCTGACTTTGCCTTCATGACTTTGGTGCTACTAACCTGATTTAACACTATCTGCTCTAGCTTCAACTGGCTCTTCAACTGCGTCTTTCGACTAAGCTTTATGAAGCTCAAATGTCAACAATGCCAGTTCGACCTGTGCTTTAGTTGCTTTTTCCTTCATCTCACTTAACTTTGCCTTCGTTATCTGCCACTATTTTGTAAGACCTTTGAGATTGCAGCTCATATGGCCAAGTCCTTCACTAGCGGTTTTCACTTCGTGCTTCAACCGATTCAATCCCTTCTGAAGCACTAAGCACTTCATCGTAGACATCTTGGTCCTTTTTTTGTTATAGGACTTCTTCTCCTCGCTCTTGTTCCATCGATCCTTACAACATTGGATGTAAGATGGAAACGGCTTCTTTTTCTCATGACAACCTTTCTTTTTCCCTTTCTCGTGTTCTCTATCTTCATTGAACTTCTATAGTTTCCTGGGCTCACACTAAAGCTTCTCGTGCTCCCTTTCTTGTATCTTGAGCTCCTTGTCTATCTTCACCTTCTCGATTCTCAGCTTCTTCATCATCTCCCGCATATTCTGCAGCTCCTCCTAAAGGCTACATGTTAGCACCACCACTTGCTTCTTCGAGTTTCCCCTTGCTTGCTCTTCTTCTTCAAGGACATGACAAAGGTTGTCGCATCATTTGACTTGGTGATAGAGGAGGCTGCGATCTCTTCTTTTTGCTGCTCCACTGCAATTGCCGCTTGGAAGTCCCTCTCTTCTTCGGTGTCAATCACATTCGGGATAGTAGTTGCGGCATTTCCTTCTATCTACCTGAATTGACAGACTCTGGCAAAGTGTCCTACTTTACCACAGATGTAGCATCGTCCGCTATGCTTCCTATTGCTTTCATCATCACAGTCATCCTTGTCCCAGTCCCGGTAAGCTCCCCCTGGCTGAATGCTCCTCCTTCTGGTCGCCCCCGCTAGTCTCCATTACTTTTCTTTTGTTTGCCATCTCTAGTGCCATCACCATTTCTACTTTGGCCCTTGAACCCTTCTTTATTACTAAAGAGGGCACTTTCATCATCCTTGACTGAGACCTTAGATATATATCTATTTGTCTAAAGCCTCTTAGTTTTTTGGTAAAGGTAAATGATTGTATAACTTTTCAAGTCACCAAGTACAACCTAAGCTCGAACCTAAACCTGACCATATTAGGACACAAAAGATGTCCCGACAAGGTCAAGAAGGTCCAGCAGGAACTAAGTACAAAACAGGCCGGGGCCCCAGCTAGAACGAGAACAAGTAGACTCGACTAGAACAAGAATAAAAAACCAACCAGCAAAAGACACAAAGCAAGTGGACAAGAAAGTACAGATGTGAAACTGGATCAGCAGCAAGATATCCCAAGCTTTGCAGTCAACTGATGGCACCGGAGCAACATCAGGACATCAAAGAAGGAGATCCAAGGTACCGAAACCATCGGGAGCAGCAACATACAGCAAAAACCTTCAGACGAACCGGAGGAGCTGGACGGCAAAGATAGGGGTCCTGTCACCGAGCCTAGCCGGAGCAGCAACAGATCATCGAAGGATTGAGGTGGATGCCCACAGCAGAATAGCGAAAATATAGGCCCTGACGAGAGCAGCAACAAGAAAACCCAGCCGAGTGCAACAGCAAAATAATGTGATACACAACTAAGAGAAGATGGAAGGAGAGAGTTCCCAGTTCCTTTGAAGTCTTCTGTTTTGCGGTGTGTCAACAATTTTTCCAAGGGAAAGAACCTTGTCTTTGACCATCTTGATGATGTGCTTACAAATTCCAGGGATGAAAATATCCTTGTTCCTGAAGAGGGAGTTGTTCAGCTCAATCCATATAGTATGGCATAGAGCTCCCAAAGAAAACCTGGCAAGCCTATGTGCGAAGGAAGGGCCCCCACAGACTCTACTTGCCCACGCAATAAGCTCTAGCCACGGTCGGTTGCGCCATTGAATATTGCATTTAGTAGCCCAAAAAACAGCTAGCCTACTAGTAACGGAGCATTCGAAGAAAAGGTGATTGATGGAGTCTGGAACAAGATGACAGAAAGCACAAACACCTGAATCAATGCGACGATTTTGAATAAGAAGGACCTGCGTGGGAAGCCGGTTTAAAGACACAATCCATAGAAGAAAAGAGTGCCGGGGGGTCAAGTGAGAATCCCATACAAATGAATGCCAAGATGTTGGCCGGCCTTTCTTCCTTGTGTGGTTCCAGGCCTGTGCGACCGAGAATGGTTGAGTTGGATCAGGATTCCAAATGAAGCTATCCGGGGTATCTTCCTCAAAGCTTGGTGGAGCTTGAATCCAATCCATAATAGAGTGAAGTGAGGATGATGGTTGCCAGGTGGAGTGAAAAAAATCCCATACCGAGGCATCATGTGGAATCCGAGACTGGTATATGTCCATGTTGCTAAAGGTGGGATAAAGGGGCCCTTTAGAGTGCCACCTATCAAACCAAAAGGATATCATCCGGCCATCTCCAATCTTCCACCCGAATAAAGTCCGGGCTAGAGCTCGCAGTTCAAGGATCTTCTTCCAAGTCCATGAGCAAAAGGTGGGTTTGGAAACATTCCAGAAATTTTTCTTTTGTAAAAAGTTTGTATGAATCCATTTGCACCACATAGATTCTTTGTCGGATAAGAGGATCCATATGTGCTTTAGCATCATTGCTCTATTGTAGTCGAAAAGACATCGTATCCCGAGGCCACCTTCTTCTTTTGGGAGACAAACAGTATTCCAAGCTACCTTAGCACCACCTGTTCCTAAGTCAGGGCCTTTCCAAAGGAACTGTCTAAGTATGGTCTCAATATCATTTAAGACACATATGGGAAGTGGAAATATCGCGGCCCAGTATACTTGTATAGAATGCAGAACCGATTTTATAAGTTGCATGCGACCCGCAAAAGATAAGAATCTTTGTGTCCAAGAACGAGCTCTCGCCGTGATGGAATCAACCAAGAGCTTGCAATCCTCTTTTCTTAGCCTGGAAGAGATAATAGGCACACCCAAGTATCGGAAGGGAAGAGATCCCTGTTGAAATCCGAGACATTGGAGAATACCATTATGTGACTCCGAGTTACCTCCCGAGAGGTATATGTTGCTCTTATTTGGGTTTGGACTTAAGCCAGACCAACTTGGGAATAATGTTAGAGATTCCTTGATAAGCTCTATCGATCTCATATGCCCTTGTGAAAATAAGAGAACATCATCTGCAAAGAACAAATGTGATATACGGGGTTTCTTGCAACGCCAATACCAATGGAATTCCGGGTTTTCAGTTTTGGACTTGAGAATAGCCGAGAAGATTTCCATAGAAAGAATGAATAAGTATGGAGACAAAGGGTCCCCCTGACGAATCCCACGGTTACTAGCAAAATAGCCATGTAGTTCGCCATTGATCGAAATGGTGTACTTTGCAGTTGAGATGCATGCCATGACCATCTTAATAAAAGAAGCTGGAAAGTTAAAAGCAGTGAGAACCCTTTCAATAAAGGCCCAGTCTATCGTGTCAAAAGCTTTATGGAAATCCACCTTGATGGCGCATTTAGGTAGATAAGCTTCGTGATGAAAGCCCGCAAAAATTTTTTGAGCTAACAAAATATTGTCGCTAATACGGCGGCCTTTAACAAAAGCTGTTTGGGAAGGTCCCACCAACAACGGGATGACCCTTGCCATGCGCCTAGCAAGTATTTTAGAGATACATTTGTACAAAGTCTAAAGCCTCTTAGTTGGCCAATATATTTTCCAACTTAATCAGAGATGGGTCTTTTGCCCATCCTCGAGTGGTTGTAACAATGCCATTGTACTCTGACTTTAACCCGTGAATAATAATTCTTCTCATCTTTGTCTTAGAGATGGCCTTTTTAGGATCTAACTTTGAAATTTTTTCACAAATGGATTCAACTTTGGAACTTACTATCATATTTTATTGTGACGCTAATAATAGCTCGTTCTCCAACCTTTGCAACCTGGCACCGTTTGTCCTCATGAACAGTGTCACTAAGTTGTCCCATGCCTCCTTTGGAATTTTTGCTCTCTTGATGTGCCGTAACAACTCATTTTCAACAATGACGGCAAGAACGTATAGATCCTTACCGTCTTTGATGTCCCATTTTCTTAACTCGCCATTGTTCATGGGTGGTGTGGTGTTGCCACCACTAGTGATATCTCACAAGTCTTGACCCAGCAGATATTATTGTACGTGGATACTCCAATTATTATAATTGGAGTTGTAGAGCTTCTCGACTCCGCTTGCCAAACTTGGAAAGTTCGCCATCATGACCTGGTTACAATGCCTAATACTATACCAAGTAAGCCTGGTCTCATATCAACCAACTTCACAGTCTTTGACTTGTGCACTAGTAAGAACTCCGGCGTACTCTGGTTTCTGACTTGTTGAGTTGCGGAAGCACGACTCTAATATCAATTATTGAGGAAGACGCACAAGGCTCACTTCAAGAAAACACTCATTAATTGAGGCACTCTCATCCAATATTGGTTGGGGCAACTCTTACACACACTTGTGTACCAAGCACACTCTCACACTCTCACTTATGGGAGCTAAGCTCACCCACACACTTTTATATGGATGCCAAGCTCAAGCTCCGCAAATGAGGGTGCTTGGGTATTTATAGGTCCAAGGAAGTGGTTATGCCTCCTAAAATATGTAGACATTTCGAGTAAAATATCTTCCTAGAAGTAGGAAGATATCCTGGAAATATCATAAATGTTTATAGATAATGTCTCCCTAGAATATCTAGATAGAATCTCCCTAGATATTTCTTGAGAAACCATGTCTACAGATATTTCTATCTTTCTTTAGATAATTCTAGAAAAATATCTTCCTAGTTATTTCTACACTCTTAATTAAATAACTTTCAACAAAATATCTAAATATTTAGATAACCCAATGTTGACACCTATTTTAATTTGCCCAAAATTAATTGCACAAAATTTAGGAATTAATTTTCTTTAATTCCTAAAATAACAAAATATTTCAATTTTAAATGCATTGCATATAGAAATTAGGCACATTTCACATTAATAAGGCCTATTAGAGTAATAAAAAAAATTTCAAAAAATAAAATAATAATAATAAATAATTTTTAAATTAATTAAAAAAAGAAAAGAGAAAAAAAAAATCGAGTCGGGCCAAATCGGGACCAGGCCGACCCGGCCCTTTTCTTCTTTCCCCCCGCGTGGGCCTCTTCCCCCGGCCCTTTTTTCTTTTTCTTTTTTCTCTTCCGCGTGGGCCCTAGCTCGCTCTTCCTCTTCTCTTTTCTTCCTTTGCCCCCCCACCCCCCTCGCAGGCCCAGCCCGCTTCTTTTTTTTCCTTTCTTTCCTTCTCCCCCCACGCAGCCCAACTCCCCCGCGTAGCCCAGCTCCTCCTTCCTCTTCCTTTTCCCTTTCCCCCCGCGCGGCCGGGCTTGGCCCGGCCTAGCCCCCTTTCTCCTTCCTTCTCCCCCACGCGCCGCTGTCCCTTTCTTTCTCCTATTCGCCTCTACTCCGGCTGTAGTGCAGCAAGCGGCTGAGCAGCTCCGCCCCATCGCCATCAGGTCAGAGGCCCGCCAAGCAAGCACGCCAACGAAACTGGCCATTAAGGCCAATCCCGTCCGCCCGGGATTCCCGAACCTCCCCCCTCTCTTCTTCCTCTGCGTCTGCCCTGTTTGCGCCTGCCCCCTGCATCGGCCTAATGGCTGCAAAGTCGCGGCCAGAGTAGGTTGGTGCAGGCCGTCATCATTGCAGACGCAACGGAGCAGAGCAACATCATCATCATCGGCTATAAAAATCGAAGAGAGAGAGATAGAGAGAGCCAAGGTCGGCCAGTTTAGAGAGAGAGACCGAGAAAACAAAGAGAGAATAGAGAGAGAATAGAGAGGGAGAGAGAGCAAATCGAGGCCACGCCGGAGCAGGAAAGATAACCAGCAGCGTCGCCATCGACCTCAGATTAGCCGGAAAGCCTTCAGTCGCGTCGCCGAACGATGAGCCTTCCCCAGTGCCCTGTTTTCCCCTGTTTTTTTTATTGGGTTTGGTCGGGACTCGGGCCGGTCGTTCTGCGCGAATCCCGGCCCATACCGTCGTTGATCACGATCATCACTCGCTGTCGGAGAAGAATCGTAGCCGTCGAACACGACTGGGTCGCCGGAGGAGGTCGAAATCCTTTGATTTTTATTGCGCACGCCAAGTGCTCGATGAAATGTCTCAATGAACCAGGTTTGTTTTTGGCCGCCGATCGGCGATCGGGCAATCGGACGGCGAGCCTAGCCGCCGGAAAAGGTATGTGGGGGTTGTGGGGTGAAGACCCAGGCCGTGGGTGGCCTGGGTCATCCGGCGAAATAGCCAGATTTCACCGACGAGGCTCCTGCGTGCCTAGTCACGCGGGAGCCGTCCCTAGACCGGTTTGTGGACCGGTTTAACCGGTCTGTAGACCGGTTTGCAAGTAAATTAGGCCGGTTCGACTCGGTTGAACCGGCCCAATTTTGTCTTCATCCGTCGGACCGGGACCCAACCGGGCCCGATTCGATTCATCTCCGGGTCAATGACCCGGCTTGACCCTTGACCCGGTTCGGATCCGAAAAGCCAGCCCGAGTCAGCGCAATGGGTCGGGTCCGTTGACTCGAGTCGGTTTCAACCGACCCGACCAATTTTATTATTATATTATTATTTTTAAAAATATATTAAAATTTTTTTAAATTTTTTTTAAAATTTTCTTTTCCTTTTTCGTATTTTATTTTTTTAAAAAAAATAAAAACAATTCAAAAAATTCAAAAAAATTCAAAAAAATATTTTCGTTTTTTATTATTTTATTATTTATTTACTTATTTTTTTTTAAAAAATTTTATGCGACTTTTGTTGAGTGTTTTAATCCTTTGTCATATTATTATGCATGTTATTGTCTTATTTAAATTAGACAAGCCTGAGGTCGGGCGATGGTATTTTGCATGTTTTATTTTTATTACCGTTACGTTGTTATGCATATTTTTTAATACAATTGCATGAACTGTTGTGTTTCTGAATGTCATCTGACTTAGTTAAGGTTAGAACCTTGGCTGCATGAATTGTTGTGTTTTTGACTGCTAATCATTTCTGATTATGCACTCGCTTGATCACCTCATATGTTAGGAGAAAGGTTCTAAAACCGATACAAATTGCCTGATAAATATTTTCAAAAAATGAACAGGGTAAAATAGTACCGAACAGGCATTAGTTATCCAATTAGTGTAATCAAGTCCCTGAATTCAGTTAATCTCTGGTTTGTAGGAATAGGGTAATTCTCCCATCACCTTATTTGGGTTTCTAATCGACTCACCTCAAATCGATTAGTGGCGACTCGTTGGTATAAACCATTTGCATGTTAAATATTTAAACCCTAAGTCGCGATATGATATGGGCTTGGGAGAGCCCGAGTTAAGTTTCAAACCTAGACTTAGCATGTAGCAGGCAAGCCACCCCTTGTTTTTCGCATGTCATTCGAAAAGGGTCGGGAGTTCGGTTGCGACAGACTGTCGACTCCGCTGGGAACTTGCATTTTCTAAAGTGGACTTAAGCAAAAATTTTACCCTGTTTAAAATAATTTTTGTTTGGCAGCAAGGACTCCAGGTATGATCCTGACATTAAGGTGTTATTTGTCTTGCAGGTTCAAATTGATTATTTATAAATTGTTGTGCATGTTTTAATGATTTAACACTACACTGTTGCACATACCACGCTGCCGGACCTGGGCCGCTATAGGGCATTTTAGGATGGTGTTAAGAAAGATACGACCTCGAACGTGAGCCCGCGATGTAGAGGTTGCCTTTTTTTTCCCCGAAATTTATTTCTAAAAAAATCCTAAAGAAATATCTTTAGCCGCTATTCGTGTGATTATAAGATATTCCTTTCGATTTGGCCAAGATTAAAAGGACTTGACACCAACGCGAGACTACGACGGTCAGGTACCCTTTTAATTTCACTTTGCTAAGCTAGTCTAGATAGAAATCGAACCACACTCTTCATGTGTTTGTCGTTGTGATTGCCATGGTTCAAGGAAAAGTATATATTCTATCCCTTCTCATTTTATTATATAGCCTACTTATTCAATTGATTTCTTACTGTTAAATCACTCGTTGATTGTAGTTTATAGACAAGGAATACGTTTATTGTGGAGCTTGTCCATGAAAATAAACAGCTCCAAGAAACTGTAGATTTCATATTGTCTATGGAATGAGCACCCAGGAAAGGCGCTCTTTTTGTTAAAACCTCTGTCTTTTATATTTCCTAGTAATTATGTTCAGGGGTTTTGGTTTTCTTCCTTAAAAGTGTTTTTGGGTTATACTAATGGTAATATGACTGGGGCCACTTTTTATGCTTTAAATAAATTTTTTTGCCCATTAGTGACACCACCGTGGCCTTCGGCCCAGTGGTATCCGGGGATGAGGCGTAACGGTATGAGGCGACTGGGGTTCGAATCCCGGGGACGCCGCCTGTAATGTTGATATTAATAAAAAATCCTTTTTTCTTCTTTTTTCTTTGCAAATGAAGAAATTATATAATAATAATATGCCTATATCATAAAATGCCTATATCTTTTTTTTTCTTTTTTCTTTATTAGGCATTATACTAATTTATTTTAATGTTTTCACAGGTAGTTAAAAAATGGCTGAAGAAAATGTCCGTCTTAATACCATGGAGGACGAAATGAAGCTGGTTCTCAATGCAATCCAAAATCTCATAAAGCAAGTGGAATTCATTCAGGGCAAGCTCACGCCCACGCCCACGCTTGTAACAGTTGAGGTGGTGTTATCACCTCCACTTGCTGTCAGGGAGCCTGAACCTGAAGCTACACCGATAACAGAGCATGACAAACGCCTTGCAAAAGTCGGGGAGATGTTGAAACAATTACAAGGCTCGCAGCATGCTGTCCCACTTGACCTGTCTATATACAAATGGGTTAAAGTACCAGAAAAGTTCAAAATGCCGCAATTTGAGAAGTATGATGGCACTTCATGCCCAAGACGCCATCTGCACATGTATCATGTGCGGATGACGCAGTACGTTGATAATGAACCCCTCATGATTCACACCTTTCAAGCAAGTTTGACGGGGCCAGCTTTGACATGGTATATGTCAAAAGATGTGGATGCTTTTAAATCATAGGATGATGCCATTGATGCATTTCTCAAGCAGTATCAATTCAACCTTGACGTCACTTTCACTCGTGATGATCTGGAGCGCAATGAAAAGAAGAATAGTGAGTCCTTCAAAGAGTACGCCACCAGATGGAGAAATTTGGCTGCCCAGGTTACCCTGTAACTCGCTGATCATGAATAAATGAAGTTGTTCATCAAGTTTCTTCCGTATGAATACAAACACCGCCTCGTGGGTGCCACTGCTAAATCCCTTAATCGTCTTATTCCTGTGGATGAATGAATTGAGATGGGATTGCGTAAATGGTGGTTCATAGACCCTACTTCCAAGAAACTTGGCATGAAAAAGGAGAAAGAACCCATGATGGATACGGATGTTGCATACACCCAAACCGTTCGTCCTTCCTCAATGATTCATATGAGCAGTGAACAGCAACAGGCCTCACACCGCAAGCTGCCCCAAAGGCGAAATAACAAAAAGCAATTCACGCCACTCCCTTTGCCCATGTCTCAAATCCTACCTATTCTTATGGAAAAACGATTGCTTGCTAAAGAACCAAAGCGTGAAAATCCCGAGCGTTTCCCTAACTACAATCCCTCCGAGGCATGTGACTATCATTTGGGTGAAATAGGACATTCCGTCAATGACTGTGTTGTCTTGAAAAATAAAGTCCAGAAATTGTTGGATGCGAAGATATTTTCATTCCGCAACGCACCATCCAAGCAAGTAGGAGGCCTAGATGTCGTCGTTGAGTAAACTGAAGACTCAATTTTCCTCCCTTAGAATAGAGGCATATTTAATAGTTTGAATACTCCTATGTAGGAGCTTTTCTTGCTTTCTAAAGTCTCAGTTGTTTTCTAAGATTCCCAGCTTTCTGAATTTTTAATTATGCTTGGAATTTTAGTACTGCAATTTTCATTCCAACAAATGTAATTCGCCTGAATTATTTAAAAGAATTACAAATGTTTTGTTTTGAGGGCTTGAGGAAGCATCTCAAACCGACCCGTTGATGATATCCAGCCATGTAAAGGAAAGTGTTCTGAGGCCCGGGCTTTCTCATGTTTCCTTGTTTCTAAGCTTTTGAAAATAAAACAAACGTTTTGTCATTTTTCAAAAGGACAAAAAAGAACGGTGGTAGAAAAACATGCATGCTCATAATCTTGTTTGTTTTTCTAACTCGGTCACTTCGTGTCTCAGAATATACTCCTTTTTAATTTGTTTTTACAAAGGAGATATTTGGAAATGACACAAACTAAAGAGTACATCAAACCCTGATGATGCTAGCGGACTAACTCATCTGATAGGGGCAGTCCGAGCGAAGATCATCTAATCTTTAGATGAAACATGGGGTAGATCTCATTACTACTTGTGGGTGATATCAACCCTAGAAAGTCAAAGAGAACGCTAAGCATTTCTCGACTCCATGATGAGCGAAACATCATCTCGTACAAAAATCGAGGACATATCAAGAAAAGATTACCTCTTTTGAAGGAAAATGTATGTCTCATTCCTTAACAAATTTTGGAAATGATATTCTATCCCTTTTCTTTTGCAGATAATGAACCGGGAAGCATGCTAGACTCTGACGTGCTAGTAAGCCAGATAGAACACCAATGTTGGGACTTCTCGAATGAAACACGACAAAGAAGTGCTTAATTGGAAGAATAGACTATGGGGCATACAATCCCCTAGTCCATCGAAAAAGGTGTATTTCGTTCTTAAAGTTCATCAATTTTAGCATAGAAATGACACATCTTTTCCTTTTATATAGGACAAAATTGAGTAAACAACACTCATAGTGCAAGCAGCTGGAAAGGACTTTGCATATGACAAAATGGCGTCGAAGCCAATCTTGACAACCACGGAAGTCTCGATCGCAGTCACGCCCATGTCCATCAAAGATCTTTAAAGTAGAGATTAGCTTTGCTGCGAAGATCCCCATGCAAGCAATTGTACATGCCTGTGTAGTCAAGAATCAGAGCGTTCACGAGAAACTCCTCAAAATGCTAAAACCGCATTGACACAGCATGTGCTGACAATAGAACCCTTTATCCGGAAGTACCCCTAATTATAGAAGCTTTCATTCGAGCTTTGAGACCAAGAGCATGGAGGAGTAGACTGAGATAGAGAAGGCTGAACAAAGTAAAGAGGAGAAAAGACTCTGCTAGCTTTGAAGACAAAATAGAAGAAAGGTAATGTTGTATCGTTTCCAATTCCTATCCCTTAAAAAGCCATTCATCAACACGATCTTTCTTATTACCTTGCAGGTATGCCTTACTGTCACAACACAGATAAGTATCTCTTTCGCTAAAAACTTTTATCGTAAGAGTACAAAGAAACAGAGAAAAAGGAAGCGTGTTAAAACAAATGAATGCTTAACATTTCTCCAAGTGCATCACATGTCTTTTGAAAAGAATTTTGCATGGTAACTTTACGTGTTTAATTCATCAATTCCCTAGGAAAATTTCGACAATTCGACGAGTGGTGTCGAACTGCTTTGATATATTGAACGAGATGTGTCAGGATGATGAGAGGCAATCATTAATCTACACACATTCTCACGTACCAAACCCTTACAAGATGAGCGAAAATGTTTCATTTCTACAAAGTAAATTGATTTCTCGCATAAGGTACAGTAGCTAAAATGACGAAAGGCAGTTCATTATTCTGCCCCATACACTACCATTAATCCTTTGCCTAATCATTTTTGAGCCCATACACTCGGAGGTTCCTTTTAAATCACCCATGTCAAGAACCACCCTACATTGGGGCAGCTTGAGGCAAATCGCATCACAAGGAGGGTCGGGTGGCCCTCAACGGAGTTCTCCAAGGCAAGTACACCATCGACGGCCGGACAGTCGAAGCTAAGAGGGCTTTGTCAAGAGAGAAGCATTAAACTAATGCCTGTCCAAAATGCCAATATCTTATTGATAACAGTGATGTTTTCACTGAGCAAGACAAGAAGGACGAGGAGTTTGTAATATATAAAATTTTCTATGATCATAAGCTGCAACAGCTCATACAAGGTGAAAAAGATGGATAGACATTTTCTTGCTCCCACTCGCATTAATCTTTGAGTGTTTTTTTTATTGCAGATGAACTCTCGCGATAATTTAAGTGCCCTAGGATGACGATGAGTAATTATTTTTCTATCCCATATACTCATATCCCTTACTAGCCCAATTGAGCCGGCAATTTTATTTTGCACGAACTCAATTGGTGATCATCCCCCACACCAGGGCAAAGCAAAATTCATCACAGTTTGAGCATCACGGTCCTAAGTACCGAATGAAGATGAAGACTCCAAGAGCCTAAAAACATTATTCTGTTCAACTTTGTTTAGGCTAGTCCTGACAACACCAAGAGAACAGAAAAAAATGCTGAAAAATAGGGGCATGAAAAAGCAGTGTGCTTGGTAAAAGCAAGGCCAATGCCATGAATAAAAAACAATGAAAAGAAAAGGAGAAGAACAAAAACGATGAAAAAGATGAGAAGAAAAGAGTTCCTAATTTCTGGATAACTTGCTCTCAAATACCTCAAAGTTATTAAATGGTGAAGAATAGACGACCCTAAAGGATTCAAACTTGAGTTCTTCCTTGATATAAATTCTTGCTTAAAAACTCTGTCTTGGCAAAGATCTGCTACATTACAGATAAAATGGTATCAAGGAAGATGCTTGACACAGAAGCTCCTAAAAAAAGTTGTTAAAGATGCTAAAACATAAGATTACTCGGGGAGTCTTCCAAAAAGATCCTGATGGTGAAGAAGAAGATTGGTGACAATGCCAAGAGGATCACCAATTCTCACCCTTATACACATTTTTGAGCCCAACGATAATTTCGTTCTTTAACCTGTAAACCAAGCCCATGTTACATCCCTCATGAAGTCTCTTCTGATTGGGACATTTGAATTAACACGGGATTTCAAATGTTTATAAACAACGCTCGAGGAAGTGCGAGCAAGACTATTTTTATCTTGTTTTGCAGGGTTCTTGACTTGTAAACCTGGAGATAATTGCAGAATATTTTCTTTCATGGCCTTGACTCGGACAGTCTCCTTTGTTAAGCCATTGACCAAGCCCACATTACGACCCTGAAGAAGACCTCTCAGATTGGCCGTGTCGTACCGCTTGCGAGAAAACTTAGACCCTTGTTGATGTGATAGCGGTCAGATTGAGTGTTTTCGATGTTCCTATATTATTGGACAGGACAAACAATCCTTTTTAATGAGAGCGAGTGGAAAGTCCTTTCTGACTGAAAATCCCTCGTTCAACATCTCGAGAAGTCCACCTTGCGAACAAAAATTGTCTTGATTGACCCTCGGTGGATTTTTGGTGATGCAAACATGGCAAAATCACCATGCATGAACTTGCATAAATATACACTCTGGAATAGCCTAGCTTGTCTATCCTTGATGAATGCATGCATATTTGTGCTAATAATCTTTGGCAGCTTAGAGTTTTAATCCTCAGTGATAGAATACAAAAATTCGAGCGCTGGTGAAGACCTCATTATCATCTCAAGGAAGATGTCCCCGAAAAGGTCGATGATTCAGCAGATGATGCATCAAACATCCGGGTAAGAAATACTAGGTATTTCATCATGATTCTTTTCAAACTACTTAGAAGGTAAATAGAGTGTTCCTTTGAAAAAAAGAAAAGCATCTTGACCAGCTGATCAAGATGTTTCATACAATATTCAAGAATAGCTTCAGTTGTCTATTTCCCCGATGAATATGTATGTATTTGCAGGCTCGTGCCCAGGTAAGTATTTTCTACCCATGCCCGTTTTAAAAAATCCATGTACCTACAAATATTATGGTACCCTTTGAACATTGATTTGACTCCTATATTCACAACAAATCCTCTGGCGAGGAATCCCAGATGCTCATCGTTTGAGCCTTTTCAAGATCTGCTGGCAAGAACCCACCAGGTAGATCATTAAATCCTCGGGCGAAGACCCCTAGGTGCTCATCGTTTGAGCCTTTTTCAGACCTGCTGGCGAGGACCCACCAGGCAAACCATCAAATCCTCATGCGAGGACTCCCAGGTACTCATCGTTTGAGCCTTTTCAAGATCTGCTGGCGAGGACTCACCAGGCAAACCATCAAATTCTCGAGCGAGGACTCCCAAGTGCTTTTTTTTAGCCTTTTCAAGACCTGCTGGCGAGGACCCATTAGGCAAACCATCAAATCCTCGAGCGAGGACCCCTAGGTGCTCATCGTTTGAGCCTTTTCAAGACCTATTGGCGAGGACCCACCAGGCAAACCATCAAATCCTCAGGCGAGGACCCCCAGGTGCTCATCATTTGAGCCTTTAAAAAACCTGCTGGCGAGGACCCACTAGGCAAACCGTCAAATCCTTGGGCGAGGACCGCTAGGTACTTTGGCAAAACAATCCCCAGTTAAAGAGACCGAAGATAGGTTCGGGTCTTTGGCAAAACAAAATCCAGTCAGTCAAGGCGACCGAAGAAAGGTTCGGGTCCTAGACAAATGAAATTCAGTCAAGGCAATCGAAGATAGATTCGGGTTCTAGACAAATGAAATTCAGACAAAGCGACCGAAGATAGGTTCGCGTCTTATGCAAGCGATTTCCCATTCGAGGCGACCAAGGAAATAATCGGGTCCTAGACAAACGAAATTCAGTCAAGGCAACCGAAGATAGGTTCGGGTCCTAAGCAAGTAATTTCTCCAGTCAAGGCGACCAAAGAAAGGTTCGAGTCCTAGACAAACAATCCCCAGTCAAGGCGACCGAAGAAAGGTTCGGGTCGGGTTGGGTCAGGTCGGGGTCAGGCCGACCCGGCCTATTTCTTCTTCCCCCGGCCCTTTTTTCTTTTTCTTTTTTCTCTTCTGCGTGGGCCCTGGCCCACTCTTCCTTTTCTCTTTTCTTCCTTCCCCCCCCCCGTGGGCCCAGCCCACTTCTTTTTTTTCCTTTCTTTCCTTCTCCCCCCGCGCAGCCCAACTCCTCCTTCCTCTTCCTTTTCCCTTTCCCCCCGCGCGGCTAGGCCTGGCCCGGCCCAGCCCCCTTTCTCCTTCCTTCTCCCCCACGTGCCGCTGTCCCTTTCTTTCCCCTGTTCGCCTCTACTCCGGCTGCAGTGCGGCAAGCGGCCGAGCAGCTTCGCCCCATCGCCATCAGGTCAGAGGCCCGCCAAGCAAGCATGCCAACGAGACTGGCCATTAAGGCCAATCCGGTCCGCCTGGGATTCCCGGACCTTCCCCCCTCTCTTCTTCCTCTGCGTTTGTCCCGTCTGCGCCTACCCCTGCACCGGCCTAATGGCTGCGAAGTCGCGCCCAGAGTAGGCTGGTGCAGGCCGTCATCATTGCAGAAGGAACGGAGCAGAGCAGCATCGTTGTCGTCGGCTATAAAAATCAGAGAGAGAGAGAGTCGGGGTCGGCCAGTTTAGAGAGAGAGAGACCGAGAAAACAAAGAGAGAAAAGAGAGAGAATAGAGAGGGAGAGAGAGCAAACCGAGGCCATGCTGGAGCAGGAAAGACAACCAGCAGTGTCGCCATCGACCGTAGATCAGTCGGAAAGCCGTCAGTCGCGTCGCCGAACGGTGAGCCTTCCCTAGTGCCCTGTTTTCCCCTGTTTTTTTTATTCGGCTTGGCCGGGACTCGCTCCGGTCGTTCCGCGCGAATCCCAGCCCATACCGTCGTTGATCTCGATCATCACTCATCGTCGGAGAAGAACCGTAGCCGTTGGACACAACTGGGTTGCCAGAGGAGGTTGAAATCCTTTGATTTTTATCGCGCACGCCAAATGCTCGATGAAATGTCTCAATGAACTAGGTTTGTTTTTGGCCGCCAACCGGCGATCGAGCAATCGGATGGCGAGCCTAGCCGCCGAAAAAGGTATATGGGGGTTGTGGGGTGAAGACCCAGGCCGTGGGTGGCCTGGGTCATCCGGCGAAATCGCCGGATTTCGTCGGCGGGGCTCCCGTGTGACTGGGCACGCGGGAGCCGTCCCTAGTTCGGTATGTGAACCTGTTCGACTGGTCTGCAGACCAGTTTGCAAGTAAATTGGGCTGGTTCGACCCGGTTGAACCGGCCCAATTTTGTCTTCATCCGTCTGACCGGGTCCCAACCGGGCCCGATCCGGTCCATACTCGGGTCAATGACTTGGCTTGAACCCTGACCCGGTTCGGATCTGAAAATCCGACCCGGGTCAGCGCAATGGGTTGGGCCGTTGACCCGGGTCGGTTTCGACCGACCCGACCGGTTTTATTATTATATTATTATTTTTAAAAAAATTTAAAAAATTTTTAAAAAAACTTTCTTTTCTTTTTCCGTATTTTATTTTTTTAAAAAGATAAAAAAATTACAAAAATTACAAAAAAATATTTTCGTTTTTTTATTATTTATTTATTTATTTACTTATTTAAAAAAAAATTTTAAAAATTTTTAAATTTGTTTTTATGCGACTTTTGTTGAGTGTTTTAATCCTTTGTCATATTATTATGCATGTTATTGTCTTATTTAAATTAGACAAGCCTGAGGTCGCGCAATGATATTTTGCATGTTTTATTTTTATTACCGTTACGTTGTTGTTATGCATATTTTTTAATACAATTGCATATATTGTTGTGTTTCTGAATGTCATCTGACTTAGTTAAGGTTAGAACCTTGGGCTGCATGAATTGTTATGTTTTTGACTGCTAATCGTTTCTGATTATGCACTTGCTTGATCACCTTATGTGTTAGGAGAAAGGTTCTAAAACCGATACAAATTGCCTGATAAATGTTTTAAAAAAATGAACAGGGTAAAATGGTACCGAACGGGCATTAGTTATCCAACTAGTGTAACCAAGTCTCCGAATTCAGTTAATCTCTAGTTCGTAGGAATAGGATGATTCTTCCATCATCTTATTTGGGTTTCTAATCGACTCACCTTAAATCGATTAGTGGCGACTCGTTGGTATAAACCATTTGCATGTTAAATATTTAAATCCTAAGTCGCGATATAATATGGGCTTGGGAGAGCCCGATTTAAGTCTCAAACCTAGACTTAGCATGTACCAGGCGAGCCACCTCTTGTTTTTCGCATGTTATTCGAAAATGCTTGGGAGTTCGATCGCGACACCCAAAAATATCTAGAATAGAGAAAAGAGGAGGTGAATTTCTTCAACAGTAAATTATGATGCATGGATGTCCCACAGGCAAGAGGACGTAGTATG
Source organism: Syzygium syzygioides (assembly GCA_031216285.1). Classification (NCBI taxonomy): domain Eukaryota; kingdom Viridiplantae; phylum Streptophyta; class Magnoliopsida; order Myrtales; family Myrtaceae; genus Syzygium; species Syzygium syzygioides. The sequence goes on along the minus strand of CM062252.1, from coordinate 27,103,414 downwards.
GTTGACAGGCCAACGGATTGGGTGAGCCCACGTAATCCTAGAAATTGTCAATTATTCCTGGGTTGTACTGGACAAAGTATAGTTGCTTGTCCTGTATATCCACGTTTTAGTTTTCCCTTGAAAGATAAGACTAAAAAAATTCAAGGAATGTCCACTCGTCAGGCTGTGGCTCACTAGGAAACGCCACGAGTGTAAATTGTCTGGACATTGGCCTAGCAGATATTTCTCAAATACGCGAGCTATCAAGAGTGCTTGATCTAGTTAGAGAAAAATGAAAACGTGGGCAATCATAATAATTGTTTGGGCTGTCTTAGCCGTCGTCATTGCTGTCCTACGTCTTTTCTTCCAAGATCCTTACTGTTTAAGGGCGGCGGCGGCAGCGGCGTACATTGCACCCATCATCATACGGTGTTTGGAGGAGGAGACGGAGGTTTAGCTGCGCTTGTTGTGAGGGCGGCGGTACTAGAGGCACCGGCAGAGCTAGTGCAGTTTGATTACATATATTTTCAGAATGATGAAACAAAGTGGTTGTATCTGTTGAATATTTTACCCTTACCTTGTTTTCTGTTTTGACTTTTTTTTAATACTTGCTATTGTTTAATGCTTGTAGGAGTAGAGTACCCCTGCGCTTCCATTCATTTGTCGTCATGATAATCTCATGTCACAATTGTCAATAAAAGAATATGTTGGCTGAAAAACCTTCTCCAATGAGTGGAGGAAAACTGACAACGGGACTTGGTAGTTATGGAATTCTTGTTGAGATACACATATGAGTAGTATTAGAAACGTTCCACATTGAATAAATGGTGTAGTGTCCAGCAATTAAAATATCATAGTTAGTTTAGAACTCATTAGCTTAGGTTTTTAGTAAAGATGGGTTCAACAGGATATGTTGACGAATTCATATTTACGCTCTTTCTTTGCGATTTCCTTGGGTAAAAGTATTAATTTTCTGAAGAAAGAGACCATGGTGAAGGTAGGTGTTGATGAAAATTCAAGTTGAGATATATTGGTGTACAAAGAACCCAACACTGAGCTCTCACGTGAGAAGGAAATTATTGAGATAGATGTGTGAGAAATGTCCTGACATTCTTTTTTTGTGATTAATTTGTTAGATCTGGCGACAATGACTGCTTAAAGCATTCTTAGAAAAAGAGCTCGTCAAAGTATATCCTGAGAATGTGAGTTTCGTAGAAGTGTTGAGGAACCTATTCTGGGAAAAGTTGCTCCTTCTCATTGCAGTCGCTTTAGCCGTGGCTACTTTTCCGATAATTAATTTTAATGAAATTAAAAAAAAATCTAACAAGAGTATTCATAAGCCAGCAATCTCAACTCCAAAAGAGATTTTAGGAGAAAAAAGTACCATAAAAATCTTAAACCTATTGTACTAGTATCAATTTAATCATAAAATTTTTAATGATGTTAATTTAGTCATATACCTTTTGACTTAGAGTTGATTTAGTTCTTCCGTCTAATTTTGGCTAGATATTATTGACATGGATACCGGCCGGTCTATGTGACATGATCGGCGTTTGAAGCTGATGTGGATATTTTTAATAATATTTTAATAAATTTTCAAATATTTTTCTCTCTTTTTTTTCTTTATTTTTTTTTCCAACGTTGCTGCCGCAACAACGGCAGCGACTGTTTCTGTTAATGCTGGCGGTGGAGTTGCTGCAATTTCTACTGGGGCTGGTGGAGTGGTCGTCCGCTAAACAATTATTAACTGGCAATTTGGATGGCCAATTGTCCGGTTCCTAGCTAGTAGTGCTTGCAAGTGGCGAAGTTGAAGTCTTCAGATTATATATCACTTAGGTTACACCACCACAAGTCGCCACTTAGATCTAGTTTGTTTTTTGGGTCAAACCTTAGGTCTAGTTGATAGGTTGTAAATTCGAAAAAAATTCCTTATTTACTACACAATATATTCACCGTATTAAACCATAAGTAGCATGTTATTTACTTTAATATACTGTAGGTGAATACTTTTTTTTTCAAAAAAATAATGACTATGGCCCTTAATCTCCCCCAAAAGAGGGGCTTTTCTGGCGACCTTACCTGCACCTGGTAATTTAGGAGTATTTTTTGCGTGCTATTAGAATAAGAATTCTTCATATTCAACTATAGAAACTAATTGATAGATGATTATCTTTGTCAATTGGTGTAATCGTAACATTTGCAGTGAAGTCAGGTAAGTATTGGAATCTGACTATACCTGACTAATTAATGAAATGTTGAACTAAAATTTAGTTATCTTTACAGTATTAATTTTCCTTAATTTGCTCCCTTTTTGTATTTATTTCAGTTTGATGATTATTTTTGAGGTAGCTATCAAGGATCACCTAAAGAAGGGGTGAATATGTGAATTTAAATAATTTTTTATTAATTTAAAGCGAAAATAAAAGATCAACAATAAGGTCTGAATAACATTCAGATTTAAAACAATTTTTGATAGCAATTGTACAAGTGTGCAATGTAATAAATGAAAGGAGCTTTAAGAGATGAGAAAATATTCTCACAAGATGTATAGTAGTTCGCCTTATATCAAGCCTACGTCCACTCTCCCAAGCCGACAGCTAGACATGTCAAATGAGTGGGTCGGGTCGGATTTGAGTTGGGTCATAAATGGTCGGACCTAAATTGACCCATTAATCCGTTTATGACTTATTTATGTGCAATGCAATTTTCTTGACCCATACCGGACCTGACCCAACCCGTATTACTAAGACACTTTCATATTTAACCAAATATAATTTTTATGATTTTAAAAAAATTTATATTGCTAATTCATGGACAATTTTTATAATTTAAAAAATTAATTTTTTAATTTTTCTTTCTTTCTTTTTTTTTTTTTCACAAATCCTGAAATGGATTTGAGTTTTAGTTTTGAATTAAATAGAGATGAGATCTTAAAAAGTTAACACCTGTTTTTTTTATCGGATAAAACCTGTTTAATAATACATTATTTGATACAATTTTTTTTTAATTTTAATTGCCAATTATGCAATTCTAATGCCCATAAAGAAGTGCACAAATATAAAATAATAAAGTCAATAATTATAATAATAAATTCATAAAAGCAGGTTCTAGGTTCAAATTACATTATAGACCTATCAAATGGGTCCAAAATCCACTCATGTTTGCTTAAATGGGTCGTTAATGGGTCATTCCCTTTTTTCAGATCAACCATAATGGGTTTTAAAAATAAGAAGGCCAAAACATATAGGTCTTAAATGAGTATATTCTAAACCCATTTACAATCCAATTTATTTTCGATGAAAAGCCTGGCTCATGATCTCACTTTATGATCTTCTCTCCCTCTTCTTCACTTATTGCTTCGATGAATCTAATTCGTAGCCACCTCCACCGCTATCGCCGATTTCGTGCCACCCTTCTCTGGTGGCCGAGGTTTTTGAATTTTAGTAACATTGAAAGGGAATTGGATGTTTCGACAACTAAAAGATTGACACAGAAAAATAAACACAAATCATCTTCATTGGTTCATCAAGATGAGACTTAAAGACATATTCAAATACCGCTGCATCTCTTCCTTCTCCTGGTGTGAAGGCATTCTTGAATCCTTCATCCACTGCTAGATTATGGCCACCATGGTGATGGGCTATGCAAGTTTTGCAATGATCAATAAAATATCAGAAAGGTGTCACAATGTCTTCAATGTTAGCTGTTGTAGTACATATAAAAACAAAGATTCTCACCATGAACTAAGGATGCAATTTTACGTCTCTCGAATCATTCGGTAGTTGAATATTCTTCTCGATCCTCGTTAGCTCTTGACATTTCAACTAATTAGTAAGAGAAAACATAAATTAGAACAAGTTCACGATTGCACGTTATGAGTTCAACATAAGGGGTAAAGACTGAGTTCATACATCGAAATGTTAATCAAATTAATAATGTGTCACTTGGAATTTTAAACCCCAAAACCCAAGTCTCCACCATCCATCAAAAAATTTGTAGCATCCAACTGCCCATCCTACAAGACTTTACAAAAAGCTCCAGACAAACAGCAAACTCATGGTGACGAAATCATCCATATATCAAATAGGTGTATCATAGCAACATCACAATTAGCATGCTCATTATTCCTCGCTTGTATCAGACGAACCAAAGAGAATGTGTTCCAACTATTTCACACACATACATAAGCAAAGCAAGCGAATATAGAAAAATAGAGCAATTAGACGATAATAAAATTGAAATGCCACGTAACCAAATGCGTGCTTTCCCAAAACACATAAGATCAAAGAATAAACATGTCTACGAGCTTTTTACTTTGTTATCATGTCGCGACTAATGAATAGCAATTAACACAGCAACTACAGTGATCTCAACAGACTGAATTTTTTTTATGAGAAGAATGTATTCTGACTATCCTAAATCACTTGCAATATGTCGAAGACTTGTGCTGCTATGTACTTTTGAAGTACAACACCCTTCTACTGCAATTTGTATGGATGAAGGCAAAGCAAGGGTTTCTGATAAGCTCTATTCAATACGGATCACCACTCTTTGTCCAAAGAACCTGCAATGAGAATCACCCAAATACTTCAGTCGGAAGAATGACCCAATTGAGAAGTGTGCTGAATCCAACATGTCAAGCACATTAAAGAAGTTTTCATTTTTGTATTAGAATATTGTGATTCAATTCACTACAAAGCAGAAGAAAGTACGAAACTTCCCTAGCACGAACCCAAATACCTCAAAAACAAAATTGTAGGCAAACTCAACAAAAAGGTAAGCAAATAGAGAAAACCCAATACCCAGAGACAAAATGCCGGTCACTTCGAACCCCGTCGAGTACGAGAAGCTCGGCTCGTACGTGCTGATCGGCCTCCCTTCGAGCTATGAGACTCGATTCGTCGAGACAAACGAGACAAAGACCAAGTACTCGATCGTCATTGGGGGAGCGAACTTCGTGAGCACATGTCGGAGGCGCTTGGGACGGTGGGAGTTGAGGCGGTGGTGGCAGAGTTGTAGGCTTAGATAGTCCTCAGAAATTTAGTGGCGATCGGAGAGATTTAGCCACAAGAAACGGAGTTTAGGGTTTGCGAGGAGTGCAGGAGGGCGATATTGAGTTGTCGGAGAACCTCAGTTACGACAGAGATGGGCGGTGCACTGGAGATGGGTGGCATGAAGTCGACGATAGCGGCGGAGGTGGCTGCAAATTAGATTTGTGGAAGTGATAAGCGAAGAAGATGGAGAGAAGATTGTGAAGTGAGAGTGAGATCATGAGCTGGGCTTTTCATAATGGGTTATTAAATGGGTCATAAATAGGTTCAGAATATAACCATTTAAGACCATATATTTTGGCTTTCTTATGTTTGAAACCCATTAAGACTGATCTGGAAAAAAAAGAATGACCCATTAGCGACCTATTTAAACAAACATGGGTTCATAAATAGGTTTTGGAACCATTTGACGGGTCTATTGACAGCCTACTGGCTGGATTCCACTAAATGATTAAGGAGATTATAGATGTGAGTGATAGCACTTAGAGAAAAATGGGTCACACTATCTCACTTTTACAATGTATCTCTTAAGATCACATATTTTAGCTCATGAAGGACAAGTAATAAAGATTAGAATATGCTCAGACTTTGGAATTGTAGATTTTGGACTTCGTCTCTTGCTTCTACTCCTTGGCACTTGTCTCTTTTTATACTTCTCTACTTCCAATCTAGCCGTTGCACAGTTTTTAGAGAATTATTTTCCAATCTTCAAGTTAGACATATTTGCATAAAGAGGATTGAGTAGCTCTTGATAAAATTTAAATCCTGCTAAATTTGATTGTCCATACAACCAAAGTCTTAGTTTTCATAAGTAGAGATTCTCCACGAATCTTGCCTCAGGATTGATTGCCAATCAATTTAAGATATTTTGCATTATAAAGTTGATATGCAGAATAACCTTCAAGATTGAGTAAATCGAATCTTTTTATATGTGAAATACAAGTCAAATCACTAGTCGTTATGCTCATTCTGAGTTTGCGCCATAGTCTGGATTTATATCATCTAGACATGTATCCAGAATTTATGTCAAGATGGGTTATTTTATAAAGTGTGAAACCTTTATTTCCAATGTAAAGTCTGAACCACTTCTATTGTATAAAGTCTGAAGTTCTTCACTTGCAGTATAAAGTCTGAACCTTTTCAACTGAAGTATAAAGTCTAAACCTCTTATATTTATTTCACAACCTGAACTTGAATTAAGATAGCTATATCTTTTCTTCGAAAAATAACTTCCTGAATAAAAAAATACTTCAAGGCATTTATCAGATTTACAAGACACACGTGGATAGTTTTGTCAACTTCAAAATTTATTAGAAGGTTTTCTGAACAATTTCAATCGGTCATAAACATATTGTACAGATACCAATTTAATCATAAACTTTTCAATTTTGCCAATTTAGTCATAAACTTTTGCAAGAAATTCCAAATGTAGTCCTTTTAATCAAGTTTTGCCAAAAATTATTGACAGGTGGTTTAGTCATTGTTAGCCATTCTACATTGTACATCGCCACATCCGCAATTTCGGCTGAAATTGCCTGGAAGAATTATATTGGAATTTTGAACAAAGATTTAGGATTAAATTGGCAAGATTGGAAAGTCTAGAGCTAAATTGACATCTTTATAATAAGTTTATGAGTAATTAGACAATTTTCCTTAATTAAGAAATTAAGCTATATAGAAACTGACGTGAAGCGAAGACTAGGAAGTTAAAATGAAATGCTGGCAGAAAAATTGGCTAAAAGGTCCTAAACCAACGCCGGACGCCAGGTTCCCTTCTTCTTCCTACCTCCAAAGCAGAAGTACCCCATGATTTATCAAAGTTTACACTGCGAAACCTCACAGCTTGCAAGTTTCGACCGTCGCCCGAAACCCCCCCTCTCGCCTATTTCTGTGTTTCAATATGAGTTTCTCCAATCTAATGCCATTTACATACACGACGACGCCTGCTAATAATTGAATTTCTCCGAAATGTCCTTGTTATGAATAGTCAAACCGGGAAAGTTCGTGGAATGTCATGCCCTTTGATATAAAAATAAGAATTCAGCGTATCATCGCGCATAAGGCTTTGTCTAGTCTTCGCGGGACGCGTATGGAACAAGCTCTTTTTCCTCGGATCGATTCTCCCAGGAAAAAGCCGTCTCCGTTTGCTCTAATGTCGGTTCACATGTCATATTTTGGGTTTGTCAAAGGAGAACTGTCCATGCGTCTCACTACGGATGAGATTATATACATTATCATGTACGAATCGCCGTATAAACACACAAAACTGCCGATGCTCAAATGCCCCGGCCCTTATCACTTTTGAATTCGGGTTGCTCAGCAAACATTAGCAGATGCCACTTTCATTTTACTCTTCCTCGTATGATAATTTGCGCCATTCAAACAGATGATTTTGTTCGTGCACTCCATTTTCACACGAGAGATCTACCAGCATGTAATACAACTAGCGCTCTGATACCACATTGTTGGGGAAAGACCGTAGTGCGAACATGTTACCCTGTGCACAGCGAAACTAAACGAGCACAATAAGCACTGCTCTAATGTACTAGATAATCGGACAACGCAAACTAGGCAAACGAGATTTTAAAGTGCAAACCACAACTGGGGAAAAACCACAGAGCAAGCTCGCCGAAAGCTTCCACTATACAGAGCAAGATTACCTCTAGTCCTACTAGAGGTTAAACAACGAACCACCAAGATAAACTATCTTAGATCACAGCAACAACAAGCTTATCGCGACTAGATGGTTGACAATAATATAGGGAAAAGTGCGGCCGGTTCTCATAGAGTGCAAATGTCGAAAATGCACGGATGGAAGAGGCTTTCCGATGATTGGCGCTGGTCGACACATAGCACACATCGCCATAAACAACATACTAGAGTTTCGCCATTGAGATCACCGTCGGATTCTTGACAAACATAGCTACACGCTCACGTTCTTTTTTTTTTTCCTCTCTTCCTCTCACTTTTATTCTCTCGCACGAGCTCATTTTCTTTTTTTCTTTCTGAAAAATGGATAAAGCTGAATACAAAATTTTAACGCCGTATATCTATTATCCCTATTTTATCACCTAATAAAATGTGAAGTAATTCTATAGGAGATAATGAAAAGAAACTAGTATCTAAGTGCTTATTGATTCCAAGATTAACAAGCCAGTCAGCAGAGTGATTTCCTTTCCGAAAGTTATGTCGCACTTTAAACTTAAAAAATGATAACTTAGCAGTCTTATGATATCTTTAATAAAAGTAGGGTTAGCATTATCAATCGTAAGCTCTAAATTGACCAGAGTCGGCAGAGAAATTTTATTTTATTAAACACTAGCCCTCAATACCACAAGTTGCGGATGTAATGAAAAAGCCAAAGTTCATGCCTAATCTATTCGATGATCAATTTTTTTTTTATCAGAGTTACTCGAAATGACATAAAACTTGATGGCCACCAGTAAATTACATGATATTTAAATCATATAGACCATAAACATTCAAACCACCATTAATCATGTGCCCTCTACCATGTAGTGATCTACAAAAAAAATGTTCCGGATAAGTTTGATATTTGCGGCGTAAGCATCATATTATAGTTTTGTCACCGAGATAAGAGAAGGGAAAAAGTTGAGGTGATAATATGAGATGTAAATAGAATTACACTCTTGCTCTGATATTATTTTATGTCCAACTCCGAACGTTACATAAACATTTGTCCTGCATGAAAGTGTAAAATACATGCACCGGTTACGGCAACAAGCAGACAAATTCAGCCACCACAACCGCCGCCGCTCCGTCCACCGCAAGCTCCTCCACCACCACAAGCTCCTTCACCAGAACCACTGCAAGTGCTGCCACCGCCGCCATCGGTACTGTAAATAATTGTGGCCGCAGCAGCGGTGGCTGCTACTGCAGCGCCCGTGCCAGCAAGAACAGCCATGCCGCCATCTCTATGGTCGCCGCTCTTTTTGGCAGATCCGCATTGATAAGTGGGTCGTTGAACAGCGGTCGCAGTGGGTAGGTTCGTTCTCTTCGTCTTCTCACGACCTCTACAGCGAAAACAGCCCATGACTTCAATAAAACTTCACGTCGTCTCCAATCGCCAATAAAAAGAATGCGGTGGCAAGAGTATCTTCACGGCTCTGTCTCAATTCTATTCATGTTTTATAGTCGTCGCGTCGCTGAAAGTTGACGAACCAATGGCTTCGTAGAAAAGTCAGAGGGAGAAACTTTGTGTTACTTTCCCATGATTTTCGACGGAGTACTTATTCAGACTTGACCAAGTCAAAACTCATCGAAGATCCTCCTTGATGACTTCGTTTGCAGTCTTTTCTTACGTCTGTGGACAAAAGTTCATGGGAATTTCCTGTGTACTTCTTTGGATATAAATCGACTTTATTTTTTCTTTTTGGTTTGCTTGTTCAACGGATAAGGCGAAAATTATCCAAAAAGTCTTAAATCTATTATACTTTTGGCAATTCAGTAATAAACCTTTCAATTTAGTCAATTGAGTCATAAACTTTTTCATTTCTTGCCAATTGAGTCCATTCGACTAATTTTGACTGGAAATCGCTAACGTGGATGTTGGACGGCCATGTAGCGCTGACGTGGACATTTTAAAATAATATTTTAATAATGTATGATTTTTTAAATTTTTTTCTCTTTTTTTCTTTTGGTTTTGAAATTAGGGCCGATGAGGGTGGTCGGCCAACCCTCGCTGGCCATGGGCAAAGGCTGGCAACCCTCGTTGGTTCTGGGTGAGCGCCAATTGACCATCGCCGGCTTTGGGTGAGGGCATCGCTGCCCTTGCCAAGATCTGGTGAGGGCCGCGACGCCTTCGCCCGATTTGGCTAGGTGAGGGCTTGGCGGCCGTTGCCAGCTTTGGGTGAGTGCCGGCCGACCCTCGTCGGTTTTGGGTGATACATTGTGGCCCTTGCCCCGATCCGGCGAGGGTCGCGATGCCCTCGCTGGATCAATAACGAAAAGAAAAAAGCATCAATAACTACATTTCTATTTTTGCGGGAAAGTTGTAGTCACTAGTATCTTGATGAATGTCATCTAATAAATCACCGTCGTCTCCGACGCCCAGCTCTGGCCAGAATTAATTATATTGTGGTGCAAATTACCCAATCAAAAAGCCTAGGATACGGACTATTATTCTGGAGAGGTGATATATTATATGTTCATGATATCTTATTTCGATAAGAGAAAGATTAACAGTTCCCACGTACTCAGAGCCAGCTGAATTTCTTATGCATTAAGTGAAATATCGAAGTAAATTTTAATTATCTCTATTGTATTGATTTTCGTTGATTTTCTCCTTTATACATTTTAATTTGATGATTATTTCAGTATATGAGCTTTTTTGTTTTAATTTTGTCCAATAATTTAATTTGAGAAATTAAGTTATACAGAAACCCACACGAAGTGAAGACTAGAATGTTCAGGAAAATTACTCAATTGGTGCTAAATCTATTGTACGAATATCAACTCAGTCCTAAATTTTTTAAATTTATCAATTTAGTCCTAAACGTTTGCATGAAATTTCAATATAATTCTTCCAATCTCTTATGTCTATTGACAGAGAAAATATGGTCTTCCAATCTCTTATGTCTATTGACAGAGAAAATATGGTCCACGCCAGTTGCGTTCAACACCCGGATCTCAAACAAGGCCTCACGAACTACCAAACAACCCCAACTCTCCATCGCTAGACCTGGTAGCTGAAGCCCTCTGGAACAAATGGAAGAGCAGAAATAATTTCGTTTATCAGGAATTGCAAGATCAACACGAGCAGAACAGCGGACGAGACCCTTGAAATGAACAAAAGCTACAGTAGATGGAACCATAGAAAAGGAAACTAAACGAAGCCTCGCACAATACAGGATTCCCCCGAAGAGAGACTCCCTAAAGCTCAACTTGGACGGATCGGTTGTTGAAGGCTGGTCGGAAGGGACAATTGCATGTACTTGTCGCGATCATACTGGGAAATTGGTGGACGGCTTTGCTCGCTCGGTTAGGTTTCCTCAGCATGCCACGCGGAGGCTCTAGCTTGTTACTTCAATTCAAGAACTGATCTGAACTTAACTCTTGAAAGTGGTAACACATCAGTGATAAGTTGCTTATCTGGAGAAGACCATCCTTCATGGGACGTAGAGATGGTCATTATTAGGTACAAATCGCCGATTGACCATTGCGGTGACTCTGAAGCAGCTCGTTCGCCGAGAGACGTCATTCGAGTTGTGGATAGCGAAAGCCCAAAGATCGAAGTATCTCTCTTGTAATTGGGTTTATAATCCCCCTTCGGATGATGCACCTAGAGGACCGGTGGACCCGTTATGCGACTAACGATGGATTTTTGCGATTCGAGATCGTTTAGATGTTTTTTTTTAAATTATTTTAGTAATTTTTTATGGGTTAATTTAATACAGGGCAGTTTCCTAATTTGACGTTTTGATGTTTCCTAATCCTAGTAGGGTTAAGTTTGGGCATATATAAGCTTGTTTTAGGGTTTTTTTCATCAGACTTTGAATATTTTTTATTTGATAATCATATTTGGAGAACGAATTGTTCTTCTATCGAACTTTCTTGTTCAGTCAAATTTTCTATCGTGTTTCGGCATCAATTGGTATCAGAGCATAGGTTGCTCGAATCAATGGCTGAACAGAATCGCAGTCGTGGACGACGGGCTCGTGGTGGCCGGGGGCGTGGAGGCGTTCCTGAAGCAGACGACCAACCGCGTCTAAGAGATCTGCAAGACGTAGAAATTGAAAAACAGAGAAGACGAATTCAGGATTTGGAGCGACAACTTGCGGAGACGAGATTGGGCGTTCAATCCGAAGAAGGAGCGGATTTTGAGGATTCATCCGATGATGAGGAAGAAGACGTAAACCCTTTTGGGGTTCTGAACCAGGGGCGGAATCGAGGAGTACGACCTGGAAATCAGCATTCTTCTCAAAATTTCGGAATGAAGATCGAAATTCCTGAGTTTAATGTTAAGGCTCATCCTGATGAGTTTATTGATTGGTTACATACGGTAGAACGAATTTTTGATCTTAAGGATCTAACTGAGGGGCAAAAAGTGAAGTTAGTGGCTATTATGCTGCAAAAACATGCTTCGATTTGGTGGGAACACGTAAAAAAGCAACGCGCTAGAGAGGGCAAGCCGAAAGTAGATCACTGGGAGAAGATGAAAAGGTTGTTGCAAAAAAAAATTTTGCCTACCCATTATAGGCAAGAGGCATTTATTGAGTATCATAACGTCAAGCAAGGTGATAAAACAGTTGAAGAATTTACTGAAGAATTTGATCGTTTGCGGATGCGTTGTGATGTGGCGGAGGAAGATGAGCAGACGATTGCACGATATCTAGCAGGACTGCGATATGAGATCTCTGATATTGTCCAATTACAGCAGTATTGGACATATGAGGATGTGTGCAGACTAGCCCTAAAGGTGGAGGGGCAGTTTAAAAGAAAGAACAGTAATTCTAAGTGGTCAGGCAGCAGTTCCAAGTGGTCAGATAAAGAATCTCAAGGAAAAGCAGGAACATCAGCAGTAAATTCTACATCGATCACAATTAAGGATGTGAGTTCTAAACCTGCATCTAACGAGGGGCGAAGTAATGCTAGAACTAGCAAGGGAGGAGCTGTAGGCAAGCGGTGTTTCAAGTGTCAAGGATTCGGGCATTTTGCTGCTGATTGTCCGAACAGACAGATTGTGACGCTTGTTGATAATCCAGTTTTTTATGAAGGTCCAATTTACGATGAATCTGAAGGCGAAGAAGAGGATGCGGAACAGGAAGAGATTATCTATGCTGATTCTAGTGAGTCCCTAGTCGTTAGAAGAATATTAAATATTGCTGAGGTAGATGATGAATCGTGGCTCGGGCATAATATATTTCATACTAAGTGCACTAGTGGAGAAAAGGTGTGTAGTATGATAATTGACAGGGGAAGTTGCGAGAATGTAATATCTACCACTATGGTAGAAAAGTTGGGGTTGAAAACTGTCGAATATCCTCAACCATATAAGCTGTCATGGCTTAAGAAGGGGAATGAGGTAAAAGTGAGCAAGAGATGTTTAGTGCAATTTTCAATTGGGAAGAAATATGTTGATGAAGTGTGGGGTGATGTAGTTCCAATGGATGCTTGTCATATCTTGTTAGGAAGACCTTGGCAGTTTGACAGGAAAACACAGCATGATGGATTCAAAAATACATACTCCTTCAAGAAGGATGGCCGGACTATTACTCCGGGTCCTTCAGATTTGAGAAAAGAAGGAAAAAGTAATTTGCTGTCCAAATCGGAATTCCAGGAGGAGGCGGTGAATGCTTCAGAACTTTTTGCTGTCGTAGTTATGGAACAGAATGTTGATAGTCCAGAAATTCCAACTCAAGTTCTGCTTATACTTAAGGAATTTATTGATGACGTACCGGAAGAGTTACCACCTGGGTTACCGGGTGAGCACAATTTTTCTGAAACTTTTAATGCAGCAGATTTGTCATCTTACTACGCTAAAGAGGAAGAAGATCCCAAGGAGATTGACGACAATGAAGGCGAAGCAGATTCGAGGACGAATCTTTCTCTAGCAGGGGAGGATGATGCACCTAGAGGACCGGTGGACCCGTTATGCGACTAACGATGGATTTTTGCAATTCGGGATCGTTTAGATGTTTTTTTTTAAATTATTTTAGTAATTTTTTATGGGTTAATTTAATACAGGGCAGTTTCCTAATTTGACGTTTTGATGTTTCCTAATCCTAGTAGGGTTAAGTTTGGGCATATATAAGCTTGTTTTAGGTTTTTTTCATCAGACTTTGAATATTTTTGATTTGATAATCATATTTGGAGAACGAATTGTTCTTCTATCGAACTTTCTTGTTCAGTCAAATTTTCTATCGCGTTTCGGCATCATCGGCTTTATGGGATCTCTTAGTATCAGAAGCCCATATTTCTTATTCATCTGAAGCTACTCAAGAAATGGAAAAGCTTTTGTTTCGATAAAAAAAAATATTTATGATTGAATGGACATCTATATATTAGATTTATGATTAATTGGATAATTTTCCCTAAATATTAACATAATGTGTCTATAGACAATATATCATTTTGTCGTGTGCGTGAGAGAGGAGAAAAATGAGAGCTCATATCATAAACCATGCATGTCAACGTGTCTAATATTTGGTCATGTCAAGGAAAGTTGGATTGCAATGACTGAGCACATAATTCACGAAGCATGGTCATTGAAATTGTGAGCCGGCGAGAAGGGTTACAGATTAACGAGAAACTGTGTCACGTGCCCATTACTCTGCAAGGCTGTACATTGTAGGACTAGTTCTATGATGAAACAGAGGGACTAAATCAACAAGAAGCTGTCAATTACAAGAAAATTCACGCTGATTATGCTAAGATTGGATTAAGCATAGTAGTGGATCTACAAGATGATTTGACAGAGCTTACCACGCATAAAAAATGACCCCACATGCCTATATTCCCGTCTATAATCTTGTCATATCAGTTTGTAAATCAATCGTAATAAGCGTTTAAAATATAATCCATCTTTGTCTAACAATTTAAACTTTTATTAAAAAAATGATTGTACACCCTTGGTACTCGTAATTAAATGGGGTATTGAAGTAATTTAATGTTATTCATCATGTATTGGGTTCCTACATATATATTCACCAACAACTTATCGGATTTTGCGTGCTACATATTTTTAGTCATGGAGTATTAGTCTTCGCAAGACGTATAACGTTGATATTTGAAATATAATCCACATCATAATCTAAAAACTTCAAGCGTTTATGGGAGGACGGTTGTCTATCCATCCGAACCATTACATAGCATCACTCAAACTTGAAAGCTCCTCATAAATTCAATATAGCTTCAAACATCCTTTAATAACAGAAAAAGGAATCACAGGCATAATAAAGTTTGTCTTTAAATAAATTATCGCAAGACGCCAAATGTTCCAAAAGGTTAAGTTAAAATGTAAATATCAATGATTGTCTTGCGTAGTTTTCCAAGCTTGGACCGCGTTTTTATGTCGACCACTTCCAAGGTCATCATGCAATTCAGGACCGAGTCTATTATTCCTGTGTTGTACTGGTTAAAGTATAGTTGCTAGTCGTAGATGTCCGTGTTTTAGTTTTCCCTTGAAACATAACTTTAGAAAATTCAAAGATCAAAGTTGCCTGAATGAGCCCCATATATTTATATAGTATTACTTGGCCAACTAGGAAACGCCACGATTTATTTATCTGCACATATTGCCCAGGATATATTTCTCAGACACGAGCTATCAAGAGAGTTAAAGCTAGTTGGTAGAAAAATGGAAACGTGGGAAAGCGTGATTATAATAGTCCTTGTCGTGATTTCTGTCCCTTGTATTTTCTTCGGAGGTCGTCATCGCTTACAGTATGCCCAGGGGACAGCTGAGGCAGCGGCGGAGGCGTCGGAGCAGGCGACGCAGGTTTAGCCGCCAGTTCAGCTTTTGACGAAGGTGGCGGCAATGGCACTAGTGGAAGTACTACTTATTAGAAATTAAATCAAATTCATAAATATTAAGACTATCATTCAATTATCAAGTTGTCGATTCAAGGTTGAAGTTATCGACGTTGATTAATTACCTTATTGTCGATATTGATGATTGTTAAATAGAGTCTTTATTGTAGTGTTCTATTTCTTGACTGTTAATGTTTTTAGGTCTAGTTAATGTTTTGTAAATTGTTATGAACCTTTTTTTTTGTCGGTCCTACTCTATTTCTCACTCACGATACATACTCAGACTTGCGTCTCACCTCTTGCAGGGCGTGAGCGTCGAAATCCACATCTTAAACTACACGGCCCCACCCCTACCCTCCCTGTGAAGGTGGGCATTCGAACTCTCCACCTCCTTCTTCTCAAGTGAGAAGGATGGCCACTGGTGTAAACCTCCGGTGGTTAAATTGTTATGAACCTATCTTCTTAAAATGTTAGATACATTTATAAATTCGTCAAGTGTCATGTATCCAGCCTATAAAAGGTGAGTCTTGTAATTGTTTGTGATAAGCTGGAAACCAGTATGATGGAATAAAGAAAACAAAAAAGTCTATCCATCTTCTTCTCCTCTTTGAGATTGTGTGAGTTATGAGTGTTTCACCTTCGAATTTTCTATTAAATTGGTATCAAAGCTTACGGTTTGTGATTATGGCCTCAACAAACAATCAGCTTCCTCTTCAATACTCTCTTCTTACCAAAGAAAATCATGGTAATTGCAGAAGCACAACTCTAATATCAACTATTGAGGAAGACACACAATGCTCACTTCAAGAAAACTCTCAGAATATTGGTCGGGACAACTCTTACACACATTTGTGTGCCAAGCACAACTCTCACTTTTGGGAGCTAAGCTCGCTCACACACTCTTAAATGAATGCCAAGCTCAAAGCTCCACGAACGAGGGTTTTTGGGTATTTATAGGCCTAAGGAGGAGATTATACCTCCTTACAAATCTAGATATTTAGAGTAACATATCTTCCTAAAAGTATCCTAGAAATATCCTATATGTTGTTAGATAATGTCTTCCTAAAAATATCTAGGAATATCTAGTAGCATCTCCCTAGATATTTCTAGAAAAAATATGTCTATAGATATTTCTACATGTCTCTAAATTATCTTCCTAGTTATTTCTATAGTCTCCATTAAATATTTTTCAACAAAATATTTAAATATCTATATATCTAGAAATATCTAGAATTTCTTAGAAAAGAGAGGAGGTGAATTTCTTCCACAGTAAAATTGTGATGCACGAATGTCCCCCAGGCAAGAGGACGTAGTATGGTTGACAGGCCAACGTGTTGGGTGAGCCCACATAATCCTAGAGACTGTCAATTATTCCTGTGTTGTACTGGACAAAGTATAGTTGCTTGTCCTAGATATCCACGTTATAGTTTTCCCTTGAAAGATTAGTTTAGAAAATTCAAAGAATGTCACTCATCAGGCTGTGGCTCACCAGGAAACGCCACGAGTATATATTGTCTGGACATTGGCCTAGCAGATATTTCTCAAATACCAGAGCGATCAAGAGTGCTTGATCTAGTTAGAGAGAAATGAAAACGTGGGCAATCATAATAATAGTTTGGGCTGTCTTAGCCGTCGTCATTGCTGTCCTAGGTCTTTTCTTCCGAGGTTGTTACCGCTTAAGAGTTGGCGGTGACGGTGGCATACATCGTGGCCATCATCATACCGTGTTCGGAGGAGGAGATGGAGGTTTAGCTGCCAGTTCTGCTTGTGGTGGAGGCGGTGGTACTGGAGGCACCGGCAGCGCTAGTGCAGTTTGATTTCATATATTTTGAGGAGAATGAAAGAAGGTGGTTGGATCTGTTCAATGTTCTACCCTTAATTCTGCTTTTTTTTGTCGGCTTCCTTCTTATACTTGCTATTGTTCAGGATGATTGTAGGAAGTAGAGTACCTTTACGCTTCGATTCATTCATCGACATGATAACCTCTTGTCACTGCTATTAATGAAAGAACATGTTGAGTTGCAAACCTTATCCAAGGGGTCGTTTCATGTGACTAGTTGAAACCCATTATAATCAGCTAATGTAAATCGTAAGGAAGACAGACAACAGGACTTGGCGGCTACAGAACTCTATTGTTTCATGTTATGTCCCCTGTTACGTTTGGGGATCTTACAATTAGGGCACTCATGTTCCCCGACATTCTTTTTTTGCGATTAATTCATTAGATCTGGCGACGACGACCGATCAAAGCTTTCCTAGAGAAAAGAGCTCGTCGAAGTGGATCCTCATAATGTCAGCTTCATAATGGCATCGCAGCAAAATATGGGAGAAGTAGCTCCTTCTCATTGCAACAGCTTTAGCCGATTCTACTTCTCTGATGACTAATCTTAACGACAAAAAAAAAAAAAACCAAACAAGAGTACACAGAAACCAGCAGTCTCGACTCTAAAAGAGGCCTCCATTCGTTGTATTCACTACTCAAGATTACAAAGCATCACTCAAACTGGAAAGCTCCTCGTAAATTTGATATAACTTATAGACATCCTCTAATAAGAGAAAAAAAAAAAAAGAATCACGTGCGTCGCAAGGTTAGTCATTAAATAAATTATGGTAAGGCACGAGACATGTTACAAAAGGTTAAGAAAGAAAAACAAATATCGTGCTTCGCCATTTGGGTTAATTGATTGTCTTGCGTAGTTTTCCAAGCTTGGATCGCCATTTTTTACGTTGACCACTCACATGATCATAATGCAATTCAGGACCGTGTTTATCATATCCTTCCGCAGTTGAACTGTGTTGCATGTCAACCCAATGCGTTGAATGAGCCCACGTAATCCGAGAAATGGTCAATTATTCCTGGGTTATACAGGACAAAGTTCGGTTGCTTGTCGTAGAAATCCACGTTTTAGTTTTGCCTTGGAAGATAAGTGCAGAAAATTCAAAGGTCAAAGTTGCCTCAATGACCACCATATATATATATATGTCATCGGGCTGTGATTAACTAGGAAACACCACGAGTTTCGTTATCTGCACATTGGCCTGGCAGATTTCTCTCAACAGACGAGCTATTAAAAGTGCTGGAGCTAGTCAGAGAAAAATGAAACCGTGGGAAATCATGATAATAGTTTGGGCTATCTTAGCCGTAATTGCTGTCATAAGTTATATCTTCCGAGGTCGTTATCGTTTAAGAGTTGGTGGAGGGGGCAGTTGGGGGGGCGGCGGCGGAGGCGGGCATCATGCCCATGGACATACAATATTTGGAGGAGGAGATGGAGGTTTAGCGGCCAGTTCTGCTTGTGGCGGAGGTGGCGGTGCAGCTGCCAGTTCTGCTTGTGGCGGAGGCGGCGGTGCTGGAGGCGGCGGATCTAGTGCAGTTTGATGGCACATATTTTGAGAAGATTCAAGGAATGTGGTTGGATCTGTTGGATGTTATACCCTTAATTTCTTCTCAGTTTCAGCTTCTTTCTAGTACTTGCAATAGTGTAGGATCATTATTGAAGTAGAGTACCTTTACATTTGCATTCATTCTTTGACATGATAACCTCATGTCGCTATTTTTAATCAAATAATATGTCAAGTGCAATCCTTCCCCCATGAGTTGTTTCATGTGATTGGTTAAACCCAGAATAATTTTTTTTTTTTTTTTTGGTAACCCAGGGAACCCCCGCACGGCCGACAGCCGGGAAGTAAACCCTGGGGGCGACACGTGCTAGCCACCAATTAAACCCAGAATATTTAGCTTCTGTAAAACATAAGAAAACTGACAACAGGACTTGGCAGCAGAACTCCTCTGTTTCTGGTTATGTTCTTTGCGCTGCGGTTGGGGATCTTACAATTAGGACACTCATGTTTGCCGACATTCTTTTTTTTGTGATTGATTTGTTAGATCTGGTGAAGAAAGGGGCTGAAAAAGCTCTTCCTAGAGAAAGAGCACGCCAAAGTATATACTGAGAATGTGAACTTCGTAATAGTATTACTGCGAAATGTTGGAAAAGTAGCTTCTCCTTGTTGCAACAGCTTCAGGCGTTTCAACTTTTCTGATGGTTCATTAATGACAGACAGAAAAAGAACAAACAAACAAGAGTTTTCAGAAACCAGCAATCTAAACTCCAAAAGAGGCCTCCATTCGTACTATTCACTATTCCAGATTCTAATTTAGGCTCCTGCTATGGTCCCTCATGCAACCAATCACCCATTGTAATCGAAGTATCCCAAGTCCATCTTTATCGTAATTCCTGTATAAAGTGTCGTAACACATTTCTAAGAGTTTATGCTCAATGAGACAGTATGCAAGATTTATGACAAAAATAAGCTTAGTTTACGATCGTTACGTGGGGATTGGTTGCCAGTGAGGGATCGTTTGCAAGCCCTTCTAATCTATATATATCAGATTCAGGGTGTTGAAAGGGAGTTAGAACTCTATACCATCGGTTTGCATCATCTCCTATTCAATCAAGAGGCAACACGTTATCAATCAAATTGTAATTTAGGATTGACCTATGCAACAGTAGACGGACCAGTCAGATGGAAACAAGTCTGAGCAAATGTTGAAGATTTTACCATTTGGCGATCGATTGGCCATGACAAGCCTAAGTTCACTACTAGCAAAGCCAAATTGTAGGTAGCAAACCTAGACTGATGTTTGTCCTGATTAGAAGTTCCAAAACAATGGAAAACATGATCTTTTCAAAATGCTAACATTCATCTGAAGGTCTATATGCTTTTGAAAAAAGAAAAAGAAACAGAGCAATTATTTCCCTCTTCAGTGGCGTCGTACCAAGGGAAACCTAAATGCCCTCATATTTCGCCATCCCACAAGTCATTCAGGCTTTTATAGGGACTACATGTTTCATGGACTGCAAAGTTCCCTTGGAGAAGCCTTTGCTGTATCACAAATGTGCAAGATCAAATGAATACATGCATCAAGAAAGAAGATCCAACAAGAGTATGGAGAGGTGACGTATATACCTGGT
Source organism: Syzygium syzygioides (assembly GCA_031216285.1). Classification (NCBI taxonomy): domain Eukaryota; kingdom Viridiplantae; phylum Streptophyta; class Magnoliopsida; order Myrtales; family Myrtaceae; genus Syzygium; species Syzygium syzygioides. Next base: position 27,082,920 of record CM062252.1, on the reverse strand, counting down.
GGAGTCCAGAGAATTTTGCAAAGAGCTCAGGAGGGATGCTCCAACTGAACAAATCGAAGTTCTCTCTAATCCTGGATGCGTTTACACTTTTAGGGAGGACGCTGTGCCCCATCTGAATCCCCCAGCGCAGAGCTACTTGGGCAGGCGATTTATTGAGTTTCTTTGCAATTTCAACCAAAACTGGCTCCTTCAGGATCTCCCCCTTGACCCATGACCCTGGAGATCCCAAAGGAGAATAACCCTGCAAAGAATCGAAATCCACAGTTGAAATTGAAGCTTCCATAATACACAATCAACAGTCCAAGATTCGTGCTGTATGTTGTCGGATGCCAATAAAAAGCTCGGGGTGCATGTTTTAGCTGCAGGAAAACATCTCCTTTTCCACACTCAATACACTGAAAACTGAAGGAGAACTTATTAAATGATGAAAGACGCACATTAAAGTTTGGAAGATGGCTTCCATGATCAAAAGACGTCTTGTAGAACTAGCTTGACTTTTATTTTGGTCCTCCCATGATCAACTGATGATCACACCATTGACCATAGTCTGCCAGCAGTTGCAATCATCATTGCCAATGGTCACAACTACATCGGCCATCATGAGGGCCACTAGCCTACTCTGGCTAGCACCGTTAACATCAGGTTCAAAGCATCATAGGTGAGACATAGACCATTGCCAATCGCCAGCCAACCCACATTGTCCAACTACTACTTGATGACTCACATCCTCCAATATTCTAAACGTAATTTTAATGAGAAGTTGAAATGAAATGGGAGAGTTTTGAGAATCTTAATTTTTCGGAGATTACCGAGAGATGGACACCAGTGGATTTGCACAAGTTGTGGAGTGCTGGTTGCTGCCAAACAGGGTGGCATTCGACCTGATTAACAGCTGGAGGCACTTTCGCATATTTGAGGAGATCCTGCAGCTTTTTAGTTGAGAAGTTGCTGACTCCAATTGCTCGAGCCTGACCTGATGCATACAACCCTTCCATAGCCGTCCATGTCTCGGGAAGGCATAGAGGAACCATGTCTTCTGGGGCAAAGCCTCGAGTACCAGATATCGTCCGCACAGGCCAGTGAATCTATTATACAGCAAAGAAAACAAGAAAATGAGTTTCTGTAAAAAGCATCATCATTATGATAGGAAACATCTGCACTATGTCAGCTTCACTCTTGGCCTTTGGCCCGAACCTCAGCATCAGCCTCTACTAGAATTTTAGTTTTCCTTTTTGCACTTTAAAATTGGCAAATGAGAAGCTTCTACTCTCCAATCTCAATCCTGAACTGCACAAAAAAGCTATGCAATATTCTACTTTGGCTATGATCAAGCTCCTCAGGAATGGCCAAATTCCAGATCTACGATCAATTGACTAATTTAAAGTCAGTGCACAAACAAATATTGGAAATGCTTGTGCCAAAACAACATACAAGATATAAATCAACGTAGTCGAGTTGCAGGTCTTGTAAGCTCCTCGTTAGAGCCTTGGAAACATCTTCAGGCGCATGGTCGCTGCACCTGCATTTGTAATCAATCTGAAACTTAAATGTTGTAGCGGTACATAAACAAACAAAATAGCAATCCAAACCAAAGTCACAAGGCCCAAAAGTTAAAACCATTCGTTTTTGGAAAAATCTAGGATTCGGAACCCATGATTGCTGTGGTTTGAAAAAAACTAAATCTGAAATTACAGACGTGAAAAATTATAGGCAGTTCTGCATGAGACGAACTTTTCTTTCATTTTTTTTTTGCAATCAATCTGAAGTCACGAGAAATAATAACGGCTCGCCTGTAAAACCAATGATTTAGACAAATTCTGGAACTTTGAAACAACTCCAGACCACAGAAATGAAAAATAATGTCTCAAGACAGAGGCTGAATGCATGCATACCACAACTTGGATGTGATAAACATCTCATTTCGATCCACGTCTCCTGTGGAGAATAGCTCCTTCAACGCCACGCCAATCTGTAATATTAATTATTTTTCAACTATATAAACAATTCAATACTCAAGACGAATCAAAAAACAATGGGAAAGAAACCCAGTTCACCTCCTTCTCATTGTCGTAAACGCGGGCACAGTCGATATGCCTGTAACCGGCCTGCATTACAAGGAATGTTGAAGCAACATCGTCCACGGACAAATCAATTCGGACCGCAATGAAAGGTAGAGGGAGGAGAGGAGAGGAGAGGGAACCTTGACGGCCTCAACGACAGCTTGGCCAACGACGCCAGCAGGAGCCTTCCAGGTCCCGAGGCCGACGGATGGGACCTTGGCACCCGTGTTGAGATCGAAGCACAGACACTCGCGTTCGCTTTCTCTCGCCATGCTGCTTGGATTGTTGCAGAGTATGCAGCGTAATAGTAGCAGCAATTACAGCTTCAATAAAACACAATGCTAAACTTGGAGGAGCAAAGGAGCGGATTTGTTGCGCACGTTGCCAAGTAGAAGACGACGACGAAGAAAACGAAAGAGAATAAGGTGGCGGCGGAAGCGCCACGATGAATGGTCGCTCCAATTTTGGCATTTTGTGGCCGATTTCTGTCTGAGAGACGGTCAAAGTCAAAGAGGCCAAGGGTCGTGCCGGACTAGAAGTAAAACCCTCCGACCATTTCAGCCTAAAATTCCTCCTTTTTCTTTTTTCTTTTCAGATTAATATAGTAGAAAACCCCTAACAATATTTATTGTGACACATATATCCCTATTTTTTTGTTATTAAAAACTCTAAACTTACCCATTATGACACAAATACTTAAAACTTTTTTTGTGTATTATAAAAAATCTCAAAATTATATCAGTTTGATTTAAAGCAAATCAAATTGATTAAGAGATAGCTCTCTCTCTCTCTCCCCCCTAAAGTCCATCCAAAAGTATCTTCAATGCATATATTTGTCACAAAATTTGATAATAGAACTTCTACTCAAAGTTTTGTAGTCTTCAAGTAAAAGCTTTTTCATGATAGAAAATATCCCTATAGTGCATTTTTCATGACCAAAGGTACTTAAATGTAGAAGGATAACAAGCTTGGGTACGTAGAAACTTGGGAAAATTGTCCAAAAAGTCTTAATCCTATTGTAGAGCAGCAACTTTAGTCCTAAACCTTTTGATTTTGCTAATTCAGTCCTAAACCTTTTAAAAAGTTATCAATTCAGTTCTTAACCTTTCAATCGTGTCAATTTAGTCCTAAAGATATTGACTATTTATCAATTTAGTCATAAACCTTTTAATAAACTACTAATTTTATCCTTCTGGCTAATTTTGGCCGGAAATCGCTGATGTGATGGTCCAGTTGGCGTCAGCTGTTCTATGTGGCGCTGACTTGGATAATTTTATATTTTTTTAAAAAAACTTCAAAATTTTTATTGATTTTTATCAATTATTTTACTTTTATTATTTTCTTTTTTTTTCTCTTTCTTCTTCTTCGTTGAGCTCGCTAGCTGAGGGCTGGTAAAGGTGGCTGGCCACTAGGTGACGTCGCCGACCCCTGGGCTAGGGTCGACTACTCTCACTGGGCCGTGGGCGAGGGCGTCGCGGCCCTCGCTATGGCCGGCGATGGCCTGGGCGAGGGCCACAACGCCTTCGCTAGGACATCGCAAGTCCTCGTTGCGCTGGATTTGGCGAGGGGTCCTTGCTGCAATCAGCAAGGACATCGCGAGCTGTCGCCCGCCTTGTTGTGGCTGGCAACGACCTGGGTAAGGGCGGCGACGCCTTAGCCTGGCCAGATCTGGCGAAGGCGTCGCAGCCCTTGCTAGAATTGGCGAGGGCTCGCGAGCCCTCGCTGCGGCCAACGAGGGCCTGGGCGAGGGCTCAGGCCCTTGCCGGCCACATCAAGGGCGGGCGAGGGCCGCAAAGCCCTCATCAGTCATTGGCGAGGGCTTCGCGGCCCTCGCCCCTGGGCCAGCGGTGGTTGTTGGCTGTTGCCCAGCGGCGGGTCACCTCCGCCTTACCTCAGTTGGCGAGCTCAATGAAGAAGAAGAAAGAGAAAAAAAAAGAATAAAAGTAAAATAATCGATAAAAATAAAAAAAAATTCAAATTTTTTAAAATATATATATAACTGTCCACATCAGTGCCACGTAGGATGACTAGCACTGATTGGATCGCCTCGTCAATAATTTCTAGCCAAAATTAGCCAAAAGGATAAAATTAGCAGTTCGTTAAAATGTTTAGAATTAACTTAGTAAATAGTCAATAGGTTTAGGACTAAATTGACATGATTGAAAGGTTTATCACTAAATTGGCAACTTTTTAAAATGTTTAGGACTGAATTGGCAAAATTGAAAGATTTAGCATTAAACTAGCAAAATTGGAAGATTTAGAACTGAATTGGCCGCCGTACAATAAGTTTAGGACTTTTTGAATAATTTTTCCATAGAAACTTGGATGGAATTAACTACAAGAAGGTGTTCTCACTACAAACAGGATAATGGTTCTACTGTGAGTCTCTACAATCTTGGATGGAAGACCACGCTCTTAGGGTGCATTCGTTTCGTGGAAAATGAGTGATTTTGAAAATATTTTCTAAAAAATAAATGCTTATATTGTTTAGAAAAATTAGTCAACACAAAATATTTTCATCATTAGTAACAATCTATACCTAACTATTTTTGTGGGCGATGAAAATTTTTTCCATTCACCTATTTTTCTAAATGATATAAATGATCATTTTTCAAAAAATATTTTCCAAATCACTCATTCTTCGCAAAACGATCGCACCCTTAATCAATTTGATTTGATTTCAAATTGGTGATTTATAATTCGTCCTAGGTGCTGGAATCCACAAAAAGTGGACTGGCGAATATTAAAACAATTTAGCATATATAAATAGGTAGCAAAGGATGACAGACAGCAACAGAAGCAAAACTATCTTAGGAAATTGTTACTACAAAGCTGCAGAGTGACGTTTTGTAATTGCAAATGGCGAAACCAATGTTTACTCGTGGGATTTGGATTTCAAATGTCCTTTGAGGTCTCATGGCTATAAATTTTAGTCAAAAGAAGTAGTAGAGTCGGAAGGAAATGAACAGAAATTAGTTTATATGCTCCGAGTGTTCATCTTCCTGTTGTTCTTGTGTATAGAAGTTGTATAAATACGTTTGTATTTATCTGTAGAATCTGAGCATCTCTAATGAGAGAAGAAAGTGTTTAGGCTAATAAGGATTACTTATATAGAAGCAGAGCCTCAAATAGGATGAAGCACCTTTTGACGCTATCACTTCTCTACATAGTGGATTCCAACCTTGATTTAGGTTATTAGAGCTACAGAGTGGGGTAGGTCATGATCCAGGTAGAATGTATGAATTGGTGGCTCTACAAAATGAAGAAAACTTGGCCATATTTAAGTTAGGTGAAATGGGCAAAAATAAAAGACTTTGAGCATTGCTGAGAGGTGTCGAGTCCTTTTATTTTTCTAAGCTTGTAATACCCATTTAAGTATTGTTCTTGAGAGCTAGCAAGAGTGAAAAACCCATTTGAAAACAAATAAGGGAAGTATCGTACTTTAGAGTGAAGGCATTTATCTACCCAAGAGACAAAATGTGCAAGGGACTCTTTTTATACATTTAGAGGTGTGGTTAATAATTTGCAAAGAGGATCAACTGTACTGTAAGCACAAGCATGTGAGAACGACTATTGGAGGGGTCCAATAATTATTTATCCTATAGCGGGGTTGCCGTAGAAGAAAGTTAGATTGTGGCGTTAGCAGGTTTTAGACTTGAATTTAGAGCTCTAGTGGAGATTGCTCGCGCAAATCTGACACAGTTGAGAAGGGCAAAAATAAGAGAATTTGAGCAGCGTTGTGATGTTCTTGATTCCATGTCTTTTGCAAGATTATAAAATCCATTTGAGTGTTGCTCTTAAGAGTTAGCAAGAGTCACAAATCCATTTATAGAACACATGAGAAAAATGATTATAGTTAAAGCGAATGCATTTGTCTAAGTCAAAGACAAAGTCAAACTTTGAGTTGTAATTAGTTTGAGGAGATGATCTACTGTGCTGTGTATACAAGGTTTTGACAGGTCTAATAATTACTTAGTCTATAGTGGGGTTGCTAAAGGAGGTCAGGTTTTGCATAACAAGAAGTTATTCACTTGTAAGCAGATGGTATTTGTACTCTACTAGTGGAATTTGGCCTATAAGAGAAGTAGCACACCTGAGTCAAATCTCAATAAATCTTGTTTACAATTTCTCTTTCCCTAAACTCTTTAATTTTCGATGTTTATATTGCTAGTCCACTTTGTGCACAGGAGTAGAATTTTTATAGCGGTGGGCTCTACAAAATTAGTTTGTGTTCTCTTGAAGAACCATTTTACCCTCTTGGTTGCTTATTTGGGCATGACATATGTAGCATTGCTCGAAAGAATTTGCTAATCGTCCTACGACGAACTTATTACCAATACTTTTACTTTTATTTCCTTGACTATGATTGACTAGCAATGTCAATAAGTTAGTAGAGGATTTGTAAGTATAAGGTTGAATAAAAGTTACTAATCTCAGCATCCGCGAAATAAAAACCAATATACACGATACAAGTAGATGATATAATTTATGTGTAGTGATGTTGAATGTCTCCTTATGTTTCGATTATACGTTATGTCATTCGAAGCTATTCCACTCTTAATTGCTTTCTTTTAGCACAAGTTTTTAATTGCTTTAGCTAGGGTGATACCGTATTCGATAGAAAATAATTAATATTGACTTCAACTGAAAATAACATTGAACTTCTTAACTATCTACCTTTCATTCATTTTAGGGTTAATACCACAAAAAATTCTAAACTGACATACTTATGACAAATTTACCCTCCGTTAGTTTCCGTTAAATTGGATTAATATAACGAAAAATCACAAATCGGTATACCTGTGACAATTGAAGGGTGAAACCTCAAATCGGTAGAACTATCAACTGTCACGTGTTACTCAACTCAACAATTTGATGATAAAATTTAACGGAAACTAACAAAAAGTAAATTTGTACTATTTGTATCAATTTGGGGTTTTTGGTAGTCAAAAAATTAGTTTATGATAAATTTGTCATAGATATACCAGTTTGAAATTTTCATGGTATTAATCCATCATTTTAGCAAATCAATTACACGTAGGAAATAAAAAAACAGATCCAAATCCTAAAAATAGTAACTTTTCGATTCCAAGCAAAATAAAAAAAGGAGAAAACAGTGGGGCCGCTCGGCCACTAAGGCTCAGATCTAATTTTTCCTTAATCGTCACAACCCATAATATACGCAATCCTAGTGCATATTCCTCTTTATAACAACTTCACATCTTGCATACTAGACAACAACGCACGGGCCCCTTTTGGTTTCCCCACACGCTTATTTCTTGCAACAGACGTCACAAAAAGCAAAGTAAAAATTACCAAAAACAATAGTACTAAGGCTACAAACCACACTAATTGCACCATCACCAACCCCATTTACTATTCAACACAAGTTCCTCCATGCACATGACGCTTTGTTTCACGTAACGACGATACGGGATGTGAGGCGGCGAACCGGAGAATGAACTCCGGATGAAACGATAATCTGCGAATTGTCGCCAGTCGAATCCGATGACCGTGAAGTTGTCGAGAAGTTGCCATCACGATCCGGTCGGATCACCTGGAGGTCCATGATCTGAGCCCGGCCCGAGTCGAGGGGGAGCCTGGCGTACGAAGCTGAAGGTGACTCATTCAAGAACGCCCCAAGCGGCCCTTGCTTCCCGTTCTTGTATTCCACCACCACTCTATACACGAACGGAATGAGACCCTCCATTATAATCTTCCCAAGAATGTTTTCCCAAGAGTGAAGAGGAGATGAATGAAGAAGAAGACGAAGAAGAAAGAGAGGTTGAAGTTACTTTACACGAGAGCGGTGGCTCGTTTGGCTTATAAGAGAGAAAAAGGTCGATGACGTGGCACTAGGGACAGGATTATTACAATAAGGAATTGTATTATTTTTCTTTTTGTTTGGATCAGAACCGAGGTCACCGATGTTTTATACATAATTGACTTGGTCCATCATTATAAGTTTAATTGTTTTTCCCGATTATTCCATTGAACCTCTTCGAGCGAAAGCCAAACATGTGTTGAACGCGAAAACCACACGAAGGCCTTGAAAGCTACGTCTCATGAAAACTCTATCCAAACCCCACCCTTCCCTCCACTGCACAGCTCACCACATCATACTTGGCGTTGCTTTTGTTCATCCTTTTGGACTTGTTTAGTAGTTCTTTGCAGGTGTTAGTTCAATGACTTTGCACTTTTTCGTTTTGATTGGTCGGTCCTTGCTTCTTTAATGTTTTCCATGGCCCCTTTTTGATTCGTGCCGGTTTCATCTTGCTAATATTTTATGCAAGTTTGATCCATTTTGGTTTTCATCAGAGGTTACTTCATTATCGGTTGGATGGGGAAGGCTGATGCGCGTATGCCATCTGTGTGGCTCGTGTTCTCCATTTTTGGGGTGTGTCTCGTTTATCATTTGGTTCACGCCAAAACAATTACCACTGTCCGATGCAGTTGGCGCATGGGAATCATAGTTTTACTTGGTCGATATCACGCGTTGCTAAATATTTTTCGTTTTGTTCAGCATTCTTGATGAACAAGATAACTGAAGCTACTAGGTAGCCTTCATCTTTGTGGCTCATTGCATGGGTTTTCTCCATCCAGACGAAGGAACCGACATACCTCTATTGTTTATATTGCTATGTCATTATTAAGAAAGAGTATTTCATGTGATGGTTACACCATGGACGGTAACAATGCATCATGACCAGCTAATCACTCAGGGGAAAAGTACATAAAAAAAAGTCCTAAACCTATTTGCATTAGTGTCAATTCAATCATAAACTTTTCAATTGGACAAATTTAGTCCTAAACCTTTTCTTTGGTACTAATTCAGTCCATCCGATCAATTTAGCTCAGAAATTACTAACGTGGATGCCAACCGTCTTACATGATACAGCCGGCACTGACGTGTACATTTTTCTTTAATTTGTAAATACTTTTTTGAAATTTTTATTATTAATTTTATTTTCCTTTTTTTCTTTTTTTTTCTCTTTTCCATCTTTTTTTTCTTTCCTTTCTCCTTTTTTCTTTATTGTCCCCTACTATTCACTAGCCAGCGAGGGCTAGGGCCGGGACGCCCTCGCCAGAGTAAGGCCCCCGGTGATGGCGGTGAGGCTGTCCCTTGTTAAATCTATTAAGGGGACCTATGCCCTTGTTGGCGGCCATCAACCTTCGCTAGCTAGCGACTGGAGGAGGGTAATACAGAAAAAAGAGAAAAAGAAAAGAAGGAAAATAGAAGAAAAAAAGAAAAGAAAATTTTATAAAAAAAGAATTTAAAAATTCGAAGAAAAAAGTTCACGTGAGCGTTGATCGTCATACATGGCCATGTAAGCAATTTTCGGCCTAAATTGACTGGATGGATTGAATTGGTACAAATGTGAAAATGTTTAGGACTAGATTTGTCCAATTGAAAGGTTAATAACTAAATTTGTACAAATGCAATATTTTTATGACTTTTTTGATACTTTTCCCAATCACTGAGCATCATGTATGTTTTGCTCTCATTTTATTGACTTGTTACATCACTTGTCATTGCCCATGGGGTTTATGTATATTATGTCAAGTGTGATGCTCCCACATCTTTCGAGATATGATGAGTTTTATCTTTGAGCAATTCACTACAAAAAAAAAAATTGTTCTCTCACAACCAAACATTTGGGCAAAAAAAGCTAGAAATTGGTCACAAAAACGTTTCGCAACTAAAAATTAGGTCACGCATCATGATCTTTGTCTGCAAGAATCTCTAACCGCCTCTAAACTTGTGCACTATTCTACGGATGATTTGTAAGTGCTCTCGATCCTTTGCATACGATTATCCCTTGGTTGATGGGCCCCTCCTTGATTCAGTCTTCCACTACTTTTTTATGTTTCAAATCAATCGTGACCACGTGTCACGTACTCCACTTAAAATATGTATATTGAAAGCTCATGATCAATGAAGTCAACAGGCATTCCATCGATAGGCCTCATGGATTGTGCTGTTGCGGCCTTCATAATCGGTGAGCCTAGTTAGGCATTCCACCCCTCCACTTCGTGGATATGCTATTTATGACCTTCGTGACTGATAAGCTTATTGAGGCATCCAATTGACGGACTTTGTGTATTGTGCTATTTATGTCCTTCATGATCGATGATCTTATCCAGCATCTCATCAATCGGCTTTGTGGTTTTTGTAATTGCCACAATTTGGTCTAGGCCATTAACTTCTTTTATGTTTGAGTCCAGATTTTAGGCCTAGTGCCAACAATAGCGAGGGTGACAGAGCTTGCTCGGCATGGCTGCTTACAGGGTAGCAAGTTGAAGCAGAGAAGGAGATAGAGAGAAGAGAGACGGGGGAATGATTACTATAGCCGTAAAATATGGGTAAAAAAAAGGAAAATGGTTGAAAAGTCAAAAGAAGCAACAGTGATTCTCGGCTCCTTTTAAGAAGCCAAGAACATGAACAAAAAGAGAAGAAAAGAAGAGAAAGGAGACAAAAGGAAAGAGAAAGAAGAAAAAGAGAAAAGAGAAGAGGGCTTTACACCGTGGGGGTCTTGTTAAACCGATTCGACTTCGTAACACAACGCTCCGTAAGTATTTGTACCCCTCGTTCAATTAATCGAAATATTTTTTGGGTTAGGGCTCGTAATTCGGAGTTATGTGTTATTCGAGCGGTGAACTCAGATTTTTGAATTGTAGAGCTACATATTTTTATAGAATTAGTATTTTAGGGTGCTGCGAGACCGTGGGATTTTACGGAACTCGATTTGGACTTACGGTAGGCCGGATATGAATTTTTGAAGTTGAGTGCGCCCAGTGAACAGCGCGCGATCAGTGGTTTTTAAGCCGATTTTTATCAATTTTCGGCTCAATTTTAGGACAGCCAAGTTGGGGTTCTTGTAATGCTCTGAATAAGCTTTTTCTTGACTATAAGTTCGCTTAGAACGGAGTTTAGTGGAGAAAGTTATGGCGTAATCAAGTTTTGCGCTCAAGTTCCGCGTCGTGAACGAATTTGGATAATCGGTTTAGACAAGTGATTTGAGAGCATCTTTTAGTCGTTATATTAGCGTCTAAGCCTAGTTGAGCCGAGTCGTAGTTGAAGTAACATTTTACTCGGTTTTGATACCGTTTTTCGACTTATTGTTAGGTATTCGAGTGCGTCGGCTTGAGAAACCGTCATAGGTTAGTTTTTCAGCTTTTCAAGGTGAGTGGTACTATTTTTTCTTTGAATTTGTAAACTCAGATTTAGAAAATGATATGTATTAGACATATTAGCATATAAAAAATGGCATTTTGATTGAATAAAATTGGATCGAGCATTTACTGCCATCTTGTGCATTTGAAATGAAAGACTATCTTTTGATTTCGGTTTGAATTTACTGAATTCAAATAGGTTTGCAAAACCTTTTGAGAAAGACTCATGAGGAGTTCTCGCATTTGAATATGGCTTATGAAGGGTCTTATATCGGTTTATGAAATGGTTTATGAAATGATTTCTGGAATGGGTTTTGTAGATTGGTGGATAATATTGTTGTGGATTTTGATGCTCAGTGTCTCTATGAACCCAAATGAGGGGTTATGGGTGTGCGCATATTAGTCTAGGATATCCTTGTGGGCCGAGTCACCGGTTTATAGTAGGTGAAAACCTTGCCAAGGGGGGAATCTTGGTCGCCTTTCACGAGGCGTTATCCGTAATCATACTTAGATTTCTGAGCATGAGATTGGCCAATGGAATAGACCATTGGCATGTGCTTTTCGATGAAATTGACCAATGGAATGGATTATTGTCATGTGCTTTTTAATGAGATTGGCCAATGGATTTGACCATTGATTTCTTCTTTAATAGTATTAATTTGAATGAGCTTTCCTATTGTGAAAATGTGATGTTTAAAGTAGTATATAACGTATTTTTAAATCTGGAGTTTATTAAATGTTGGGTTAATTGAGCTTTCATTTGATCTTATAACTGTGTGCATAGTGGGTACTCGATCTACTTAGAAGAAATGTATTACTCACTGAGCCGTGGTAGCTTATTCCTTTCATCTTACTTGTTTTTCAGGTTCTTCACCGAGCCGCAAGTAGAGCGTGAGAGTTTTGATATCGAGTTGGACATTTTGATAGTGGGGACTTTTTAGTACGATTTATGCATAGATGTGGAGCTTAATGTATTAGATTGTTTTTTTTTTGTTATGTACTTAGCTTTTTTATGGATTGTAGTTAACTCTGATATTGTAACTAAATAAATTATATATCATCTATATATATGTGGATGCATATATTATGATATTATGTGAGTTTTGGTTATGTTTAGGCTGCGTCTTTTGGTGAAAGGATGGCCGTATCATGCCTTTATTCTTGTTGAGTTTGTGGTGTGATATTTATTGGTATCGGAGCATAGGTTTTGATTTTTGGAGTATAGATATGGGACGTTGTGAGATTGTGTGATAGATTTTTGCGCTAGTTTTTTATATACTAAGTAGTATTTTATTCTTGAATACAGGTGACCATGAGTTCTGACTCGGAGCCACTTGCCTTGCTTCTTAAGAATAATAAAGGCAAGCGAGTCATTACTTCCGACACTAGAGATATACCTAAACGTTCTCAAGGTGTGACTTTAAAAAGGAGACTGGAGGACAAATATTAAGTGAGTTCCGACTCACGAGAAGCTAGGGAAGAACCCCAAGAGTCTAATCCCATGACTGATTTCACTCAAGTAATGATTCATTGGTATCTTCAAGCGAAGGAATTAAGTGAAGGTGGCACTACTGACTCATGCACCTTCGCACAATTTAGAAAGGCGGATCCACCTAAGTTTGATGAGAAGTTTGATCCTCTTAAGGCAGATGGTTGGATTAGAAGCATAGAGGAAATCTTTAGAGCGGAAAATATACATGACAATCAAAAGGTCAGCTTTGCCACTCGTTATTTAGAAGGTGAAGCTATATGTTGGTGGCAAGGGACTAAACCGGCCCTTGGAGGTACTAATGTAATTATTTCCTAGAGGGACTTCACTGAAGCATTTAATGCCCAATTCTTTCTCGAGTCATTCCAAGTGAAGATGAGGAGTGACTTTGCAAATGTATCTCAAGGTAGCTCATTGGTTATGGAGTATGCGGCCCGCTTTAATCAACTCAGTAGATTCGAGGAAGGCTTCATGGTTAGTGAAAAGCGGAGGGCAGAACACTTTCAGCGAAGACTTTGATCTGATATTCGCAGTATTCTCATGCCTTTTGTACTGGCTACGTACAAAGATGTCTTGGATCGAGCGATTAGGGTGGAGCAAGACATGTTGGAGAGTGGCGCACAGGGTGCACCTCAGTATAAGAAGTTTAAACCCACTGATTATCATGATAGTCGGACCAATAGTAACAAAAAGCGAAGGGATTTCAATCAGCCAAGAAGGCCCAAGATTCAGAGTAATCCGGGCCTTTGTGCTACTTGTGGGAAGCGTCTTAGCGATCCTTGTTACCGCAAGATAGGAGCTTGCTTCCTTTGGGGGAAAATGAGACATATGGCGCGTTATTGTCCTACACAGAAGGATATCCCTGAAGATAATAGAGTGTGTTTTGTTTGTGGGCAGCCTGGGCACCTAGCATCTGTTTGTTCTATGGGAAAAACTACATTTTCAGCTGGTAGGCCCCAAGGAAATAAGGAAAGGCAAAAGACAATTGGGAAAGTTTTTGCGATAACGAAGGAGGATGCGGCGGCGTCCAACGCAGTTATTGCAAGTAATATTTATATTGCCTCTCAATATGCGTATGCATTGTTTGATCCTAGTGCTACACATTCCTTTATTGCCATTGACTTCGCAAGGAAACTTGATATGTTGCATGAGCCTCTTAAGTATGAAATGTATGTTGATACTCCTACTGAAAATTTTCTGATTGCTAACAGTGTGTTCAAGAGATGTTTGCTCTAGATTAATGATGTAGTATTACCTGTGGATTTGGTGGAGTTAGATATACGGGATTTCGATATTATTTTATGAATGAATTGGTTATCAACATATCATGCAACCGTTGATTGCTATTCTAAGAAGGTTGTCTTTCGACTTCCAAATCAACCTGAATTTTCTTTTTTTGGGAAGTTGTAAAGGCACTTTACCGAGATTGATATCGGCCTTGCAAGTAAGGAAGCTTTTGAGAAAGGGTTGTTGTGGTTATGTGGCTTGTGTAAAAGACACAAGTAAAGATGTTGTAAAGCTTGAAAATATTCCTATTGTTAGAGAATTTCCAGATGTGTTTCCTAAAGGTTTGACTGGCTTGCCTCCTGATAGAGAGATTGATTTCTATATTGATTTGATGCTTGGTACTACACCTATCTCTAAGGCGTCATATCGGATGGCACCGTCTGAATTAAAGGAATTGAGAGTACAGCTGTAGGAATTGTTGGATAAAAGTTTTATTAGACCCAGTGTTTCGCCTTGGGGAGCTCCGGTTCTTTTTGTGAAAAAGAAGGATGGTAGTATGCGGCTTTGCATCGATTATCGAGAACTTAATAAGGCGACAATAAAAAATAAATACCCTTTGTCCCGGATTGACGATTTGTTTGATTAACTTCAGGGAGCTTAGATATTTTCTAAGATTGACTTTCATTCTGGGTATCATCAGTTGAAGATAAAGGCAGATGATATACCAAAAACTGCTTTTAGGACGAGGTATAACCATTATGAATTTCTTGTCATGCCTTTTGGATTAACGAATACATCTGTTGCTTTCATGGATTTGATGAATAGGGTATTCAAGTAGTATCTTGATAAGTTTATTATGGTGTTCATTGATGATATTTTGGTGTATTCGAAGAGTTTGGAGGAACATAGACAACACTTGAGGTTTGTCTTGCAAACTTTGCGTGAAAAGAAGTTGTTTGCTAAATTTAATAAGTGCGATTTCTGGCTTGATCATATAGAATTCTTAGGCCATATAATCTTGAAGGATGGCATTTCAGTCTACCCAAAGAAAGTTGAAGTAGTTGTCCAATGGAGTCGCCTTACCAATGTCACTGAAGTGAGAAGTTTTCTTGGTCTAGCTGGCTACTATAGGCGGTTTGCAGAGGGATTTTCTAAATTTACTAGTCCACTTACTCGCCTAACTCAGAAGGGAGTTAAATTTGTATGGTCCGATCAATGTGAGCATAGTTTCCAAGAGTTGAAGAGACGGATAGTGTCGGCTCTTATATTAACCTTACCTTCAGGTACTGGTGGCTTCACAATCTACTGTGATGCATCTAAGGAAGGTTTAGGTTGTGTTCTTATGCATGATGGTAAAGTTGTGACATACGCCTTAAGACAATTGAAAGTACACGAGAAGAACTATCCCACTCATGATCTAGAGTTAGCAGCGGTTGTGTTTGCCTTAAAATTATGGCAGTACTACTTGTATGGTGAGAAATGTGAAGTTTTTACTGACCATAAGAGTTTGAAGCACATCTTTACTCAGAAAGAATTGAACATGAGGCAAAGGAGATGGCTAGAACTCTTAAAGGATTATGACTTGTCTATCAATTACCATCTATGTAAGGCAAATGTAGTAGCCAATGTCCTAAGTCGTAAATTTTATGGAAACATGGCTACATTGCTCACTTCTCAGAAGCCTTTTGCTTGAGGATATGAGAAAGTTAGACTTGGAAGTATTGGTACATGAGCTTGGTACTCGATTAGCTAATCTTCGAGTACAACCGATATTGATTGACAGAATTAAGGCTAAACAGAATGGGGATCCTCAGTTGGGAAAAATTAGAGAAGGAGTAGAAGCTGAGAGATAAGAGGACTTCGGTATCCATGCGGATGGGTCATTAAGGTTTCATGGTCGGCTATGCATTCTTGATGATTCGGGATTGAAAAAAGAGATATTGCAGGAAACTCATAGTACGAGATTCTCTATCTATCTGGAAAGCACTAAAATGTACAGGGATGTGAGAGAGAATTTTTGGTGGATCAACATGAAGAAAGATATCGTGAAGTTTGTTGACCAATGTCTAGTTTGCTAGCAAGTAAAGATTGAGCATCAGAAACTAGGTGGACAACTATACCCACTTGAGATACCTAAGTGGAAGTGAGATCATATTACCACGGACTTCATCGTCAATCTACCGAGACATCTAGTGGTAAAAACGCTATATGGGTGATTTTCGATCGATTGACTAAATTTGCTTACTTTTTGTCATATCGATTCGATTTTTCACTTAAGGATATGGCGAAACGATATGTTAATGAGATAGTGAAGCTTCATAGGGTGCTAGTGAGCATTATTTTTGACAGGGATCCCAGGTTTGTGTATAACTTTTGGAAGAGTTTGCAAGGAGCATTGGGTGCTAAACTCAACTTCAACATGGCTTTTCATCCGCAAACAGATGGACAGTCTGAGAGAATGATTCAGACATTAGAGGACATGCTAAGATCCTGTGTTATTAACTTTGGCGGTTCGTGGGACGAACACCTTCATTTGGCGGAGTTTTCTTATAATAAAAGCTATCATTCTAGCATCAAGATGGCTCCTTTTGAAGTTTTATACGGTCGAAAATGCAAAACTCCCGTATGTTGGGATGATGTTGGTGAGAAAAGATTAACCGGCCCAGAGTTTATTCAGCAGTCAGAAGAGAAAGTCAGGGTGATTCGAGAGTATTTGAGAACAGCACAAAGCCGTCAGAAAAGCTATGCTGACCTCAAAAGACGCAAGGTAGAGTTCAATATGGGAGATCATGCATTCCTCAAAAGTCTCTCCAATGGAAGGCGTTATGAGATTTGGCACTCGTGGTAAGTTAAGTCCAAGATATGTGGGACCATTCTTAATATTAGAAAAGATTGATGAAGTTGCTTATAAACTGGCTTTACTACCAGCGTTATCGGGCGTGCATGATGTGTTCCATGTGTCTTTATTGCAAAGATATGTGCCAAATCCTGAACATGTGCTTGACTTTACACCTTTAAGGTTAAAGGAAAACCCATCATATGATGAGTAATCGGTACTCATTGTTGATAGAAAAGATCAAGTGCTACGACAATGCACTATTCCTTACGTAAAGATTCAATGGCAAAACCACACCGAGAGGGAGGTCACTTAGGAGCTTGAGGAGGAGGCAAGACGCAAATACCCTCACTTATTCAATGATTGAGGCATTTTAAATTTCGAGAACGAAATTTTTTTAAGGAGGGAAGAATGTAAAATATGGGTAAAAAAAAAGGAAAATGGTTAAAAAGTCAAAAGAAGCAATAGTGATGCTTGACTGCTTTTAAGAAGCCAAGACCACGAACGGAAACAGAAGAAAAAATAGGAAAAGAGGAGAAAGGAGAGGAAAGAAAAGAGGAAGAAGAAAAAGAGAAAAGAGAAGAGGGATTTGCAACGTGAGGGTCTCATTAAGCTGATTCAACTTTGTAACGCAATGCTCCGTAAGTATACGCACCCCTCATTCAATTAATCGGAATATTTTTCAGGTTAGGGCTCGTAATTCGGAGTTATGTATTATTCAAGCGGCGAAGTAAGATTTTTGAGTCATAGAGCTGAGTATTTTTATAGAATTGGTAATTTAGGGTGTTGTGAGACCTTGGGATTTTACGGAACCCGATTTGGACTTACTGTTTGCCGGATATGAATTTTTGAAATTGAGTGCATGCAGTGAACAGTGCGCGATCAGTGGTTTTTAAGCCGATTTTTATAGTTTTCGGCTCAATTTTAGGACAGCCAAGTTGGGGTTCTTGTAATGCTCTGAATAAGCTTTTTCTTAACTATAAGTTCGCTTAGAACGGAGTTTAGTGGAGAAAGTTATGGTGCAATCAAATTTCGTGCTCAAGTTCCACGTCGTGGACGAATTCGGATAATCGCTTTAGACGAGTGATTTGGGAGCATCTTTTAGTCGTTATATTAGCGTCTAAGCCTATTTGAGCAGAGTCGTAGTTGAAGTAACATTTTACTCGGTTTTGATACCGTTTTTCGACTTATTGTTAGGTATTTGAGTGCGTCGGCTTGAGAAACCGCTGTAAGTTAGTTTTTAAGCTTTTCAAGGTGAGTGGTACTATTTCTTCTTTAAATTTGTAAACTCATATTTAAAAAATGATATGTATTAGACATATTACCATATAAGAAATGGCATTTTGATTGCATAAAATTCGATCAAGCATTTACTGCCATCTTGTGTATTTGAAATGAAAGACTATCTTTTGATTTCGGTTTGAATTTACTGAATCCAAATAGGTTTGTTAAACCTTTTGAGAAAGACTTATGAGGAGTTCTTGCATTTGAATGTGGCTTATGAAGGGTTTATATCGGTTTATGAAATGGTTTATGAAATGATTTCTGGAATGGGTTTTGTAGATTGGTGGATGATATTGTTGTGGATTTTAATGCTCAGTATTTCTGTGAACCCAAATGAGGGGTTGTGGGTATGTACATACTAATTTAGGATATCCTTATGGGCCGAGCCACCGGCTTATAGTAGGTGGAAACCTTGTCAAGGGGGAATCTTGGTCGTCTTTCACGGGGCGTTATCCGTGATCATACTTAGATTTCTGAGTATAAGATTGGCCAATAGAATGGATCATTGGCGTGTACTTTTCAATGAGATTGGCCAATGGAATGGACCATTGTCATGTGCTTTTTAATGAGATTGGCCAATGGATTTGACCATTGGTTTCTTTTTTGATATTATTAATTGGAATTAGCTTTGCTATTGTAAAAATGTGATGTTTAAAGTAGTATATAACTTATTTTGAACCTGGAGTTTGTTATATATTGGGTTAATTGAGCTTTCGTTTGGTCTTATAACTGTGTGCATAGTGGGTGCTCGATCTACTTAAAAGAAATGTATTACTCACTGAGCCGTGGTAGCTTATTCCTTTCATCTTACTTGTTTTTTAGGTTCTTCACCGAGCCGCAAGTAAAGCGTAAGAGTTTCGATATCGAGGTGGACATTTTGATAGTGGAGACTTTTTGGCACGAGTTATGCATAAATGTGGAGCTTAATGTATTAGATTGTTTTTTTGGTTATGTACTTAGCTTTTGATGGATTGTAGTTAACTCTGATATTGTAACTAAATAAACTCTATATCATCTATATATATGTGGATGCATATATTATGATATTAGGTGAGTTTTAGTTATGTTTAGGCTGCATCCTTTGGTGAAAGGATGACTGTGTCATGCCCTTATTCTTATTGAGTTTGGGGTGTGACAATAATAGTTTTGATCAGAGGTGTGGGTAAGCATAAAATGGAATATCCACGTATCGTCGTTCAGCGGACGGGATCCGATCGAACTCGACCTCAACAGCTCAACCACATGATGTACTATAAATGGACCGTGTAGAAGATTGTGAGCTTGCTAGTCGTTTATATACCTAGAGATCTCTCACCAGCAAATGGAGCCAAGAGTTACGTGTTCTGACAAGAAAAGTGAAAACGATTATAATGCGGACAAGCACATCACCTATGTCAATCGTCTCTCATCATCTCTCTTAGCTGAGTGACATTAGAGGAACACAGAAGAGAAGATACAAAAAGCTGGTGAACTGCATAAGGTCGCGCTTATTGGACACGTCACTTTCATTGTCACTTGCATAGCCAACTCGATGCGAGGCGTGATTTACTACAAGCTGTGAAGAGAAGACCAGTTGAATTCGCATATATACCTGGTGGAGTTTTCTTTGACATTCAAATAGAAGTTTTTCCTTGCTTCATACATCAACCTACTCTGTTGTCTTACTCTTGATAGTAGATGAAGCCGCCCTCGGAGTCTTATACATTATCATGTGTATAATGAAATTATTAGGTGAAGATAGAAGCAGGTGGAGTCAATGAACTTTCTTCAATTTTTTTGTGAATAGATGGGCCTTCGTCCCCTTGACTATCCAAATGTTATTACACGTTCTCATATACGAAAACAAAAGGAAAGAAAATAAACGAGAATAGAAGTAATCAAATAATTAGATATTTAACTTCTCAACAAAGCAAACCCTTTAGAACCCATCCTATTCAATAAAGTAAATGTGTCGACCCAGTATAGACTTTAGAATTAAAACCCTCCCAAGTTCCAAAAATATTTCTCCATACTGGTATAATTTTAGTAAGCTTCGGTATTTTCTTTGTAATAACTTGATGGTAACTTATTAACGCTTTTATGAAATTACCAACGTTTTTAAATAATAACCACGGCCCTTTACTACGTTAGACATGGGTTAGTAACATTTTGAACATTTTTTTGTTTTGATTGGTCGGTCCTTGCTTCTTTAATATTTTCCATTGCCCCTTCTAACTTCGTGCCGGTTTCATCTTGCTAATTTTTTTATGCGAGTTCGATCAAGGTTGGTTTTCACTAGGGTTAATCTCTCATGGGGTGGATGTGGAAGATTAATGAGCATATGCCACGTGCGGTTCCTGTTTTCAATTAGGGGTGTGTCTACGTTTATCGTATGGTTCATCCCAAAATAATTAGCGTGATCCGATGCGGTGGCGCTGGGAATCATATTTTTACTTAAATGATATCACGCGTTGCTATTCACTTTTCGTTTTGTTCACCATTCTTGATGAATAAGATAATTAAAGCTACTAGCTAGCCTTCATCTTAGTGGCTTATTACATGGGTTTACTTCATCCGGATCAAGGAGCCAACATACCTCTCTTGTTAAGATTGCTACGTCGTATATAAAGAGAAAAGTATTTGATGTGACGATTGCACCACATTACAACAATAATGAGAGTAACCAACTAATAATCGAGCGCCATTTGTCTTGCTCTCACTTTCGATTGGCTTGTTATCTCCCTCTGGCGACCAAAGCGTTGGTTGCAAATGACCTTCTTTGGGGGCCAAAGCATTGGTCGCCGGAAGTGTAGCCAGGACCAACACTTCTAGCTTTTTAAGCGGCTAATTAAGCTAGGATAGTATCAATAGGACACTCCCTCACTTAGGGGATCAAGATCCGCGAACACATCCAAGCAAACACTCTAGCTTCTTGTAATTATCTTGCAATCAAAAATTCGAGTAAAGTTCATTGTAGTACAGAAAAGAACTTGTGAGAGAGCCGTATTGTAATTTTGAGAGTGTAGAGAAAGTTGGGCTCCAAAATTCTCTGTCTTTATAATCAAGTTTTCGACTAGTCGATTGGGCGCAACTCCTGAAAGGATTTGGGGAGTGAAGTAGGCGTTAGTTTGGAGCCCAACCACAATAAATCTGCTGAGTTTTTCTCGATCACTTTTCCTTGTATACTGTTCATGCCATGCGTTCGGTAAATTGCTTATTTGTCATTTACGTTTGGTTGTTGATATATTTGGTTTAATTATTCGATCATCAAGACAAACACGACTAAGGCAAGATTACCAGGAGGGATAGGTCTAAAAGCTTTCCAGCTGTTCAATTTTGCCCGGCTGACTAAGCAAGCCTGGAGAGTCCACCGAAATCCTAATGCCTTAGGGATTAGAGTGCTCAAAGGTCTTTATTTCCCATGTTGTGACTTTACAGAAGCTGGGAGATGTGCTATGAGGTCTTGGGGGGTGGAGCAGTATCGTTGAAGGAAGAGATAGCGTGAGAGAAGGGGCAATTCGGCAGGTGGTCAGTGGTTGAAGTATTAAAATGTGGTCCGATCCTTCGGTTCTTAGTGTTGGAAAATTGTAAACATCATCCAGAGGATCCGGACCTTATCGAGGAAAGGCAGAAAGGTGGCCAGCCTGATCGACAGGGACTTAGGACTTGGGACCTTGCTGGAATTAGTCAAACGATGGAAGAGGAGGAGGGGATGTTGTGTATCACATCCCAGTTGCAGCTAAAGGTGATCCAGATAGGCTCATATAGCTGGCTGAGGAGACAGCGATGGTGACAGTTATATCAACAAACTACTTTCTTAAGGAAGCTGAGGGTGAAGGAGTTATAAGGGTCCTTTCAACTTCGCATGAGATAAATTGGAGTCTCTGGAAAATGCTTCGGAGATCAGATTGTGTTCCGACGATTAAACACTCCCGATATGCATAGTGATTACAAATGCATTGTTAGGGTCAGTGATACGTGGAAATGTTAGACTAGAGATAGCAAACTATGCCCCTTTCATCAGGAAGAAGAAACCATCGAACGTGATCATCTTTTGTGTGACTGGTGTAGAGGTTTGTGGTTCAAAAATATGAGGATATAATACATAAGGAAGCCATCTCCTTCCCGGATATATAAATTACTAGAATGTTAAGAGTAGTTTCGAGTAGAAAGACTTGAAGTAGAATTGCTAGCTAAACTTGCGTATACTTCTTGGTATATCTGGAAAGGGAGATATGACGCCACTTTTGGGTATCCTAAACCTAATCTTGACGCTTGGGAAAGCAGTTTGAGGAAGAGTTGGTGGGGATACAGGAACTTAAAGAGTAGAAAGCTACAAAATGTGGGTGATAAGCAAAAGACAATGGGGCAAGGGTGGCATATATAAATAAAGAATCATGGTCTATACAGATAAATTGTGATGGTGGTTTTTCTGCAAAAGGAGAGAGTAGCCATGGCATCGCCATTCGAGATTGTGAGGATCATGTCCTGGATAGTTCAAGACTCTCTGTGCAAGCTGACGGTGTCGAAGCAGCCGAAGCATTAGCCATGAGAGGAGGGATCAGGTTGGCGAACAATGGAAGGTGGTGTTGCTTGAAACTGACCCTGAGTTGATCTTTAAAGGTCTTACAAAGGACATGGCCTACTGCAGCTAGAAGATTTCAACGCTTATTGCTGATACCAAGCATCTTGTTGAACAAGACTTGTTCCGATTTCGAAAGCTAAAAGTTTAATATTATAGTGCGGCATGAATGTGCCTTGGTGATGGGGTGGCGATGCCCCCATCTTCTTTAGCTATACGGTATTTGTAGTAGTGACCACTAAAAGGACAATGGCCAACATGTTGGCTAAAGGGTGGAAAGGCATTGGATTTTGCAGCGCTGTTAACAGATCTTTATTGAAATGGCAATAACCAAAGTGTTGATCAAGGGACTTGATTGTTAAGAAATGTTTTTAATCCAAAATGATCGCCTACATGGGGCAACACATTTTTCATAAGGTTTACACTAACACTTATTTGTCCAAACTTTGATGGCTAGATTGGGAGATCCTAAAGTGATGCTAGTTTGCTCGAAGCAACAGCATTTAGAAACTACACATCGCAAAAAATTAAAAACCAAAGGAAAGAAAGAGGCCCATGATAAGTTGCTCACTCAAAGTTTGTGCAAGCCCATTACCGTCGGCACTAGTGAGCTTTTTAATTGTTGAGTTCTACGCTTTGTGAATTGTTTGAGGACAATAATAATTGAGGTGAATAGCGAGCACATTGGCCTAGTTAATTTTTTTTTATAACATCAGCTATTCAATTTCGCGACTTGACTAATCCCACCGATAACATTTAAAAGGTTGAATTATTGTTGTTCATCTTTTTTTATTTTAATTTAGCATAACTTTATCACCACTTTGCAAGGTTGTCCTTCAGCTGTTCTATGACTAGAAGTAACTGATGAAAGCCATCGACATAAGAAAAGGAAAATTCATAAAGTGACGACGGAATGGAAGGAGTAATGATCTTAATCGACACTATCTCCATGAAATTGACAATGGAAATTGATTTTATTGGTAATAATGCATGTGTACAATGAACCCAATCATCTCCAGTCGCTTTCCATGTAAACAATTGGTGAATTTGGAGCCATATGTCTGCGTTGACATTCATATATACGTTTATATCTTGACCAATAAGTGATGAGATCTTGGCATCCTATGTAGATTAAGATGGAACTACCAAGTTAATTTACTAATGAATAAAAAAACCAAACGCCTGCCAACGTGACCTACTCGTATGGGTTTTAACATAACTTAGTCAAGCCCATCATAGCCACACAAGAAAAATATTGAAGAAAAAGAAGAAGAAAGAATACCTTTATCTGGCATATTCTTCAATCAACTTAAGGACAATAGACATAAGGTTAACATTCTTGGGTTATTGTGACCCAAAACGTAATATCACATTATTGAAGACCAAGATTAATTGTGTATTTCAAGGGGAAAAGTACCAAAAAAAGCCATAAACCTATTGTATTGGTACCACTTTAGTTATAAACATTTTAATTGGATCAATTTAATCCTTGACCTTATCACATTGGTACCAATTGAGTCCATCCAGCTAATTTAGGTCGGAAATTTCTAACATGATGCTGATGTCCTCTGTAGAGTGATCAACGCTGACGTTGATAATTTTTTAATTAAAATTTTCCCCTTTTCTTGTTTTTCCTTTCGTTTTTTTTTTTGGCATTTCTTCCTTTTGCCTGGGGCTGGTCGCCGGCCATGGCCAAGCACTAGCCACAGGCCAAAGAAGAAGAAAATGAAAAAAAAAAAACAAAGAAAAAAAAGGAAAGGAAGAATAAAGAAAAAAAAGAAAATTTTTAAAAAAATTCAAAAATTTATTACAAAATTATTAAATAAAAAATATTCACGCCAATACCGACCATGCCATGTAGGATGGCTAGCGTCCATGTCAGCAATTTCCGATCTAAATTGATTGGATGGACTGAATTGGTACAAATGTGAAAATATTGAGAATTAAATTGGTCTAATTGAAATGTTTATTATTGAATTAGTATCAATACAATAGGTTTGTGGCTTCTTCTTTTTTTTGGGTACTTTTCACGTATTTCAAGAGTCCAATCATTATCAAGAAAGAAAAAAGAAGAATGTAGGGAACACCCGCCTCCTCGATTTCATACAGGTGTGGAGAGAGCTTTAGAAGAATTAGTTTGCATGAAATTTTCAACATTAGCAGCAGGGACGGAGCCTGGACTTTGTATCTAGTGGCGTCAATAAATTATGGAAATGATCGGTTCCCGATCCAATCCGGTTTTAGTCCGGTCTAATGAAACCAATCACTTTTTAATTTTTTTTCCCATCACAACAAGAAAGAGTGACAAATCTCAACTTATTGACGAAAGCGACAGTGAATGAAAAGTCATTGTGGTGCGATGACAAGGGAAAAGCATTGTACATGGGCTTAGTTCACATTTTATTAATTTTTTTGAAGAAATAAAAAAAAGTGTATATAGTCGATCCAATACGGTCTGGTTCCACTTTTAGGAACCGAGAATCGGACCAATAATCCTGAGAACTGAACCAAACTGGCTGGTCCGGTCGTGTCCGGGCGGTCTGTTTTGCACATCCCTAATAAATTAAACCAAACTCTCTATATTTATGCTGTGTTTTTGCAGTACTCATAATCTGTATAAATTACAGAGTCTACATGCAATTTAGATGACCGAATTTGCAGTAAGCAGAAAAGTGCAAGGACAAAATTACAAAAGCCGCTCAAGTTAGAGGACCAAATTTAGACTCATCCTTATCTTATAGTATAGAAATGAAAAAATTAATCATGCGTGATGCTGTCAACAGATCTTATACATCTGATGAAAAACGACTTTTGCAAAATCTCCTTCCATACGGGAAGCGCAGAAACATCAGATTGGTAGTCGTGTTTACAAGATGATAATCAATTACAATCTTTCAACATAACATATTTGTGGAGTCATTTAGCAAAAGAAACATAAATTATATATCATAAGTCAAGACGTGGTTGGGGGTGAAAGGTACCGAATTCATTATATATTTTGCGTAGTCATGAAAAGAATCCTTGACAGAGCACCATAACAACCATTCTTCCGAGGGGTTTCCATAGATTAACAGTGTTGTCAATCTTGACGATAAGACAGGATCATAAAGTAGGAACTGCTGATAGCAATCGGCCAACAATTACTGCTCTTCTCAGAAAATTTAACCTACTTATCATTTTTTGTCCTACTACATACGTGCGCGCACTGCTATTTTCCGTCCTACGTGATAGATGCGTTCGTTTTTCCTAACGTCCGACATTTTTGACATTTTGGATTGCATGATGACATTTTGAATTTCGCTCACATCACTCCATGGATCATCATCGACAATGACTTCGAACTGGCCAGATTAGTCAAGAAGATTCATAAGCCAATACTGGTTTAATGGCGAGTCAAATCTTGATTCATCACGTTTCGCGAAACAGAAGGCCTAACTAAGGTTGGGGTTTGTATCGTGAAGGTAGTTAGTGAAAGCATTTGTTTAACGCAAACACGTCTGACGCAGAAGAACACCCTCTTGATCAGAGTGCATGAACAATGGTCCTTCCATATAAAAAGAAGAAGAAATTGAATATGCTCACCATCAATCCTCGCTACAAGTAAAATTAGTTAATTGATTCTTGTTCGATCGGATTTGCTCTAGGAGTAAATTAGTTGATCATAGGAAGTTTCCGCGAAGGGAGAGTCGCAATCAAGAAACTCTCGAGTTTAGTTTCTTGTCCTTCGAAACTTCAAGAACGAAAATAACGTGGGACCCAGAAATTAGGATATGAGAAGGGGTTTAGACGAACCAACGCAGCTATGATTGGACCGACCAGATGCTTTTAAAATTGATAAAATATATGTACATGATGAAAGGTGACTGGTAACCGGTGGCGGGAAGAGACTATATAATAACAATGTCAACAGATGAATCGACCCAAAAAGCAAAAAGAAGCTGCACTTGCCTCTCTTCATAAATAGTATTGGAGTCACGGCAGCAATCAGTTTCTCCAAGACGGAAAATTTCATGGAGGCCAACGAATTTTTAGGGAACGAGTGGGTTTAGAGTTTAGGTAATATGCAATCTGTGCTGTTGTTACTTCTCTGTTAGATTTTCTGTCAGCTATCCGGCTTCTTAGAAACTGGAAAATGGAAAACGACTTCGAGTCCGCTGAATGGATGATTTCGCTTTCCTTTCTGCTGTTTCTTTTCTCTTGTTTCGCACTGCTAACGTCCATTTGTTTCTGCAATATCCTTGACTGTTTTCAATGCCTTCTTCCGTATTTAGAGCTGATCATATTGTGTACCTGTTTTAAGCCGAGCAGTGACAGGCATCGAGTCGACGTTTGTCAGCCGCTTTTCATGTTGCTTTGCTCGCACTAGAAATATAAAGCAACAACCATCCTGCTTGTCTCAGCCTTCGTTTGAGTAGGAGGCTGCTTCTCTTCACTAGATTGCCACTTCTGTCTCTGCTAATTAAGGAGGATCCATCAATTTGAAGAAGATTTTGTTGCTTCCTAATCTCAGCTCCAACAAAGTGAGCACTCGGACTTTTAGTTGAGTTGACTGAATCTCTTAAAACCATGGACGGGATCAACTCTTTCCACCAAACTCAATACAACAAGCTCACCGCTGCTTCGCCCGGCTTCTAATAGTCAAGTACAAGATCAACAAAGGCACAAAAACTAAATTTCTGAATTGGCTGTTCGAGAGATGAATTGTTTGCTGTTCGGATCGAAGGGGCCACCGGTGAAACGAAGAGATGGTTTAAGGATACAACAGGCGGGACGAATTTCATATAGAGGTAGTTAGGGAGGTAATTTCGTTGATTCCGTTTGTCTCAGTAATAATTTTTTTTTGTCCATCAAGAGCACTACGGTTTCTGTGAAAATCGCTACTGCATGGGGAAGATCGCCTTAAGAGAATTTCTCAAGAGCCTATGTGATAATTCATGCTGGAAATATGCAATCTTTTGGAAGCTTCAACATGAATATGAGATGTAAGTTTGCTTCAACTTCTATTCCGTTTGCTGATACATTTTTCGCCCTTGCGATCAAGGCATTTTGGTGAAACCGAACTAGTTCTTGCTTTAAGTAATGAATATACAATAGCAAATTTAGTTCTTGGACAAGTCAATCAAATAATTTTTAGTAACCCTTTTTGGTCTCATGGATAAAGGTCATGCATATGTGTTCGATGCAGTGTCCGTTCATCTGCTGTATCAGTTAAGCAGATTTCTATAATTCTGTTTGCCATGAATGGAAATGGGATCCGATCACACTAATTCCTCTCGTCAAACATAGGACATTGGAGTATAAGAACAGCACATGTACAACTTTCCTCTTTTGTTCTTTTATATAGCTACGGCTTGAAACTATCACACAAATACATCATTTTCCAGTGGACATATAGCAGATACTCAAGAGGATTGTGTTTGGGGAATGAATACCGATATTGTGAGTTGTGACTCAGTGTTCATAGTATGCTATTTCCATCATCAGAAAGGATATGGAGAAGTGGGCTATCATGAGAAATGAAAAATTGCTTTGAATTCTCTCAGGTTCCTATCATGGGAAGATTGGTACTATGATTATCCAAAAGTGAGAACATTGACAGGAAATTTGCCCGCTGAACTGTCTGCCAATGATGCGACTCAATTCCTATCCTTTGATGATGGTAGCGTTATAGACGGGACTGCAAGTCAGATCGCTGTGTTGGAAACATCATGTCTTCAGTACAAACTGGGAGAAGGGTATGCTCCTGTTCTTGATGTTGTGGGCTCATTTCATCAAACACCAATCCTCAGGTGTTGAGCTTCTATGACAGAGCAAGTTCAATGCGCCAGTCTCTAAAATAACCTCAGAAGGATTCCCAAAGTTAAATCACTTGTTTTTATTCTTAAATTGGTAGTTTGACTCAGATTTCATGTTTGCTAGGATTATTGGTGAAGTGGTCTGCACACAGAGCCATTGCTGGATATCATTGGATGATGTGTTGGCCAGTAACTGCAAATCAGAGACACCTTTCAATGTGAGTGTCTTTCTCAGACAACTAGTATTAAAACCTAGTAGAACGGCTGACTATGGTCACAAGTTCAGTAATGAGAATTGACAATGTTTACTTCCTACCATGCAGATACCAGATGAATGGTTGCCCCAGATTTCAGCTGGTGTCAAGGTACAGGTTCTTGACATGATCTGTTCATAGTAACCAGCAATTCCAACCATGTGATGACAAATTGAGTTCAATGCCGTAATTGCACTATTACAGCATCTCTCTGTCAATCTTATGCCAGTTATCTTTCAATCACACGTCAATAATGATATATTCAATGCTTATGCAGACTATTCTAGTATTACCTCTTTTTCCACATGGAGTTTTGCAGCTTGGTTCACATGAAAAGGTGCGCTCATATGTGGTTTTGCATATCCAACCGAGTATGTTTTATTGTTTTTTGATGCATCCAGCCATTCAACCTGCAGGTTCCAGAAATTAGGGAGGCGGTGAGTCACATCAAAGCGATGTTTAGTTCTATTGGATACGAACAGGCACGATATGCACCTTTGACTCCAAACAAGAATCCAACTCACTCATTGCCTTCGTTAATGCCGTTTCTCTTGGATACCATGGATGGTTCCTCGCTTATAGATAGTATATATTTAAGTGGTATGCAGTTTGAAGGCCCAGAGAATGGTGCCGAAGCAAATCGAGACAGTGTGACTGCTTGTCAAGTCATAGGTCAGCTAGAAAATCTCCTACAAGCTGATGATAGTGAGACTCTTGTTCTAACAAAGAGACTTCCTGAAATATCCAACTTACCAAGTCAACCTGTTAATGCAAACCACACGGACATGGTAGACGATAACGATTTGTGGTTTTCTAGTATGGATGAGGACTTACTAGTCTTTAAATCTCACAACCTAGGAATGTCCGCAGAGTTTTCTCATGAATTATCGAATTCTTGCACCGCCAATGATACTTCCGAATGGCCACTCAAAAGCAAGGACATTGATCATGCAGATCATAAGACTACAAGAGATATGTTTAACTTTCCCACAGATTGTGAGCTGCACAAAGCACTCGGACCATCTTTCCAGGGACGGGCACATGAGACATCCATCTTATTTGAAAATGCATTCAGCAACTTCAGGTTGAGTCATGAAGTGGATTACTTTTATGATGTCGAGAGATCAAACGAGTACCTCTCCAAAGATGATGCCGAGTTTCTGTTGGAATCTGTCATCCCAAATAGATATGGAAGCTCACATCCTCCTTCACCTAGCGAGTCGAACGATACCAAATTAACAGTCTTATCAGGGCAATCCAATACTTCCTCTAAGGTACTCAATATTCTCGAAGGAAGAACCTCGGGCGAAGATGTCTCTGCTGTTATTACTTATTGTAAAGACAGGATTAGCGTTCCGTCTTCTCCAGTTTCCATGAAGAGCACGAAGAGATCATTAATTAAGAGGGAGCGCTGGGAGGAAGAGAATGCTCGAGCATTGGCCAGGAAGGGAGAGAAGCCGTTATCTGGCTACAAAAAGAGGAGCAGAACAGGTGACAACAAAAAGCCTAGACCAAGAGATAGACAGTTGATCCAGGAGCGACTCCGAGAACTTCGCATACTTGTCCCCAGCAGCATGAAGGTAAGTGCTCTGTCATGTACAGTCTTTACTCCTCGTCTTCCAACAATTCCCATGAACAACTGCCCTATGTAATTTCTCTCTTTGCATTTGATGACGATTTCCAGTGTAGCATAGATAGCCTCCTAGAACGGACGATAAAGCACATGCTCTTCCTGAAAAGGGTCACTCATCAGGCCGAGAAGCTGACAAAATTGGAAGCCTTTGAGGTAAAACCATATACTACTAACTTTCATCAAATAAGACCAAAATAACCCAATGTAAGTATGGTCTGACGGTAACTTGACGCATAAGCTGGTTTTTGGTCAAAACTCGAAGCTTAGATATTCATCTTTAAATTTCGAAACTTGGCTGCGTATGAAACTGGAACACTATTCAATCAGAATCAAATTCCTGGGTGCCATTTCCATGAACATCCCGTGGGGTTGTGATTAAGACCTTACAGCATATACTGCCATCATCGTATGACTAAAACAGAGACATATGCTGCTGTTATTTTGCAACTTTGCAAGATCTAACACGTTGACATGCGACGCAAGTCAAACATGTGAGGGAAGACAACTAGCTTGCAAGAATTCTAAAGAGTCCTACTGTTTCAGTATTATTTGTCAAGACATCATTATTCTAGTCAAGCCAGACTATAAAAACGAAGAAGTGGACTAACCTAGTTGTTTGGGTTTATTTGTGCATCCCTAAGTTTGTGGGTCACATCTCCATCAACCCTTTCCAGGGTGCAATACTTTCCTATGAGCCAGATGAGAAGATCAAACACAGGTTTATACTATGTAGTCATCGTCAGGAATATCTCATTTCATATTTGCTTAGCCTTAGGTGAAACTGCTTATTCACTGTATCATAACATCTGCATAGGCCGCTGTCTGATAGTCTTTTGAATCTTTGTTAACCCAAACAGCAGAAGGTCGGTCTACAAGATAACAAGAATGAGTGGGAATATTTACATTTTAGTGGCGGTTTCCGTGGAAGAACTAACTTGGCTGCCGAAAGTGGAGGCGAGTTCCAAGCCTGCCCTGCACCTATAGCTGTTGAAGATCTTAATCAACCAGGGCACATGCTCATTAAGGTTTGACCTATCGCTCCAACTTTATGCTCCAACTTTTCTTCACATACAACCTTCTGATTATTAACATTTCACGTGGCTTCTCATGTGAACCGCTTGTTTCGTTTTATTTGTGTGCCTTCAATAGAGATGAAAGTCTTGTTAGTGTCTAAGCTCACTGTCCAAAATGATCGACAATCAAATTTCTTGTCTCACACTATTCATAAGCATTAGAAGGTTTTCCCCTCCTTTATTGTTTCTGATGTATTTGTTAAGATTTTGTCTGAACACCACGGAATCGAGCCTATTGCTCTCACGAGTAAAGGATCTGTCAGCAGGAACATAAAATCTCTCCATGCTCACAATCTAATGTTTGGTGTCACTTTGAGAACAGTTTAAATGGTACATATATTAGTATCTCCTTTGTGTTTCTAAAATCATTGACTTGACTGTTTCTGATTTCTGAATCTGCAGGTGATATGCAATGAACAAGGGCTGTTCCTGGAGATTGCCCAGGTGATCACACGTCTAGAGTTGACGATTCTTAAAGGACTAGTTGAGAATTACTCCAATGATAGCTGGGCCTGTTTTATTGTTGAGGTATCTGACTGTTCAGTATTAGCAAAAGTGACTGTTAGATCGAGATCATGAAATGCCATCCATACAACAAGCCCACTAAACCCTCATGTTTTATCTTTGCCAATAGGCTTCCAAGGACTTTCAAAAGATGGATATCTTCTGGCCACTTATGCAACTTCTGCACTGCACAAGACCTAAAGTATCAAGCAAGAAATGATGCACTGCCGAAATGGGCGATAGCAAGCAGGACTTTTCCTGCTCATTGTCTGCAACCAGAGGGTCATAACATCCTCAATGTGAATGCATGTAACCTAAGTCGATGAAGTAATACAATGTCTATGAATCAAACTAGAAATGAATAAGAATTTGGACGTTATGTACAAGGAACTGCAACTTCTTCTGAATCCTGTCAAAGTAGGTTCTGAATAAAATGCTCTTTGTTATGTAGATCAACCTAAGGAAACACAATATACCTCCCAGATGCTACATGGACAAATTCAAGAGAAACCCCTATCCTAACAAAACTGCCCTGCCTGGCCCTCACAAGTGACATGTCAGAGATCTACACGGAAACTTCAGCCAGCAACAATGTGTGCCACCACCCACATGCAACATTTCTTGGCAGACAGCCATCGATTGGTACTTGGGAAGGGATATTGCGATCAACTGAATCTCCAAGACCTAGCTGCATGATATATTAACAAAAGCGTGAATAGACAGATCTAGACCGGTCAGTAGTCAATCTTTGGATCTTAGTAAGTGTTCACTTCATCCCACCTGTCCATACTTGTTCCATCCCCAGCTAAATACTTGTCCATCCTCTTGAAGATAACCATAAGACACAGAAGCAATAACACATGAATGAAAAACTCGTCCTCAAATAAAAATTAAAAAGAAAATCATTTGCAATAGAGGTGCAGATTATGTTGACAATCTACAAGTAAAAACTTTGTTAGAAAAGGAAGGATGCAAAGCTTTGCATACCAAGTGACAAAGAAATGGATTGAAACACGAACGATTCACTTCAAAATGAAGTGGCAGCCTGTTACTAACTTACGATAGAAGGTTAAAGCGACCATTAAAAAACTCCTTTATTTCCTCTTCACTCCGCACAACAAGGGCCCCTCTTTTCCTTATTGATAAGTATCTTCAATGGTCGATTCAGTTTACTGACCCAACTTGATCAACTGTTGAGGGTGGCTTTGGACATACAGGCTTTCTAATTTTCTAAATGAATAGAAAGGCTCTTGAGACAGAGGAATGCAATATGGAGGAAGAAGATGGGCTCAAAGAACAGAAATGGTATACATGCGCCATCCATGTTCTGCTTCTTTGGATGACAAGCCAAGTGATTAATTGACTGGCTAAACAACAGTTATATCGGCCCCCATACTTAACATGCTGTCATATAATTGTCTCAAGGGAAACAAATACTGGGGTACAGACCATGCTTGTTTGGAGAGTTAAAAGCAAGCATCTTTATATGAATTGGCATGCTACTCGAGCAAGGCACATCCTTTGGCGACATAATTTGACAGGCTCAGCGTTCCTGATTGTAAGTACAATAGCAGCACTTCTCTAGGGCATTACTTAAAGACAAGATAAACCCCTCATTCACATACATTAATCCACATAAGCAAAGAAAGGTTGTGAACGGCCAAAGGTGGAAAGGGCCCACAAGAGAATATTGAGTGATAATAACATCCCTAAAATAACTACATTTATATTAAAGTGTTGTTACCTCAAAGAAAAATTTTCTTTTGAAAGATCAATCTCCCAATTACTTCCCAAACAATGAAATGAAGAGACAAGTGAGATCATTGACTACATGTTAACAAATTAGACGAAGCTAATTGCTCAAGTCAGGACAAATCAGGCATGGACGGCAAAAACATATCACATTAGGAAATCCAGGATACAGAAAGAACCAATCATATGAGACATCAAGAAATAAGGAATGCACACTGTATTATCTGTTTGCGCATACCTGTCAGTACTGCATTATGACGGGCTCCGGACGATACTATCTTCACTTGCCTGCCCTTCCACTCCGGACATTCCAAAAGTCGAGGCAGAGTCTATATTAGGTATCAGAGAAAGTACTCAAGTCAATAGCATGACAAGACAATAACGAACCTACGGAAGACAGATCAAAAGAGACTACAGCAGTAATCTACTGGTATCTCATAAGTGGACACAACATCCTCATCGAGGAGCATTAAAGAGATTATGCAGAAGAAATAAAGGTCATCTAGTGAAGCAAATTGATGCAAAAATGATGTAGATGGCACCAAACAATTCTTAACTCCGTTCTAGATGCAATCTTGCACAATATAAGTTAGGCCTGGCCTGGTATATGCATCCCAATTCAAACTTCTCACATATACAAGGCCAAATATCCTAAGTACCTCGAACTTTCTATTTTATATAAAAGATATCACAAAAGATACCCAAACAATTTTTTTGTATTAAATAAAGCCTCTGCTTGTTTTGTCAAGAACATAGTTGAACAGCTGATGCGACAGCTGAAGTGCCAAATTTCATCATATAGAAAATAATAAGATCATAATAATTGCTGTGGCGGCTAATTGCGTAGAAGTTGCCATGTCAACAACCATGTCAACCATTTAGTGGTGCTCTTAACAGCCAACATAGCAAAAGCTATAATTGATTCAAAAATTGATTTTGGGCATCTACTGAATAATTTTCAAAGTTGGCGGTATTTTTACACAAAAAGCACAAAGCTCAGGAATTTTTAAAATATTTTGGCCAATATTAATATATTTCCAGCCAGATGGATTTGGAAAAGTTGGGAAAGCAGTGGATAACAAGAGGGATAGACCTCTACACTTTCTCCACCGGTCCCTAGTTGTCCAAACTGGTTCCCACCAAAGGAATATAGTCGACCTTCAGTAGAAACACAGATTGTATGCCAGAGACCAGCAGCAATTCCCCCAATAGCAGTTCCCAGTAAAGAAGATACACAGGTTGGTCTGAGTTGATCATTCGTACTCCCTTGTCCACACTGAATCACAAAAACAGAAAGACGTTTCAATTGGAGAAAATACAAGAGGTCCTGCAGTCCTAAAGAGAAAGAGAGAGAGAGAGAGAGAGAGAGAGAGAGAGAGAGAGAGAGAATTCAATAACAGTGTGCCTATCTCCTCCCATAAGCTATTTAACTCACTTTGGTTTGTTAAACCTTGATAAATCTTCATCTCAAGAATATCTTCTGCCTATAGCATTAGGAACCATATAAGGAAGGGCCAGCATGATTTCGTGTAACATTACAAGTAGCCATGGTAGCTCACCTGCCCATAGAGCCCCCATCCAAAAGTTAGCAATGCTCCGGTATCTACAAACAAACAAAAATGAAGACAGAAGAATCTCTTCAAATAATTTGCTAATCCGAATAAAGCCAGTAATTTGTAGCACAATTTATTAACTATACAACACACCCATGCTGAAGTTGGTAATTATATTTGGTAGACAACGAAAATGTCAATGAGGTACATCAATCCAAAGAATTGCGGATGCATGTAATCATTTAAGTCAATTATAGATGTTCCTCAATTCCTACCATCTTGTTACTGCTCCAAAAAAAATCATAAAAACAATCATTCAGAGGGGCTTAGATGACCAAATCACGTTAAACCCTATAAAGGTGTATCTATTATATTACACTCTTCAATTCTAAACAACTGAATGAGATAGAAATCATTGTCAACAACTACAAACAAGCAGACCTGTAATTACCGCACTATGTCGACCTCCGCAAGCAATTCCTCTCACATAATTTCCAGGCATTTTTGGAGTTTGTAATCCTGAACTGATGCTTCCTTGGCTACTGGTCAGAGTGCCATCTTTACCCGGATTGGGTGTCTGAATGCAAGGTATTAGATGAGGAGAAGACACCATTTTTATCTTGGAACCCAAACCTAGCTGTCCTTCACCTCCATAGCCCCAACCCCAGACCTGCCCCACATCTGAAACTTCGGTAAAAATATGATGAATCAGGTGTCTTGCTTTACATCAAAAATCTTCCATAGCTTCATACTTCAAATAACCTACAAAACTAGATGGGTTAACCACGAAGAAAGAACAACAGCGGAAAAAAAGCCGGCACATTTGAAGAAGGTTTACCTGACAAGGCTAAAGAGTGGCGCCCACCAGCGGCAACTGTGGTAATCCTCACTCCAGGTCCGAGGGTGACGAGACAAGGTGATGGTGCAAATGTTTCCTCTCCTGGTGTTAGACTCTCATTTTCTTGTTTAGCTGATGATACTTTTCTTCGCTTCACAGTTTCTTCAACAACCTTTCTGTCATTAAGTTGACTGACCGTCCCACCATTTGGGCTTGTCGCTTGACATCTAGGGCTCACTATGGAAAAAAGTGAAATTCTAGTTAAAATAGAAGCCCATAATTCCAACGGGTCTATGATCATCTACTATCCATAGAACCACCTTGCTCACTCAATGAAGAGCTTTGTCTTATGAAAGCTTCCTTTTGGAAGCTTCCTACAAAAGCCAAATCTGAGATGAGTTTGCTAGAAGGAACACATTCTTTCCAACCCCATGTGTATGTTTCACCTGGCTCTGCAATATGAAACATCAACACGTGAAGAGGGTATAACAGTTGGTCAATAGATAACTAAAAGAGCTCACACAATTCTCATGTCATTTCATGCAGATGAAATCTTTGTCTATTGTGTGCACTGCAAACTGTTGCAAATAACCAAAGGGGCTAAATGACATTCAATATTTAAATCATTGTGCGTTGATGTCTCAATGACTAATGAAAATGTGAACACATAATTGCAAAACTGCAATTACTGGCGTAGACAGCATTTCCAGGTAAAGAGAATTCAATAACAGGCAATCCGCATCATATACTCCCCTGTGGATAATGGAGAGAAGATTGGTATAAGCTCGTACAACATAACATAACCACAGAATTACTCAATGTGCGTTGGAGAGAGGAGCAGCTGGAAGGGTGGTACCTGTTACTGTAACACAATGAGCCCAACCAGCAGCAGCCTTTAAAACCAACGCTTGAGTTGGGAGAGGAAAAGGCTCCGGAGTATCCTCAATAATTGCAATCAAGAAGTTCCAAATCAATACCAAATCAAGGCAGACATTAAAATCTTGTGAGCTAGAATAGATATGAATTACCCCATGCTTTCCTGATGTCATGTAGCTTTGACCTTCATCATCTGCTGAACCCCAAGTAATTAGCTTTCCAGAATCTGATCCCACATTTTTTTTTCAAATAAAATAGATCAGAGGTATCGACACATATAAAAGTAAAAGAGAGAGAGAGAGAGAGAGAGGACATATAAGAAGGGGTTTACAGCAGCCAATTCCAATCCAAAATTCCAACTTGACTACGACCGTGTTGGTTCGGTGAATCTTAAACTCATGATATCAAATGATTCTTGTTAATTTTCCTTCCATTCAGATAATGCTGCTTAGCCAAATAGGTCCACTTCTGTTTTTTTTTTTTTTGGGGGGGAAAAACGGGTTCATCAACCCAATGAAAGTTTCGGATATTTGTTGCTCCAGCCAATGGCTGCTCTCATAATTTCTTTTTCCGCTTTTAAACAAGAAAGCATAATTGCCAATTCCAACTCCGCCCTGGACTTTGATGCTGGAAATATGAATTCTTCTAGTGTAAAGCTGCGAGCCGTAGCTTTAAACAGGAGCTCTACTTATTCAATCAATAGTGTTGCGCTGGTAAATCACGGATCAAGCAAAAAAGCAGAACGAAGAAATTTCAACACTCACTACGCACGGACGAGAATCGATATTTCAAAAGCACAACCTGATCAGGCCCAGTTAACACAAGATGAACAGACCGACTTCGTCTCCTAGTAGCTACACAAACCAAAAGCATCGATCGAGCCTCGTTGGCGGAAGCGACAACCAACGAACTCACTCACTCACTCTTCACCTGAAACGGCCATGGCGAACCCGCAGCCGCCGCCGAAGACGTCCTTCCACGAATCCCCGCCGGCGGGATCCCGCACCGGGGTCGGGGAGAGCATCGGCGACTTCTCCGGCGAGGCTCCGGGGAGGTAACCGCACATGTACACCGCATTCCGCCTGCTCCCCTCCGCCTTGACCCGATCCCCTCCCTCTCGCCCCCCGCCGTCCGTCGCCATCGAGGGACGCCGGCAACCCGAGGCGACGGAAAGAACGATCGGGAACCGGCCGGCGAGCCTACACCGATCTCGGCGATCTCAAATCTTGAGCGGGACTCCGAGAGAGAGAGAGAGAGAGAGAGAGATGGAGATGGCAGAAACGGAAATTTCTCGCTGTGGGGGAAAGAGGTGGTGGTGGTGGAGGGCAGGAGGGGGAGACGTATCATCTCCAGGGATGCGGAGGGCGCCACGTCGGACGCCACGTCGTCGGAAAATACACGTGGCGCGATCTGGGCCGCGAGCGGGGATCTCCCTCTCGTCCTTCTCGTGTTCCCGCGCGGGGGGTGGGTCCCGGGGCATTTCGCCGGGCGGATGTTTCTGGAAGGAAGGACGGGGTGGGGGCGGGGGGGGGGGCGGGGGGGGAAGACAGACCTTTTCTTTTCTCTCTCTCCCGGTTTCCAAGCTGCCACGTGGCGGGGCCTCAATGGGCCGTTATCTTTTGGTTGAGCCCGAGCGCGGTGCGGTTAGTTTACTTCCTCCGGTCCGCGGCACGCCCCTGAGCCGTCGATTCTCTTCGTCGAGTCGCGCGATTGACGAGATGGACGGACAGAAAGTTGACGCGGATTTGCGGCTTGCTTGACTGCGGCCGAATCCTTTATTGTGAACTTCTTTGTAAGTTCAGAGGCTTGCTTGTGAACTTGCTGGTCATCGGATTTGTTACGCATTGGCACCATAAAAAATGTCCATTAGTAAAGTTAAAAGTGTAAAAATTTTAAAAAATAAAATAAAAGGGAAAACCCCGTGGAAGACCTTGAATTACACTCGCTATGACATATTTATCCAAACTTTTTTACGTATCTCAAACTTGTATCCATGCAATATATTTATTAGACGTGGTGGCTACGTCCAAAGTCGCCGTTGGAAATCTTACGTGGCAGCGTACGCGTACGTGGCCAAAAGAAGACAAAACCAAGTTGACAGCGGCGACGAACGTATGTTTTGCTTTTCTATTTTGCTCTTTCCTTTTCTATTTCCCATTCCTCCTTCCTGCTCTTTCTTGGTCTGCAACTGCGGCCGCCCTCACCCTTCGCCAAGGCCGCCCTCGCCTTTGCCTATCGCCACCGTCGATTTCTCTCCGGCCGTGGTCGACTCCATCACTCTGCCTATTTCTCTCTCGCTCGTCATTACATGCTCCAAGACGGCGGCAGAGTGATGGAAATCGTCCACGCCATCGTCCCTCCCTTGAACCGAGGCCTGAGCTTGGCTTCCCATCCCCCGCATCTCCGCATTCCAACACGCCAAGACCAACTCCATCGGTCCCCATAGCTCTTACGTCTGGGCCCGTTCGAAACCCTTTGTCCAGTTTCTCTATTTTTAAACTTACAGCGAGTATAGTTTTTAAAAAAAAAAAAAAACATTAGTATCTAAAAGAATCTCACCCATTGATATATTAAACGATAATTTTCAAAAAAATTAATAAATTTTACAGAAATCAACGGTTAAGGTTATTGAGGCACCTAACAAGAGCATAAATTGACTAGAGGATCTCCTTCCAATATGTATATAGGCAGAGCCAACTTGAGATCTAATGACAATGCTTCATAATAGCCTCCCGAGACTTCGGCTATATCAAGAAAACAGTTGAAAAACATTATCTTTGGAATGCATGAACTTATGGCAAGATAAAGGGTCAATGTGCTGTAATCACTTGAAGTAGATGTCGAAGTCATTGTTGTGTATGTATGCATTAGATGGAACGATACCAACTTCTATTTTCGTCAGTCCATTGACTTGTGCCTAAGGAAGTAAGCCAATCAAGAAATCATGGATTACTCAGAGAAACCCAGGATCGATTTGCAAAATCATCGAACTATATTGGAAAGATTCACGAGGCAAAGTCATGTTCGCCAGAGACCAACACGGTATCTGAACTTCTTCCGCCATAAACAACGCGTGAAAGTGCAGATAATTTTGGCAGTCAATAAGACGGGAAGTCTCCGACTGACACCTAAAAGAAAGTTGAACAATTCATCAACTATAATCTTGAGGGTTTGTTCAACTGCATCACGGCCATCTGTAGTTTTCAGCTACAAAATAGAGTACATTGACTTGAGAGATAGTTAACTTAGGAAAGGAGAAGATTGTGACTTGGCTTAGTAGGCCACTGTATAACCACCATCCACACTAATGACCTGCCCCGTGACATATGAAGCCGCAGGAAGGCAAAGAAACGTGACCACGGACGAGATCTCGTTAGGCTCTCCCAATCAACAGACAGGCGTTTGTGCAAGCAGCTTGATGAACTCCTCTTTGATTTCCGCATCCTGAACGATAAAGTTCAACGCAAGTTAAGTTGAAGCAAAACATAAACTTTTCCCCTAGACAATTTTGTGATGAAACTTTTACTAAATACCATCAGTCCCTATTCCTGTGATCCTTGCTTTGTGTAATTGGGTGTCTGAAGACGAGTTATATTGTATATGGTGCTTCTCATTTCAGTGCCCTAGTTCAGTGTCAATCAGTTTGCCATGTTTTTGTCTCACTAGGCCAATGTGCGGAGAGGATGAGTTATTTCTCAGCAGCTTAAGATAAACAGAAATATTTGCAGGGTCAGCGTAAGGCAGACGTGAAATCCAGATAGAGAGATCAGAAAGACTATTACGGGCTTCGCTATGGTGGTTTTCACGCCCCACGGAGCGATGGCATTGATCCGAATATTGTCTTTGGCCCATTCACATGCCAAGTTCTTGGTAAGCTGATTGATAGCTCCTGGAAGAGCAACACGAGTTCATGAGCCAGTGTACAGAGTGCCGGAAATGACCCTTTGAGGAAGAGCCTGGACAAAAACATCACTATACCTTTGGAAGCAGAGTAAATCGAGAGTGCCAGCAGAGCTACTACACCAGCAATTGAGGAAAGAAACACAATGTGGCCAACTCCTGAAGCTTTCAGGAGTGGATGCACGAGTTGGCACAGATGGTAAGGGGACTCGAGGTTGGCTTTCAATATGTAAGAGCAGTCCTCGGGTGTGTAATCTAGTGCCCCCTTAAGAACAGCTGTCGCCGCATTGTTCACCTGCATTAGCCGTACTAGCATCAAAACCGAGCTCGGTAACAAGACTCAGAAAATTGCATGGGGGCAGTAGTGGAGGAATATCGAATTAAAGGTTGTTGTGTCTGATCATAACAAGTGCAGTCCAACATCCATTGTCCATTGATTCAGCACAGCTAAAGCAATGTCAATCTGGAGATTGGAGTTGCGACAGCTCTAAGAGTAGGACCTTTCGCTATCGTCTCTGATTAATCTACTACTACCTCCGGAACCCTTTTCTTTTCAGTGAATTCAGTCCTCAAAATAGTACAAATGGGACTGACCTTTCAAACCGAACCAGGTTCTTAAATCGATGGTAAAATTCAAAGCAGCAGAAATCAAACGAGAATTTGCAGAATGGTTCTTCTATGTTATAGCTAAAACCACAAACCAATTGAAGAAGAGACTTCTAGTTCTTGCTAATCTCAAACGAGAGATCAATAGAAACAAAAGTTGCTTCGGTAGCAACTGCCAGATGATGATTATTGAGTGTCACTAACCAGAATGTTGAGTTTGCCGCCAAAAACAGAGGAGACAATCTCGATCAGCTCTTCCCTTTGGGTACTACAAGTGAGGTCACAAACCGAACCGCTCACTCGAAACCTTTACCCTGCCACTCTTCCACTCGATCGTTGAGCTCTTTCTCGTTGCGAGAACACGTGTGAACACTCGCGCCGAGCCCCGCAAGCTCCTCTACGATCGCATACCTAATCCACAGACAGATTGATCAAGACTTGAATCGAAATTGCCACAAGAGCGAGAGAGTTAAGGAAAAGACATGCTGGAATTTATATGTAAATGGTCACGCAGATAGTGAACTGAGAGAGACTGGCCCAATGCCTCTGGTTCCACCGGTGACCAAAGCGGTCTTGCCTTTCAGCAACCACCTTCGGTCGTCGAAACTCGATTCAGCACGTTCCACGACTTCTTCCATGAAAAGAGCATTCAAATCTTGAGAGGGAGATGAGAGAGGAAACAAGAAGGCGAAGAAACTAATGCACACATGGCGGGTTGCAACGAACCGACAAGAACATGACCAATGTTAAATATGTCTTGAATTTATGTACTCGGTCCGGTTTATGACCCGACCCGACATATTTTTGTGCGACCCGAAAGTGGAAAGAAAATTGAGATTTAGTTTGCGACGCAAAGGGTTGGGCCGATAGGCCCAACACGTAGCAAGCGAACAAATCTCCATAGCGGACCGCCCAAGCTGGAGGAAGCGAACCAATGCGCGGGGGGTTTGGGGGCGTAGCCCCCGAGAAAAATTTCGGGAGCCCTATTTGTACTGCGGCTAGGTTTTCTCATTGTAGAACAGAGAATTTATTTCAGAGAGTTTTGGTGAGCCGTGAGGTTTTGTCGTTGTTTCGACTTCTGAAATTTGTACTCTCTTTTGATTATAGTGGAATCTGTCTTGCCTCGCCCGTGGACGTAGATTACTTCGTGATCGAACCACGTAAATCCCCGTGTTCTGTCTCTTGTTTTTCGCATTTGTTTCCAACAACCAAGAATAGACCTGTTGGAAACGTATGCGGAAAACGTAAAACAGAACACCGGAAATTTACGTGGTTCGATCACGAAGTGATCTACGTCCACGGGCGAGGCACGACAAAATTCCACTATAATCAAAGAGAGTACAAAATTTCAGAAGTCGAAACAACGACAAAACCTCACGGCTCACCAAAACTCTCTGAAAACAAAACTCTCTGTTCTACAATGAGAAAACCTAGCCACGGTGTAAAATAGGGCTTCCGAAAATTTTCTCGGGGGCTACGCCCCGAACCCCCGCGCATTGGTTCGCTTCCTCCGGCTTGGGCGGTCCGCTATGGAGATTTGTTCGCTTGCTGCGGGTTGGGCCTATCGGCCCAACCCTTCGCGTCGCGAACCAAATCTCAATTTCCTTTCCACTTTTCGGGTCGCACAAAAATATGTCGGGTCGGGTCATAAACCGGACCGAGTACGTAAATTCAAGACATATTTAACAAGACCTGTAGCCATTTCTGAGCAGAAGCTGTAAGAACAAAGGCGAGAAGGCAAGTGTCGTGAAGATGATTGGAATTTCGTGCGGATGTTATGATGGTAAATCAGAGAAAGGTACTAGAGAGCTTCTAAAGATGTTGGCTGAAGGATCTATGCAAGTTGAAAGCAAAGACGCGGGACTTATGGCAATCGCATCCCTTTGGAAAAATTAAGAAAGCGAAGGTATCTGAATGCAAAGCTATTTCACCATGCCTATCGCTATGTCAATGCAAGCATTTCTTTGTGTTTTAGCTTTTGATTACAAGGGACAGTTAATACCAACAGTCACCAATTTGGGTCAGCTGAACCCCACCGAGTCAACCGGAGGCTCCCTCCTCCGTCTCTAGAAAGATGGACATCCTTCCTCTTCTCG
Source organism: Syzygium syzygioides (assembly GCA_031216285.1). Taxonomy (NCBI): domain Eukaryota; kingdom Viridiplantae; phylum Streptophyta; class Magnoliopsida; order Myrtales; family Myrtaceae; genus Syzygium; species Syzygium syzygioides. The sequence goes on along the minus strand of CM062252.1, from coordinate 27,039,409 downwards.
ATCCTACCTCGTGCTCACGTCCCCTTCAGCGGAGGCGAAAGGGGAAGAAGAAGTAACAAAAAAATTCATGGCGAAGCTGGATTCGATGGTGTTGGTGCAGATGGGGGAAAGCGAAGCTTAAGCCCTGACCTCGCGCCAGTGGAGTACCCAGAAGCCTCCATTTCGTTTTCTCTCTCCTCTTTCTTCGACTTTGTGCAGGAAAGTTCTCAATATCCAAAACCAACAACGTCCATGTCACCCACTGCCACGTGAATACAGGCCAAAAATCCCAACGTGTGGCCACTGGGAACTTAGCAAGCACACCCACAGGATTTCTTCTTTCTCTCTCTCTCTCTCTCTCTCTCTATAAAACACCTCTTTCTCCGTCGTCACCGACAACACTCCAAAAACAGTGCGCTCAGCTCTAACGTTCTTTCGTCTCCTACTTGCCAACCTCTGTTGTCAACTTCCCTTTTGATAGTGGCTTCTGGGTTTGACACGGATCTATGGCTGCCTCGGTGCCAGCTGCCGCAGCTGTTTACACCGCATCGGTACTCTGTTTTTTCCTGCCCATTCCTGTTTGTGTGTGTTGTTTCGGGCTCTGACCTCATGAAAAGTGTCGAGCCCGCTTCGTCCTTTCTTCTCTTTTTCATCGTCTTTGCTTGATCATCGTGGTCATTCAACTGTTTAAGCATAGAAGCTAAAAAAACACTCTGTTTTCCTGAAAAGAGTTTGCTTTCTCTGTTCGTCTCTAGGGAAGCTATGAGATCACGCGTAGCTGGTTAAACTTCCATAGCCAGTGAGTTCATACTGTGTTCACGGAATCTGCAATGTCTGTGTTAGAATCTCCTGCTTTAGCGGGACTTCGTGTTAACAATGGCCTGACCTTGATTCAGCTCAATTTGAGCCGGGCCAGCGTGAGAAATTCGGGTCCCAGCTCTCTGTTCTTGGGGAGGAGCTTGAAGAAACAGAGCTCTAAGATCAACCACCCGAAAGTGTTGTTTAAGAGACTGAAGGCAGTCGCGGAGTACAATGAGGAGAAACAGACATCTAAGGACAGATGGAGAGGGCTTGTGACTGACACCTCCGACGACCAGCAAGACATAACCAGAGGAAAGGGGATGGTCGACACTCTCTTTCAGCGCCAATGGGGACCGGTACTCATTATGCTGTCATGAGCTCGTATGACTACATCAGCGCCGGTCTTCGACAGTGAGTAACACACATGGCCACGTCTTTTAAATAAGTTTTGAAAGTGAAGGACAATCAGTTGATTCGAGTAATGAACTCGTTGTGGTAGGTTTGCATTTGATAACACCATGGATGGCTTCGACATTGCTCCTGCATTTATGGACAAAGTTGTGGTTCATATAACCAAGAACTTCTTGAATCTTCCAAACATCAAGGTTAGTTTAACATATCGAAATTATGCAACTTAATTTGGAAATTTGAATTTGAAGAGTAAAGAAATTGTATCGATGATCCTTACCAAAAAAAATTGTATCGATGATTAACTCTATGGATGACAGGTTCCTCTCATTTTGGGTGTTTGGGGTGGCAAAGGCCAGGGAAAATCATTCCAATGCGAGCTCGTGTTCGCCAAAATGGGCATCAAGTAGGTTTCATCAATTTCTATTCCTTAAGATATTGAAAATCTTCAAATAAAGAGATACCTGAGCATTGATTGCTATGTGGAAATGGATTTTCAGCCCCATAATGATGAGCGCAGGAGAACTAGAAAGCGGGAACGCTGGTGAGCCTGCAAAGCTGATCAGACAGAGGTATCGGGAAGCGGCCGACATCATCAGGAAAGGGAAGATGTGCTGCCTCTTTATCAACGATCTTGACACGGGAGCGGGAAGGCTCGGTGGGACCACACAGTACACGGTGAACAACCAGATGGTGAACGCCACCCTCATGAACATTGCCGACAATCCCACCAACGTGCAACTTCCCGGCATGTACAAGGAGGAGAACCCCCGAGTTCCCATCATAGTCACCGGGAATGACTTCTCCACACTGTACGCCCCTCTCATTCGTGATGGCCGGATGGAGAAGTTTTACTGGGCACCCACACGGGAAGACAGGATCGGCATTTGTACTGGGATTTTCAGGACCGACAATGTCCCAAAGGAAGATATAGTCAAGCTTGTCGACACATTCACTGGTCAATCAATTGGTAAGCTTCTTCTTAATCTTAACATGACATTCCTTAATCCTACTCTTTTTATCATTGTGCAACATAGCAAGCGAACTAACATTCCTAGCTGATTATCCTATTTGTTATGGCAATCTTTGTTATTGTTGGAAGAGAATTCATACTTTTGACAGTAGATGAATGGAGAATGTAAATTAGGAAGATGCAACTAACATCAGTGTGTGCTGTGCAGATTTCTTTGGAGCACTCAGGGCAAGAGTGTAGGACGATGAAGTGAGGAAATGGGTTGCCGAGATTGGAGTTGAAAACGTCGGAAAAAAGGCTCGGGAACTCCAAAGAGGGACCCCCGACCTTCGAGCAGCCAAGGATGACTCTGGACAAGCTACTCGAGTACGGGAACATGCTTGTCCAGGAGCAAGAGAATGTAAAGAGAGTGCAGTTGGCCAATAAGTACTTGAAAGAGGCCGCTCTTGGGGATGCGAACGAGGATGCCATTAAGAATGGGAGTTTCTATGGTTAGATCCTTTCTATCCTAAAAGGATAGGGTCGAAGATTTGGCTCTGGATTTAGGATGACAGTACAAATGAAGATTTTGGGAAGAACCATAACTTAAGCATTTCAATTGTTGTTGATTTCGATGCAGGCAAAGCGGCACAACAGGTTCATCTTCCGGTTTCTGAAGGATGCACTGACCCATCTGCTACAAATTATGATCCAACTGCTCGAAGCGATGATGGAAGCTGCGTGTACCCCTTTTAGATCCCTTACAAGTCATTAAGGATAGTTAAATAGGGCTTTAAACCCCTTAAGTATACTGTATACGAGTTAAGAGTGTTTACACCAAATCTGTGGTAGCATTTTCTTTATTTTCCCTTTCTTTTGGCTAATCACATGGAAGTATGTCAAGATTGGGGCTGCTTGCTCAATTTCTTGCAAACTCTCACAAGATGTCCTTGGTCATGACATATTGTTCGCTCAAAGTTGGCAATGAAATAGCCAATAACGTGCAATAGCTTGAAATGACCACCTTAAAATCTCTCCGCAGCCATTGAAATGGAGATCAGACAAATTTCAGACAAGAAAGGAATGATTACTCGGCTTATGGGGTTCGACTGCAGCTGGAAAATGGTTGGATCTCCATAGCACAATACCGCCGAACAAGAGAACAAGATGGTTTGTCACATGAACATGTAAATAATCGCAAAAGAATAGAAGTCTCAGATGGAAAAGACTAAACGAAGTTGAGTCATGCTCTTCAGATGTTTTTGCGCGCCTTCCTCTCTTTCAGAAATCCATCTGTACCTGGTGGCTTCTCGAACTCCACTGATCCATGTTCTGGTAAATGATTCAACTCCCCCGGTAACTGTCTCGGCTTTTAAGTTTCCATTTTCCCCCGATCTTCAAAACCCATTTTTTTTTTGGTTGACGGTATGCACTGTAGGTTTGCCACTTTCAACTTCTCTGCCTTCTTCATCGGCTTTACATTAACTGCCTTTCAGAATCGTGACATTCACAACTTCAGCTTTTCTACCACATACTGGATTTTATCTAAATTAGTGATCACTTGGCTGCTCGAGGTTCTTTTTTTTTTTTTGGTACCAGTAAGAATTCTGCTCGAGGTTCTTAGGGTGGCCATCTAGCAATGTTCCCTTTGGACATTTTAGTCGACAAAACAAACACATCATCATCGTCTGTCTCTTGGTCTTGGAACTGTTCTTAGATCTGCCACTCTTGCTACTCGACCATTTCAAATCAATCTTGTCCCGATTAATCATTTTCTTGGCTTGCTCATCTTCGCTTTTCACACAGCTGAGTCCATGGCAGCCTTTACTGCAACATCTTTGTGACATTCCGAATTTCGGCCCATTTTTTAGATTTATAAAATGTGTAATTCGTCAGTGTGCTTATAGTAAAATCTCATTCAGGAACTAATCACTTTCGGTTATTTTAATTTTAAATTAGAGATTTTGCTAGAAACAAACTCGATCGAATTTGGCCTCTATTTAGAGCCCAAACTTTGGTGTTGAATTTCTCGGAGTTCCGGAAAGAATTTAATTAGACGGTGTCGATATTATTGTGGCCAGCATTGATGTTGTCAGGAATAATGGAAAAGTGAATTTTTGACCAGGTGCAGATTTGGACTAGTAAACCTCCCTCGGGGTAGTTTGATTTAATTAATTTGGTCTTTGTCTCTTATTATATTCTAGAATTAATTTAGACCGTAGGATCGTTTTTCAATTTGAATTCCGGCCGTTGGATCGCACTCGATCGCATTAACTTTTGGCTTCCTCTCTCTCTCTCTCCCCCACTCTCCCATGCAACGTCTCTTCTCTTCTCTCTCCTCCTTTCTCTCTCTTTCTTCCTCCTTTCTTCTTCTTCTTCCTCTCTTCCTCCCTCGAACTCGACTGGTTCTGCTCCGCCTCCATCTTGCTCACTGACCACCACTCGTCCCGTTGCTTGACGCTGCCGCCCCACCAGCCACCGCGCTGTCCGTTCCGTCACCCACCTGTCGCCGCTGCGGGTCTTGCCCAGCCGAGCTGCATATTGCCATCGCCCCTGTCCACCAGCTCGCAACTACGCCTGTAGCTCGTCGATGCTGCTCAGCCACTCGGCAGCCTGTCCCGTGTCACCAGTTGCCGCCGTGCCGCCTCGACCGCCACCGGTTCATGCCCCCTCAGCCCCTATCTCCATCTCCCTCTTGCCTTCACCACCCCGGCTGACTTCCCCCCTCCCCTCTGCGCCGTTGCCGCCACGTTGCCAGTCGTTGTCGCCGTCGCCGTTGCCGTCGCCATGGCAGCTCGTTGGCCAACTAGCCAGCCGGCTAGCCAGCTCCCGGCTGGCCAGCCAGCTCCCAGCTGGCCAGCCAGCCAGCGACCAAGTTGCCCAAGCCGTGACCAGCGCCTCGCTCGTTCAGCCCAGGCCTCTGCCCATAACCCAGTCGTTGCCCGCCCGTGCCCTCTCGCTCGCTTGCCTGACCATTTGCCCGTGCGTGGCCGAGCGTCGTGCCCATGGACAAGGGCCTTGCCAAGTGTCATGCCGAGTGCCTAGCCCGTGGCCGATCGTTGTGCCTGTGCGTGTGCCAAGCCCGCACTGTTCACCCGGGCCATTTTAGGCCTGAGCCGACTTTTCCCGAGTCAAAACCTAGTAAGTGACTTCCTAAACTCCACTTAATATAATGGGTATGTTTAGACTTGTTTAGGGTGTAATTTAGTACCGGCTTAGGAATTAAATTAGGTGTGGAATAGTTAGATTGATGGTGCTCAATTGTGAATTATCGCGGTGGTGATTGTGTGGTTAATTTAGTGATTGATTGAGATGAATAACATGGCTAAATTGTCGTGGCGCTTGTGATTGAAGTGGATTAATTGAATGTGCCGACTTGAATGTCAGGTCAGTGGGTCGATGTGGGGAGTATGAGTTGAATTGAGTGTGATGGCATGCCAGATTGACATTGGTGGAATGTTGTGGCGAGTATGATTGAATTTGAATTGTACGACGTGTTGGATAGCGAATTGTGTTGTGGTGCATATGCATGAGAAAAGCCCGGATTGATCGGAGGGCTGCCAACCTGAAGTGTGATTACGCGGGTGTAGCAAGAAATGCATGACCAGACCTAAGGCATATGTTACGCGGGTCATTGGAAGAGGAAAAATGTCCTAAGGCGTGGTTATGCAGGACAGACCCAGATTGATGGGAGGACTAAGCTTGAGGCGCAGCAGCACGGGCTGTGAGAAAGGGCTTGAGGCGCAAAATAGGTACACAAAATATCTCATGGGGAGTGTCTAAAGAAGACCAGGAATGAGGCAGCGATTCATTTTGGACCACAAGAGCTCCAAAAACGTTTGAGCAAGACTTCCTCCTCGAACTTTCATGGACCATGTACAGACCAGCCTACAAATGGAGACGGAAACGGTGGACTTCTGTGGCCTTCATCTTTCCATTTTTCTTTTTATCCTACCTCAAGTATTCTTGTGGACCCCTTGTCTTACAAGTGGCACGATCACATTTATAATCGGAAGAAAATTGACGGGCTTTTGATTTTATCACGCCCACCTTCATTGAATCTGTCTCTCTCCCCACATTTAGTTTTGACAAAAAGTCGTTCTCTGTAGTATCGGTCGGATTTGTTCATTCAGAGTCTCTGCAATCGCAAATGCAGTATGTTAAAACATCTAATCTCTTAAGTTTACAGGTGAAGGGAGATAACAATATTAATAGCATATAAACTCTATAATCAAGTGATGTGGGACACATACAAGCCAGATTAGAATGACACATGAAATTGATCAATTGAACGGGCACACACACAAAAAGGAAATTAGGACAAAAGCTAGCTTTATAACATGTTAAAATCTCCAACCCAAAAGCTTAGATGATAGGCAGAGGAGACCACAAGTATACAAAAAGCATATATATCTTATAATCAAATGATGTGAGATATTTCGATGATGTTAGAGATAAATAAGATAAATCATTTGATTTTTCATATCTGTCAATATTGCGTATATATCTTCCTTGATTGTCATAGCCCTTATTGATTAGAATTCATAATATCTTGTTGTTTTAAATAGTCATCTCATAAAATATATAAATAGGTTGATGTTTGAAGTAGGCTAACAATATTACTTAGAGGGGGGTGAATAAGTGATTTCACGAGATCTTGACAATTATTGTGGAATTAGAGATGTCAAGGTGAATATATTCAAGTGTTATTAAAATAGATTATGAGTACTATTGGAAACTGGTAATATCCAATTTATTGAGTGTAGTATTTCTATCAAGCGGGAATGTAAATATAGAGATAGAAAACTTTGTACACAGAGCTTTATAGTTGTTTGGCTTTGTGTAAGCCTACGTCTATTCTTCCATGCTAATAGCTTATTGGCTGAATTCTACTATAATCGATGAGAAGTTACAGTTGCATATGCCTACTAACATTCAAGCACCTTTCTACAAAGTAGGTGCTGCTAATGCTCAAGTTGATAAGTCTCACTGTCTCACACCTAAGCACACACTATCACTCTGTCACTTCTTCTCAAATGATTACAATTGTAATCTCACAAAAGATAAATAAGAATATGCGAAGCTCTCTTGAACTTTGGAATTTGTGCTCTCTTGATCTATCTCTCTCCTCGGCGTCTTGTTCTTCTTTTATATACTCCTCAGTATCCAAAACTTCCCGTTGGATAATTTTCACGAGGATCAATATCCAAGCTAGTGGTTGGACAATTGACAAGAAGATCAGGATAGACATTAAGGTAAAAACAATTAGAGTTTTCGTTGATTTAGTTGCCCATACAAACAAATTTTGATTTCCATAAGTAGAGTTCTTCAATTATAGAAAGAATCTTGTCTTCGCGAAGATTGTTAATCCATTAGGATAATTTGCATGATTAAATATGTTGCCAAGATAATCTCAAGGTGGAAGGTCAATCAATATTTTCTTAAGAAAGGAATCCATATCACATCACAAGCTATCAGTGATAAGCCCTTGATGCTCCGAAGCCAAATATTAATTTCTTATTCTTTTAGACTTGTTCGTATGGGTCTTTTAGTCACTAGGAATCCTTTCAATGTAAGTATTACCTTAAACATAAATGCATCTTACAACTATCAAAATTGTTACAAATCATGTATAGTTTTGTCATCTTCAAAATATATAAGGAGGTTTTCTCAACAATATGAATAAATCAAAATATATCAAAATGAATCAATTCTTTTTTCACTTTACTCTTATCTTGGTATTATATCTTAGGCAATCATGAGGAGATTTTGAGTGCACTGGATTCACATTGCGCCGGGTGCACACTCGGAACACACATCTCATCTCATGCCATTCCCTTTTTCAATAATAACTAATATTCCTCTCTCAAAATCGACCATGTTAGTAGCCTACCACGCAGCCCATTAGCCTCTTCTACTATCTTTGCGCCGTAGCCACGTCAATCTCTTTTGCAACCCTGCGCCGCAGCCACATCGACTTCTTATGCTAGCCCTGCACCGCAACCAAATCAACTTGTTGTCGCTTAGCTTGCTGGACCGGTTTTTCTACCATAAGTTGATCAGATTATTGATGTATTCAAACTCCAGTGGACGTCACTTGAGTTTGAGGGGTGTTAGAGTTAAATAAGATATTTTCTTTATTTCTCCATATTTTTCAAAATTATGCATATAGCTCATTGATTGTGCATATCCTTATTGATTAGAATTGATATCATATTATGTTGTTACTTTAAATAGTCATCTCATAAAGCTTGATGTACTATTCATCATAATAAATCAGAATATACAGAAATTACTCTACTGTCTTTTCCATTTTGTTCTTATCTTAGTATCAAATTCAGTTCCCCTTGTGCCTATGTGTTTACTCGTTAATCAAGTTCCACATGGCCAGGTGGCACATGAGAGAAATGCTAAAAGAACCTCTTATCTATATTCCTTAGATACATATAGTCTTTCTCTACTTATCGGTTTAAACTTTTGGATTGGATTTTCTAACAAAACATTCTTCTCTTTCTCACTTTAAAGTCCTGTTTGCCTTATAAACAGGGCACTACTGGATTCGTCCATTGATAGTCCAAGACATTCATCAATTCATATGACTCAAAAGGGAGCAGGAATTTTTGAAATTTGCACCATTCGTTTAATGTCGTAAGAAAAAGACTCTTTTAGACTTTTATAGCTTTCGTAAGTGCATCATCCTTTAGCTAATTGCTAAGCAGACTTTAAGTTCGAGCTATGTCCTCCAAGATTATTGTTCTGGTCTCTTTGCTAGAGGTTTTGGCTTATGCTCAATAGACCAGTTTCGTGTACAACGGTTTGCAAATAGGTGATCTGTGCCTTGATGGGGTGGCCGGGATCACCCCCAATGCCCTCCTGAATCAGGGCTACGACACCAAACAGCTGAAGGGCCACGCCTTCCATCCCTACCCAGTCCAGTTCAAGAACTCTCCAAACAGCTCCGTATTCTCCTTCTCCACCACGTTCAGCTTTGCGATCCGACCTCAATTTAAGACTCTGAGTGGCCACAACAGTGTGAGATTTTGATGGGACCATTGCCGACTGTTCTAATAGCTTAAGCTGTTAGATGAAAGCGTGATTTAATAATTAATTATTTTAACACTCCCCCTCACGCTTAGTTTGATCTTTCTTGCCTAGTACTAAGCATGGACATATTTAATTGTAGAGGCAAATGGAGCCTGAAAAGATTTGAATTCGGGACCTTCAGCTCTAATATCATGTGAGATTTTGATGAGACCATTGCCAACTGTTCTAAAAACTTAAACTATTAGATGAATTCGTGGTTTAATATTTAATTATTCTAACAAACTGCAACGCCACCAATCATGTGTTCGGGTTGGAACTCGACACGATCCTGAGCAGTGAGTTTTTGGACATTAACGATAATCACGTTGGGATTGACTTGCATGGGTTGACATCAGTAAAGTCAGCTCCAGCAAGGTATTATGCAGACGGGGGCAAGTTCAAGAACTTGACTCTAATCAGTAGTAAAGCAATGCAAGTTTGGGAGGACTACGATGGCACGGATGTGACATCTTAAAATTTGCTCATTTGAGATTTATGAAATGAATGGATTTATGAACGTACTTGTGGTTAGTTCTTGCTCGGAACTGATCATTCCTGTTATACTATACATTAAGGAAAGGTTAATTAGGGATTTAAATTCATGCGACTAGAGACAATTCGATCATGAACCGACTTTCGATCATAAAATTGTTGAGGTAACATTTTGAGCCAATGTAAGCTGATCTTAGGATAGTTATGGGCCGATTCATCACTATCACATAAGTGGATCACGAGTGATTCCACTTGACTATGAGATGAATTGATGAACGGTCAAGAACCTATATCAAACGATCGTGCCCGTCGAAACTAGCGATCGATCCTCATGATTATATTGACAACCGAGGTCATCACGATTCGAACGAACTTGCACATGACTTGATTTAGTATCAGTCACGGGTCGAATATGCGAATTTCTCCAAAAGCCGCCCGTTAGTCTGAGACACGCTCGAGTTATGTTATATAAAATTCAATTACTAATTAGAGACCAAATTGGGCATTGGAAAATTAGGAAAGTCACGACAGGACAATTGGACGACGTTTTTTTTTTTGATAACCCAAGAAAGCCCCGCATGGTCGATAGCCGGGGAGTAAACCCTGGAGGCAACACGTGCTAACCACCACACACGTGCTACCGGTTAAGTAAAAAAAAAAAGATAATTGGACGACGTTGTGGTTAGAATGTACAGCTTTGGATTTTCCTGGATCCTTCAGAAAAATTCAATTTCGGCGAAAAAATGGAAAAGTGACCATTTTACCCTTGGAAATTTGTAAAGAGCAAGTGTTAGAGGGGAAGGGCACTTTAGTCATTTTGCCCTAACTTTTAAGTTGGATAATTTTGCCCTTGGAATTTTATGAAATTCCCAAATTGTTCTTGGATATTTTTGGAAAAGATTCGATCTCGGCTGTTGATATCAAGATAAGATCAAATCTCGGCCGTCGGTTCGATTTTAGGGTAAAGGACAAGATGGTAATTTGCCATAAAGTGGTCAAAATTGGACTTTTAAGACTAAAATTCACTCTCTCTCCTCATTTCTCTCTCTCCCCTCACGGCAACCTCTCCCCCTCCCTCATTGAGAGCTCTCTCTCTCCCCCTTGGCCCCTTGCCGCCACGCCATCGTCGCCCCACCGCTGTCCGCCCATCGCCGCGTCATCGCCCTCACGCCACCGCCACCACCATCCCGCCTCTCTCTCTCTCTCTCTCTCTCTCTCTCTCTCTCTCTCTCTCTCTCTCTCTCTCTCTCTCTCTCTCTCTCAGCCGTGACAAGCCGGCTAAGCTTAGGCTGCCACCGTCGCCGTTCCGCCCAATCGTTACCACTGATCGTCGCCACCGCCGCACGCCGCCGTGAGACCACCGGCCTGCTTCCCCGTTTCACTCTAGCCGAGCTAGCCTAGAGTTTATGTAAGTTCAATTTGAACCCTCGCCTAGTATATCGGGTAATTTCGGACCCATTTAAACGTAGATTAGTATAGTTTTAGGGGTAGAATTGATTAACGGGCCTTAGGAATGAATTTGAGAGATTTTGGTGGAAATTTAGAGGCCAAAGGTGGGCTGTGAATGGCTGAATTGTATGCTGTGATGTACCGTTCGGGATGAAAATTGGGTATTTGAATCCGGCGATTAATTACGTAAAAATGTCGTGAAGGGCCGGAATTAAATTGCCGTAGTTTGGACGTGGAAAAATGGCAATTTGTAGGTTGGTTGTGTGTTTGTGATGTGGCTGAATTGTAGTGAGGTAATTGGGTGCGATTGCATGCATTAATTGATGCCCGAGTGTGTGCACGTGTGAGATTTGAGACGTGCGATGTGCATGTGATCACTAAAAGGCCCCAAAGCGTGTTTACGTGGGCGGGGTACAGATAAAATATATGGTACACGAGGATGTTCATGTGATCACTAAATCCCTGAGGTGTGTTTACGCAGGTCGTGATACGACCGTGGGATCGAACCAAGGCGTGCAATGCTTGGGGCGCAATCGTGTGGGCGTGAGGCGTGTTTACATGGGCCAAGGAAAGTGATTGAGAATGAGACATGTGGTATGGTGAGTGAAAGTGAGATCGGGCCTGAGGCATGTTTACACGGGTCGTGATGGGAAAGTGAGAGCCTGAGGCGTGTTTACGCGGGTTGAGAAAGTGATTAAGCAAGTGTTGGTATGATGAGGCAATTTAAATAAAAAATTGATGTGATGGTGTGTGATCGAGTGTGAAATGTGGGCTGGAAATGTGGTGTGATCGATGTGCGTTTTCGCATGAAAATGCATGTGGTTTGGAGTGCGTGAAGTTTGAAATACGTGCGAGATTTGAATGTTGTAATTATGAACTAATGTGCAAGTTGAGTATGCTAAGAGTCCAGGTAAGTGTGACTGTGTGGTTGTGGTTGCGTACATTGATTGATTGTATGTCTGAACTTATCTGGAATACGTGGTAGCCTAGGTAAGATTTAAGTTACAACTTATTGAGAAGTGTCTCATAGTTGTTTCAACCAAACCATTTCAGAGCCACCGCCCGAGCCATGAATCTCCTGCCGCTACCGCCGCAATGTTTTGGAATCCCCATGCACACCAACTACGAAGTTGTAGAATATCCTATAGATGAGAACCATATCTGGGTTAAGCACACTTTTGTAGTTTGGGTAGATATAGGACTACTTCTCTGGCAGGCTCATACGTATACGACATGGATGTTTAGAGACGGAGTGGATGAGTTTGGACCCGTCCGAGGATTCGATGTACCCTTTGATGGAGTAGGGGACTAGGATCCATTGGCCGTACCCCCTCTCGACGGGGAGATGACTAGTTTGGAGACTAGTCTAGTGCAATCAGGACACCAGCATGTCCCTGCAGCGCCTGAGCCGACCGTAGCAGTGCTGAAGGAGTCGCAAGTCCGGTATGATCTGATGGACGTAGAGATGAATATAGAGCTGGAGCAGGAGGACGAGCCAGTGGAGGTCCCAGAGGACGAGCCAGCAGAGTTTGAGGACGAGGAGAGGATTGAAGTTCAAGTCAAGTCAGATGATGAGGGTAATCCGATTGAGGTTGGGCCTGATTCAGAATCATTGGATGAACACGTGCTCGAGGAGGATTCAGACGATGAAGACGAGGAGAGTGAGTATGAGTGGACGCCCTCCAAAGGGCGTAGGGGTTAGATGTGAGGTTGGGGAAGGATTTTTGAAGAGTCTCATTTTTGGCATAGGCTTACCCAGGCTATCAATCCTTTTTGTATGTCGGTAGTTTGTAGTTGGTAGGTTGGTGTGCATATATGTTCTATGGTTTGTAAATGGCGGTATAGTTATGTTTGTTTTGTAAATGGATATTGTATATGCATGTATCGAGGTATAGTAAAGTGTTTGGTGGTTTGGCGATCTATTTCTTCCTGGTTTTCTCCAAAATTTTATTGTCCGGGTTATTCAATTGTTTCCGTCGTGATTAACTTTGATGGGATTATTTGGGTCGGCGACGTTCCCTGGGACGTCGCACTATTCAATAGGAAAGAGAGATGTCGCGAGCTCGATAGGGTTCGGGGTGTGACAACGGAAAAGCAGATCAACGTCACATTGGCCCCAATCAATGTACGAAAAGCCAAACACTCCCCTTCTGTCTCTTACCCGGGATCTCATGTCGATAATCAATGAGAACATGTATGTCGGCTTCTTGTCATCAATCGGTTGGGTCGTGACTTCTAACTATGTTCTGGGTTGGAGCTTCGAGGTAAATGGCAAGACTTCGGCACTTGCCCTATCCCAACTTCCTAAGCTTCCTCAGATCGGTAAAAAGCAGACGTCCAAAGTACTGACAATTGGGCTACCATGGGTGGCTCTTTTCGTCATATCAATGCTGATCTTGAGCGCAGTTTACGTGATGAGAAGGAAAAGGAAATTTGCTAAGGTGCTCGAAGATTGGGAGAGGGACTATGGCCCACACCGGCTCAACTACAAAGATCTATACATTGCAACAAAAGGATTCCGGAACTAAAAGCTATTAGGGACCGATGGGTTCGGTCGGGTCTCTAGAGGAATCTTACCCACATCGAAGATAGTGATCGCGGTAAAGAGGGTACCCCATGAATTGAGACAAGGCATGAGAGAATTCGTAGCAAAGATCCTCAGCATTGGTTGGCTCCGTCACTGCATGCAACATAGTGTCACTCCTCGGTTACTGCTGCCGAAAAGGGGAGTTGCTCTTGGTTTACGACTACATGCCCAATGGGAGCCTTGACAAGTACCTCTATAACCTATTAGTTGTTTTGTTTGTTTCACAAACAAAATAGTACTTTTCCTTGTCCTACATAGGAAAGTTTAATTTTGATTGTATGAGCCACTATATTAGTAGATATCGTGTGGGCCACCATATTAGTAGGGATGTCTGCTAACATGTTCAAATGAAGACGATGGGCAATGGGCTAGACTTAGAGGTGTGCAAAAGAATTGGGAATCACCTGGACCGCCCAAAACTGGATCGGACCGGCCGGTTCTGGGCGATTCTAAGGGACGCCGGTCCGGTTCCCAATTCCAACTTTTTGGAACAGTGATTTTCGATCCGGATGAAACCATTGAACTTTAATTACTATTTGAAACCATTGAGCTTTTTTCTGTCACAAACTTACAAAATTTTATGTAACAGGATGAAACCCTTATTGTGATGCTAAGAAGGTTAATTATGTAAGTCGCCCTCCTCCACCTTTATTCTCCATAACAATAAAACAAAGTTTGTAGCTTTTAAGTTTCTTTTAATAAGTATATGGGTGTTCTCTATATCAAGAATGTATTACTTTTTACAGCTGATTTCAATTTCAAATTATCACTAGGAAATACATAAAATTCCACGTGGATTTTTAAGTTCTGTTTTGATGATATGGTATAACAAAATAGATAATATATCTTATTTTCTAAAATTGAATTTAAATCTGTCATCTATCGACTAATTAACTTATTGAATTTAAATCTGTCATCTATCGACTAATTAACTTTCTTTCCCATATTAATTTTCATTTTTATCACTCTCTCCATGCGAATTTAGTTTGTTTTCTTCTTTCCTTTAACACACACATATGCAGTTTTGCTAGTTATTGGAGAAAAGAATTTTACTTCTTCTAAATTGTTCCTCAGATAGATAACGAAATGAAATTTCGATGGACTTGTACAAAAGCTCTAAGTGACCTTAAATTATTAATTCGACCAAAAAAAAAATTTAAATTATCAATGCTTTTATTATAATAGACTAATCAACTGCCACTTAGAATTTTCAACCTCTGCTCTATGGTCATCTCCTTGTCTATTTCTTTATTAATATTTTCCCACTTTTACCTATCAGTTTTACGGTCCACAAACAATGGCCAAAATTGGCATCCATCGGCGAATTCACCGCTCACCATATTCCACGTTAGACATTCTCATTTAAGTACGGTAGAATTATACAACGACTACTATGATCATGCCATAATTTTTTAAGTGAACATATCGAAAAAGGGGTAAAGTTTAACCAATCCATCGTAAAATTATTATGCGAATGTCAATTCGGTTTAAAGTTTTCAATTTTGCAAATTTAGTCCTAAATATTTGTACGAATGTTCAATATAGTCATTCTAATTAATTTTCATTTGAAAATTGTTAACATGGCAGTCTAATTACTGTCGGCTATCCTACATAGCTCACCACCACGTTTCTGTGCATGACCATCCGGATTTATTAAATCTCATTTTACCCAAAATAATTATGAAATCGAAACTCTTTCGTCCTCACCTTGTGTAACAGCCCGAATTTCGACTAATTTTCGGGATTTATAGAATGCGTGATTTGTCGGTGTACTTATAGTAAAATCTCGCCCGAGAACTGATCACTCTCGGTTATTATTTTAAACCAGAGATTTCGCTAGAATTGCACTCGATCGAATTTGGTCGTTATTTAGATCCCGAACATGTCAGTCGATTTTTGGAAGTTTCAGAAAGAAATAAATTGGACGGTGTCGATATTATTGTTGCCAGCATCGATATTATCAGGGATAGTCAGAAATTGAATTTTTGACCGGGTGCGAATTTGGACTGGTAGACCACCCTCGTAGTGTGACTGGAATTATTTTATTTCAGTCATTGGCTTTAGAGTATTATTCGGGATATTTTTCGAGAATTGTTAGGCCTTTTTCCGAATTTAAATCGACACCGATAAGTCGATTTTTAATTGGACCGTGTCCAATGGTTCGCGCTTGAAATTTAAAATTTAAACTTCTCTCCTCTCTCTCTTTCTCTTTTTCTCTCTCTCTCCCCCTTTCCCTCTGCCGGGCGCCCTTCCCCGCGCGTCTTTCTCTCTCTCCTCCCCTTCCTCTCTCTTCTTTCTCTCTCTCCTCCTCTCTCTTTTCCCCAGCTGCCGTGCACGCCACCCTCGCCCCTTCCCCATGCATGCAGTCACGTCCCCTCTTGCAGAACTCACTTCCCTCTCTCTCTTTTTCTCTTCTCTCTCCTCCCTCTTTCTTCCTCCTCCGCGGTCGACGTCCCTGCTTCGCTTCTGTTCAGCCCGCCCCGACGCCGCTCGAGCTGCCGCCGCGCCGCGCCGCCTCGACGCCGTCGCCGGCGAGCCCCGCCGCCTCGACGCCATCGCCGGCGAGCCCCGCCGCCGTCGCGCCTCCGCCGACTGCCCTGACTGCCCCTCGCCGGCCTCCCCGCGAGACGCGCGCAGCAGCTCAACGAGCTCGCCCCGCTGCTGGTCGGGCCCGGAGCCGGCCCAGTCCGCCGGTACGTCGCCGCCGGCCGCCTCCGCCCCGTCACCATCGCCGTCGCCGTCTACAGCCACCACTACCGCCCTCTTGTCTCTCTCTCTTTCCCGGCTTCCTCCCGGTTCGGCCCCGACGAGCCCGAGCCAGCTCGCCTCACCGCCGCGCCGTGTCGCCTCGCCGCCGCGCCGTGTCGCCCGCCGCCGCGTGCCGCCTCGCCGCGCCGGTCTGCTGCCTCCCCCAACCTCACCGTCCCTCTCTCTCCCTCAATCTCTCCATCTCTCCTCGTCTCTCCCTCCGCCTCTCTCCCTCACCCCCGGTTTCTCTCTCTCTCTTGTCCAGCTCGCCCGCCGGCCGCCGTCCAGCCACGCCGCGCCGCCGTCGCCGCCGCCGCTGCCTCCGGTCGCCGACCGGCCAGCAAGCTCAGCCGGCCAGCCAAGCCGGTGCCGCGCCCGCGCCCGCGCTCGTGCCGCCCTCGGCGTCGTGTGACCGCCGGCTTGCACCCGGAGCGCCGCCGCCGATTCTCACCGCGAGTCGGTAATCGGCCGCTCGCTCCCGTCGCCTCGAGACTATTATTAGGCGAGTATTAAATCCCTAAACCCGAATTAGATTAATCTGCATATTTAGTGGGTTAATTAGGGGTTAATTGGCATAGATTATGAGTTAATTATAAGTTAATGTGTGCCTGATGATTATTGGGGTATTATTAGAGCCTAATGATATGGTTTAGGAGTGGTTTAAGGCCCAATTAGGGTTTGTGCTGTTACTGTGCGTCCGGAAACCGAGAATGCATTATTTTGCCTGAGTTAGGGATTAATTGGGTTAAGGCGGGGTTGTTGAAATTGGATGACCCAATGTCTAATTAGGGCGTGGCTGGATTAAAATGATGAGGCCATAATTGGGGGTCTAGTGACCGATATTGATTTGTCCTTGGCGGGCCTTAAACGAGTTGAAATTTGCGAGTGCTAAAAGATGCACGTATCTGATGTGATTACACTGTTGGCCTTCGGGCCGGGCCTACGGGTCGTATTATCGCACTGTTGGCTTTCGGGCCGGGCCTACGGGTCGTATTATCGCACTGTTGGCTTTCGGGCCGGGCCTACGGGTCGTATTATCGCACTGTTGACCTTCGGGCCGGGCCTACGGGTCGTATTATCGCACTGTTGGCCTTCGGGCCGGGCCTACGGGTCGTATTATCGCACTGTTGGCCTTCGGGCCGGGCCTACGGGTCGTATTATCGCACTGTTGGCCTTCGGGCCGGGCCTACGGGTCGTATTATCGCACTGTTGGCCTTCGGGCCGGGCCTACGGGTCGTATTATCGCACTGTTGGCCTTCGGGCCGGGCCTACGGGTCGTATTATCGCACTGTTGGCTTTCGGGTCGGGCCTACGGGTCGTATTATCGCACTGTTGGCCTTCGGGCCGGGCCTACGGGTCGTTTTAATCAATTGTGGACCTTCAGGTCGATATAATTGTATGTGCATCACATTATTGATAAATGCCTAACCTGCATGAATTGAGATGACATATTGGGCCATAGGCCGGGTGAAATTTATTTGACTTGCTGGTTCATTGTTGATGTGTTTGTTTACCCTCTGGAGGTGCACATTAGCCTAGTTTAGGATTAGGGGTCTATTACTTGCTGAGTTTTCTCACGGTTGTGGTAAAACCGACATTTCAGATCCCCCGTCATGACTTTTGAGGGCGAAAAGCAGGACCCTGAGCCGAGGCAGAGTTTGAGGCTACGAGCTCAGAAGAGGAGCCAGTGCAGTTTGAGAGTCCTTTTGAGACGTCTAGATTTGACCCTGACTGGGAGCCCTAGTTTAGGTCCCAGCCTTAGGAGTGAGGGCCGCCACTTTTTGACTGTAGCCCTTTTCTGTAGTTAGACTGATATCCCCGGCCGCTGGTCCCTTTTTGCTTTGTGGCCCTTTTGGTATATCTTTTGCTGATTGAGGGGATATTGTACGTCAGTTTGTAAAAGAATATGTATTATGGTTTAATTTATCGTTAACTGTTATCTTTTGCTATTCATGGTTGCGTTGTAAAATGTCCGGGTGTATGTATATATAATTTATAAATATATATATACGTCGCTTCCGCGTGTGGCTTGTTTTATCTGCTTTGGGTATTCGGGTCTCTGTGACGCAATCCTGGGAGCGTCGCACTCTGTTTCGACCCTAGGCGGATGATCATGCTTACGTTGGGTACGGGGCGTGACACCTTGAGGTCCTCTTTACCTTATGAACAGAAAACTGTTTAATTCGTCCATTGAAAGTTCAAGACATACATTAATTCATTGGACTCACGTGGCGCAGATATTTTTGAAATTTGCACCACTCGTTTGACGTCGCAAGATAATGATTCTTCTGGACTTTTATAGCCCATTCAACTGCATCCTTCTTCAGCTAATTGCTGAGCAGACATTTGAGCTGGAGCCATGTTCTTCAAGATTCTTGTTGTGCTCTCTCTGCTAGCAGTGTTGGCTTACGCTCAAGAGACCAGTTTCGCGTACAACGGTTTCGGATCGGCCAAGCTTAGCCTCGATGGGATCGCCAGCGTCACCCCCAATGGCCTCCTGAAGCTGACCAACAACACCGAGCAGCAGGTGGGCCACGCCTTCCATCCCGACCCTGTCCGGTTCAAGAACTTGCCGAACGGCTCCGTCTTCTCCTTCTCCACCGTGTTTGTCATCGCGATTCAAACTCAGACTCAGAGCGGCCATGGGATTGTCTTCGTGGTCACGCCCCAGAGAGGCCTCCCTGGGTCCAGGCAAAGCCAATACCTCGGCATGTTCAACGAAACCAACAACCGCAAGAACACCAATCATGTGTTTGGGGTGGAACTTGACACGATCCTGAACAGCGAGTTTCAGGACATTAACAATAATCATGTCGGAATCGACTTGAACGGGTTGACATCAGAAAACTCAACTCCAGCGGGGTATTATGCAGACGGTGGGGAGTTCAAGAACTTGACTCTAATCAGCGGTGAAGCAATGCAAGTTTGGGTGGACTACGATGGCACGGAAAAGCGGATCAATGTCACATTGGCTCCGATCAATGTGCAAAAACCGCAGACTCCCCTTTTGTCTCTTAGTCGGGATCTCGCGTCAATTATCAACGAGAACATGTATGTTGGCTTTTCGTCATCAACCGGTTCGTACCTAGCTTCTCACTATGTTCTGGGTTGGAGCTTCAGGATAAATGGAGAGGCTGGGGCACTTGCCCTGCCCCAACTTCCCAAGCTTCCACGGATTAGCAAGAAGAAGACGTCGAAAGTACTGACTATAGGGCTACCACTGATAGTTCTTTTTGTTGTATCGATGCTGATCTTCAACGTAATTTATGTGATAAGAAGGAAAAGGAAATTCGCCGAGGTCCTTGAAGATTGGGAGAGGGATTACGGCCCACATCGGTTCAAGTTCAAAGAACTTTATGTTGCGACAAAAGGATTCCAGCAGCAAGAGCTATTAGGGACCGGTGGGTTTGGTCGTGTCTATAGAGGAATCTTACCCACATCGAAGATAGAGATCGCGGTGAAGATGGTCTCCCATGAATCGAGACAAGGCATGAGAGAATTCGTAGCTGAGATCCTCAGCATCGGTCGGCTCCGTCACCGCAACATAGTGTCGCTCCTCGGTTACTGCCGCCGAAAAGGGGAGTTGCTCTTGGTTTACGACTACATGCCCAATGGGAGCCTCGACAAGTACCTCTATAACCAACCAAAGGTCACCCTCAATTGGAGGCAAAGATTTAGGGTGATCAAAGGAGTGGCATCTGGGCTGCTTTATCTGCACGAAGGGTGGGAGCAAGTGGTGATCCACAGGGATATAAAGGCGAGCAACATCTTGCTAGATGCTGACTTAAATGGAAGACTTGGAGATTTTGGGCTTGCGAGACTATACGACCATGGAACCGACCCTGAAACGACTCAAGTGGTAGGAACGCTCGGTTATCTCGCCCCTGAGCACACGCGAACCGGCAAGGCCACTAGGAACACCGACGTGTTCGCATTCGGAGTGTTTTTGCTCGAGGTTGCCTGAGGGAGAAGGCCGGTAGAGATTCGGGACACGGAGGACGCAATATTAGTGGACTGGGTATTTTCTTGCTGGGACCGAGGTGCAATTCTCGAGGCAAGAGATCCGAAGTTGGGGGGGGAGTTTGTGGAAGAAGAGATGGAGTTGGTGCTGAAACTTGGGTTGATGTGTTCCCACTCCGACCCGTTGATGAGGCCGAGCATGCGTCAAGTTTTGCAGTACTTGGAGGGCGATCTTCCGATGCCAGAATTGTCGTCCATCGGCCTTTCCTCCGTTGGGTTAACCTTCGCTCATCGTGAAGGTTTTGATGATTTGGCCATGTCTTATCTGTCCTCCATGTGCAAGGCATCTGCGCACTCATCTTCCGTCGCAGAATCGCTTCTCTCAGGTGGACGATGAGCCTTGTGGTTTAGTTTCTAATTTAATTCCATCCTCTGTGTTTGGGGAACATCAATATGTCCACTGGCATTTTTCTTCTCTTTTAGAAATCGATTAGTTGCAAGATGGGATCATGTGCAGATCTAGAGTACGTAGGCTGTATGAGTCATTCTGGTACTAGTCCGTGTAATTATCGCTAAAATACACGCTCTTATATTTTATATGGCTCAAATTAGCTGCCGGCACGGCAGCTGCCATTGGCTGCTGCACCGCAGTGTCGTTCACTGATCGGTCTTCACATCGCCGAAAATATCTTTTTTCTCTCTCGTCCTCTCATTTTCCTTCACTCTCGTCTCATTTTCCTCATTTTTTTGGCCGCACTGCAACAATCACGTCTCTCCCCTCTGTTACATCGAGTCCCATCACAGTCGCTCCTCGTCGGCATCTCTCGTTGCCGCGTCGGTCGCTCCCCGCTTTCCGTTCCCCGGTGTATTGTCGCCAAAGAGAGAGAAAGAGGACGGATCTGGAAATGGTCATGACGGAGTTACGGTGGTCATGGACGTGGCTATGTAGGTGGACGGTGGTGGTGCTGACCTCAAAGAGAGAGAGAGAGAGAGAGAGAGAGAGAGAGAGAGAGAGAGAGAGAGAGAGAGAGAGAGAGAGGGGTGGGGGCCATGTTCTCGAGTTGCAGATCAAGAAGAGAGGGGAACAGGTGGAAGACAAAAAACGACTTTACAGAGAGAAGAAGAAAGAGAGAGAGAGAGGTTCGGGGATAGGGTTTTTTAAAGTGCATGTGCGACCCATGCGTTGAGTATAAAATTCTCTTGTCTTCCTCTAACCAGCTATAATGTAAGCTTAGTTCAGCGATGGCATGATGCCATGATGTCTGATCTTTTTTATGTATTCTCTTCGCAGAGTCATTGACGCAATGTTGTACTTCGTGTCCCGCCGAATTCGGCTGGCTTTTAAGAAAGCGAACATTAAAAGCTTTTCATGGCATGCCATTCATAATAGTGCACTTCCTCCCCCGTATGCTGAAAAGATGCCGATGGATTAACGTCGCCTTGGAGTCTTAAGAGAATGTCTTGTAGCAGAAGTTTGTGCGGTTTCGGATTCAAAAACCGAACTCGTCGTATAAGCTAAGCTACTAGGAAGCTAGAAGATGAATAATAACGAACCTTCCGTATTAGCGTCAAGTAGACAACAAGCTTAAGAGTTTTTCTTGGTATACATGGTGAAGATGAATTTCCAACCTCCACAAATTAGTCAATGTGGGACCATATGAAGATGGAAATTCATAAAAAGCATTTACCCTCATTACTTATCTAGAAGTCTTTCCAAGCTTGGATCTTCTGCTAAAGCAAATCTTGTAGGCAAAAGAGATTGTTCTTAATTTTAATTTGTGTTGTTGTCGTTGTGATTGTTGTTACTATTATTGTTATTATTTCGTATTTTTTTAACAAATAATATATGAAAATGGTATAAAAAGAAATAAGAATATGTATTCTTTTTTTTCTGAAAGTGTATATGAGGTTGAATTCCGGGGTGAGACAGGGCTAGTGCCGGCTTAAATCACCTAGTTTCTTAAATATATTATTGAGTGATATTCTCTTTTGTTTAAATCATATAGCCGTTTATTGTCTAAATAGTATAATTTAATGAACTTAGATAAATCTATTTAATGAACGCAAAAAAAGATGAATCTATTTAACCAAGTATCTATTAAAGATAACACTGAATGTAACCTACCTGTCCGTGGATTGTTGTACATATTGATTACAAAAAATGGAATAGAAACATTTAATCATAAAGAAAATTTCTCTTTAATGTATTTATATTATAAGATTCTCATGTTAACGTGACATTAATCATTTTGAGCAACTTATAAAATACAATATTTAACAATCTACTATATTCTGCTTGTTCTTTACTATGTCTCAAGTACACATAAATCATAGTTTTATTTTAGTAAACATATTTGTATACTAACATAAAATATTGGGAAAAAGACATTAGAAATCCCTCAACATTTCCAAGTTGTTCAATCAGGTTCCTGACTTTTTTTTGTGCAATATTTGAATCCCTAAATATACATTTTTTTATTAAGTTGGTCTTTCCATCAAAATAAAGACGAAAATGCTGACGTGGATTGACATGATGGAGCCATATCAACGATGAGTAGACAAATTGGTGCTTGCATATAATTTTCTTGTGCTGATTAGGCAAACATAAGAAGAAGAAACAAAAGCCAGAGAGAGGAGAAAAAGCGAAGCTATCAGAGGTGGTGACAACACCACCCACACCTAGGTGAGGACCGTTCAGACCTTACCGATCATCTCCATGGTCGGGCAACCATAGCTGACACCTGGCCGAGGTCACGTGACCGCTGGTATGGCTAAACTTTGGCTCGGGTCAGGCGACTTTAGGCCAAATCTAGCTTGGTGCCTCGAGGCAATGCTTAGGGTCATGCAACCCAACTGTCAACAATCATCTAGGTCGCATGACCCTATTCCTCCCTTGGCCAAGGTTATGTAACTCTAGGTACAGCCAGATTTGGCCTCAAGTCGCGTAAGCCAGCCTAGATTTCGCTTGAGGTTGTGTGACCTTGACCAAGTGAAGCTTAGGGCCGAGCGATCCCTACTTTCAACCGTTGGGGTCGAGCAACCCTCAAAGATGCGCGACCCCCAATGACGCTTGATCAAGGTTGCCTCAGCTATGTCATATTTGGCTCGGGTCATGCTACCTTAGGCAAAATCTAGACTTGGTTGAGGTGCGAAAATCCAAGACAAATCTAGCTTAGGTTGAGCTACCATAGGCTAGATTTGGCCATGACCAGGGTGGAGCAATCCCTGACCAAAAGCGTCACCTCTCTCCAGGTTTGTGTTTTTTTTTCTTTTTCAAATTTCTTTGTTTGTTAAATTCTTAATATTTATTAATTCCAAGTATTTCTTATTTTTGAAATTCTTTTTTACTTTTAAATGCCACGTAGGATATCATATAAGCATTTAACAAACACTTAATTCCATGCCAACATCTCTGTCCATAATTTTTGTTGGAATGATCAACTTGTACAAAAAAAACCATATAATTTAGGGATCCAATTGTAAAAGAAAAGTTGAGGGACTTAATTGAACAAATTGAAAAAATTCATGGACTTCCTATACCTTTTTTTCTATATATTATGTTAATAATAAGGTTACAAATTTCTTTAATACAAATTTGAATAAAGAAATAATGAAGAGAGAGGAGAGGGAGAGGAACAAGGATACTTAAGAATAGGAGTGAGCAGTTCTAGGTTTCATACAGGTTTCACCTGGAACTTGGAACCTACCCGTTGAAACAGATTTTTTATTTTTTGTAATTTAGAACCTATCCTGCATACCACGGAACTTGAAACTTATCTTGTCGCAGGTTGCAGGATCAATTCTAAGGTCTAGCCAAGTTTCACATATATTGTTAATTGAATGATTGTAGTTAAACATTACCTTTTATGACCACTAGTTGCTACCACAAACTACTGACCACAAATTATATTTAGACACACAAAAAATATGAAATATTAACAAAATAAAAGTTTTAATCATAAAATAGAAACTCAGACCAGTAGCTCCAGATTATACATTCATCATCGAACGTCATAAAATATTGCATGATCGTGAGAAGACATAAACTAAGAAAAACACAAAAATTTATTCCAAATTCCAAGTTCCAGATTTCACCTATCTAGAACCTGAAATCTACCCATCGAAACAGATTCTTCAATTTTTGAACCTAGAACCCACCCTATAACTTGGAACCTGGAACCAGACAGATTCTCACCAGCGGACTGGTGAGAACCTGTCTGGTTCCAGGTTCTAAAGTTTTCCCTGGAACCATGGTCACCCTTATTAAAGAGATAGCAAAATGAGAGAAGAATGCAAGAAAAGCACTTCTTGGAAGAAAAATTATAATTCCCCTATAAATTAGAGTCCTATGTGTAGATCTTAAATGCAACCCTTAATGGAGATATTGTTATTATATATTTACTAGTAGCCCTTGCATTACTCGGGCGGGAATTTTTCGAAGCATGTAAAGTTTGGGTATGTATTTTAGCATAAGTTATTCGCATGAGTTATTCGTTAAATTTATCATATTTCATTCAAATTTAATTTTTTGAACAAAATAAATATGTAATTAGTTCTTCCTACATACCAACGAAAAATATAGAGACTTCATAACAATTAGAAAATTGCTCATTGTGGTTATATTATATAGGGATATAATATATAAAAGGGAAAGTGACACAAATTGTCTCTAAACTTTGGCCCAGTATGCAATGTGATCCCAGAACTTTTAATTTGTTCAACATGATCGATAAACTATAACTTAATATGCAATCTAGTTTCGAAAATTTTAATTTATTTAATATGATCCCTGAACTTTTGTACATGTTCAACTTAATTCTTGAACTATATGAAAATGTTCAATATTGTCACTAGGCTCAACATGTACTAAAAGTCCATGGACCACATTGAACAAATTGAAAATTCAAGGACTACATTGCATATTGGACTAAAGTTCAAGAACAACATTGAACAAAATAAAAGTTCAGAGATCACATTACACATTAGGCCATAATTCAGGAATCATTTGTGTCATTATTCCTATATAAAACTAACTACATTAATGTAATAATGAAAGAAAATGATGAAAATCTTGAAAGGAAAAACTTAATGTCGCAACCCAATCGAAGGTGTACCACCTAGGGGTTGGCTATTGAATTAGTAAGTTCACACTTAGCTTGTCATTTCCCAAACCCATGCCAATTCGCAATTTATGTTCAAATTCTTATCATACAAGATTATTTTCAATTAGAAGTTGCTACTAATCAAACCCAAATAAAGTACTAAGAGATATTTGCTTTTATGAACCAAAAATTATGAATTCGGGCACTGGATAACGCTAAATTACTCTAATGCTCTTTCGGTACCTTCTCTGTTTTTTCAAAAATATTTTGTAGGCAGGTTGAATCAATTTTAACTTATCTACTAACACGTGAGGTGATTATGCGAGTGCACAAATATTATTAAAACACCCAATAATCAAAGCAATAAATAAATTGCTAAGATAAGAGAGAAATTACTTACCTCAAAACAACGTAAGCATATGCAATATTAATTAGAAAAACACATACTCAATTTAAATATGGTTTCTAATTAACACGTAACTCCACTAAAATATTTTTAATGTTTTCTCTTATTTAAATGAAAACTAAACAATATGTCATACAATTTAATTAAATGACTGAATATGCAATTACTAAATGACATGCGAGTAATAACGCGGGAGGCATGATGATGAGGCATATGATGCTGACATGGCATGGATGATGCAACCTAATCTATATCACGCACACGATATTTTTTATTTTTTATTTTTTATTGAAATTCGTAATTGAAAATTATTAAAAATAAAAATCTACCTAAAGCGAGATATTATATATTTTAAGCTAGGAAATAGACTAACCTAAATCCTATATTAACTTAGAAACATATCTTAGCTTGCAATCTATCAAACCTAATTTCTTTGATATGCATTGCAATCTCTCTCTCTCTCTCTCTCTCTCTCTCTCTCTCTCTCTCTCTCTCTTGTTTTTGATACCTTCAAACATGACAGTTTTCTATATTAAAAATAAAGATTTACCCAATTCGCACATGCAATCCACAAAGATTTGAAATAAAAGATTACGATAATCTAAAAAATATCCTATCTTCTCCCTGGTTATATTAAAGATTATCACAATCTTTAGGCACAATGATTATCCAATATTAAGTTGAAATAATTAAAAAAATGATCCGATGTCTATTTTCTTTAATGCCCTCATTGGATAATGCCTAAAATCTCAATTAAATCAATTAGATACCAAAATCTATCTGGAATTAGCAATTAAACAAATTAAATTAAATCGAATAGAATTATTATCTGATTTGAACATGCGTAATCTTATCGGAATCGAATTGGATCATGACTTGCATATGAGGCTTGGCCATGGCTAGCCAGTGGTGCATGGTGGACTCGGTTGAGCTCCTCGCAAATGTGGCCATTGGTGGTTGCACTCAGTGGTTCGCGATGGGAGTTACCGGTGGCTGGTCCTCTTGGCACCCGGTGGCTTGTGTTGTGAGACCCACGGACGGTTGTGGCCGCAGGTCTGAGATGCTTACGTTGGTGTGGCTAGGCGTAGCCCACACTTGATGTGCAAACTCAGTGACAACATGAAATGTTAGACTCGGCACAGTATTAGATGGGCTAAAAAAAATAACATTGAGAAATCGTTAGAAAATCGCAAAGGAAACTGAACATGAGCAAGTTTTTCCCTCCACCGGGCCTCTCCAATGGCCAGCGGAGGTCGCTAGCCGCAGCCGAGGGACCGTGCGGCCGAGGGACCGTGCCTGGGTTTGCAAAGGCAACCCTCACTTGAGGGACGGTTCCCTTTGTTGGGTCTAGCGAGGGCTTGTCGCTTTTTGCAAAGGCAACCCTCACTTTTCTTCGCTTCACAGTTTCTTCAACAACCTTTCTGTCATTAAGTTGACTGACCGTCCCACTATTTGGGCTTGTCGCTTGAGATCTAGGGCTCACTATGGAAAAAAGTGAAATTCTAGTTAAAATAGAAGCCCATAATTCTAACGGGTCTATGATCATCTACTATCCATAAAACCACCTTGCTCACTCAATGAAGAGCTTTGTATTATGAAAGCTTCCTTTTGGAAGCTTCCTACAAAAGCCAAATCTGAGATGAGTTTGCTAGAAGGAACACATTCTTTCCAACCCCATGTGTATGTTTCACCTGGCTCTGCAATATGAAACATCAACACGTGAAGAGGGCATAATAGTCGGTCAATAGATAACTAAAAGAGCTCACACAATTCTCATGTCATTTCATGCAGATGAAATCTTTGTCTATTGTGTGCACTGCAAACTATTGCAAATAACCAAAGGGACTAAATGACATTCAATATTTAAATCATTGTGCGTTGATGTCTCAATGACTAATGAAAATGTGAACACATTATTGCAAAACTGCAATTACTAGCGTAGACAGCATTTCCAGATAAAGAGAATTCAATAACAGGCAATCCGCATCATATACTCCCCTGTGGATAATGGAGAGAAGATTGGTATAAGCTCGTACAACATAACATAACCACAGAATTGCTCAATGTGCGCTGGAGAGAGGAGCAGCTGGAAGGGTGGTACCTGTTACTGTAACACAATGAGCCCAACCAGCAGCAGCCTTCAAAACCAACGCTTGAGTTGGAAGAGGAAAAGGCTCCGGAGTATCCTCAATAATTGCAATCAAGAAGTTCCAAATCAATACCGAATCAAGGCAGACATTAAAATCTTGTGAGCTAGAATAGATATGAATTACCCCATGTTTTCCTGATGTCATGTAGCTTTGACCTTCATCATCTGCTGAACCCCAAGTAATTAGCTTTCCAGAATCTGATCCCACATTTTTTTTCAAATAAAATAGATCAGAGGTATCGACACATATAAAAGTAAAAGAGAGAGAGAGAGAGAGAGAGAGAGAGAGAGAGAGAGAGAGAGAGAGAGAGAGGACATATAAGAAGGGGTTTACAGCAGCCAATTCCAATCCAAAATTCCGACTTGACTACGACCGTGTTGGTTCGGTGAATCTTAAACTCATGATATCAAATGATTCTTGTTAATTTTCCTTCCATTCAGATAATGCTGCTTAGCCAAATAGGTCCACTTCTGTTTTTTTTTTTTTTTTTTGGGGGAAAACGAGTTCATCAACCCAATGAAAGTTTCGGATATTTGTTGCTCCAGCCAATGGCTGCTCTCATAATTTCTTTTTCCGCTTTTAAACAAGAAAGCATAATTGCCAATTCCAACTCCGCCCTGGACTTTGATGCTGGAAATATGAATTCTTCTAGTGTAAAGCTGCGAGCCGTAGCTTTAAACAGGAGCTCTACTTATTCAATCAATAGTGTTGCGCTGGTAAATCACGAATCAAGCAAAAAAGCAGAACGAAGAAATTTCAACACTCACTACGCACGGACGAGAATCGATATTTCAAAAGCACAACCTGATCAGGCCCAGTTAACACAAGATGAAACAGACCGACTTCGTCTCCTAGTAGCTACACAAACCAAAAGCATCGATCGAGCCTCGTTGGCGGAAGCGACAACCAACGAACTCACGAACTCACTCTTCACCTGAAACGGCCATGGCGAACCCGCAGCCGCCGCCGAAGACGTCCTTCCACGAATCCCCGCCGGCGGGATCCCGCACCGGGGTCGGGGAGAGCATCGGCGACTTCTCCGGCGAGGCTCCGGGGAGGTAACCGCACATGTACACCGCATTCCGCCTGCTCCCCTCCGCCTTGACCCGATCCCCTCCCTCTCGCCCCCCGCCGTCCGTCGCCATCGAGGGACGCCGGCAACCCGAGGCGACGGAAAGAACGATCGGGAACCGGCCGGCGAGCCTACACCGATCTCGGCGATCTCAAATCTTGAGTGGGACTCCGAGAGAGAGAGAGAGAGAGAGAGAGAGAGATGGAGATGGCAGAAACGGAAATTTCTCGCTGTGGGGGAAAGAGGTGGTGGTGGTGGTGGTGGTGGAGGGCAGGAGGGGGAGACGTATCATCTCCAGGGATGCGGAGGGCGCCACGTCGGACGCCACGTCGTCGGAAAATACACGTGGCGCGATCTGGGCCGCGAGCGGGGATCTCCCTCTCGTCCTTCTCGTGTTCCCGCGCGGGGGGTGGTTCCCGGGGCATTTCGCCGGGCGGATGTTTCTGGAAGGAAGGACGGGGTGGGGGCCCGGGGGGGGGGGGGGGAAGAAAGACCTTTTCTTTTCTCTCTCTCCCGGTTTCCAAGCTGCCACGTGGCGGGGCCTCAATGGGCCGTTATCTTTTGGTTGAGCCCGAGCGCGGTGCGGTTAGTTTACTTCCTCCGGTCCGCGGCACGCCCCTGAGCCGTCGATTCTCTTCGTCGAGTCGCGCGATTGACGAGATGGACGGACAGAAAGTTGACGCGGATTTGCGGCTTGCTTGACTGCGGCCGAATCCTTTATTGTGAACTTCTTTGTAAGTTCAGAGGCTTGCTTGTGAGATCTTGCTGGTCATCGGATTTGTTACGCATTGGCACCATAAAAAATGTCCATTAGTAAAGTTAAAAGTGTAAAAATTTTAAAAAATAAAAATAAAAGGGAAAAATCCGTGGTAGACCTTGAATTACACTCGCTATGACATATTTATCCAAACTTTTTTACGTATCTCAAACCGGTATCCATGCAACGTATTTATTAGTCGTGGCGGCTACGTCCAAAGTCGCCGTTGGAAATCTTACGTGGCAGCGTACGCGTACGTGGCCAAAAGAAGACAAAACCAAGTTGACAGCGGCGACGAACGTATGTTTTGCTTTTCTATTTTGCTCTTTCCTTTTCTATTTCCCATTCCTCCTTCCTGCTCTTTCTTGGTCTGCAACTACGGCCGCCCTCACCCTTCGCCAAGGCCGCCCTCGCCTTTGCCTATCGCCACCGTCGATTTCTCTCCGGCCGTGGTCGACTCCATCACTCTGCCTATTTCTCTCTCGCTCGTCATTACATGCTCCAAGACGGCGGCAGAGTGATGGAAATCGTCCACGCCATCGTCCCTCCCTTGAACCGAGGCCTGAGCTTGGCTTCCCATCCCCCGAATCTCCGCATTCCAACACGCCAAGACCAACTCCATCGGTCCCCATAGCTCTTACGTCTGGGCCCGTTCGAAACCCTTTGTCCAGTTTCTCTATTTTTAAACTTACAGCGAGTATAGTTTTTTTTTTTAAAAAAAAACATTGGTATCTAAACGAATCTCACCCATTGATATATTAAACGATAATTTTCAAAAAAATTAATAAATTTTACAGAAATCAACGGTTAAGGTTATTGAGGCACCTAACAAGAGCATAAATTGACTAGAGGATCTCCTTCCAATATGTATATAGGCAGAGCCAACTTGAGATCTAATGACAATGCTTCATAATAGCCTCCCGAGACTTCGGCTACATCAAGAAAACAGTTGAAAAACATTATCTTTGGAATGCATGAACTTATGGCTAGATAAAGGGTCAATGTGCTGTAATCACTTGAAGCAGATGTCGAAGTCATTGTTGTGTATGTATGCATTAGATGGAACGATACCAACTTCTATTTTCGTCAGTCCATTGACTTGTGCCTAAGGAAGTAAGCCAATCAAGAAATCATGGATTACTCAGAGAAACCCAGGATCGATTTGCAAAATCATCGAACTATATTGGAAAGATTCACGAGGCGAAGTCATGTTCGCCAGAGACCAACACGGTATCTGAACTTCTTCCGCCATAAACAACGCGTGAAAGTGCAGATAATTTTGGCAGTCAACAAGACGGGAAGTCTCCGACTGACACCTAAAAGAAAGTTGAACAATTCATCAACTATAATCTTGAGGGTTTGTTCAACTGCATCACGGCCATCTGTAGTTTTCAGCTACAAAATAAAGTTCATTGACTTGAGAGATAGTTAACTTAGGAAAGGAGAAGATTGTGTGACTTGGCTTAGTAGGCCACTGTATAACCACCATCCACACTAATGACCTGCCCCGTGACATATGAAGCCGCAGGAAGGCAAAGAAACGCGACCACGGACGAGATCTCGTTAGGCTCTCCCAACCGACGGAGAGGCGTTCGTGCAAGCAGCTTGATGAACTCCTCTTTGATTTCCGCTTCCTGAACGATAAAGTTCAACGCGAGTTAAGTTGAAGCAAAACATAAACTTTTCCCCTAGACAATTTTGTGATGAAACTTTTACTAAATACCATCAGTCCCTATTCCTGTGATCCTTGCTTTGTGTAATTGGGCGTCTGAAGACTTGTTATATTGTATATGGTGCTTCTCATTTCAGTGCCCTAGTTCAGTGTCAATCAGTTTGCCATGTTTTGTCTCACTAGGCCAATGTGTGGCGAGGATGAGTTATTTCTCAGCAGCTTAAGATAAACAGAAATATTTGCAGGGTCAGCGTAAGGCAGACGTGACATCCAGATAGAGAGATTAGAAAGACTATTACAGGTTTCGCTATGGTGGTTTTCACGCCCCACGGAGCGACGGCGTTGATCCGAATATTGTCTTTGGCCCATTCACATGCCAAGTTCTTGGTAAGCTGATTGATAGCTCCTGGAAGAGCAACACGAGTTCATGAGCCGTGTACAGAGTGCCGGAAATGACCCCTTGAGGAAGAGCCTGGACAAAAACATCACTATACCTTTGGAAGCAGAGTAAATCGAGAGTGCAGGCAGAGCTACTACACCAGCAATTGAGGAAAGAAACACAATGTGGCCAACTCCTGAAGCTTTCAGGAGTGGATGCACGAGTTGGCACAGATGGTAAGGGGACTCGAGGTTGGCTTCCAATATGTAAGAGCAGTCCTCAGGTGTGTAATCTAGTGCCCCCTTAAGAACAGCTGTCGCCGCATTGTTCACCTGCATTAGCCGTACTAGCATCAAAACCAAGCTCGGTAACAAGACTCAGAAAATTGCATGAGGGCAGTAGTAGGGGAATATCGAATTAAAGGTTGTTGTGTCTGATCATAACAAGTGCAGTCCAACATCCATTGTCCATTGATTCAGCACAGCTAAAGCAATGTCAATCTGGAGATTGGAGTTGCGACAGCTCTAAGAGTAGGACCTTTCGCTATCGTCTCTGATTAATCTACTACTACCTCCGGAACCCTTTTCTGTTCAGTGAATTCAGTCCTCAAAATAGTACAAATAGGACTGACCTTTCAAACCGAACCAGGTTCTTAAATCGATTGTAAAATTCAAAGCAGCAGAAATCAAACGAGAATTTGCAGAATGGTTCTTCTATGTTATAGCTAAAACCACAAACCAATTGAAGAAGAGACTTCTAGTTCTTGCTAATCTCAAACAAGAGATCAATAGAAACAAAAGTTACTTCCGTAGCAACTGCCAGATGATGATTATTGAGTGTCACTAACCAGAATATTGAGTTTGCCGTCAAAAACAGAGGAGACAATCTTGATCAGCTCTTCCCTTTGGGTACTGCAAGTGAGGTCACAAACCGAACCGCTCACTCGAAACCCTTTACCCCGCCACTCTTCCACTCGCTCGTTGAGCTCTTTCTCGTTGCGAGAACACGTGTGAACACTCGCGCCGAGCCCCGCAAGCTCCTCTACGATCGCGTACCTAATCCACAGACACATTGATCAAGACTTGAATCGAAATTGCCACAAGAGCGAGAGAGTTAAGGAAAAGATATGCTGGAATTTATATGTAAATGGTCACGCAGATACTGAACTGAGAGAGACTGACCCAATCCCCCTGGTTCCACCGGTGACCAAAGCGGTCTTGCCTTTCAGCGACCACCTTCGGTCGTCGAAGCTCGATTCAGCACGTTCCATGACTTCTTCCATGAAAAGAGCATTCAAATCTTGAGAGGGAGATGAGAGAGGAAACAAGAAGGCGAAGAAACTAATGCACACATAGCGGGTTGCAATGAACCGACAAGAACATGACCAAGAACAGACCTGTAGCCATTTCTGAGCAGAAGCTGTAAGAACAAAGGCGAGAAGGCAAGTGTCGTGAAGATGATTGGAATTTCGTGCGGATGTTATGACGGTAAATCAGGGAAAGGTGCTAGAGAGCTTCCAAAGATGTTGGCTGAAGGATCTATGCAAGTTGAAAGCAAAGACACGGGACTTATACAGCCGGAGGCTACCCTCATCGATGCTTTTTAGTTGCCGTTTCCCTCTGTGATCTTATATGAAGGGCCGGATGATTCTCGGGCCAAGAAATGGGAAGTGAAAGCAACTAATGTCCATTGGCAAAGCTCGGCAGAAACCAATTGATGAGTCCAGACACGAAATGACAAGATCGCTGGACAAGGCATCAGTTTAGGTTAGTGTAAAATAATGTTTCGAGTATTAGCAGGACATACATGCTGATGGACAATCGGCTTCGAGAGGCAAAGATGCAAATGCTAGGAACAAAGGAAGCGAATTCAACCCCGTCTAAAAATGAGACTAATGAGAGATTCCGAAGAACGATAATGACAAGCGACGTTTCCTCCGCTTTTGGTGAAACTACCCAGATGTGATTTTGGGATTTGGGTTGGGGTTAACCGGATCGCAATCCGTCTCTTATGAATCCGAACAGACGTATTATTGAGATATCCTAAGTCTTCCAAAAAAATAGATCGAAATTTATGCCGTTTAATATGATAAATTTCCTAAGTCTTCAAAAAAAAGATATATTCCGTGACCATATTTTGATAGTTCACATTTGTGGGATAAATAAATTGTTGAGATTGTCTCACATCAGTTGTGGAAGGAGCTAGTGGTCGGTTTATAAGTGTGAAGGAAAATGTTACCCTTTAATTTAATTTTTGGGGTGAAAGAAATCCAAGACTACCAAACACCGTATACTCCATGTTGGTATGATCTCGACTCAAATACAAACACTTTATTTTCACCCATATATATTGAATGTTATAACTTCCGTATGATACTCATTTCAATATTAAAACTTTTCAAACGATCACTTAAATGCCACATCAATGAAAAAGCAATCATGTAAGTGGCGACACATGGCTTTTTTAATAAATTCTAATCCTGTTTGGTCTTTTTAGCAAAATTGAAATCCAGCGTGCATAAAGGACGGGACAGTGAGGCAAATGGTCTAATTAACTCATCAATTTACCTTCTCTTCTCGTTCATCTCTTCCATCTTCATCTTCTAGTTAACAATTTTCATTTTCATGCACAGTTTTTTCCTTTTCTTTGTCAATTATTTTCTTAAACACCCTCTCTCTCTCTCTCTCTCTCTCTCTCTCTCTCTCTCTCTCTCTCTCTCTGAAGCTCTTTGATTCTGCAACGAGGATGATGATGATCCGGCGAATCTAGTGGATGATCTTTGTGGTGGCTGTGATTTTGCTAGTGTGCGGTCCTTATTTCACAAGGGTCAGATACGTAGTCCACGGCGATGATTTGACTCCGAAGAAGCCTGATTGCAACAATTTGTTCTAATTACTGTGTTTCTCCCTCTCCTTCGCAACTCTTGTTCGTCCGTGACTGAAAGACGCTTAATTTGGCGATGTTCATCCTGCTCCTGCTTTCCATTCCAAATTTCAGCACCTAATTTTGCTGCAAATTCCTCGGTTCAAGACCACAATGAAATCAAGGTTTGGAAAAAGAAAAAAGAAAAGATTTGAGCCCCTATTCGTTAATTTGGGGGCAAATAACACTCATAAACGATGTCGTTTAGCACGAGCATCGGTGACTTCACTTTGTCGGCTAGCCACATTGCCGGCAATGCCCTATTCGTTAATTTTGCCACATTTAGATTTTCAGACCACACAATTCGACGATAGTACTAAAGTGATCATGTTTTGATGAACGTGATACTCAGGTGATTGCTCGAAAAGTTTGAATACTAAGATGAGCACTATTTGAAAGTCACGACACTTATGGCATTCGCATCCCTTTGGAAAAATTAAGAAAGCGAAGGTATCTGAATGCAAAGCTATTTCACCATGCCAATCGCTATGTCAATGCAAGCATTTCTTTGTGTTTTAGCTTTTGATTACAAGGGAAAGTTAATACCAGCAGTCACCATTTTGGGTCAGCTGACCCCCACCGAGTCATCCAGAGGCTCCCTCCTCCACCTCTAGAAAGATGGAGATCCTTTTTCTTATCGATCCTACGTCGTGCTCACGTCCCCTTCAGCGGAGGCGAAAGGGGAAGAATGAAGCAAGTAACAAGAAAATTCATGGCGAAGCTGGATTCGATGGGGTTGGTGGAGATGGGGGAAACCGAAGCTTAAGCCCTGACCCCACGCCAGTTGAGTTCCCAGAAGCCCCCACTTCGTTTTCTCTCTCCTCTTTCTTTGACTTTGTACGGGAAAGTTCTCAATATCCAAAACCAACAACGTCCATGTCACTCACTGCCACGTGAATACAGCCCAAAAATCCCAGCGTGTGGCCGCTGGGAAGGATTTCTTCTCTCTCTCTCTCTATAAAACTCCTCTTTCTCCGTCGTCACCGACAACACTCCAAAAACAGTGCGCTCAGCTCTGACGTTCTTTCGTCTCCCACTTGCCAACCTCTGTTGTCAACTGATCGTGGCCGTTGGGTTCGGCACGGATCTATGGCTGCCTCGGTGCCAGCTGCCGCAGCTGTTTACACCGCATCGGTACTCTGTTTTTTCCCGCCCATTCCTGTTTGTGTGTGTTGTTTCGGGCTCTGACCTCATGAAAAGTGTCGAGCACGCTTCGTCCTTTCTTCTCTTTTTCATCGTCTTTGCTTGATCATCGTGGTCATTCAACTGTTTAAGCATAGGAGCTAAAAAAACATTCCCGAAAAGAGTTTGCTTTCTCTGTTCGTCTCTAGGGAAGTTATGAGATCACGCGTAGCTGGTTAAGCTTCCATAGCTAGTAAGTTCATACTGTGTTCACGGAATCTGCAATGTCTGTGTTAGAGTCTCCTGCTTTAGCGGGACTTCGTGTTAACAATGGCCTGACCTTGATTCAGCTCAATTTGAGCCGGGCCGGCGAGAGAAATTCGGGTCCTAGCTCTCTGTTCTTGGGGAGGAGCTTGAAGAAACAGAGCTCTAAGATCAACCACCCGAAAGTGCTGTTTAAGAGACTGAAGGCAGTCGCGGAGTACAATGAGGAGAAACAGACATCCAAGGACAGATGGAGAGGGCTTGTGACCGACACCTCCGACGACCAGCAAGACATAACCAGAGGAAAGGGGATGGTCGACACCCTCTTTCAAGCGCCGATGGGGACTGGCACACACTATGCTGTCATGAGCTCGTACGACTACATCAGCGCCGGTCTTCGACGGTGAGTAACAAAAATGGCCACGTCTTTTAAATAAGTTTTGGAAGTGAAGGAAAATCAGTTGATTCGAGTACTGAACTCGTTGTGGTAGGTTTGCATTTGATAACACCATGGATGGCTTCTACATTGCTCCTGCATTTATGGACAAAGTTGTGGTTCACATAACCAAGAACTTCTTGAATCTTCCAAAAACCAAGGTTAGTTTAACATATCGAAATTACGCGACTTAATTTTGAAATTTGAATTTGAAGAGGAAAGAAATTGTATCGATGATTAACTCTATGGATGACAGGTTCCTCTCATTTTGGGTGTTTGGGGTGGCAAAGGCCAGGGAAAATCATTCCAATGCGAGCTCGTGTTCGCCAAAATGGGAATCAAGTAGGTTTCATCAATTTCTATTCCTTAAGATATTGAAAATCTTCAAATAAAGAGATACTTGAGCATTGATGACTATATGGAAATGGATTTTCAGCCCCATAATGATGAGCGCGGGAGAACTAGAAAGCGGGAACGCTGGTGAGCCTGCAAAGCTGATCAGACAGAGGTATCGGGAGGCGGCCGACATCATCAGGAAAGGGAAGATGTGCTGCCTCTTTATCAACGATCTCGACGCGGGAGCGGGAAGGCTTGGTGGGACCACACAGTACACGGTGAACAACCAGATGGTGAACGCGACCCTTATGAACATTGCCGACAATCCCACCAACGTGCAACTTCCCGGCATGTACAACAAGGAGGAGAACCCCCGAGTTCCCATCATAGTCACTGGGAACGACTTCTCCACACTGTACGCCCCTCTCATTCGCGATGGCCGGATGGAGAAGTTTTACTGGGCACCCACACGGGAAGACAGGATCGGCATCTGTACTGGGATTTTCAGGACCGACAATGTCCCAAAGGAAGATATAGTCAAGCTTGTCGACACATTCCCTGGTCAATCAATTGGTAAGCTTCTTCTTAATCTTAACATGACATTCCTTAATCCTACTCTTTTTATCATTGTGCAACATAGCAAGCGAACTAACATTCCTAGCTGATTAACCTATTTGTTATGGCAATCTTTGTTATTGTTGGAAGAGAATTCATACTTTTGACAGTAGATGGATGGAGAATGTAAATTAGGAAGATGGAACTAACATCAGTGTCTGCTGTGCAGATTTCTTTGGAGCACTCAGGGCAAGAGTGTATGACGATGAAGTGAGGAAATGGGTTGCCGAGATCGGAGTTGAAAACGTCGGAAAAAGGCTCGTGAACTCCAAAGAGGGACCCCCGACCTTTGAGCAGCCGAGGATGACTCTGGACAAGCTACTCGAGTACGGGAACATGCTTGTCCAGGAGCAAGAGAATGTGAAGAGAGTGCAGTTGGCCGATAAGTACTTGAAAGAGGCCGCTCTTGGGGATGCCAACGAGGATGCCATTAAGAATGGGAGTTTCTATGGTTAGATCCTTTCTATCCTAAAAGGACAGGGTCAAAGATTTGGCTCTGGATTAAGGATGACAGTACAAATGAAGATTTGGGAAGAACCATAACTTAAGCATTTCAAATGATGTTGATTTCGATGCAGGCAAAGCGGCACAACAGGTTCATCTTCCGGTTCCTGAAGGATGCACCGACCCATCTGCTACAAATTATGATCCAACTGCTCGAAGCGATGATGGAAGCTGCGTGTACCCCTTTTAGATCCCTTACAAGCCATTAAGGATAGTTAAATAGGGTTTTAAACCCCTTAAGTATACTGTATACGAGTTAAGAGTGTTTACACCGAATCTGTAGTAGCATTTTCTTTATTTTCCCTTTCTTTTGGCTAATAACATGGAAGTATGTCAAGATTGGGGTTGCTTGCTCAATTTCTTGCAACCACTCACAAGATGTCCTTCGTCATGACATATTGTTCGCTCAAAGTTGCCAATAAAATAGCCAACAACGTGCAATAGCTTGAAATGACCACCTTAAGATCTCTCCGCAGTAATTGAAATAGAGATCAGACAAATTTCGGCCATGAAAGGAATGATTACTTGGCTTATGGGGTTCGACTGCAGCTGGAAAATGGTTGGATCTCGATAGCACAATACCGCCAAACAAGAGAACAAGATGGTTTGTCACATGAACATGTAAATAATCGCAAAAGAATAGAAGTCTCAGATGGAAAATACTAAACGAAGTTGAGTCATGTTCTTCAGATGTTTTTGCGCGCCTTCCTCTCTTTCAGAAATCCATCTGTACCTGGTGGCTTCTCGAACTCCACTGATCCATGTTCTGGTAAACGATTCCACTCCCCCGGTAACTGTCTCAGCTTTTAAGTTTCCATTTTCCCCCGATCTTCATAATCCATTTTTGTTTTGGTTGACGGAATGTACTGTAGGTTTGCCACTCTCAACTTCTCTGCCTTCTTCATCGGCTTTATATTAACTGTCTTTCAGAATCTTGACGTTCACAACTTCAGCTTTTCTACCACATACTGGATTTTTATCTAAATTAGTGATCACTTGGCTGCTCGAGGTTCTTAGGGTGGCCATCTAGCAATGTTCCCTTCAGACATTTTAGTCGACAAAACAAACATATCATCGTCTCTCTTGGTCTTAGAACTGTTCTTAGATCTGCCACTCTTGCTACTCGACTATTTCAAATCAATCTTGTCCCGATTAATCATTTTCTTGGCTTGCTCATCTTCACTTTTCACACAGCTGAGTCCATGGCAGCCTTTACTGCAACATCTTCCACTGAAATCATCACTACACTCTACACCATGTGCCATTTATCAAATAAATAATCATACGATATAAGCAGCGAACAGAACGGTGTGAGGGCTTGATCCTCATGATCTATCTCAATAATAGTAGTTGTTAGATAAAACTGACTCCAAAATGCACTCGGAAATATTATTATAATGCTGCAACGTACAATTCATCCCAAAATGCATTCAAATATATCAATCATCCTACTGACAGTCATACAACAATTCCAAACCTAGACTAAACTATCTGTGAACTCATAGGCAACGTTTGCTTGTAGATACTCAGAGAGTGTCAATGGCAGGTTTAAGTTCTAGAACAAAATTGCTTAGACCAAAGGCCTATACATTATCAATTGGAGGCGAACATGGAAATTCTAGTGTTGGAATACAACAGTCTTTCAAAATAATTGTAGGAATGCAAAGAAACCCCACAAAGAAACATATACTTGCTGTTGAGGAAAAGTCCTATTGATTTTGAAGTTGACAAAACCTTCCATAATGTTTGTAAATCTGATGCTTATTCTGAACCTTCTCATTTCAGGAATATATGTTCTGGAAGCTAAGAATGAAGTTATTCAGATTTTACAAGTTAAGAAGAATTATTTAAGTTCTGAGAAATCTTCCAGACGCAGAAATAATTCAGACTCTATGAGTTCTTGAGGACCCACAAAAGCTAAAGTTATGAGATTCAGGAATTTCCAGAAGCAGACGCGTAAGCTGAAATTCTTCAAAAGCAGACGCAGAAGCTGAAATTTCCAGAAGCAGACGAAGATGCAGTAATTCTTCAGAAGCAGACGAAGATGCAGTATTTCTTCAGAAGCAAAATCCAGAACAAAGAATAACAGCTAGTGATCTGGCATGGATTTCATAAAAGGAAAGCATTGGTTTGTTCAATCATAATCAAAATTGATTGACAATCAAATGCTTAGACAAGAATGATCTACAACGGACAAAAACTCTACTTATGGAAACCAAGATTCTGATTGTATGGGCGACCAGAATCAATGGGATTCAGAATCTATCAACTAACGGCTACTCAATCCTTAGTTTACAAATCTGTCCAAGGTGAAGATTGGAAGATGATCCTCTATGAGTTGTCCAACGGCTAGTGTGGATGAAGAGGTGTATTTAAGGTGAACATGAGCAGCAGAAGGTAGAGAGATTCAAGAATCAACAAGTCCAAAGTCTGAGTTTACTCAAATCTGTTCTCTTGTCGTTCTGAACTTAAGATCAAGATCTTGAGGATTACTTTGTAAAGAGTATTTGTGTGAGATAGAGAGTCCTATCATACACAATAGTGCTGAGACTCAAAGTCTATAAATTCTTCTTGATTACATAGTGAAATCCAGCCAGTAGGCTGTAAGCGTGGGAGAGTGGACGTAGGCTTACCATAAGCCGAACCACTATACATCTGTGTGCAGATTCTCTTTTCCTCATCTCTAAACTAACGTTAATCTGAATTGTATTCAAACTCTTTTGTTCTTCATTCCATTTCCGCGAAATTTATAAATTTTATTTGAGATCACCTATTCACCCCCCTCTAGGTGACTCGTGCTAGCCACTTCACTTGCAAGTCCAAGGAGTGATCTCTCAACTAACTCATTAGCACCATAGAGTTCAAGTGCGTCCACCTGTTTTCTTACAGCAGAGGACTCCAAATCTTTCTTCCACTTCAATGGGAAGATTGATGCATCATGCTGAGATTGTAGTGTGGCTATTGCTGCTTGATGATTTCTCTTATCTTGCTCCTTCTCCTTGAGTCGACACACCATCGTTGTTTCTACTTCACTTGTAAGTGTGGGGCATGGAAAATTGAGTTGGATTGACACCAAGCCTACAACCCGCTATGCTTCTGTTACTGTTATTTCCAAATATCTGATTTACACTTCTTTCTATTGAATTAGACTGATACTGTTGCCACGTTCCCACTCTAACTCCATTGCTCTACTATGTAATTTGAGAAAAAATTGAAGAACACACAAAGATAAATAAGAAACTAAGTGGAAAGATTATAATTCTGCAGGTACGTAACAGCAAGAATGTAATACATACTGTGCAAAGTATGTAACAGCAAAACCTAAGCGCAATAACAGCCATTGCTCTAAAACCAAACCGTCAATTCAGAATCTGACAAAGTGGGTGCAAACGCATAAAGAGTAAAGCTATTAACTAATATGCAAAGGAAGACTTATAAAATGAACCGATTGGAAGATTAGGAATTATAGATCAGTCTGCAGACGTTGAACAGATCTGCAAATCAGTCTTGGACTATCCTCGCATATTAACAGCAAACAACAAAAATGCTGTTAGACTGGACTTCTAACAGCAAGCAGCAAAACCCCTCCAAATGGACAATCTGTACCAAGTCCATATGTATCTCAATCAGCACACCTCTGAAAGTTAACCATGCTCACGTCCAGTAGAAGTTTCATTGGCATATGTTTCTCAAGGTTGTGTAGGTGTTGTTTGAGATGCAAACAATTTGTTCTCGACTTGGTCACGTAATACAAACAATCCAATGATCATACCGAGTGATATCCTAGCAAACACTAAACAACATTGAACAGATTCAATTTACGCGGTTCAGCCACCCAGATCAATTTCACTATTCAAGAACTAAATGGTTTCTTGTGTCTCTCAGCTTTTGGACAACCGACATGCATCATCACCCCATCACGATCCGAAAAAATTAGCAAGAGTGGGAAACTATCAACAAGATACCCACAGAATTGATAAACTTGCTTTTTCCCAATCCTTCTTTAATAAAGTGAGATCCCAGGAAGTCGCAAGTTGAGCTAAAACCTAGAACCAGCATGTTTACTCTCATCTTTCGTCTCAAAACCTCAACTAATTTGGATGATTACCAGCATTTGCATGAGGCAGAGACAAGTATCATTAGGATATTAGTGAAGACCAAGTGTGACATTGTTTCATTAGCATATTCCACCTCTTCACATTTTAGGGAAAATTACCAAAACAGTACTAAACCTATTGCAATTGTGTCAATTTAGTCTTAAATCTTTTTTTTTTCGCCAATTCAGTCCTAAACCTTTTGTATTTGTGCCAATTCAGTCTATCAGGCTACTTTTGGCCGACCGGAGCTGATGTGGACGTCGGCCGGCGCCGACCCTCGGCCGATGCTAACGTGGCAATTTTTTTAATATATATCTATATTTTCGATTTTTTTCCTTATCTTCTTCCCCTGGCCGGTCCTGCGACTGGCCAGGGGAAGAAGATAAGGAAAAAAATATTAAAAAATTGCCACATCAACGTCGACAGGAAGGCCGGCACAATCTGGTCTCCCAAATAATGAAGGGAAATATTTTTATCCGATTTCATTTGCTGCAATTTTTTCTGGAACGTCTTAAGCAATTTGTTTGTGACCAAAGCCATTTGATCAACTTTCTAGTCAACATGATCAAGACAGGCTTGGACAGTTGAAAGCTTTGTATCAATTGTCTTGAGAACATTATTTTGCACCAGGGCATTTTTTGATTGCCAATTCAGAATAGCTTCGGCGGCCGTAACTTTCTTTTGTCTCCCATGATCATTGATATCCGTAGGGTTTGGGATTTTTGGCATATGACGGAACTGATGATGTGCGTATGTAAATTCTTCTAATGCTGGTAGAATTGGTCATTTCCAACCCGGATGGCGCATATGGTATGCTATCCCACACAAATCGGGGAAGACGAAGACAAGGCTTGTGGTAGGTATGCTATCCCACACACAAACAGCTCTTCAAGCATTTTAAAAAAGGACTGCCTTTTAACTAGCAAACCCTTCTCCGAATTTTGGTTCACAACTTAGAACTGC
This sequence comes from Syzygium syzygioides, assembly GCA_031216285.1. Classification (NCBI taxonomy): domain Eukaryota; kingdom Viridiplantae; phylum Streptophyta; class Magnoliopsida; order Myrtales; family Myrtaceae; genus Syzygium; species Syzygium syzygioides. Next base: position 26,996,153 of record CM062252.1, on the reverse strand, counting down.
TTTATAGTAGCAGAATTATGATGCACAATTTCCATACCAGGACAAGTGCAAAACATACTACCATGACTAATCAGTGCATGTACATTTGTTTGGAGAATCATACTAGGCAGAAAGATAGAAGCAAAGAATTAGGGATTCATAACAAAAGTTTTATTTCTTGAGGCTTTTTTCTAGGAACAGATCGTGCCTCCAAATTTTACATGCGTGGCCTTTTATAGGCTCGAACGATTACACAAACGGACAATTATTGGTGAGGTTCTCGAAGTCACCAATAATTTAACACTCTACGACTAACTCTAAAGACTTTGTAGGCAACACACAACTATATAGACTTTTACAGACGATTTTATATGCAAAACAGGCTTTTGGACGACACTTTTCTTTTTTGCTATAATGCCACTACAGTACTGCTACAGTGTCAAACAATGTATGAACAATGCGCTACAGCGATGAACAATGCGTTAACAGTACATGTGAATAGTGCCTAAACAGTAATTTCCCCGACAATGGATTGATTTTTCAAACATGCTTGTCACGGCTTCAAAAGTCATATTTATGGATAGTTTCTTCGGTATTGTCATCATCTGAGCTGTTTGAACTACCTCCGCCCTTTTGTCTCCTGTAATTTCTGAGGATTTCTTCAATTTCCACAACTTCAATGTCCACATCTTCATGTAGTTCCGAAGACTTTTGCTATTTTCGCGAAGACTCTGAAACATTTGCGGAACTTGAGGCCATATTAGCAGAGCTTGATGGAATACGTGGCTGAGGAAAATTCTTTAATTGCAGTGACACATTATTTTTCTCATCGACTAGACTGAGTGCTAGTTGTAGCTCACTGTAATCATATGGGTCTTGCGATAATGATCCTCCTCATGGATCTTGCGACTGAGGGGCCTAAGATGAGGACAATACTTTTTGGGATGAGGATGAGGCAGCGTTATCTGAAGCAGCAGCACCATCCATATCTACTTGCATGTCTATGCCATAATATTATCCCAATGCTATATCAATTATTGTCTAATAGTTGTGATCAGCTGGATGATCCCAAGACACACTGGTAGAATTGGCTGGCCATATTTTTTGTGGTATCACGTGATTGTATTGGCACAAAAGTCTCTGCAGTTCTTTATATTCCTAGGGAAGTGCCGAGATTTTGCGTGGAAGGGTTTTGTAGAACTTTTCTAGAACTGGCTGAGGTTTGTAGGTAGTTACTTTTACATCAGATGGAGTTTTGTTCACATCTCCGTTTGGACAAATAAAAACCCATGGCCTACTAAACATAATTATTGTATGCAATTCTGGGTTGGGTCTACAGGCTCTAAGCTGCTCCTCGAACATGCATTTCCAAACTCCCAATGATTTGAACCAATTAAGAATGTCACCCAAATGCTTAAACTTCTTTTCTCCCGAGATAATTCTGCCAATAATGAAAATAATTTCGGTTGTTGGAAATTCAATGGCTATGGCATAAAGATTGAATAAATACCAACAAAGCCACTTGAATTCCTATGGGAATTCGTATACAAGATTGAGGGAGATAGGACGAATGAAAGGATATTCTGAATACAGTCCACTAGGTCTGAGACTCAGTCCTTTGAACTTGCTGAAAATCAACAATTGATATTTCTATACTAATGCTGGCAAATTTTCATAAAGGGTGTTGTTCTGGATATATTCAGGAACTTCTGGCGAGTACTACCTGCTTGGCCAAGAAGGTTTCATCTTGGTGGGTTTGAATCCATTGAATGGATTTCGCGATATGTACATGTTTATAGATGAAACTGGTAGAGCAAATTCTTTTGGCCTAGATAAGAAATCAGCAAATACATTCTTCTTTCCAGCTATATGCTTGGTTTTAAAAGAATACTTTGAAAACCATTCTACCCATCTGAGAAGTTGAGGATGAGGAATTTGCTTATGTTTAAACTTTAGCATTTGGGAAAATGAGGACATATCTAGTTCCACTAGAAAATGATGTCCAATAAGATGGAATTCAAACTTCTTGATGCCATATTTTACCGCTAAGATTTCCTTGAAAGTTTAGTGATAATGCATTTCACTTGGCATAAATCTTTCACTTTTGTATCCACAGATTTTATGCTTGCCATCAATTTCTTCTAATAGAAAAGTGGCATCTGCCTACAGAACTCTCTTCCCAGTAGAAGGGATCTGTAAAGGAGGAAGATGATGCATGACTTCTTTAAGGCGACTGACTGATTTAGTTTGCTGAGGTCCCCATGAAGGGGCATTTGTTTTTAGCATCTGTTGTAGTGGACTCACCAAGCTTGTGATTTTTGGAACAAAGTTTATGAGATAATTGACTATCCCAAGAAACTGTTGGATCTGTTTAAGAGAAAGATTTTCATAAGGAAATTTATGCAATTCTTCAGCAATACGGGGACCGGGATAATGTGTCCCGTCCTTAAGATGCATTCCGAGAAATTCAATTTTCCGTTAGGCAATAATCATCTTCTTTTGGGTTAGCATGATGCCATATTTCTGGACCAGTTCAGTAAATTGGCTTAGCAATTTACAATGAGAATCCGCATCAAGGTTGTAGAAGAGGATGTCATCAATGTAAATTTGGGCATTGGTCAAAATAGGCCGAAAGATTCTGCACATCACCTTCTGGAATAATGAAGGAGCTATTTTAAGATCAAAAGGAAGCATCGTCCACTAGAAGTGCTGATTGGGGATGCAAAATCCAGTTTTGTGCCTATCATCTGGATGAATTCCCAATTGCTAGAATCGAGCTTTGAGATTAAATTTGGAATAGACCTTAGCTTGAGTAAAGCTGGAGAATAACGAATTCCGATGGGGTAATGGAAACTTATCATCTTGGAGGAATTGGTTGAGTGTTTGGTAATTGATGACCAATCTCATTTTTCCTCTATTCAACTCAGAACGCTTATTCACGTAAAATGCTTCACAAGACCACTCAGAATCTAATGGCTCAATTAGTCTTTGGCAAAGTAAGTCTGAGCATTCCCTTTGGGCTAAGATTAAATGATCTAGATTCATTCCCAAATGAGTTGCTATTCCCGAATGAGTTGCTTTGATAGGATTGATATCTTCATTTTTCTTGAAGGGTAAATGGATGAAAAAGTCAAGGTTTTTCCACAAAGGGTTTGGACATTTTAGGAAAAAGTTTGAATGAGATTCTGTATATGCTCCAAGAAGGGTTTGGATGATAGGATCTAGTATATGCATTTGGATGGCAAAAAATTGTTGGATATTCACAAACTCTTTGAATTGTCCTTTGAATCTAAGTCCATTAGACAAAATTCTAAGCTTGGGAACTTGGGTTAGAACATCCCATCCAGTGATGATATCTTTGCCTGGTGAACTACAATTAAGGATTTTAGTGGTGAGGGAACATTGTGGGAAGAACTCAAGGGTAATGGGTTTGCTTTGAACCCTTGTAGCAAAAGTGTCTCTAGAAGCAGAATAAAAATAACGAGCGTATGAAGTCCAGTATTCTTCTTGAAGAACTTTTGTGTCAAGAATCGAAGCACTCGCTCTAGTATCTACAAGTGCTACAAGAGAAATGGGTTTAACATATTTTGAAAGATAGATTTTGATGGGAAAATAGGGAAGGGTGGAAGGTGTGTATGCACAAAGGTCTTGGATTGTGAGGGGCTTTTGATGTTCGGAAGAAAAGGAGTAAACTCCCTTTTCTATTTCATCAAATGGGTCTTCAGAGTCACTAGTCTGGGACCATGTCTGGATGGCGCATATGATGTGCGTTGTAGGTTCATCTTCTAAAGGGAAGACAAATTCGACATCATCATCCTAAAGAGAAATTCTGGCTTCTTTTTCAAGTTCCTAGATCAAATGAGAATTTATTTTTCATGCCTTCGGACAATTCTTTGCAAAGTGACCTTTTTTGTTGAAGATATAACACTCGTCAGATTTCTTTTGTCTTCCGGACTGATCTCGTTTGGATCGTCTTCTTCTTAAGAAACACCATTTGCGCTTTCTTCTTAAACCGAAGAAGAAACGTTTAAAGTGCTTCTTCTTTTTGCACCTATCTCCGCAAGAAGGGTCATCACATGACTCTTTATCTGCACACTTGATTCTTAACTTGGGCCTTTGGCACGCGAGTTCTCCATTGCTTTTAAGATAGCTTTTGAATGTCTTTTGGCGCATACAAAGGTCATCAAGAGCTAAATGTATTTCCTACTGCAGTTCTCCTATCTGGACATTATTGATTCTTTGCTGCTTATTCTGAAGGGATCTTTCACCAACTTGACCATCATCCTTCAAAATAGAAGAGAGAAATGCTTGCTTTAGGTTTGGATCAGCTCCAAGGGCATAGAATAATTTAAGCGTTTCATGGAAATGCTTATTCAAATGTTTTCAAACCAAAGAGCAGCATTTTCTGTCAAATAACCCTCTTCTTTTTAGCTCAAGAAGGTCTTCTGGCTTATCAATAAAAAACTGGTGGATGACTCGAATTATGTGATGAAAATCTGTTTGAAGTAAGAACGTCATCTGATCTTGATCAGAGACAGTTTTTCACCAATCCTTGAGGCTACCAGTAAATATGCTGACGAACTCGGTTAGTACATCATATCGATTTTCAACGGTGAAGGCTCTAGTGTTGAGCGAAGCATGAAACTCCTGCAATCTTTCTGGCCATTGTCAAGAGTGAAATATTATTTGGAGGTCGAAGATTTAGAACGAAAGTTCTAATTATAGATGTTTACTACTTCTGGCTCAGATGTTTGTGATTCCATATCTGCCTTAGGGGGATCAGCCATAAGAATAATAGGTTTAGGGAAATTTGATGTCTTAGGGTCAAAAGGTAAGATTTCTTCCGAAGAAAAGGAGGCTATTTCAGAGCTAGAATGGGTATTTGGTTGAGATGGATCAATTATAGCAATAACTGGCAGCTGTTGTTGGCATTGATCTCGCAAAAAGGCCTCTAATGGATTTGAAACCATGTAGGAAGAAGGAGGTTCCTAAGAAGGCTCGGGAATGTTTAGCTTCTTCTCTTGCTCTTGTTGCATTTTCTTTTGTTTTTCCATTTCGCGGATACAATTTCGAAGTGTAACAATATCACTCCGACCTTCTCTTGGAAATGATTGAGGCAACTGAAGTGACTTTTGGAGGAGAGATTTTCATCCAAGTTGGATACAAATGTTGAAAAATGAATCTAGCGCGTAGGAACAAATTTTCCTTCTTGAAGGAGTTTAATTTGCCTACGTAACTTTTCCATTTCAATAGTCTGATCTTCCAAATAATGATGGGAAATATATTTACCCGATTCGATGTGCTGCAATTTTTTTGGAACGTCTCAAGCAATTTGTTTATGACCAAAGCCATTTGATCAACTTTCTGGTTAACATGATCAAGATGGGCTTGGACAGTTGAAAAGCTTTGTATCAATTGTCTTGAGGACATTATTTTGCACCAGGGCATTTTCTAATTGCCAATTCAGAACAGTTTCAGCGGCAGTAACTTTCTTTTGTCTCCCATGATCATTGATATCCGTAGGGTTTGGGATTTTTGGCACATGTCGGAATCGATGATGTGCGTATGTAAATTCTTCTAATGCCGGGAAAGGGGCACTAGAATTGGTCATTTTCAAAGGCAGAAAGTCCGATGGTTGAAACATACAGACAGTTGGGAGTGATGGCGGTGGTTGAGGCTTTGAGACACCTGAAAGCTGTGATGCTTTGGGTAATTGCAAGGGATAGGAATTTTTCCTAATCCATTTTTGGATGGGTTTATAGAAAGACGAAACAACTCACTTTTGTGGTGGAGCTTTTCTAGATGGTGATTGTGGGGGAGAAGAAGATTTATAAGATTGAGGAATTGAAGGAGGAATCTGTGGCCAAGGTGGTCCATATGATACCATAAATTGGTATCTTCCTCCATCCTCACTAAGGGGTCCCACAATAGGATCCCCATCAAGATATCTCTGATAGAGACTATCTTTAGGCTGCTTCTTTTTCTTTTTGGATGGTCTGTCATCTTCTTCGTCATCAGGAGGGCTTGTACAAAGGGAACATTGGCAATCAAGATCCCAGAAACAGTGTTATGTTCGAGGATCCTTGTAATAATGGATAGGTCGTCCCTCTTGGTCAAAAGACTTTATCATAGTTTTCGGATCTGAGTCGCCTTCCTTAATTGGAACATTGACATGGCAGGGTTGCATCATAAAAATAGTAGGAAAAATAGAAGAAGTTTCCTCCTTTTCCTTATTAAATCTAATGACAACCATACCATTTTTCTTTTTTGTGAACTGGGATTTCGTAGACTATATAGGCCTAGAATTCTGGTGGCGCTTTTCATAGTTAGTTACCCAAGTGTCAGGGAGTATCTTAACTAGTTGATCTCGAGGAATTTGTCTGGGTACATGGATGCAAGAAGTCTGGTCATTGTCCACTGAGATAAAGAGAGCATCCTTTGTGCCTGGGAAGTTGAGATCAATAGCATAGTTTTGGACCCAATATACCATATGGTAGTGTAAGGTTACAACTATAGAATTAGGAGTCTGAGAAGCCCTAGTGAGCTGTAGTTGAACTTTAAGAGCAAAAAGGAGTCTAGGGTCCGTAAGAGCTACATTGAAATTTGGAAACAGTGTAACAAACACCGTTCTAGAATTTAGTGTGGTTTGGATCATACCAATACAGGCATGTTGGTAGTCCAAGAAACGAGTGTCTAAAAGGGCAATGCGAGCAACAACGGGTAACCCTTTTTGGCCATGGAAAGAGAGAGCAAGGCGGATAGCACCAAAGTGGAGATGCGTATATTCTTGCTGTACCCACTGACATAGAAAATCAGAAGGTATTTGGAGAGTAAAGAAATGTTCTTGCTGAGTAACAGGAATGGGATGTTGGTCGAACTGAGAGAACTGAACATATTCTTTAACTTCCCGGGATTTGTGTTTGATGAGTTGTTTGATGGAACGGAGAGAAGAAAAAGAAGGTGATTTAGCAAAAGCAAAGTAGGAATTAATAAGGGGGAGATGAGTTTCCGAAATTTTACTATCTTCATTAAGGTATAAAATCTCATAAAGATAGTCAATTTTAGAAATATTTGAAGTGCAAAGATCTAAATAGGCATTTACAGTGACCGGCGGAGTAGTATAAGTAGAATCACTCATGATGAAACAAATCTTCCTTTTCCACCTGGGATTTCATCTAAAAACAAACAAGTAGGCTGATTAGTGTGCTGGCTCTGATACCATGAAGAGGTGCTAATATGCAAACTAGGGAAGATGAAGACAAGGCTTGTGACAGATATGCTATCCCACACACAAATGGCCTTTCAAGCCTTTAAAAAAAGGGACTGTCTTTTAGCCACCAAACCCTTCTTTGAATTTTGGTTCACACCTTAGAACTGCACGTCAACGCTGGCCAGTCAAAATTGGCCGAATGGATTGAATTGACATAAATACAGAAGGTTTAGAACTGAATTGACAAAAAAAAAAGGTTTAGGACTGAATTGGCACAATTGCAATAGGTTTAGAACTATTTTGGTAATTTTCCCCACATTTTATACCAATAAAGAAATACAAATTGAAATGGAAAAGTAAAATTTTACATGTTATTTATTAACTTGATGTATAAAAATAATTTTTTAAGTATAATATATAGTCTCTTAAATTATTGAGAAAATATATACTCTTCCATCTTGATAAATGAAGAAAGTAACAATAACCAAGGAAACTTTACCAAAAAAAAACAATAACCAAGGAAAAGTGACATTATCCCAAACTTGGATTGAATGATATAGAATAATACAACAAGATAGCTAATATCTTAAATTAAATTAAATTGTCAATTTACATTTCACAAACGTATGTAATTTTGTAAGCTGAATAAATTTCATGCTTCAGATTACAAAAATCATGAAGCTACCATTGCAATAAAATTTGATTATATTTCAAGTAGTATGCACTTTGGCGGCTTAGGTATTTTTTTTTATTTTGAAAACACTTGGCTATTCAGCGACCTTCCGACACCGAAACAAGTGTACTTATCAAGCAACATTATCGCAATAAAATAATTTCGTATAAGGACAGTTGCATTAAAAAAAATTTAATTTGTATTATCACCATGCACGAAAATCTATATTTGCAGAACAATTGAGCCGATCCGTGCACGAGGTTGCCAGCTAGTTGTGCAAGAAAATCCGAGTAAACATAAGTCACACGTGGTGGGGAATCCTCCTGTGCAATGACCAACGTATAAATAATTCGCAAATTTGCAACTTGATCAATAGAAAAATCTAGATTGCATTCAAAATATGTGAGCCAAGAGAAGACAAAATTGGCCACCTTTCCACGAAAGAGAAGTGCCCCGCGACTAGGGGCAATTTAAATTAATAATATTAATGTGAGAATATTTAAATATTAAAATTCGTATTGATCTTCTCGAATAATTGGCGATCTAGGCTCCTATTCGATCTAGTTCAGAGTAAAAAGTTGACAGGGACCTCATAAACTCTCACAATCGCCGTGAATCCGCCACTCTGTCAAACATTTTGTTCTGGAATTATTGATAGGAGTGGCTGCTTTCAAAACTTCAAATTATATTCCAAAGATTGAGATGGAAGTGGGCATGTGATGTCACTGAGCATTTAGGAAACCTGCCCAGTTTGACCAATGCACCGCATTGTGGGTTCGTGCTAGGAGAGTTTAATAATTAATATCCTCGTTGTCGAGTTTGAAATTTCTCTTCATATATAAAAAAGATTATCTTCGTGCACCGTCCATGTTCAGTTTCTGGCGACATTGTTCAAGCTATTGTTGATCGAACCTAGGATGTTTCCTGCTATGCCTTACTTTAACTTTGATACCAGGGTATGGCCTAGGACAATCTCTTCTCAAGCTGTATCAGATGCATTGGATTAATGTGAATTTGATCCGTAAAATTTTTTTATCACGTCAACCTTCTTTACAAGAGAAGAAGTATTTCGTGTGATGGATACATCATGAAACAGTTATGGCATGGTGCAAATGATCAATTATTATTTGCTCGTGAGCTATGAATTGCATCGTACTTGACGCTATACATGTATCCATTGGCGGACCTAGGGGATGGTGGCGGCCCTGTCCCCACGTTCCAAAAATTTCCAATTAATTATTTAGGGGAAACAATTATCAGAAAAGAGTCTTATATGTAATAGTTTTATGAAAATTTTGTGTCACACTCCACTTATATAGCATTCTCGATTCGTCATTGTCTGCATGCATCTTACTTTCTCGTGGTGAAATTATCACAAACCTCCATTCAAGAAGCGTTGACTAATTTTTTTAAATGATATAACCAATCATTCGTCGGAAAATATTTTTCAAATCGTGAGTTTTCTGTGAAACAAACGCATCTTAAGTAACTTTTGAAAAATTCTTTATGGAAAGTAGGATTGTTATTATTCTTACTTTATCTAGATCATTAGGTTTGAATCCAATAATTTTTCCATCGAGCCTAATAAGCTATTCCTATTATATTGACAAGCAATGTGCAAAATTTATCAGTTCCTACTAATGTTAACTCAATAATGGTCCTTCATATATTTATTTATGCACATATACATATTTCTTTGTGGAAAGTAATTAAGAACCCTAATGCTGGAGTACATTCTGATCTTGTCTAGATCATTAGGTTTGAATCCATTAAATTTTTCCACCAAGCCTAATCAGCTATTCCTATTATATTCGTAAGCAATGATGACAGAACTAATTTACTTCCTATTAAAGTCTAGTCTACTCCATTGTTGTTCTTGATAGCTACCCATCACCCCCCACCAGATAACAACACCTGTCGCTTTTGCTACTTAACCAAATGATGAGGCTTGCTTAGCAGCCTCCTCTCCTGATGATCAAGGGAGAAACGGGAACGAAACACCATGGCCCGTCCATAGAGAGTCCCGTGAGATCATCCCACGGCTCGTTTTCATTAGAATAACGAGAGAGGGCGACGGTCTGTTTACACTCGTCGCCATTGACGGACCTACCGCTGCCACGAAACAATTTGCGGGGAGCCGGATGATTTGATCATCCCTGTTTTTGGAGAATGAAAGTATAAAAGATCACTTTCTTCTACCCGTGTTTCTCTGCACTAAAGGCAAGTGATGTGGAGGAAAGAAGTGAATTTATGAGGGGTAGACCCCTCAAATCTTTTCTTGTTTTTGTGGGCAGAGTTGTGGACTCCCCCAGTTTGATTAGTTTCGTTTTTCTGGAACTAATTTACTTTAGTTATCACGCAAAAGGCGCTTTTGTTTCACGAGCTACTTAATGTTTGATTCACGAAAGGTATATTTTTTTTTCCATAATCAACACATGCATAAAGTCTTTTTGATTTTACCGCTATTCACCAATGCACATAAACCGTCATATTTACACATTTTGGGTGTGGTTCTATCCAGTTTTACCGTAGTATGTAAATTAAATATAAATTGTATTGCGAAATCAAAGGGGATCCAAAGTAAGCACTTCATATGCGGTCAACATTTCACGTTCCAAACAAGTAATGTATTGTCGTTTAGAGATTATATACATAGTGTATATCAAATTCTTAAATTAAGTTAGGCCAGCATCAAATTGAGAGCAAACAGTGCAAGAGAGTCAATAAGTTTGGTGGCGGCTGTTTGGCGTAGAATGACGTAGAGTGTTCACATGGTTCTTTTCTAGGGATAATGGTACCGCTAACCTTCATGGTGGCTCGTGGCCACCACCTGGGCCAGCTGAAGGGGGGTGGAGCAACCTTGTTTGGGACTGAAGTGCAAACCTTTTTCATTTTGTATTTTCTATTATTTAAATATATTTGTTCAATCAAATAATTCTTAGATAGAATTTAAAAGAGAGGTAAGATGCCACGTCAACATTTAATGCTGCTCACTTGCTAAGCAACTTCCTGTTCACATTCTTGAGAACTGAGTCGTGCTCGCATCACTAAGAATAAGGCTAATTTAAGCAAACTCCACAGATTTGTATCTATATCTATCTAGGATCACTATCGACTGCAAAATCTATGTAATTTTTTTCTACACATCACGTATGCATTACTGTCACTAAAACAACCCACATCAACTGTGATTGACGTATGATGTGCAAAGTAAAAAGAGTTACACTTGCTGTATATGTAGGAGAGAGCTCTAATCTCTTCTTTGAATCTCCAAAATACCCTAAAAAAATCTTGCCATACTTTCCCCATTTCTCTCGTGCCATTGATTTGAACAAGATTGTAAACTATGGGACGTAGAAACAGATTGTCAATTAATAATTCGGCGTCAAAACTGTCGTGTTCCTATCTTTGAAACATGGCGTGTAGCGTGTAGCGTGTAGCATGCACTAAAGTGTCAAGATGAATTGCCGGATCTACACCGACACCGTGCTTGTTAGGAGAGATATATTGGGAAGGAAGAAAAAAGGGTTCTAAAAACATAACCGTGTTTGGATGGAGGAGGAATACGAGGGATAAATCCAGTTAATTTCATGTACATTCTAAAACCATGTGAAGGGATTCGTAGGTGTTTGAACGGATGCGTGCGTTACTCCATAAATTTTTTCTTCTTTCTTACTTGTGCGACTATTCTTTCCCATAATAAAAACAAACATGTGATCGTGCCACTTGTAAGGTATGGGGGTCCATGGGAATATTTGAGGGTGGACAAACCCATGGCGGGAGGATGAAACGCTACGAAAGTCCACAATTTCGGTCGCCATTTCTAGAAGGGTCTCCAAATTGTCCACGTTTCTGCCTTCTGGCGGGGAAGAAGTTCTTGTCAAACGTTTCTGCCTTCTGGTATGTTAGGACATGTTTGATAATTGGTCAATCAGTACCTCATTCTATTCTTTTGTTCCCGAGAATAAAAAAAAAAACAGAAATCGATTTGATAAATTTATTGATTTCGAGCACAAATTTGTTCCCAAAATCAATTTTAAAACATAATCAAGAATACAAAAAAGAACAAGAATCGGAAATAGAAGAGAAAAAAAAATTCTTCTTCTTTCCTTCCTGGCTATGGCTGGTTCTTCTTCTTTCTTGGCTTGTGGCTGGTGGCCAACGACCGACGACTAGTGACCGGCCACAGGCTAGGGCTGGCAAGAGCGTCACAGCCCTCGCCGGCCACAAATGAGGGTCCCCCTCGCCGGTGAGGATGAGAGCTGGACCCTCGCGGCCTGGGCAACCTTCGCCAGCTAGATCCGGTGAGGGCGGCCCTCGCCTATGGTTGGTTGTCGACCATGGGCCAAGGAAGGAAAAGAAGAAAAAAAGAAAGAAATATTAAAAAATTCAAAATATTATTAATAAAAAGAAATTTTGTGCAGTTACCAAGCATATCCATGTTCTTTTTCTATTCTAGGAATATAAATTTTGGATCATTACCAAGCACCTTCGAATGATCAAAAATTATTTATGGGAACAGAATAAAAAAAAATAATTTCTGAGCAGAAATTATTTCCGGAAACAGAATGATTACCAAATGCACCCTTAGTGGTCCACAAGGAATCGTTGCCTCATTCCTGGTCTTCTTGGTACGCCGCCCGCCACAAGATTTTTGTGTGTACATGTAAGGAGAAGAAGGGCATGGGCACATCTTACGGCACGAGAGAAGTTGTATTTATCTTTGAGGTTTACGTTTGTAACAACTTGATCCGGTAAGGGCGGAGAGTAATCGACGAAGCCAAAGAATCTGGACAAGGAGCGGCTCCAGACAAGCTTTTAGGATGTCGAAGGGAGCAGAAATGAAATTAACTCATGGAGGTACATTTTGAGGTAATGAAAACTCTAAAGTTAAGCTAAGCCACCCCATGTGGTAGCACTCCTAGGATGGGTGACCACCTGTATACCAAGGGATAAAACCGTGAGACTCGGTATGTGACGGGTCAAAGCAAACAATCCCTTGGCAAGTTAAATCCAAGGCGTCACAACATTAGTTTGGATGAGGTGATTAGAAAGAACAAAATTGGGATTTAGATAGTTATAAGAGAAAAAAGAAAGGAAGGGTATGAAGGGATTGTGTTCTACGGGTGTTAAGATGCGAGCGGCCGAGGAAAAGGAAGGAAAAAAAATGCATTGTGATATGAATAGCATTTTCTATTACACCCACCTTCCTTCAATCTCTCTCCCCCAGATTTAAATTTTGACAAAAAGTCGTCATCGGATTCGGAGGCTGCGACTTCTTGCGATGTCCATAGCAGTCAGATTGCGTACTACTCGGCAGCATCCGTCGGATTTGTTTATTCAGGGTTAGCGCGACCGCAAATGCAGTATGAAATCGAAGTTCTCTCTTTCACACCTTGAGGTCCTCTTTGCCTTATGAACAGGACTCTGTTGGGTTCGTCCATTGAAAGTCCAAGACATTCATCAATTCATTGGACTCACGTGGAGCGTATATTTTTGAAATTTGCACCACTCGGTTGATGTTGCAAGATAAAGATTCTTCTGGATTTTTATAGCCGATGTAACTGCATCCTTCTTCAGCTAATTGCTGAGCAGACTGTAAGTTAGAGCCATGTTCTTCAAGATTCTTGTTGTGCTCTCTCTGCTAGCAGTTTCGGCTTACGCTCAAGAGACCAGTTTCGTGTACAACGGTTTCCAATCGGCCAATCTGAGCCTCGATGGGATCGCCGGGGTCACCTCCAATGGCCTCCTGAAGCTGACCAACGACACCAAACAGCAGAAGGGTCACGCCTTCCATCCCGATCCTGTCCAGTTCAAGAACTCACCGAATGGCTCCGTCTTCTCCTTCTCCACCTCGTTCGTCTTCGCGATTCAACCTCAATATGCCACTCTGAGTGGCCATGGGATCGTCTTCGTAGTTGCGCCCCAGAGAGGCCTTCCCGGGTCCCTGCCAAGCCAATACCTTGGCATGTTCAACGAAACCGATAACGGCAACTCCACCAATCATGTGTTTGGGGTGGAACTCGACACGATCCTGAGCAGCGAGTTTAAGGACATTAATGATAATCATGTCGGAATCGACTTGAACGGGTTGACATCAGAAAACTCAACTGCGGCGGGGTATCATGCAGACGGTGGGGTGTTCAAGAACTTGACTCTAATCAGCGGTAAACCAATGCAAGTTTGGGTGGACTATGACGGCACGGAAAAGCGGATCGATGTCACCTTGGCTCCAATCACTGTGCAAAAACCGCAGACTCCCCTTTTGTCTCTTGAGCATGATCTCTCGTTGATCATCAACCAGAGCATGTATGTCGGCTTCTCGTCATCAACCGGTTCGGTCCTAACTTCTCACTATGTTCTGGGTTGGAGCTTCAGGGTGAATGGAGAGGCTCAGGCACTTGCCCTGTCCCAACTTCCTAAGCTTCCTCGGATTGGCAAGAAGGAGACGCCGAAAGTACTGACTATAGGATTACCACTGGTGGTTCTTTTCGTTGTATCGATGCTGATCTTGAGCGTAGTTTATGTGATAAGAAGGAAGAAGAAATTCGCCGAGGTCCTTGAAGATTGGGAGAGGGACTACGGCCCACATCGGTTCAAGTACAAAGATCTTTATATTGCGACGAAAGGATTCCGGGAGCAAGAGCTATTAGGGACAGGTGGGTTCGGTCGGGTCTATAGAGGAATCTTACCCGCATCGAAGATAGAGATCGCAGTGAAGAGGGTCTCCCATGAATCAAGACAAGGCATGAGAGAATTCGTAGCAGAGATTATCAGCATTGGTCGGCTCCGTCACCGTAACATAGTGTCGCTCCTTGGTTATTGCCGCCGGAAAGGGGAGTTGCTCTTGGTTTACGACTACATGCCCAATGGAAGCCTCGACAAGTACCTTTATAACCAACTAAAGGTCACCCTCAATTGGAGACAAAGATTCAGGGTGATCAAAGGAGTGGCATCTGGGCTACTTTATCTGCACGAAGGGTGGGAGCAAGTGGTGATCCACAGGGATATAAAGGCGAGCAACATCTTATTAGATGCTGACTTAAATGGAAGACTTGGAGATTTTGGGCTTGCGAGACTATACGACCATGGAACCGACCCTCAAACGACTCACGTGGTAGGAACTCTTGGTTATCTCGCCCCTGAGCACACGCGAACCGGCAAGGCCACTACGAACACCGACGTGTACGCCTTCGGAGCGTTTTTGCTCGAGGTTGCCTGCGGGAGAAGGCCGATAGAGCTTCGGGAAGCAGAGGACGTGATATTGGTGGACTGGGTATTTTCTTGCTGGGAGGGAGGTGCGATTCTCCAGGCAACAGATCCGAAGTTGGGGGTGGAGTTTGTGGAAGAAGAGATGGAGTTGGTGCTGAAACTCGGGTTGATGTGTTCCCTCTCCGACCCGATGATGAGGCCAAGCATGCGTCAAGTTTTGCAGTACTTGGAGGGGGATCTTCCGATGCCGGAATTGTCGTCCATCGGCCTTTCCTCCGGTGGGTTAACCTTCGCACATCGCGAAGGTTTTGATGATTTGGCCATGTCTTATCCGTCCTCCATGTACAAGGCATTTACGCACTCGTCTTCTGTTGCAGAATCGCATCTCTCAGGTGGACGATAGCCACATGTCTACTTTCTATTTTAAATCCATCATCTGTATCCGGGAAACGTCGATATGTGCACTGTCATTTTTCTTATCTGGTAGAAAACGATTAGCTGTAAGATGAGATCATGTGCAGATCTGGAATACGTAGGCTCTATGAGTCAGTCTGGTACCTAGTCCGTGTAATTATCGCTAAACCACACACTCTTGTTTTTTATATGGCTCAAATCAGCTGCCGGCGTGGCAGCCGCCGTTGGCTGCTGCTCTGCAGGTGTCGTTCACTGATTGGTGTTCTTTGTTGTTCCTCAGTAGGCCTAATCACAATTACACACATCGCCGAAAATAGTTTTTTTTCTCTCTCCTCCTCTCATTTTCCTTTACTCCTGTCAATTTCATTCTTTTGGCCGCGCTGCAACTATCTGGTCACTCCCCCCTGTTACAGAATCGATTACCGTCACAGTCGCTCCTCGTCGCCATCTCTCGCAGCCGCATCGGTCGCTCCTCTCTTTCTTTCCATGGCGAAATCGTCGCCAAAGAGAGAGAAAGAGCACGGATCTGGAAATGGTCACGACGGGGTTATGGTGGTCATAAACGTGGCTATGGAGGTGCACGGTGGACAGTGGTGGTGCTGACCTGAGAGAAAGAGAGAGAGAGAGAGAGAGAGAGAGGTGGTGGCCGTGTTCTCGAGTTGTGCAGATCAAGAAGAGAGGGGAAGAGGTGGAAGACCAAAAAACGACAGTACAAAGAGACGGGGGCTCGAGGAAAGGGTTTTTTAAGTGCATGTGCGACCCATGCGTTGAGTATAAAATTCTATTGTCTTCCTCTAACCAGCTATATTGGAAGCTTAGTTCAGCGATGGCATGATGTCTGATCATTTTACGTATTCTCTTCGAAGTAATTTGCCCAGCATGGAATCGAAACTCATGCAATTTCAATTATCAGTGTCCCAACTTTTGCACCCCTAACAGACATGCAAGTGCAGCTGGCCTTTCAAATGAATCCTTTGACGTGTAATTAATTGATCGCTCCGAGTCTTATCAGCAATTTAAATTTCTTCTGCAATTTGCCCATCTCTGTACACCATTTACTACATTTAAGCAAATAGCCGAAGGGGACCAAGGTGTCTATCAATGTGAGTTGATGTTTCGTCGGGTTCGGTACTGGCAGGTCATTGACGAGAAAATAACCGATGGCGTACGATGCGAAATTATGGCCAAGGAAGCATCACAACAAGACGAGCATGCAAAGAAGGACAAGGCCACCATATGTTTCAACAGTATGTTTAATATCATGCACGACTCATTTATGAGATTAAGAATGTTAGTACATCGAGTAGGAAAGCCTTGTGATTCCATTTCTGAGAATGACCTAAAATTCCGCGTGTTAAGTTGCACGTGCGAAAAATCCCATATCAGAAATTTGATGCGCTATAAAAGAAATTAATATAACCTACTTGACATGGGACTCGTTGTAGCTTTTGAGTGAATGCAAAGAATAATACTTGGATTGATGGAGAACACATTTAACAAGTTCATTTATGTGCATGTTTGAGTTGTATTAAAGATTTCTTCTATTGAAGATTGAGTGTGATGTGAGCAGGTAATATTATTCAAGTTGACCCATAAATTATTAGTTGAGACATTTAAGTATAGGTAGATCCAACTACCTCCAAACACAATGAGATGGTAATTTGCCTTGGTCTTTGCTAATTTTTAATACTAATTGAATGTACACAATTACTAAGAAAAACCTCTACGAATGTATTATCATCATGTTTGCTGCAATTAACGAGCGCAGAAGCTAATTAAAATCTTGCAATTTAAATCAATGCGAGACAATCAAAGAAATAAAGAACAATAAAGGATATCAAAATTTACGTAATTTGATTTGACTGTCAATATTTATATTTACGAAAAAGAACAAAGAACAAATAATTCGTTATAATCAAAAATATTAAAATTTATAATTGCTCATACATTTCAGTATTTTATATACTTAAATTATATCAAAATTCAAAATGTTAACTCATTTGGATATAAAATTCAAGTACGAAATCAGGTATCCGAATCTCTCTGTGCATCCTCCAAGAGTCCTTTGGTGGGCTTCTTTGCCCTCCCTCCGAGGCTGCTAGTGGAGGCTTGTCTCGTTTTGTGTGTGCGGCTCGTCTCTGAAAGAGCTCCTTTTACATGAGACGTCCACCCAAGGGTTTTATCAAGAAGTCCAATTGTGCCTATGAGAAATAGGAGAAAATATTGGTTGAATAAGATATTTCGCGTAAGGCAATGTAAAACAGTAACCATTCCGCGAAAGTCAAAAAGATTGACTCCCATAAGACAAAAAATGAAAAACTCGTGGTCCCTTCAGGACTTATCTAAGCCGCGCAAAATAGGAGAGAAAAGGGCTCTTACTTTGGCTCTAGCCTGTTGCCTTATTCATCATGCTGTGCCCTGCGTTCTCAGGCTGGGAGGGGAGTAGCCCGCCAGGCTTCTTCCTTCTTTCTTGAGAAGTGTGAAACGGGTGGGTTTTTAAATGAGAGCACAGTGATCGCACAGTAACCCTTCCTTAAGGCGAAGGAGTTCCTGAGAGAGGAGCGGCCGCACGAAGCCAAAAGAAAAGAACGCGCGAACTCTTGCTTAGGCTTTGATTATGCGAGATTTTGTGCGGTGAGTTTTATTTTATCCAAATGGGTTATTTATTTATAAATATTTGAGAATTAGATTTAATTTAGGTGTGAGACACTCGAGCATTATGAATAATTATAAATTTTAATTCTCCGATTATTAATGAATTATGTATTGTTAGCTCTTTCTGTAGATGTAAGTATTCGTACGTCGAATTGAATCAAAAAAATCTTGGACGTTATTTATAGTTCTTTTTTATTTCTCCGATGATTTTTGCATTGATTTAATATTACAACAAAAAGACTCATTTGGACTTTTATAGCCTTTGTAAGTGCATCATTCTTTAGCTAAGCAGACTTTGAGTTTGAGCCATGTTCTTCAATATTCTTGTTCTGGTTTCTCTGCTAGCCGAGGAAATATTCAGTAATTTCTAACCGCCACGTCAAGAGATGACGTGGCGAGCATATTTTCCTTTCGTCCAATTATGAGTGGACACGTGGCTATGACGCGGAATAAAAAGAATGATGTGGAAAATGTTCTTTTCTTCTTCACCCAAAAAATAAAACAGGGGACTCCTCTTTCAACTGGCCTGAGATGAACAAGGCTCGGCCGTCTCCACCGGCCAAGCCGCAACCTCCATTCTCAAGCCACCGCGCAACCTCCAGTCACGGCTCGGGTTGATAAGATCTGGAGGAACTCGCATTTGAGGCACCGTCCGTCCATGGCCACGAGCGATGATGGTGAACGAACTCCAGATTTTGTTTTTGGTGGAAGGTGGAGGCTTGAGGGTGTGGTTGGGTTGGGTTGGCTATTCAAACTTCACCTCAGTAAAGTATGATGCGATAAACTACTACAGACCAAAGAACAAATTAAAAAGCCCAGTGATTGGAGCCCTTAACACAGACTAGGAAAAAGAAATGAAAAGAAGTGTTGAAGATGAGAGGAACACCAACGGAGGAGGAAAAGAAGGTTTCAAAAAACCCAAAAGAACTCCAGGTCTGAAGGAAGAAGAAGAATTCAAAAACTGCGAACGAACTCCGGATCTGGAGCAGTAGGTGGACGAACTTGCAGCACCGTGTGGATGAACTTCAAATCTTCTAACCAAAAAAACAAAAGAAACTTCAAATCTGGGGCCATGTCTCGAGCCACTGTCCATGGCCGCGAGCGTGATTTTTGTAAGAAGTGGACGAGCTCCAAATCTGGAGCCATGGCCGCGAGCAACACGGCTTATTCACAGATCTGGCGACGAGCAGCTGGCCATGGGCAAACAGAGGAAGATGAAGTGCTCGTCCATGGCTGACCTCCGCCCAACTTATGGACAAGCCGCCGTCCATGGCCACCCCTGCGCGCTTCAGATATATGATGAGTCGCCATCCCGCTTTGGAGGCACCATTGTGGACAAGCCGCCGTCGCCAGCGGATGCCTTAGTCGTCCCTGCTAACGACCACCATCCATAGAAACCCAGAAATCTCGTCCCTCCTTTCTAAGTTTTTTCAAGACTGTCAATTTTTTACCAACAATTTCCACATCAATTTTTTATTCCCCGTCATAGACACGTGTCCACTTATGATTAGACGGAAAGAAAACAAGCTCGCCACGTCAGCTCTTGACGTGGCGATTGGCAACCGGTGAATATTTCGGGGGTGTTTGGTTCAGCTTTGGGAAGGGGCTTTGGGCCTCGAAAGCCCCTTCCCAAAATGCTGAGGTGTTTGGTTCAGCTTTGGGACTAGCATTGACTAAATGCTAGCATTCGCGGAATGCTACTGTTCATATATATATTTTCGGTTTGACACTGCTCATCTTCTTCAAGAGAAGGGCTGGTTCCGGCGGCCGGCGAGGGTGGCCGGCGAGGTCGTCTGGGGTCGGGCGACCCCCGGCGAGCCAGATCCGCCGCCGCCGGCGGTCGCCCGAGGCCAGGCGACCCTCGGCGAGGGTCGCACGACCGCAGGCGATGGCCGCCTGAGGTCGTGCGACCTCGGGCGGCCAGGCGATGGCTGCCTGGGTCGCGCGACCTCGGGCGACGGCCGCCTGAGGTCGCGCGACCTCCGGTGGCCGTCGCCTGAGGTCGCACGACCCAGGCGACGGCCGCCTGGGTCGCGCGACCCCCGCCGAGGGTCGCCGGGCCTCGGGCGACCGCCGGCGGCGGCGGATCTAGCTCGCCGGGGGTCGCCCGACCTCGGGCTCCGGCGGTCGGCGGCCGGCGGCCGACTCCGGCGATGGTAGGTTTTGTTTTTTTTTTAATAAATAAAATTATTCTCAAAGTGCATTTGCAAAAAAAATTCATCAAACACTATATTTTGGCCAAAGTAACTTTACAAAATATTTTTTCCAAACACCATTTGTATTTTCCCAACGGGCTTTCACCCAAAGGTATTTACATTCCCCCAAATAGCATTTTCAAAGTTGAACCAAACAAGCCTTCCTCTAGCCTCTGCATCAAAACCCAAAGCGAAGGTTAGCAGAAAAATTTCATTTTCTGGTGGTTCGCACCTTGTACGAGGCCCCTCCAATTCCGTGACTCTGATGCCATCCACCGCATCCTCGCCCCAACCTCGAGCGATGGTTCCAACCCTCGAGTTCTTGATGTGCCTCCTCACCGGCGCCGCCTCCACCACATCGGACGACACCTTCCTCTTCGTCCCCGACTCCATCACCTCCTTTGGCTCCACCGTGATCGTCGAGGGCTTCGACTCAGACCCACTCAATGCCTGGATCGGATCCGCCATGGCTGAGATCGCCTCGCTGCGTTATTGCCGGTCGTTGTGAGAGAGCAGCGTATTTAGCCGGATTGGAAAGTCCATGCCCGGTTTGGTTCTCGCCGGACCTAGCGGTAGTAATGGCCTCGGAGATGTGGTCCTCGTCGATGGCGATTGGCGTATGGGTTGTCTTGGAGTCGCATGATGGGAGCGATTCGCGTGCGAATGCCCTGCCTCATGCCATCATGGCAGGTTGATGCCGGCGAAGGACTCGAGGACGCTCGAATTGTCGGAAGACCGGTTGCCGGCGATGACGATGCTGGGGGGCTGGATTGCCTCCTCCAAAGACCAAAAGGTGTGGAAGATTGTCGAGCAGGGGCGGATCTGTGTGTTGTAGGGGAGAGGGAGAGGGAGAAAGAGAGAGCTCATGACACACAGAAGATGTGCTGCCTCTTTATCAACGATCTCGACGCGGGAGCGGGAAGGCTCGGTGGTGTTAAGAACAAATTTCAATCTGTTTCAGCAAAAGAAAGAAATGAAGATATTGCTGATCCAACTAGGAAGGCCAGAGATGAAGTCAACAAGGAAACTTCCAGCTTCACTTGTTCAACCCTTCCACTGCAGAACCGTTACTCTGTTTTTGAACATTTAACTGAATGAACAACCGAACTCTTATTTTGTTAGTCTGTTAGTCTGTTAAACTGTTAGTTCTGTTAGATGAGCTGTAAAACTACTTTTGGTAGTTCTGTTCAATATAAATAAGAGACCAGAGAAATCGTGTGATTAACTCTGGATGATGAAACGTTCTCTTTGTATTCAGAGAAATGTAAATACAGAAAAGCTCTGTTTCTTCTCTCTATTTCTGCCTCATTGTTTTCTCTTTTCTTCCTGTTCGTGAGTTTCTTCTCATGGTATCAGAGCTTCATCTGGGAGCACGAGAATGGCAGCCAGATCACAAAAATATCCCTTTCCAATTCATGTTAACATCTCCAACTTTGTCACGATCAAGCTAGCTGAAGACAACTTTCTTCTTTGGCAAGCACAGTTCCACAGATTCTTGCGAAGCCAAGAACTATTTGGATTCATCAGTGGTGAAATTTCATCACCTACTCAAACATTACAAGTTGACGGGAGTGAAGCTGAAGCTGTGAATCCTGATTATACAGATTGGATAAGAACAGATCAACTTGTATCATCATGGATCAGTGGAGCTGTATCTGAGAATATCTTGAGTTTGATCATTGGTTTGGAAACTTCATATGAGGTATGGCAAACTTTACTTAATCGTTTCACACAGAAGTCTGTAGCAAGAGAGTTTGAACTGCGTGGGAAGCTACAAGCTTGTCAAAAACGGGATCGAGCTTTATCTGCTTATCTCAGAGAATACAAATCAATCTGTGATCAGCTAAATGCTATTGGGAAGCCTGTAGATGAAATAACTAAGATGTTTGGTGTTCTTGAGGGATTAGGTTCTGAATATGAGAATTTCAGAACTACCATGTATTGTTTAAAACCTCAACCAGAATATGATGAAGTAATATCACAGTTGGAAAGGTTTGAAACAAGGTTGCAAAGCTATTCCTCAAGCCAGTACAATCCTCATCTAGCCTACTATGGACAAAGAAAATCTGAAGATCAGCAGAAGGTGGAATCTGACAGAGAATTTGTCCAACATAACCTTGGTTTTGGAGGTCAAAGAGGTAGTAATCGTGGAGGACGTAGCTATGGCAGAGGACGTCCATTTAACAGTAGAAATCATAGTTATGGATATCCTGGAAGAAATCAAAGTTACAGACCAAATAGCTTGACTCAGAATCAGTTCAATAATTTTTCTGGTTCTGGTCAAGGATTTCGGTCATATGCAGGTTCTTCACAAAGGTATCAAGATACCAAATCATATCCCTCTCCAAGTTTAACATCTAACAAACATTAGCAGGGTGAGAAACCGATAGATGCTATTCGGTTGGAATGTCAAATCTGTAAACGCCCTGGACATGATGCACTTCATTGCTGGTATCGATTTGATAATTCATACCAGGCTGAAGAGATACCAACAGCCTTAGCAGCAATGCATCTTGAAGATTCTAAAGGTAGTGAGTGGTACCCAGACACTGGTGCCACAGCTCATATCACTGCAGATTCGGGTATTCTTCATAACTCATCTAAATACAATGGGACTGATACAGTTATGATAGGAAATGGCTCCTGTTTACCTATTACGTATACTGGAAATGCTGTGTTACATACTGAAATCAACTCCTTGCCTCTAAACGATGTACTGATTGTTCCTGAAATTAAAAAGAATCTCATTTCAGTATCAAGACTAACAGATGATTATCCCTGCTCATTTGTTTTTGATAAAAATGGGGTTTATATAAAGGACAATCGCGCCAACACAACAGTGATTCTCGGAAGGAAAATTAGAGGACTGTATCAAGTGGATCCACAAATCACAACGGCTTTCTTCACTCAAAGACAGAAAGCTGTAGGAGAAGATGTGTGGCACATGCGGTTAGCTCATACCAACTTAAACACATTGAAGCATCTGCAAACTCAGAAATTGATTCACTGTACTACAAAAACACAAACTATATGTAGAAGTTGTCAAGTTGCCAAAAGTAGTGCCTTGCCATTTCCTTTATCTGAATCTGTGTCTTCTGTTCCTTTAGAGAAAATTCATTGTGATATTTGGGGTCCATCACCAGTCAATTCTTTTCAGAATTTCAAATACTATGTCATCTTTGTGGACAGCTTTTCTCGGTATAGCTGGCTTTATCCAATGAAATTGAAGTCAGATTTCTATGATATCTTTGTCATGTTTCAGAAGCAAGTAGAGAATCAATTTGATCGTCGAATCAAATTTTTTCAATGTGATGGTGGAGGAGAATTCACTAGCAACAAATTTCAGATTCATTTACAGAATTGTGGCATCAAACAATGTGTTTCTTGCCCTTATACACCAGAACAGAATGGGATCTCTGAAAGAAAACATCGACATGTGGTTGAACTGGGCCTAGCTATGCTTTATCATGCTAGAATTCCATTAAAATACTGGGTTGATGCATTCATGACAGCCAACTACATTGTCAACAGACTTCCTACATCAAAGTTACAAATGCACTCACCCTACAGCAAACTTTATCAACAAGAGCCTAAATATGAACATCTCCGAGTATTTGGATGTGCATGTTATCCCTGTCTCAGACCATATGCACAACATAAATTTGATCCACGATCACTCACATGTGTTTTTCTGGGATATAGTGAACGTCATAAAGGATATCGATGTCTTGTACCTGCTGCTGGTCGTATCTATATTAGTCGACATGTGTTGTTCGACGAGAATTTCTTTCCTTTCACTAGGATATTATCAACAGAGTACAATCAATATACTACTCTGTATCGACAATGGGTAGAAGAAGTTAATCTTCTGGATTCTACAAGTGCAGAACAAGTGCAGTATCACTCAAATGGACATCTAGGACATTTACACGATAATGGAGTCTTGGAAGTTGATCACTTAGATACATCTCATTCTGTTGAAATGCCATCACATTCATCTCACTTACAATTGCAGCCTGTCTCATTTCCTGATGCACTAGCAGTTACTGATGCACCAGCAGTTCTTTCTCACACAATTGATACAACAGATGAAATTTTTATCAACCAAACTCAACAAAATTCTCCACCAGTTTCACAAGGTACATCTTCTACCCATTCTATGCAAACTCGACTAAAATCTGGCATTGTTAAGCCAAATCCCAAATATGCATGTCTGGCTGAATACAGAGTTCCCCTTGAACCACGATCAGTTAAATCAGCCTTAGCAGATGAAGGCTGGCATAAAGCAATGCAGGAGGAAATGGATGCTTTGCATGAAAATCAGACATGGATATTAGTTCCTCGAACTAACCAAATGAATGTCATAGGATGCAAATGGGTGTTTAAAACTAAGCTAGCATCTGATGGAAGTCTTGAAAGATTAAAGGCTCGGTTAGTGGCTAAGGGATTTCATCAAGAAGAGGGAATTGATTTCACAGAAACATTTAGTCCTGTTGTTAAACATGCCACCATCCGTATAGTCCTCTCAGTGGCAATGATGAAATGCTGGCCAATACAACAACTTGATGTTAAAAATGCTTTCTTGCATGGAACATTAAATGAGACAGTCTATATGGAGCAGCCACATGGCTTTACACATCCTCAGAAATCTCATTTTGTTTGTCTTCTCAAGAAATCCTTATATGGTCTTCGTCAAGCACCACGTGCTTGGTTTGACAAGTTTAGCAATTTTCTTCTTGAAGCTGGTTTTTTCTGTAGCACTACTGATCCCTCACTTTTTGTGCTTCGTGATGGCCCAGACACAATACTTTTATTACTCTATGTAGATGATATTATATTGACTGGCAGTTCAGATCAGCTTCTCACTAAACTGATTCATTCACTCAGTCTTCAATTCCACATGAAAAATCTCGGGCAACTCCATTATTTTTTAGGGATTGAAGCCAAACGCACCACTAATGATCTTTTCCTATGTCAAACCAAGTATGCTCTTGATCTTTTGACAAAAGCTCACATGACCGAATGTAAACCTGTCTCTACTCCTCTGTCACTAAAACCAGTCGTCATGACAAATGATGCGCTCCTACTTGCTAATCCTCTTGAATACAGAAGTCTAGTTGGTGGACTTCAATATCTCACAATCACTCGCCCTGATCTTGCTTATGCCACAAATCTCTTATGCCAGAAGATGCAGCAACCAACAGTTGGAGATTTTCATAAGTTGAAAAGGGTTCTTCGCTATGTTAAAGGAACCATTCATCTTGGTATTTTTATTCGTTCTCACAGCTCTATGACATTATATGGATTCTCCGATGCTGATTGGGCTGGTTGTGTTGATACCCGACGCTCAACTACTGGGTTCTGCACTTATCTTGGTTCTAATCTCATTTCATGGGCAGCTAAGAAGCAACCTACTGTGTCTCGCTCCTCCACAGAAGCTGAATATCGAGCACTTGCGTCCACTACTGCTGATCTTACATGGATCAGTTTTGTTCTACGTGACATTGGTCTATGTCTCTCCTCCCCAACACTTTTATTTTGTGATAATCAGTCTGCCATTTCTCTTACTGCCAATCCTATTCTACATGCTCGCACCAAACACATCGAAGTTGATTTCCATTTTGTTCGGGAGAAAGTTTCTTCAGGTTCTCTAAGTGTACGCTATATTCCCAGTGCTCGTCAGCTTGCTGATATTTTTACCAAGTCTCTGTCACGCTTGGCTCACATTACTATCAGAACCAAATTGGGTTTGGGTTTTCGAACCCTTCCCAATTTGCGGGGGGATGTTAAGAACAAATTTCAATCTGTTTCAGCAAAAGAAAGAAATGAAGATATTGCTGATCCAACTAGGAAGGCCAGAGATGAAGTCAACAAGGAAACTTCCAGCTTCACTTGTTCAACCCTTCCACTGCAGAACCGTTACTCTGTTTTTGAACATTTAACTGAATGAACAACCAAACTCTTATTCTGTTAGTCTGTTAGTCTGTTAAACTGTTAGTTCTGTTAGATGAGCTGTAAAACTACTTTTGGTAGTTCTGTTCAATATAAATAAGAGACCAGAGAAATCGTGTGATTAACTCTGGATGATGAAACGTTCTCTTTGTATTCAGAGAAATGTAAATACAGAAAAGCTCTGTTTCTTCTCTCTGTTTCTGCCTCATTGTTTTCTCTTTTCTTCCTGTTCGTGAGTTTCTTCTCAGGTGGGACCACACAGTACACGGTGAACAACCAGATGGTGAACGCCACACTCATGAACATTGCCGACAATCCCACCAACGTGCAACTTCCCGGCATGTACAACAAGGAGGAGAACCCCCGAGTTCCCATCATAGTCACCGGGAACGACTTCTCCACGCTGTACGCCCCTCTCATTCGCGATGGCCGGATGGAGAAGTTTTACTGGGCGCCCACACGGGAAGACAGGATCGGCATTTGTACTGGGATTTTCGGGACCGACAATGTCCCAAATGAAGATACAGTCAAGCTTGTCGACACATTTCCTGGTCAATCAATTGGTAAGCTTCTTCTTAATCTTAAATTGACATTCCTTAATCCTACTCTTTTTATCATTGTGCACCATAGCTAGCGAACTAACATTCCTAGCTGATTAACCTATTTGTGATCGCAATCTTTGTTATTGTTGGAAGAGAATTCATACTTTTGACAGTAGATGAATGGAGAATGTAAATTAGGAAGATGGAACTAACATCAGTGTCTGCCGTGCAGATTTCTTTGGAGCACTCAGGGCAAGAGTGTATGACGACGAAGTGAGGAAATGGGTTGCCGAGATCGGAGTTGAAAACGTCGGAAAAGGCATGTGAACTCCAAAGAGGGACCCCCGACCTTCGAGCAGCTGCGGATGACTCTGGACAAGCTGCTCGAGCACGGGAACATGCTTGTCCAGGAGCAAGAGAATGTGAAGAGAGTGCAGGTGGCCGTTAAGTACTTGAAAGAGGCCGCTCTTGGGGATGCAAACGAGGATGCCATTAAGAATGGGAGTTTCTATGGTTAGATCCTTTCTATCCTAAAAGGACAGGGTCGAAGATTTGGCTCTGGACTTAGGATGACAGTACAAATGAAGATTTGGGAAGATCCATAACTTAAGCATTTCAATCGTTGTTGATTTCGATGCAGCCAAAGCACCGACCCATCTGCTACAATTTATGATCCAACTGCTCGAAGCGATGATGGAAGCTGCGTGTACCCCTTTTAGATCCCTTACAAGCCATTAAGGATAGTTAAATAGGGTTTTAAACCCCTTAAGTATACTGTATACCAGTTAAGAGTGCTTAGACCAAATCTGTATTAGCATTTTCTTTGTTTTCCCTTTCTTTTGGCTAATCACATGGAAGTATGTCAAGATGTGGGCTGCTTGCTCAATTTCTTGCAACCTCTCACAAGATGTCCTTCGTCATGACATATTGTTCGCTCAAAGTTGCCAATAAAATAGCCAACAACGTGCAATAGCTTGAAATGACCACCTTAAAATCTCTCCGCAGTCATTGAAATAGAGATCAGACAAATTTCGGCCAAGAAAGGAATGATTACTCGGCTTATGGGGTTCGACTGAAGCTGGAAAATGGTTGGACCTCGATAGCACAATACCGCCGAACAAGAGAACAAGATGGTTTGTCACATGAACATGTAAATAATCGCAAAAGAACAGAAGTCTCAGATTGAAAAGACTAAACCAAGTTGAGTCATGTTCTTCAGATGTTTTTGCGCACCTTCCTCTCTTTCAGAAATCCATCTGTACCTGGTGGCTTCTCGAACTCCACTGATCCATGTTCTGGTAAATGATTCCAATACCCCTGGTAACTGTCTCGGCTTTTAAGTTTCCATTTTCCCCCGATCTTCATAATCCTTTTTTGTTTTGGTTGACGGTATGTACTGTAGGTTTGCCATTCTCAACTTCTCTGCCTTCTTCATCGTCTTTATATTAACTGCCTTTCAGAATCTTGACATTCACAACTTCAGCTTTTCCTCCACATACTGGATTTTATCTAAATTAGTGGTCACTTGGCTGCTCGAGGTTCTTAGGGTGGCCATTTAAGAAATGTTCCCTTTGGACATTTTAGGCGACAAAACAAACATATTATCGTCTGTCTCTTGGTCTTAGAACTGTTCTTAGATCTGCCACTCTTGCTACTCGACTATTTCAAATCAATCTTGCCACGATTAATCATTTTCTTGGCTTGCTCATCTTCGCTTTTTCACACAGCTGAGTCCATGGCAGACTTTATTGCAACATCTTCCACTGAAATCATCACTACGCTCTACACCATGTACCAGTTATCGAATAAACATTCATACGATATAAGCAGCGAACAGAACGGTGTGAGGGCTTGATCCTCATGATCTATCTCAATAATAGTAGTTGTTAGATAAAACTGATTCCAAAATGCACTCGGAAAATAGTATTATAGTGCTGCAACGTACAATTCATCCCAAAATGCATTCAAATATATCAATCAGCGTACTAACAGTCGTACAACAATTCCAAACCTAGACTAAACTATCTATGAACTCGTAGGCGACGTTTGCTTATAGATACTCAGAGAGTGTCAATGGCAGGTTTAAGTTCTTGAATCAAATTGCTTAGACCAAAGGCCTATACATTATCAATTGGAGGTGAACACCGAAATTCTAGTGTTGGAATACAACAGTCTTTCAAAATAATTGGAGGAATGCAAAGAAACCCCATAAAGAAACATATACTTGCAAGTCCAAGGAGTGACCTCTTAACTGACTCATTAACACCATAGAGTTTTAGTGCGTCCACCTGTTCTCTTACAGCAGAGGACTCCAAATCTTTCTTCGACTTCAATGGGAAGATCGATGCATCATGCTGAGATTGTAGTGTGGCTATTGCTGCTTGATGATTTCTCTTGTATTGCTCCTCTCCTTGAGTCAACACACTTCATCGTTGTTTCTACTTCGCTTGTAAATGTGGGGCATGGAAAATTGAGTTGGATTGACACCAAGCCTACAACCCGCTATGCTTCTGTTGCTGTCATTTCCAAATATCTGATTTACACTTCTTTCTATTGAAGTAGACTAATACTGTTGCTACGTTCCCACTCTAACTCCTTTGCTCTACTATGCAATTTGAGAAAACATTGAAGACCACACAAAGCCAAATAAATAAGAAACTAAGGGGAAAGATTATAATTCTGCAGGTACGCAACAGCAAGTATGTAATACATACTGTGCAAAGTATGTAACAGCAAAACCTAAGCGCAATAACAGCTGTTGCTCTAAAACAAACATTCAATTCAGAATCTGACAAAATGGGTGCAAACGCATAAAGAGTAAAGCCATCAACTAATGTGCAAAGGAACTTATAAAATGGACCGATCAGAAGATTACGAATTATAGATCAGTCTGCAGACGTTGAACAGATCTGCAAATCCGTCTTGGACTATCCTCGCATACTAACAGCAAACAACAAAAATGCTGTTAGACCAGACTTCTAACAGCAAAACCCCTCCAAATGGACAATCTATACGAAGTCCATATGTATCTCAATCAGCACACCTCTGAAAGTTAACCATGCTAACGTCCAGTAGAAGTTTCAATGGCATATGTTTCTCAAGGTTGTGTAGGTGTTGTTTGAGATACAAACAATTTGTTCTCGACTTGGTCACGTAATGCAAACAACCCAATGATCATACTAAGTGATATCCTAGCAAACACTAAACAACATTGAACAGATTCAATTTACGCAGTTCAGCCACCCAGATCAATTTCACTATTCAAGAATTAAATGGTTTCTCGCGTCTCTCAGCTTTCGGACAACTGACATGCATCACCACCCAACACGATCTGAAAAAATTAGCAAGAGTGGGAAACTATTAACAAGATACCCACAGAATTGATAAACTTGCTCTTTCCTAATCCTTCTTTAATAAAGTAAGATCCCCGGAAGTCGCAAGTTGAGCTAAAAACTAGAACCAGCATGTTTACTCTCATCTTTCGTCTCAAAACATCAACTAATTTGGAGGATTACCAGCATTTGCATGAGGTAGAGACAAATATCATTAGGATATTAGCGAAGACCAAGTGTGACATTGTTTCATTAGAATATTCCACATCTTCACATTTTAGGGAAAATTACCTAAATAGTTCTAAGCATATTGCAATTGTGTCAATTCAGTTCTAAACCTTTTTTTTTGTCAATTCAGTCCTAAACCTTTTGTATGTGTACCAATTCAGTTTATTTGGCCAATCTTGGTCAGACAGCCCCGGCCTTCTGGCCGACGCTGAAATGGCAATTTTTTAATATATATATTTTTATTTTTTTTCCTTTTCTTCTTCCTCTGGCCGGTCCAACGACCGGCCACTAGCGAGGGTGAGCCTCAACCTTGCCATGGTCGCTGCTCGGCCGACCTCGCCTGTGAAGGCAAGGTCGAGGCTCGCCTTCGCTAGTGCCGGTGAGGGCGAGCCTCACCAATGGTCGGCGACTAGTGTTGTTGGCCCTAGCCCCTGGCCAGTCGCTGGACCGGCCAAGGGAAGAAGAAAACGAAAAAAAAAAAAGAAAAAAGTATTAAAAAATTGCCACGTTAGCGTTGGTCGAAGGGCTGATGCCAGATGGCTTCCATGTCAGCGTCGGCCAGTCAAAATTGGATAGATGGACTGAATTGACACAAATACAAAAAATTTATGACTGAATTAGCAAAAAAAGATTTATGACTGAATTGGCACAATTGCAATAAGTTTAGGACTGTTTTGATAATTTTTCCCACATTTTATACCAATAAAGAAATACAAATTGAAATGGAAAAGTAAAATTTTACATGTTATTTTTTCATTTGTTGTATAAATATAATTTTTTAAGTATGATATATAGTCTCTTATATTATTGAGAAAAGATATACTCTTCCATCTTGATAAATGAAGAAAGTAACAATAAACACGGAAAAGTGACATTATCCGAAACTTGGATTGAATGATATAGAATAATACAACAAGATAGACAATATCTTAAATTAAATTAAATTGTCAATTTACATTTCATAAACGTATGTAATTTTGTTAGCTGAATTAATTTCATGCTTCAGATTAAAAAAATCATGAAGCTACCATTGAAATAAAATTTGATTATATTTCAAAAAGTATGCACTTTGTTGACTTAGGTACTTTTTTTATTTTGATAATACTTGGCTATTCAACGACCTTCCGACCGAAACAAGTGTACTTATCACCATGCTCGAAAATCTATATTTGCAGAACAATTGAGCCGATCGGTGCACGAGGTTGCCAGCTAGTTGTGGAAGAAAATCCAAGTAAAAATAAGTCACACGTGGCGGGGAATCCTCCTGATCAATGACCAACGTATAAATAGTTCGCAAAATTGCGACTTGATCAATAGAAAAATCTAGATTGCATTCAAAATATGTGAGCCAAGAGAAGACAAAATTGGCCACCTTTCCATGAAAGAGAAGTGCCCCACGACTAGGGGCAATTCAAATTAATAATATTGACGTAAGAATATTTAAATATTAAATTTCATATTGAACTATCAGTTTAAACTTCTCGAATAATTGATGATTTAGGTTCCTATTCAACTTAGTTCAGAGTGAAAAGTTGACAGTGACCTCATAACTCTCACAATCGCCATGAATCCACCACTCTATCAAACGTTTTGTTCTAGAATTATTGATAGGAGTGGCTGCTTTCAAAACTTCAAATCATATTCCAAAGATTGAGATGGAAGTGGGCGAATGTGATGTCACTGAGCATTTAGGAAACCAGCCAAGTTTGACGAATGTAACGCATTATGGGTTTGTGCTAGGAGAGTTTAATAATTAATATCCTCGATGTTGAGTTTGAAATTTCTCTTCATATATACAAAAGATTATCTTCGTGCACCTTCCATGCTCAGTTTGTGGCCACATTGTTCAAGCTAATGTTGATTGAACCTAGGATGTTTCCTGCTATGCCTTACTTTAACTTTGGCAAAAGTACACCATAAGTGCCATAATTTGTGTTCGACGATCACTTGGGTGGCATAACTTTTTTTCGGATCACTTTGGTGCCATGTCGGAAGAAAAAAGATCACTTTAGTGTTAATTTAGCCTGAAATCCGACGTAACATTTTTTATTAATTTTTGACGCCGACGTGGCTCGTCGAAGGCTGAGTCAGCGTGTACAGTTAGCTTTTTTTATTTTAAATAATTTTTTCAGCGTGTACAGTCAGTATTTTTAATTTAAAATATTTTTTCTTTTTTTTTCTTCTTTCCTTTTTCTTTTCTTTTCTTTTTTTTCTTTTCTCCCCTCACCGGCCGATTGCCGGTGGCCGGCTGGCCACCGGCAAAGCCTGGGAAGGGCTGGGCAAGGGCGGCCTTGCCCATGGCCGGCGAGGGGCGGCTAACCCTCGCCGACGATAGGCGAGGCCGCCCCTCGCTAGTCCAGGTGAGGGCTGCCCTCACCAAATCCGGCGAGAGCGACCCTTGCCGCCGTCGGGCGAGGGTCACCCTCACCGGCGTTAGGCGAGGGTCGTCCTCACCGAGGTCAAGCGAGGGTCGCTCTCGTTGGCGTCAAGCGAGGGTCGCCCTCATCGAGGTCAAGCGAGGTCGCCCTCGCTAGCCCAGGCGAGGGTCGCCCTCACCCTATCTGGCGAGGCCGACCCTCGCTGGCGTCGAGCAAGGGCAGCCCTCGCTTGGGCCGGCGAGGGGCGGCCTTGCCTGTCGCCGGCGAGGGCCGGCCACCCCTCGCCAGCCATGGGCAAGGCCGCCCTTGCCCAACCCTTCTCGGGGTTCACTGGTGGCCGGCGAGAGGAGAAAAGAAAAAAAACAAGAAAAGAAAAGAAAAAGGAAAGAAGAAAAAAAATATTTAAAATTAAAAATGATGATTGTACACGCTAAAAAAATTATTTAAAATAAAAAATGCTGATTGTACACGCTGACTCAGCCTCCGGCGAGCCACGTTGGCGTAAAAAATGAATAAAAAATGCCACGTCGGATTTCCGGCCAAATTAGCACTAAAGTAATAATTTTTCCTCCGATTTGGCACCAAAGTGATCCGAAAAAAAGTTATGACACCAGAGTGATCGCCGTATACAAATTATGGCACTTGTGGTATACTGTTGCCCTTTAACTTTGATACCGGGGTACGGCCTAGGACACTCTCTTCTTGATCCATACAAATTTTTGATCACGTCAATCTTCCTTACAAGAGAAAAAGTATTTTGTGCGATGGATACATCACGAAACAATTATGGGTGCAGATGATCAATTATTATTGGCTCGTGAGCTATGAATAGCATCATACTTGACGCCATACATGTATCCATTAGCAGACCTAGGGGATAGTGGTGGCCCCGTCCCCTTGTTCCTAAAATTTCCAATTATTTAGGGGAAACAATTATCCGAAAAGAGACTTATATGTATTAGTTTTATGAAAATTTTGTGTCACACTCCACTTATATAGCATTCTCGATTAGTCATTGTCTTTATGCATCTTACTTTCTCGTGGGAAAATTATCACAAACCTCTATTCAAGAAGCGTTGACTAATTTTTTCAATGATGTAACCAATCATTCGTCGGAAATATTTTCCAAATCCTAAGTTTTCCGCGAAACAAACACATCTTAAGTAACTTTTGAAAAATTCTTTATGGAAAGTAGGATTGTTATTATTCTTACTTTATCTAGATCATTAGGTTTGAATCCAATAATTTTTCCATCGAACCTAATCAGCTATTCCCATTATATTCATAAGCAATGTGCAAAATTAATCAGTTCCTACTATTGTTGACTCCATAATGGTCCTTCATATACTTATTAACGCACGTATACATATTTCTTTGTGGAAAGTAATTAAGAACCCTAATGCAGGAGTACATTCTGATCTTATCTAGATCATTAGGCTTGAATCCATTAAATTTTTCCACCAAACCTAATCAGCTATTCCTATTATATTCATAAGCAATGGTGACAGAACTAATTTACTTCCTATTGAAGTCTAGTCTACTCCATTGTTGTTCTTGATAGCTACCCATCACCGCCCACCAGATAACAACACCTGTCGCTTTTGCTACTTAACCAAATGATGAGGCTTACTTAGCAACCTCCTCTCCTGATGATCAAGGGAGAAACGGGGACGAAACATCATCCCCCGTCCATAGACAGTCCCGTGAGATCATCCCACGGCTCGTTTTCATTAGAATAACGAGAGAGGGCGACGGTCTGTTTACTCTCGTCGCCATTGACGGACCTACCGCAGCCACGAAACAATTTGCGGAGAGCCGGATGATTTGATCATCCCTGTTTTCAGAGAATGAAAGTATAAAAGATCACTTTCTTCTTCCCATGTTTCTCTGCATTAAAGGCAAGTGATGTGGAGGAAAGAAGTGAAATTATGAGGGGTAGACCCCTCAAACCTTTATTGTTTTTATGGCCAGAGTTGTGGACTCCCCCAGTTTGATTAGTTTCGTTTTGCTGGAACAAATTTACATTAGTTATCACGCAAAAGGCGATTTTATTTCACGAGCTACTTAATGTTTGATTCACGAAAGGTAAATTTTTTTTCCATAATCAACACATGCATAAAGTCTTTTTGATTTTATCGCTATTCACCGATGCACATAAATCGTCATATTTACACATATTGGGTATGGTTCTATCTAGTTTTGCCATAGTATGTAAATTAAATATAAATTATATTGCGAAATCAAAGAAAACCCAAAGTAAGCACTTCATATGCGGTCAACATTTCACGTTCCAAACAAGTAATGTATTGTCATTTAGAGATTATATGCATCATGTATATCAAATTCTTAAATTAACTTAGGCCAGCATAAAATTGAGAGCAAACAGTGCAAGAGAGTCAATAAGCTTGGTGGCGGCTGTTTGGCGTAAAATGACATAGAGTGTTCTCATGGTTCTTTCCTAGGGATAATGGTACCGCTAACCTTCATGGTGGCTCGTGGCCACCACCTAGGCCAGCTGAAGTGGGGTGGAGCAACCTTGTTAAGGACTGAAGTGCAAACCTTTTTCATTTTGAATTTTCTATTATTTAAATATATTTGTTCAATCAAATATTTCTTAGATAAAATTTAAAAGAGACGTAAGATGCCACGTCAACATTTAATGGTGGTTAAACGAACATCGGTGTTTTCGTTTACTTTTTTAATGGATGATCAATTTGTACATTTAATATATAATTTAGAGACTATATAGCGAGGTTGAACAAATTGAAAAAGTGCCGGGTTAGTAGTGTGATCCTTTTTTCTTTGGCTGCCGCCGTTGAAGTAAACGAGGTATGTCATTGTACGATGGTATGTCATAGAATTTACCTTTAGATTTCTCCACAAATCCTGATTGCTGCCGTGGCCTTGTTTGAACGAAATTTGTGGTCAACACGTCTCCATTATCAAAAGTGAATATATATATATATATGAACAAAGAAAATCAACTAAGCTTGAGATTTCGGAACCTAACGTCAGTTTTTCGGTCATCTTTTTTTTTTTTTTGCTAGAAAGCTTTCAGTCATCTTTAATTAGCAAAACCCAAGTCAACTAAAGAATACTGCTAACTTGCTAAGCAACTTCCTGTTCACATTCATGAGAACTGAGACGTGCTCGCATCTCTAAGAATAAGACTAATCTAAGTAAACTCTATAGATTTGTATGTATATCTATCTAGGATTACTGTCAACTGCAAAATCTATGCAATTTTTTTTCTACACATCACGTATACATTACTGTTACTAAAACAAACCACATCAAATGCGATTGACGTATGATGTGCATAAAAAAAAAGAGTTTCATGTGCTGTACATGCAGGAGGGAGTTCTAATCTATCCTCTGAATCTCCAAAATACCCTAAAAAAATCTTGGCGTACTTTCCCCATTTCTCTCACGCCAAAAAGTTTTGAACGTGATTGTAAACTGTGGGATGTAGAAATAGATTGTCAATTAGTAATTCAAAGCCAAAACTGTCGTGTTCCTATATTTGAAATACAATCCATAGCGTGTGGCATGCACTAGAGTGTCAAGATGAACTACCAGATCCACACCGACACCATGCTTGTTAGGAGAGATTGGGAGGGAAGAAAAAAGGGTTGTAAAAGCATAGCCGTGTTTGGATGGAGGAGGAATACGAGGGATAAATCCGGTTAATTTCGTGTACATTCTAAAACCATGTGAAGGGATTTGTAGGTATTTGAATCGACGCGTGCGTTACTCCATAAATTTATTCTTCTTTCTTACTTGTGCGACTATTCTTTCCCATAATAAAAACAAACATGTGATCGAGCCACTTGAAAGGCATGGGGGTCCATGGGAGACAAAACACATGGTGGGAGGATGAAACACTACGAAAGTCCACAGTTTCGGTCGCCATTTCTACAATGGTCTCCGCATGGTCCACGAACGTTCGGTGAAGAAGTTCTGCTCAAACGTTTCTGCCTCCTGGTCTTCTTGGTACGCCCCCCGCCACAAGATTTTTTTGTGTACATGTAACGAGAAGAAGGGCATGGGCACAACTTATGGTACGAGAGAAGTTGTATTTATCTTTTGGGTTTACATTTGTAATGATCCTGTCCGATAAGGACGGAAAGTGGTAGCCGAAGCTAGAGAGTATGGACGAGGAGCGGCTTTTGACAAGTTTTTAAGATGACGAAGGTGTAAGGAATAAAATTAACTCATAGAGGTACATTTTGATGTAATTGCAAGTTTTGCTTTGAAACTCTAAAGTTAAGCTAAGCTAAGCCAACCTTGGTGGTAGCACTCCTAAGATGGGTGACCACCTATATGTCAAAAGGCGAAATCGTGAGGTTTGATATATGACAGATCAAATCGACAATATCACAATAAGTTAAATCCAAGGCGTCATAGCATTAGTTTGGATGAGGTGATTAGAAAGAACAAAATTGGGATGTAGATAGTTATAAGAGAAAAAAGAAAGGAAGGGTATGAAGGGATTGAATTAGATGGGTGTTAAGATGCGAGCGGCCGAGGAAAAGGAAGGAAAACAAAATGCATTGTGACATGAATTGTCTATTCTGTCACACCCACCTTCCTGCGAGAAAATATTGCGTACCCCTAGTGATTCCACCGTGGAATCGTCACAACTCTGAAATGGCGACACGTGTGCGAGGGACCCACCGTATGTCAGGCTCCACGTTGGATGAGAGATGAAAATTTTTGAATAAAATCAAGCGCCTTCTCTCTCTCTACTCTCTCTCTCTTTGGCGCTCCCCGTCCAGATCTCTGTGCTTTGTCTCCCTCAGGCCGCACCGACGCCGACGCCGACGCCGACACGGCCGCCGACGAGCAACGCCCTAACCTCCGTCTCCGCCCTAGCCTCCGACTCCGACGGCGCCTCCGTCGAGCCAGGTCCGCCGTTGCCCACGAGCGACGTCCGTCGCCTCCCACGAGCGAGGTCCGGTGACGATTCCACGGTGGAATCACTAGGGGTACTCAGTATTTTCTCCGTTCGACGTTCTTTCCTTTGAAGAAGAAAACCCAACGCACCTCCTCTCTCGCTCTCAATTTTTTTTGAATCCGTGATTTCGCTCTCAAATTTCGTTCGGTGTTCCTAGTTGCTCCGGCGCACGCTCCTTTGCCATGTTGCTGCTTCGGCTTTCCTTGCTCCCCGCCGTCGCCGAGGAAGCACACCGCCCCGCTCCGACGAAGCAAAGAACTCGTCCTCGACTCTCTCCAACCGGCGCTCGCTCGCTCGCTCCGTCTCTACTCCGGCGCAGCTTTCCTTCGCTGGGGTGGCCGATATCCGGGGATCCCATTTTGACTTAATTCAGGTAGGGATGATGAAACTTGCATTACTCTTTTTTTTTTCCTTGAATCTACATCTCTGCCATGCCGAATCAAACACTGAGATATGTTTGAAGTCTAGATTTCTTTTACCCTTTTTTATAATACTTTTAAGATGGAAAATTTTAATTTTGAGTTGATTGACTTTGAACTTGTTATGGCATCACTTGATGAGCCATGTTTGTATGTCGGGTGACCACAAGGATTTCCGCTGTTTAGGCATGTTCTGCCATTGATTATGCTGGTTGGCAGGGTTATGGCATGACCGAGTCAACTGCAGTTGGAACCCGAGGCTTGAATACTGAGAAGTGAAAATTTTCTTCCATTGGACTTATGGCTCCAAATATGCAAGCCAAGGTGTTGGGTTGCAAGACTAGATCCTTCTTGCCTCCAGGCAGTAGTGGCGAGCTTTTGTTACGAGGACTTTCAAATCCGAAAGGTAAAATTTTCTGTTTTTTCGTTTGAATTTCTCATTGGACCTTCAAGCAGGTAGTGAGAAATTTGTTTTGCTAGATTTGATTTAACTTCTGGAGAAGAACCACGTGCATACTGATGTGCTTGAATTACTTTCCAACTGCATTACTGTGTCTGTTTATTAACTGCATAAATTGGTTTCATAGGTTGCATATGATCTCCATGCTTAGAGTACTCTTCTAGTGTTTCTTTATTTCTTTCTGGCTTCTAGGGATTCCATAATTGTGCTAGATTTGTTGGCTTTTCAGTTAAAGAACTATTTTCACCTGATTTTCTTGCTACATACCGGAGATATTGTTCACTTGAATCATGATTGATTTTTACATATACTCGATCGAGTGAAAGAAATTATAAAGTACAAAGGCTTTCAGGTTAGAGCCTTACGATTAATGTTAATGGTTGTCACAGATTTGTCGAAATATTGCTTTTCCCAGTGGCTCTGAGTGATAGGTCAGTTCCCTGCATTATGCCGAAAAGTGAAAATGGTGCTACAGTTTATGTCTTCACTTCTTCTCAATTATATCAAAATGGTGCTACCGTTTTCATCAAGTTAATTAGATGTAATCCTGCATGCACACATCCACAAACTAAACATTTCCATTTCCCAGAAGTTACGTCACTTAGAAAAAATAATAGCAGTTTGGAATTATTTTTGTTGTGTTAAACACACTCGACCAGGCTTTTTTCATCTTTCTTGATGATCAAATGAACTAAACTTTTCAACATACGCATCTTTGTGCTTATAGGTTGCTCCCGACATATTAGATCCCATTGTTGTTTCATTTTTAGTAAACTATTTTAATGTTTATTGATAATGGTTTCTTGTTGATAGATGTGATAGATGTTGGAGTACCATAATAGATCACATGGAAACATTTTGAGTCAGGTACAAGTTGCCTCACTTTTGTTGATGTTGCATTATTGGGAAGGAGCTGGTTATTTCGTCAGATTCAGCAGATGCGCTCTGGAAATAGATCGAGTCCTGTGGTTGGAAGAGCAGATAGAACAACTTCTGCTAGTATTTGGTTTGAACCACTAAATTATTCCATTGATCAGGGTAGGCAAATGGGATATCATCATACTGCCCAAGAAACGAGAGTCTTATGCTAATCTATTCGAGGGGAAAGTACAGGAAAATCAGTCACCTTTGGTTCGAAGTAGGGATAGCTTTGATTTGGGATCAGGTCACTTGAGAAGGCAAGCAGTCAACGACCATAAGCTTACCTGTAACCCTCCAACTCCCAGTAGTTCTGGCCAGGCATTTCGGGACCGACGTACAGGGATGAGCTCAACTATAGTTCCTACCCAGCATCATCAGTCCAGCAGCCGATCTAGCCTCAGTTCTGATGGGGCTGCATCTCCTTATGTGGGAAGAGAAGATAGCCATTTTCATAGAGCAAAAGAAGATTTGCAATCAATGGTCAAAAGCCATTTGAAACGCCTTTCGAGAGAAATTGGTTTAGGTATGCGAGTTATGTATATGTTCTACTAGATTTTTGGTCCTACTATTATGCATTTTATGCTCTAGAATCCCATGCTTGTTCTCTTTATGATGCTTTCTTTCAAGTGCTTATTGCATTTGTTTTTTCCTAGATGGGCAAGGTGCATTGCATGTGGTGAACTTATTGATATAATCATCGATGCAGGTCATGGTAGTTTAAGGAAATAGCGAGGTGTTCTGCTCATACTGTCTTGGCTGCTTGTGGCCTTGAGCAAGGAGCGAGGTCTACATGATCCCTCCACCATCCGTTTGTTTCCACAGGGACAAAATGGCAACTGGACAGACAAGTCTGATGAAAGGAGCTTGCTCAAACATGTTTCGATGTTTTCATTAGAGATGTAACCCAAAACATAATGTACACAAGACTACCACCATGTTGGCTAAGTTTAGGTCTTTACGAATTGACAAACATGGGCTGCCACTTTTTGCATGTCCATCCTTTTTTGGGGGATTTAGATGAGAAGTAGGGGGATTTTTGTCCATATTGATACTAGACTTATTGTTCCCATGAGGATCCATTTTTCTATGATTACATTGACGACATTTATTTTTTGGTTGAAGTGGTCCTTTTGGAAAGAGGTGGATTAATCAATCTCAATAGTACTATGTTTTCTTCCTAGGCGATTCTCCTCTCTCTTGTCCATCTAATTCAATTGGATAGGAGTGGCTAATTCACTTTTTAGAGAGTAAATTCGGACATTTTCAACTAGTTAGAAGTTTAAATGTGGCATGGAATGTTCTCGTTCCTATGCATTGTGATTTGGTCTTATTTTGGTCACTGGAAACAAAGGAAGATGTCATCAAGCGAGACTAGCATTGACTGATGATATTTTTCCACTTGAATGAATATAACAACGCCTGAATGCATTGCCAGATGCTGTGAAAATCCTACCCCCACTCCATTCCTAACACTTACAAGTTCTAACCACAGAAAAATTTGGCTATTCTTGCTCAATATTCCTTGCTTTTTTTACAGTGCTTTTATGAGTTTATGAATAATAAGTGGTACATAGATGTAAAGAAAAGTTCTTCAATATCGTTACCCAAGCGTCACACAGGAGCTATGCACATCGAAGCACATCATTCTCATTTAATCTTAACAATGATAAACAACAAACAAGAACAGTACATCATTTTTTCCTAAGGCCGAAACCAAAGTTGACAAGCAATGAATTACATTTTATCTTATAAAATTTATTCCCTTGCT
Organism: Syzygium syzygioides; assembly: GCA_031216285.1. Taxonomy (NCBI): domain Eukaryota; kingdom Viridiplantae; phylum Streptophyta; class Magnoliopsida; order Myrtales; family Myrtaceae; genus Syzygium; species Syzygium syzygioides. The sequence continues at coordinate 26,954,858 of CM062252.1, read as the reverse complement.
TCCTATTTTAATACATCAGCAGACAACACATTCACCCTGGACCAACCACAAAGATTGCAAGGCCGAATTCTTGGTCACGTAAGCTCCAGACCACTCGCCATTCTGCACCTACTCATAAATTATCATGACAGTGGACCATAATAGCTCAGACACAATTCACTTTTGTTTGCCCTCCCTCTCTTCGCGACCCTTGTCCAACAAAGGCAATGCTTGACCACGGCTGGCACCAACAAAAGGCACATATTAGAAGCAAGAACACCACTCTCACATGACAAGTGATGAATCGTTCGACCAAAATGTTGAGATTGTTTCACTAAGGCCTTTAATGGCAGAACAAATTCACCACAGAATTCAGCTTATTTCTAACAATAGTAAGAAATTGAAAGATTGATTCTTTGCTTGTCAGTAACACAAAAGACGCAACTGAGAAAAACAATCCCGCAGCAATACTCACCCCGTCCAACATGGCCATCAAAATGCTCGCTCCAACTGGGCAAATTCTAGCATTTTTCTTCTAGGCTTGTTCAAATTGGGGCAGCTCATCTAGATAGTCATGGCATTACATATATGAGCTATATGAAAACACCATTTTTCGGAATCCGGTATCCAACAAACAAGAAAATTCGATACCTTCATTTAGGTTGGGCAGAGTCTGCATGGTATCCACCTTACCATCAGAATTAACCTTCATAGTAATAGCATGGCCCTGCAGTAAGTATTGCTGCGAGTGTTGGTCATCTCTCGAATATGCCTTTTACATAAACCATTCCCTTCTCACTGAGCTGAAGCTCCTTCCTCATCTGCTCTACTTGCTGATCATCCCCCTGAACAACAATCTCTGATAACATCCCGTCTTCTGCCACATCTTTACCTTAATTTGCTCCATCCTTGATGCCCTCTTCGAATAGATCCACTGCAAAATATCATATCAATGGTTCAGCATATTCACACGTGATTTCCGTTCTTCAGAAATGAGGAACACTAGAACTCGGACTCTTCAAGGAAAGCTCAATGCAATGATCCAAAGCCAGTTGTTACCCGGAACAGTTATTGTAAGAACAAAGCCAACGCTAGCAAGGCTAATGAAGGAGCAGAATGTCAGCAATGCCGCTTGCCCTTGGCTCAGACTAATCATCCCTTCAAACCTTCAAACAAGAACACAAACACAAAGCAAATTAATTAGCAGCCCTTTTAGAATAGAGCATCATGCTTGGGTTTGTTTTCATTTGCAGTAATAATGGTGGCAAAAAATCATAAGGGGACTCCCTCTGCCCCCAACCCCCATTTTATACCGAACCCACCACCACCAAAGAGAAAAGAGAAATAAAAAACCAATGTTCGTGGATCAAAGCACGTATGGCGTAGTGAATTGGTCAATGCAGATAAGGGAATATAAAAGAACGACTTTGGAGGAAGAGCGACGAAGAGAAAGAGTGGGCTTCGTGCGGCTTTATGGAGAAGAACAGAGGCGGGCGACCGATCAAGCGTCAGAACGTGCGCCGGAGCAGAGTGCGAGTTTTGGCTCCGAACATATCTCAGTGTTTGATTCGGCATGGCAGAGATGTAGATTCAAGGAAAAAAAAAAGAGTAATGCAAGTTTCATCATCCCTACCTGAATTAAGTCAAAATGGGATCCCCGGATATCGGCCACCCCAGCGAAGGAAAGCTGCGCCGGAGTAGAGACGGAGCGAGCGAGCGAGCGCCGGTTGGAGAGAGTCGAGGACGAGTTCTTTGCTTCGTCGGAGCGGGGCGGTGTGCTTCCTCGGCGACGGCGGGGAGCAAGGAAAGCCGAAGCAGCAACATGGCAAAGGAGCGTGCGCCGGAGCAACTAGGAACACCGAACGAAATTTGAGAGCGAAATCACGGATTCAAAAAAAATTGAGAGCGAGAGAGGAGGTGCGTTGGGTTTTCTTCTTCAAAGGAAAGAACGTCGAACGGAGAAAATACTGAGTACCCCTAGTGATTCCACCGTGGAATCGTCACCGGACCTCGCTCGTGGGAGGCGACGGACGTCGCTCGTGGGCAACGGCGGACCTGGCTCGACGGAGGCGCCGTCGGAGTCGGAGGCTAGGGCGGAGACGGAGGTTAGGGCGTTGCTCATCGGCGGCCGTGTCGGCGTCGGCGTCGGCGTCGGTGCGGCCTGAGGGAGACAAAGCACAGAGATCTGGACGGGGAGCGCCAAAGAGAGAGAGAGTAGAGAGAGAGAAGGCGCTTGATTTTATTCAAAAATTTTCATCTCTCATCCAACGTGGAGCCTGACATACGGTGGGTCCCTCGCACACGTGTCGCCATTTCAGAGTTGTGACGATTCCACGGTGGAATCACTAGGGGTACGCAATATTTTCTCCCTTCCTGCAATCTCTCTTTCCCCCAGACTTAAACTCTGACAAAAAGTCGTCATCGGATTTGGGGGGCCACAACTTCTTGCGATGTCCACAGCTGTCAGATTGCGAACCACTCGGTAGCATCCGTCGGATTTGTTTATTCAGGTCATCGCAACTGCAAATGCAGTATGAAATCGAAATCCTCTCGTTCTCACCATGAGGTCCTCTTTGCCTTATGAACAGGACACTGTTTGGTTCGTCCACTGAAAGTCCAAGACATCCATCAATTCATTAGACTCACGTGGAGCGGATATTTTTGAAATTTGCACCACTCGTTTGACGCTGCAAGATAAGGATTCTTCTGGATTTTTATAGCCGATGTAAATGCATCCTTCTTCAGCTAATTGATGAGCAGACTTTGAGTTAGAACCATGTTCTTCAAGATTCTTGTTGTGCTCTCTCTGCTAGCAGTTCTGGCTTACGCTCAACAGACCAGTTTCGTGTACAACGGTTTCCGATTGGCCAATCTGAGCCTCGATGGGATCACCGGGTCATGTCCAACGGCCTCCTGAAGCTGACCAATGACACCAAACAGCAGAAGGGTTACGCCTTCCACCCCGATCCTGTCCAGTTCAAGAACTCACCGAACGGCTCCGTCTACTCCTCCACCGCGTTCGTCTTCGCGATTCAATCTCAATATGCAACTCTGAGCGGCCATGGGATTGTCTTCGTAGTTGCGCCCCAGAGAGGCCTTCCCAGGTCCCTGCCAAGCCAATACCTCGGCATGTTCAACGAAACTGACAACGGCAACTCCACCAATCATGTGTTTGGGGTGAAACTCGACACGATCCTGAGCATCGAGTTTCAGGACATTAACGATAATCATGTTGGAATCGACTTGAACGGGTTGACATCAGCAAACTCAGCTGCGGCGAGGTATCATGCAGACGGTGGGGTGTTCAAGAACTTGACTCTAATCAGCGGTAAACCAATGCAAGTTTGGGTGGACTACGATGGCACAGAAAAGCAGATCGATGTCACCTTGGCTCCAATCAATGTGCAAAAACCGCAGACTCCCCTTTTGTCTCTTAGGCATGATCTCTCGTTGATCATCAACCAGAGCATGTATGTCGGCTTCTCGTCATCACTGGTTCGGTCCTAACTTCTCACTATGTTCTGGGTTGGAGCTTCAGGGTGCATAGAGAGGCTCAGGCACTTGCCCTGTCCCAACTTCCTAAGCTTCCTCAGATTGGCAAAGAGACGTCAAAAGTACTGACTATAGGGCTACCACTGATGGTTCTTTTCGTTGTATCGATGCTAATCTTGAGCGTAGTTTATGTGTTGAGAAGGAAAAAGAAATTCGCGAAGGTCCTAGAAGATTGGAAAAGGGACTACGGCCCACATCGGTTCAAGTACAAAGATCTTTATATTGCAACGAAAGGATTCCGGGAGCAAGAGCTATTAGGGACAGGTGGGTTTGGTCGGGTCTATAGAGGAATCTTACCCACATCGAAGATAGAGATCGCAGTGAAGAGGGTCTCCCATGAATCGAGACAAGGCATGAGAGAATTCGTAGCAGAGATTAAGGACATTGCCCCCACAAATTTCTAGTATGTTTAATATCATGTATGACTCTTCTGCAATGCTTCGAATGTTAGAACATAGAGTAGGAAAGCCTCATCATTCCATTTCAGAGAACGACCCTAAATTTGATTTGTTAAGTTGCACGCGCGAAAGATCCCATATTAGAGATTTGATACGCTTTGAAAGAAATTAATGTAACATAATCGACTCTAGAGTCATTATAGCTTTTGAGTAAATACAAATCTAACTTGATATATTAACACATAATGATACTTGAATTTAATAATGTAATTGGTCATCGGTTACCCTCTATTGAACTTTAATTACTATTTGAAACCATTGAGTTTTTTTCCATCACTAACTTACAAAATTTTATGTAACAGGATGAAACTCTTGTGGTGATGCTAAGAAGGTTAATTATGTTGGTCGCCCTCCCCCACCCTTATTATCCATGACAAAATACCAAAGTCGGTAGCTTTAAAGTTTCTTTTAATAAGTATATGGGTGTTCTCTATATAAAAAATGTATTACTTTTTACACCTGATTTCAGTCTCAAATTATCACTAAGAAATATTTAAAATTCCATGTGGATTTTTAAGCTGTGTTTTGATGATATGGTATAACAAAATAGATAAAATATCTTATTGACTAAAATTGAACTTAAATTTGTCATCTTTCGGCTAATTAACTTTCTTTCCCATATTAATTTTCATTTTTGTCACTCTCTCCATGCAAATTTAATTTGTTTTCTTCTTTTCTTTAACACACATGCAGTTTTGCTAGTTATTGGAGAAAAGAATTTTACTTCTTCCAAATTGTTCCTCAGATATATAACGAAATGAAATTTCGATGGACTTGTACAAAACCTCTAAGTGACGTTAAATTATTAATTCGACCAAAAAAAAGGTTGAATTGTCAATGCATTTATGATAATAGACTAATCAACTACCACTTACAATTTTCAAGCTCTGCTATATGGCCACCTCCTTTTCTATTTCTTTATTAATATTTTCCCATTTTTTCCTAGCAATTTTATGGTCCACAAACCAGGACCAAAATTGGCATCCATCGGCGAATTCACCGCTGACCATATTCCACGTTAGACATTCTCATTTAAGTACGGCAGAACTATATAATGACCATTATGATTATGCCATAACCTTTTTTGTGAACATATTGAAAAAGGGAAAAAGTTTACCCAATCCATCGTAAAACTATTGTACGAATGTCAATTTGATTTAAAGTTTTCAATTTTGCAAATTTATTTCTAAATATTTGCACGAAAGTCCAATATAGTCCGTCGGATTAATTTTCACTCGAAAATTGTTAACGTGATAGTCTAATCATTGCCGGCTATCGTACATAGCTCACCACCATGTTTCTCTGCATGACCATCCAGATTTTTTAAATCCCATTTTACCCAAAATAATTATGAAATCGAAACTCTCGTTCTCACCTTGAGGTCCTCTTTGCCTTATGAACAGGACACTGTTTAATTCGTCCATTGAAAGTTCAAGACATTCATCAATTCACTGGACTCACGTGGAGCAGACATCTTTTAAATTTGCACCACTCGTTTGGCGTTGCAAGATAAAGATTTGGATTTTTCTGAATCTTTATAGCCCTCTTAACTACATCCTTCTTCAGCTAATTGCTGAGCAGACATTTGAGCTGGAGCCATGTTCTTCAAGATTCTTGTTGGGCTCTGTCTGCTGGCTGTGTTGGCTTACGCTCAAGAGACCAATTTTGTGTACAACGGTTTTCGATCGGCCAATCTGAGCCTCGATGGGATCGCCAGGGTCACCTCCGATGGCCTCCTAAAGCTGACCAACAACACCAAGCAGCAAATGGGCCACGCCTTCCATCCCGACCCTGTCCAGTTCAAGAACTCGCCCAACGGCTCCGTCTTCTCCTTCTCCACCGCGTTCGTCTTCGCAATGGAACCTCCGTATGGGACTGTCGGCGGCCATGGGATTGTCTTCGTGGTCACGCCCCAGAGAAGCCTCCCTGGGTCCCTGCCGAGCAATTACCTCGGCATGTTCAACAAAACCAGTGACGGCAACGACACCAATCATGTGTTTGGGGTGGAACTTGACACGGTCCAGAGCAGCGAGTTTCAGGACATTAATGATAATCATGTCGGAATTGACTTGAACGGGTTGACATCAGCAAACTCAACTCCAGCGGGGTATTATGCAGACGGTGGGGTGTTCAAGAACTTGACTCTAATAAGTGGTAAACCAATGCAAGTTTGGGTGGACTACAGTGGAACTGAAAAGCAGATCAATGTCAAATTGGCTCCCATCTATGTGCAAAAACCGCGGACTCCCCTTTTGTCTCTTAGTAAGGATCTCTCGTTAATTATCAACCAGAGCATGTATGTCGGCTTCTCGTCATCGACCGGTTCGGTCCAAACTTCTCACTATGTTCTGG